>OX104127.1:66549645-67184902 GCA_944470555.2 Heterobilharzia americana | reverse complement strand
CCAAGATAATGGCTAAAAAGAGCCAGTGGATATCAGCAGCTTCTTCCAAACTAATGGATGCACGTGAATGCATCCCTGCAGGCTCTGAGTACAATGAAGAGCGAGCGCAACTTAAAAATAAACTGACGAAAAGTCTGCGCAACGATCGTGAACAGTGGTGGGCAGCAAAGGCTAAAGAGATGGAAAAGGCAGCGGCGATCGGTAACAGTAGACAGTTATTTAGACTTATTAAGGAGACTGGGGGAAATGGTCAACAACAGTTAGTGAGGTTATAGCGGAGAAGGACGGATCGGCGATTCACTCGCAGGGAAGGCGACTGGGACGATGGGCAGAACACTTTGAGGAACAGTTTAACTGGCCTCCAGCCACCATTGCGCTGCCCGCTATCCAGTCGGACCCTGAATGGACATAGAGACAGGTCCCCCAACACTAGAAGAAGGAGAAAGCGGTAGGTAGCCTGAAACGGGAAGGCAGCAGGACCAGACGGACTACCTGCTGAGGTATACAAGAATGGTGGTAGAGTTCTCTTAGTCAGGCTAACGGAAGTGTTAGCCAGTATATGGGAATCAAATACGATCCCCTCCGACTGGTCTAAGTCACTGATCATCCCAGTCTTCAAGAAAGGCGAGAAGTCCTCTTGTGATAACCACAGAGGAATCAGCCTGACAAACATAGTGTCTAAGATCCTAAGTTCTATAATTCTCCGACGCCTGAGTGGAGCTCGGGAACAGCAAGCCCGAGAAAACCAGGCAGGCTTTAGACCTGGCCGTGGTGTATCGACCAAATATTCACACTGCGCCAGGTCCTGGAACATAGGCATGCTTACAGACGCCGACAATAGCTGTATTTCTCGACCTGAAGGCGGCATTTGACTCCGTTGATCGAGAAGTCTTATGGCAGTGTCTGTCACTGAAAGGCGTGCCTAGTAAGTACATCACCTTATTGAAAGCTCTCTACTCGAACACTTGTGGGCATGTTAGAGCCTATGGTGAGTTGTCCAGGGAGCTATACTCATCAAGTGGTGTCGTCAAGGATGCCCACTATCCCATTCTTATTTAATTTTATCATAGATATTCTTATGGAGTTTCCCTCTCGTCACTAATTACAAAGACGTTGCCGGACACAGGTGAATTTTCCTTAGATCTAGAATATGCAGTGACATAGTCCTGTTAGGTGAAGACGCTGACAAGATGCAGTCTTCTGAACACTTTGAGTGGGAATTTGAGAATGTTTGGGATGCGATTTTCACCACCCAAATGCAAATTTTTGCTCCAGGACTGGTCTTCAGCGGTACCGCGGTTAACAATAGAGAGTGAAGTGGTTGAGTGTGTTGACCACTTCACTTACCTGGGAAGTAGGATCAACTGGTGGGTTAGTTGCCGATGAGATTTCGCACGGATACAAAAGGCTCGATTGGCTTTTGCCAATTTGCGCCACCTATGGCGCCGCCGTGATATTCGTTTGTCTATTAAGGGTCGCGTGTACTGCACAGCAGTCCGCTCTGTTCTACTGTATGGCTGTGAAACATGGCCATTGAAAGTGGAAGACATGAGAAGGTTACAGGTATTTGACCACCGTTGCCTTCGTAGTATAGGACGTATTCCGTGGTGTCACCATGTGAGTAATGCAGAAGTTAGGTGTAGAGTTTTAGGGAGAAGAGGTAAGTCAGTCGACGAGGTTGTGAACCTTCATCGACTGAGATGGTTGGGACACGTACTACGTATGCCTAGTCACCGATTGCCTCGTCACACAAGTTGGCTGAGGTGGGTCAGGCTGGAAAAAGGCCGAGGTGGCCAGACTAAAACATGGCACCAATGTATGAAGTCTCTGACTGTTGGTTTAAGCCATGTGGCGATGCAGACTAGGTGGTTGGGGTCCACGGGACAAGAGGAACCAGTGGTTGGAGACCTAGGTGATATGCTAGAACCGAGTCAGTGGCGCAGATGTATACCACATTATCCTCATCTTAACAACGCTATACCGAATCTCACTATTTTGTCACTCCTCTTTCCTTTCTTCTCGTACTTTATATTTCTTTTGACTGCATTCACTTATCTTCATCCTTCACCTCACTACCTTTTTACTTGATGTGCTGATATGAGGTGTGGCAACTCGGACCGTTACGCAGTAATGCCTGGTCCTATGTGATAAGATGATGATGATGAAGACCTACAGGCGAAAACTAACAAGTTGTCAGAAGAGGCAGCGAAGGAAGACGGGACTTCAGGTGAATATAGAGAAGACAGAAGTGATGAAGATACCGCACCAACAACTACAACAACAACAAACTCCAGTCACCATCAACGGGAGAAACTTAAAGGAAGTAGCCTCCTTCACCTATCTAGGAAGCACTGTTTCAACTACAGGCGGTGGCACAGACGAGGATGTCAAAGTCAGAATCGGAAAAGCAAGACAGGCATTCATTAGCCTGAAAACAGTGTGGAGATCTTCTACACTGCACTCAGCATGTGGAACAAGATCCGGATTTTCAACACCAACCCAGTCAAGACAGTGCTTCTGTATGGTTCAGAGACTTGGCGCGTTACGAAAGGGATTTCCAACAAACTACAGACATTCATCAACAACTGCTTACGCTCGTTACTGGAGATCATATGGATTGCCAGAAAGAATAAGCAAGAAGGAACTCACTCTGGCTTAGCAATGAAGCAACCAACAACCTATCGCTGAACAAATATGCACTGGAAGGAAGTGGAGATGGATTGTGCATGCACTGAGAAGGCCGACTGGGGACATCACGCGTCAGGCCAGTTGCTCGAGTGGGACCCCGATGGTAAACGACGAGTTGGGTGTTCGAGGCGAGGGTGACATGGAGGAGATGGTGCGAGGAGGAAATGAGAGGTTGTGGGCTGTCGTGGAGCCAGGTTCAAAAGATTTCGGGGAAAAGAGTTCACTGGAGACGTGCTACTGAAGCCCTATGTTCTATTGGGAACCCAAGGGACTAATAATAATAATATGAACGTAGTGAGTGCTTCTTTGAATGTGTTTTATAGTTCATTTGTGTTTTTATTTCTGAACTCATAGAGTTAGCCGAAGTATGACTGCAATAAGAACGACGCAAATTGCTATCAAACCAATATGTGCCACATCCATAAAGTCTCCCACTGTTTACATAAATTGGTGCAACTCATCCTAGTACGTGTTCATTCACTAAGATATGAGTCTTACTCGCTATGTGAAGGCTTATAGTATTTCCCGTTACTCAGGTTCACCTAGGTGGAGGAGGAATTGAACCTCAAGCATGTTGTTTGCAACCGAAATGTATAAACCAATTAGCTGCTGACTGACTGTTGGTTTGATCCCTGACTACCTTTCGGCTTTGTTTATTGAGAAAGTTCAAACACATGGCTATGAACACTAAATATTAAGGCACAGAATCTATGACGATAGCACCAATGAATTCACACGTAATCGTTATCCTGTATTTTATTTGCCCTACCCCCTTTTTCCCATTATTTTTCTTGTAACTTTATCCTAATACTTTATTTTCTTTCTCTTACTTTTTACCTGAATGTTCTGACATGAGATGCATCAATCTAGACCGTCACTTAGTAATTCCAGATCCTTTTCTGAATAGTATTGATTTATGTTTGCAAAGGCTAACGATAATTTGCTACCCACTCGAGCAAAGTAGTTAATATTGGTTCAAACACTTTATTTACACATTAGTTACAAATGTTATGTAAAAATAAAAAAAATAACTGTTTCTCATCCCCTTTTTGTAGAATGAATGAATTTTCGGCTCTGTATGATGATGTTTGCCGGCATGTATCTCATTCTATTGAGCAAGCTTTAAGACCATTTGAAGGCATCGATACCGTCGCCACTCATGCTGGTTATAATCCAATACCTTTAGAAGAAGTGGGCCGCCCTGTTGTTCCGCCGATAACTTTATCTACTACCTTCCAACAACTTTCTCCTGGAGTAGCAAAGGTAATGAGTTAATTAACAATCAGTAAAAGCACTTTGTAGTATGATTATTCCAGATCTGGAAATTTTTCTCGAGAATGCCTGGAAAGATGCATAGCAGCTTTAGAGAACGGTGATAGTTGTTCGGTATTCAGTTCAGGTCTCGCAGCTTTAGCAACTGTTATTCAGGTTCTGTCACATGGAGATCATGTAGTTGCATTCGATGATCTATATGGAGGTACGATACAATGATAATTAAATTTGTCCCTGTTTTCTATTTACTCTGATTTAAGGGTCCTGGCACTGAGAAAAATCTCTCATGCGTTTAATACCTGTTTACCTTGTTTAATGTTGCTCTGCAGATCACCTTGGCCTTTTATTAAGTTTCACTGGATTGCATCAGCAAAATTTCCACAATCATGGTAGTTGCAGTTTGCAGAATCATTTTATTTGTTAATTAGCAGCATTTGTAAGCCTGATTACTTATGAATTTTACTGGATGTTGTTGAACATAACGAAAAATAAGAACATTATGTGATGACGGTTCTACTAATTTATTTTCTGGAAAGATTTCGATTTATTTTCATCTGCAGCTACGGTTAAGATTTGCATTTTCAAATAAACATTGTTCAGTGTATTGTAAGACTAGGCAAAATCGTAGTCTAGTTTTTGCACACATCCAACCTAAATATATGTATCCAGTGCACCTACCGATCTTGCCCCTCATAAATAATTAAGATTGTTTATCGTGTATTTTCAAAATATTCCGATTGTTTCAAAACTGAACCAGTAACACAAATCGTAAAACCCTCAAATATTGAGGAGTGAATGTAAGTTTCATTTTAATTGATTTACAAGATTTATCACACAGTGTAACAGTAGTGTCTACTGGATTACGTTTCAGACATGATTTATTGTCCATAGTCATGTAAAAATAAATACACAACTTTCAGATATCCTTTATATAGTTCTAATTTCCCCGTCTCTTTGTGAGAGATGGGTAGTAGGGTTTTCCATATATCCGGAACAGGTGCTGAGTCATTCCTGTCGCATGTGTTAGGTGTTGATTCGGTAAACAAAGATTCAGTTATCAATGTCTCCCTCCACCCTGTTATGTTAGTTTTAAGAATTTCCACCCAGTCCCATCCTATTGTGTGGTTGTGTATAATCGCATGCACAGTTATGGCTGAGCTTTTTTCTAAATTCCTCACCTTACTAGGATCTACGAATTTCGACCTAGCTAGGTTTTTGTGTTCCGATGGCCTAATTGACCCTTGTCAACTACTTTGACCTATGTATTTGACCTCGCAATCATTGCAAGGGATCTGGTAAACCAGATTATTTTTTAAAGCAAAATAGTCTGGTTTATCAGATCCCTTGCAATGATTGCGGGCTCAAGTATATAGGTCAAAGCAGTCGACCAGGGTCGATTAGAATAATAGAGCACAAAAACCTAGCTAAATCAAAATTGGTAGTTCATAACAAGATAAGAAATCTAGAGAAAAGCTCGGCTATAGCCCTGCATGCGATGACGCAGTCACACAGTAGGGTGGGATAGAGCGACAATATTGGAAACAGTTAGGTTGAGGGAGAGATTAATAACCGACTGAACCTCTTTTTATCGAATCAACACCAAATACATGCAGCAATCGAAATGATTCTGCACCTGTCCCAAATATATGGCAAATTCTACTACCTTTGTCATCACAGAGAAGGAGAGAAAACTAGGAATATATAAAGTCTGTCTCGAAGTTGTGGAGTTACCTCATATGAATATGGACAGTAAATTGCGTCCGAAACGTTATTCAGTAAATGCTACTGTTTGACTGTGTGATATTTCTAATAAACAGACTGAAATGGAACTAAGAAACAATCGACACTATCATAAATAAAGTTAAAAGAACCACGGTGGATCTAATAGTTCGAATGAAGCCTTTTCTAAGTGAGTCTAAATGGTTTAATTTAATGCCAAAAACTAACAATCCCAGTAGGATTTATGGTACTATTAAAATTCATAAACCAGGTTATCCTATAAGACCTACGGTAGACTTTAGAAACACTCCTACTTATGACTTATCTAAATGTTTGGCGATGGTACTAAACCCAAATAGAAACCGTTCGAAATCAAAACTTACTAACTCTTATGACTTGAAGCACAGATTAGATGACATACATTTAGATTACGATGAAAAAATGGTTAGTTTTGATGTAGTCAGTCTGCATACCAATATACCAATTGATATAGCCCTGGAAGCAGTTAGAAACGAGCTCAATAATGACCGCGAGATTACACTAAGGTACCAGTAGATGATATCATGCTAGAAGTGCAGATATATCTAACTTCCACAATATTTAGGTTTCAGAATAAAATATACAAACAAACAGAAGTTGTCATGGGATCACCAATATCCCCTATTGTGGCTGACACATTTATGGATAGTTAGGAACGGATGGCTGTAGAAAAATGTTGTTCGGCTCCAAAAGTATGGTTTCGCTATGTAGACGACACGTTTACAATGTTGAAATCAGAACACATAATTTCTTCACATCATTATCAACATAGGACCAGGCATTACTGCGTAACGGTCCGGGTTGCCACACCTCATATCAGTACATCAAGTAGAAAGGTAGTGAGGTGAAGGATGAAGATAGGAGAATGTATTCAAAAGAAATATTGAGTACGAGAAGAAAGGAAAGAGGAATGACAAAATGGTGAGACTCGGTATAACGTCGTTAAGATGATGATAATATGTGTATACATCTGCGCCACTGACATCGGTTCTGAGCCATATCACCTAGAGTCAGTCTCCAACCACTGGTTCCTCTTGTCCTGCGGACCCCAACCACCTAGTCTGCATCGCCCACGGAATACGGCCTATAGTACGAAGGCAACGGTAGTCAAACACATATAAATTCAGTAGTCAACGCAATCCAATTCACCTATGAATTAGAAAATAGTGAAGGAGAATTAGCGATATTGGATTGCCGAATAAAACGGAAACAAGATGGGAGTTTAGACACTAATGTCTACAGAAAATCTTCACATTCAAACCGTTACTTAGACTTCAAATCGTCTCACCCTATGTTATTTGAAGTTGGCTTAGTAAAGTGTCTGAGTAACAGGGCCAAAAAACTTACTAGTAAAGTAGAAGATCTAAAACAAGGAACCAGATACATTAAAGGCGCCTTAATCATCAACAATAATCCTTCGGAATTAATTGATAAGCTCCTTAGGAATTGTAAGGAAAATATCAGTAACACAGTTATTAATAGTAGTAATAATGCTGGTAATAATAGAAACAATAATGGTGTTGATAATGATGCTACTAATAGTAGCGGCAATACTGTGAATAGAGGATTCAAAACCTCCACTGTATTACCATACAAAGAAGGCACCTCAGAAATACTACGTAGAATTCTCAATAAGGCTGGGATTAGAGTGACATTTAAACCTACAAACTCACTTCGAAATAAGCTTTGTAGGTTAAAAGATCCTATTGACCCAATTAGACAGAATAACTTAGTTTACTAAATCCTTTGTAACGATTGCGAGGTCAAATACATAGGTCAAAGTAGTTGACAAGGGTCAATTAGGCCATCGGAACACAAAAACCTAGCTAGGTCGAAATTCGTAGATCCTAGTAAGGTGAGGAATTTAGAAAAAAGCTCAGCCATAACTGTGCATGCGATTATACACAACCACACAATAGGATGGGACTGGGTGGAAATTCTTAAAACTAACATAACAGGGTGGAGGGAGACATTGATAACTGAATCTTTGTTTACCGAATCAACACCTAACACATGCGACAGGAATGACTCAGCACCTGTTCCGGATATATGGAAAACCCTACTACCCATCTCTCACAAGGAGACGGGGAAATTAGAACTATATAAAGGATATCTGAAAGTTGTGTATTTATTTTTACATGACTATGGACAATAAATCATGTCTGAAACGTAATCCAGTAGACACTACTGTTACACTAATGATGGATAGTGGTTAGCAGTGGAATCCAGGATTCGCATTTTGTATTATTTGGGACTCGTCAGCTGGATGTACATGCTCCCCAGTGAGTGATGTTGTTCCCACCGGGTGGTGTAGTGGACGCGGCTCTGGCGTTTTAAGCGATCGCTCCCGAGTCCGAATCCTGGTGGGAACAACATCGCTCACTGAGCAGCAAGTACATCCAGCTGAAGAGTCACAAATAGGACTTAATGCGCATCCTGGATTCCACTGCTAGCCGCTATCCACCATTACTATCATAAGAGCACAGGTAATATCGAGGCATCCGGACAGGATCCCATATGCCAATGGAGACCCGTCGATTAGGTCCAATCCACGACGATATGATATGGAAACAATTATATATTAAATACTGTTACACTGTGTGATAAATCTGGTAAAGCAATTAAAATGGAATTTCATTCTACCACAGTGCACAAGTTTTAATTTTATATTAATGAATGAAAGTTAAATGAAATTACAACTGTGGGTCGTGGCAAGATTTGAACCAATTCTTCTGGTTTGCTCTTTTTGTTTTTGCATAGTATGGAAAGTGTCGTAAAGCATATTATTAATTGCTGCATAATCTAGAATCCCTTCAAGTTATCATGCAAATGAAGCGATGCAAATACCTCTTGATATTGTAGGTGACGATTTCATGAGGATATAAAAAGGCCATATAAGAAAGTTAGCATATCTGGTATTTTGGCGACCATATTTTTAATGTTTTACTTTTGGTACACTATTGTATGCAGCCTTTTTATACTCTTAGTGAAAACAAAATAATGGCATAAATTATTTCACGTACCTTGACCCCATACAGGTGTTTCTGTATTGGGCTATGAGTCTCAGAGTGTGTAAGGCATTATGAAACTACCTGTATACCCAACCTGAAGTACGTGAAGTAGGGTGTTTTAACTTGTAACCCATGGTTGAAAAGGTGAGTGCTTACGACAATGAACCGCACCTTCAGAGAATGACCTATCTAAAATGCAACCTGAATTTGACAGCTCACTAGAATTCATCCTAATGCTTTTCATGCATTTAGATTGTCTAACTTCATTTAGCCCATACAAGGGTCCGCATAGCATTATTTTTTAGATCTGTGATCTGCACTATCCGGAGACCTATAATAGAGTCTTCGGAACCGAGTGTTTTTGGAGTTTTCACGCCTTGAAATCTTCTAAAGCTTGAACACTCACACTAACCTTTATCTTCAGACTATTTTTTCTCTCATACTACTTTGTCTTCTTTGATATCACTCTTTTTCTATCCACCTGTTCTTTTTGTAATACTGTAAAGTCTAGCGACTAAATCCGAGGCATCTATGTGCGAGGTTTTACGTTGATTGTGTCAGCTATTCAGCCAGGAATTTCCCGTGTGCAGTGGTATTTTGTTCGAAAAAATGCCATCCAGTCTTTTGATCTGCCTTTTATCACCTCCTTTTTCCTGCAGGCGAAAAGCGCTGTTATCAAAAACGTTTGATAGTTTATCCACACTACGGTTGATATTGACAAGCAAGTCTGTTAATTTCACATTTATCTTGCATACGTGGCTAATCTGTGCTACGCAACCGATAAGTTTAGTTCAGTAGTTTATCATCTGACTTCTGTTAATGACCATTGTTTTGTTTACAATATGCTATAGGCCGGTCAACGGTTGTTTTTTAAAATTATTCTTCGTATTATCAATTTCAGCTGAGTACATAATAGAATAGTAAAGCATCTAGTTGTGTGCGAATTTACGTTGATCTGAGGAAAATTGAAACTCTTTTACTAGCAAAATTTATTTGGACATCTATTAGTAATAACCATTCAAGTTATGCTTACTTGTAGCATGAAAAGTGTAGTTTGCTAACAATATTTTGATCAAGTACTACCTATTTATGCCTTGTGTATGAGCGAAAATTTACTGCGTGACAACTAGCAGTGCGACATAGTTTTCCAGATAAAGCAGGCACAAGACTTCCTAACTGGGATTGAATGCCGCTATAACTATAGGTTTACATGTATCGCCAAATTCCTGATAGTGATGTGTGTGTAAAATATGCTGTAATTTGCATATGATATTGCTAGAAACTGCTGCAAATAATAATCCTCGGTTGCTTATTAAGTAGGTTCTTCTCTGATGTCCAGTCTATCTCATTATAAGGTATCTAGGTATTGCTCATTAACCTCGGCATTTGACTTTCAACTATTGGATCTTAAGTTCAAACCCATTCCCGACAACTTCAGTCTGAACAAATGAATAGTATCATCAGTCCTCATGCAGTAATTTTTAGCTTATAAACTAGTCCGAAAAACATGTACTGGGTGGTTTGTTTGGAGCTGTGGCTTATTTATCAAAACAAATAAATTCCAACTAGTGGGTTACATCTCTGAATACCACTTCACCGACCAAAATCAGAGCAGCCAACCAGTATCATTTCCTGTTACTCAATGGGTGTGAATCTGAGACTGGATTATTGAGGGGTATAGAGATATAAAACATGCATTTTTTTCTGTGGATACTATTATGAGCTTTATGAGTACTAGATCTCAGAACACTGGAAAATACTTACTGAAATAGGGAATTGGATGATCCGGGCCAGTGACTACCCAAGATCTAGTTTCTCCATTGCAGTAATGGGGTGTTTAATAATGACCAAGAGTAATAGAGTTTTAGCCGGTAAACTTTATAGTTTATTGTCATAGTGATTTTGCTATAAAAGGTTTCACATTGTTGTAAGCTGGGGTTCAGAGAGCTCTATAATAATCTTTCCAGTTTATGTGATTTATTTGGTCTTTTCGTGAGAAGCATATTAAAGAAGTGAATCAACAGAAAATGTATGAAGTATAACTGATAGATAAGATTGAAACCAAAGTTGTAAAGGTATGAAGTCCATCATTGAATTGTGTCTCACAACATTGGGGAAACTATGTAGATTTTGTAAACTTTGGTCTTTTTTTCTTCATTTCCCAATCTGTGTTTGCTGATAGATTCTGACATGTTGAATTACTCTGATTCTTAAGTATAGAGACAGGCGTTCATTAGCCTGAAACCAGTGTGAAGATCTGCACTCAACGTAAAGCGTGAACAAGGTCCGGATTTTCAACACCAACCCAGTCAAGTCAGTGCTTCTTTATGGCTCAGAGACTTGGCGCGTTACGAAAGGGATTTCCAACAAATTACAGACATTTATCAACAACTGCCTACACTGGCTCGTTACTGAAGATCAGATGGCCAGAAAGAATAAACAACAAGGAACTGTGGCTGGTGACGAACCAACCAAGAACCTATCACTCAACAAATATGCACTGGAAGGAAGTGGAGATGGATTGGGCATACACTGAAAAGACCATTTGTGGACAGCATGCGCCAGCCCGGGCCTTCGAGTGGAATCCAAATGGGAAACCATGAGTTGGACGTGCGAGGCTAGGGTGACACGGAAGAGATCGTGTGAGGAGGAAATGAGAGCTTGTGAGCTGTCGTGGAACCAGGTTCAAAAAATTTCAGAGAAGAGAGTGCACTGGAGACGTGCTACTGAAGCCCTGTGTTCCATTAGGAACCCAAGGGACGAATAATAATAATAATAATAATAATAGTAATAATAATAATAAGTATAGAGATATACAAAGAAATATTGCTTTAGGGATCGATGTATATAGTTTAACCGATATACACTGTTTTCTGTCATATGCAGGTAATGGACGATATTTACGCCAATTGGCTACAAAATTTGGTATAAAATCTACTTTTGTTGATATGCGTGACTTGAAGTTATTCCGTGAGGCTATACAAGAAAATACGCGTTTAGTTCTTGTGGAAACCCCATCAAATCCACTAATGCGTTTGGTGGACATAGATATAATATCATCAATTACACATGAATTCAATAGAGAAATCATTGTTGTTGTTGATAACACTTTCATGAGCTCTTATTTTCAGGTAAGTAGGGAAAATTTTCTTTATGAACAGTATTTATTATGATGTCAAAACATTCAAAATGATTGTGTAAGTACTAATTCTTGCATGTACATTTCTGTTTTGCGTTGACTTTAGACTGTATCTAGTTTATGTTGTTGTGTAAAAGTCAGTATATTTGTTTTACAGAACTTGTAGTTTTCCAAGTTAGGATTCGTATCCTAATTTTCAGTATTGTCTTCAAGAATCGGAAGCTATCTGCTACTATAGGGGATATTGGTGATCCCATTGCTACTCCTTCTGTTTGTTTATATATCTTTCCCTGAAACTTGAAGACTGTCGAGGTCAAGCATAATTGCACTCCTAACATGATTTCATCAACCGATGCCTTGGTTCTTTGAGTAAGTTGTGAGTCAGTATCTAGTAGATTTCTGACTGCTTCCAGTGCCATATTGATTGGTATTTTAGTATAAAGACTTGTTACGTCAAAACTAACCATTTTTTCATTCTCTTCTATGTGTAGGTTATTAGGTTTTTGTTTCAACTCGTAAGAATTTACTAGTCTAGAGTTTGAATGGTCTCTAATAGGACGTAATACTGATGCTAAATACTTTGATATCTCATATGTTGGTGTGTTCCGGAAATCAACTATCGGCCTAATGGGATAACCTGCTTTATGAACCTTAATAGTACCGTAAATTCTGCTAGGATTATTAGTTTTTGGCAATAAAGTAAACCATTCGGACTTACCTAGAGATGGCTTCAGTCGGAGTATCAGATCTGTTGTAGATTTCTTAATTTTATTCATGACAGTATCTATAGGTTTCTTAATCTCTTCATATGGCCCTGTTTGGATATGTTCATACATTTTTTTAAGATAATCCGATTTGTCCATAACTACTGTTGAGTTACCTTTGTCAGATTTAGTAATTACTATACTATTATCCTTTCATAGATTGTTTAAGGCTGAATTTTCCAGTTTCGTTAAGTTTCGCTGTGTTTTCCTTTGTTTTTTTAGTGCTAATGCACACTGCGCTCTAACCTGTTCAGTTGTCACATCCATCGGGCCTAATGCTACTTCTATGCTAGGTATGACATCTTCTGGTTTTAGATGATCTACTGATATGTTGAAGTTTAGTCCTTTTTCAAGTACTTTCATCTCAGAGAATCGGAAGCTATCTAGTTTTTAACCAATTCATTTTATATGGTCAGCTAATTATTCAATAGATCATGGTAACCAGTATCAGTATGATTAAAACTGAGGTATTACTTCCTAACGCTTCGTAGGCATCTTTCCTGGAAATAACAGTAATTAAACTATTAAGCCTGTTTCTGAAAGTCGCCTGCTCCTAGGTATTATCTCTGTGGTTAGTATCAAATCATTAACACTGTGAAGCACCTTTCCTGTTTCTGGTTTTAGTTATTTGACAATTCTTTTCACCCTGTTTGGTCTTAATGTGAATGTTGAAGTTCATCGGATATCTTGGCTGGTTACAAAATATAATCAAAAAATATTAACTGAGTTGAATCATTAGATATTAAGATTTTCGGTTAACATTGATAACCATTTTGAGATTGATTGTTCTTACGAACTAGACACGATCACTAAGCTAGTTGCGTAACACTAATGATTTTTTTAGTTGAGTCATAAAAACTGTCCTCATTGCTGTTTAATAAACACCAATCGATCTAAATTATCGGCTTATATGTTTAATTTTACCTTGCTAGTACGTTGTTTGATCTATAATAGCTACTTTCTGTCTAAATATGTAGTCGGCATGTTGTTTTTTGGGCAAATGGGATTAATTTAACAGGTTGTGCCTAACTAAACTGTAATGGGCTCTATTTATAATATGAATCGATATAAGTAGTATGTATATCAAGCTCAAAAGTGGTAACGATCGACTGGGGTGAAGAATCGAGCAAAAGTATCTATAATTGTGGATAGAAACATGAATGTACGAATGTAAAAATCATCGACGCATAAGCTTGTCCAGTGGTTAGTGGAGCCATTGAATCCCATCAAAAAGCGATTCTATAATTGTTTTTTAAATTTGAAGTAATCAAATGCCTTGATGATCTCAAAATAACACGTAAATTTATGCGTTCATTTGACGTTAACTCACTGTTCCCCAATGTCTCTTTGGTCAAGACAACTGGCATTTTATGTGATTACATTTCCATGCATAATTTTTCAGTGCCTACTTCTGGGCATTTTCTAAAAGAGCCATAACTTTTATGTACAGTCAATATTAAATGTACATTCGAGAGTGAAAACTCCAGTCACATCGGAGGCGTTTCCATGGGAATTCCTTTATGTCACACGTGAAAACTTTAGCGGAGAACCTAATTGGGAAAGTCCATCTGCTTAACTAGTTCACTCGTTACTAGTCGGTCCTAAGCCCAGGTAAAGAGGGAAGGTTGGGCATAGGGCTAGCAACCCTACCTCAGAAAATCAATCTAACCGCTACAGAAACTTCAAAGCACAGAAAAAATACGAAAAATAAAATAAACTTATTCCTCGCTGGAATCGGAGAGACAAAATGACGCCAGTTGGTGAAAGCCTTCGGGAAGCCAATCAGCCGATTTGTCTTCTCTCCCTCAGTGAAAGCGAAAATAAGGATGGGAACATAGAATGTCCGCACAATGTTTGAACCTAGCAAAGCTTCCCAGATTGCAAAGGAGATGAGAAGACATAGCATAGAAGCGCCAGGCTAGGAATCTGCGAGGAATCAGCAGATGGAATGGAAGGGGACTCTCTAAGCTGTCAACTGGAGAGTCGATAATCTACCCCGATATTGTAACCCTGACGACACGACAACCACGAGCACACTCGAATTTGGCTATCATGATGTCCCCAACAGCATCGAAGGGTCTCGTGCAGTGGGAACCAAACTCCCTATGCAGGTTCATGACAACAAGATGGATTCAACTCAAAAGGAAGGAAAGTCACAATCATGCAATCCTACGCTACACGCCCACAAATAATGCGGATGGAGAGAAGAATGAGGAATTCTACAGACAACTGCAATCAGTACTGGACAAGACTCCAGTTGGCGACACCAAAACTCTAATGTGTGGGGTGACATGAGTGCTAAACTGGGAGTGGACAACACTGGAATGGAACTCCTCATGGGTCGAGAAGCACTCGGTGAAATGATGAGGTAGACTGGAGAACTGTTTTCAGACTTCTGCGCATTTAATGATTTTGTGATTGGAGGCATTGTCTACAAACACAAGGATGTTCACGAAGCGACATGGAGTTGACTTCACCAGATGGACACACTGAAAATCAGATCGACTTCATCTGAATGTGAAGAAAGTGGAAACGCAGCCTACTTGACTCAAGATCAGATGAAGAAGGGGAGCAGATGTAGGTTCATATCACTTACACTACTATCTAGTGCGAGGAACCTGCCTTCAAAGTCAAGTTGAAGGCCTTCAAAGAAGTTGGTGGTGGTAGGCCATGGTTCAAGTTGAACACCCAGAACAGAAAGAAACTGAAGTGAAGGACGAAACTACAAACGACATCTTCACGTCAGCCAGTTATCAGGAAAAAATGGGGATATCGAGCACCATCCCTGAAGAAACCTATGTGGAAGAAGACTGGAACTCTATGAAAGAGATGGGGAAAAAAACCTGCATAATCGCGAATCAGAGCAGGCTGCTGGTAGGAGACAGAAACCTGACTACACCATATCAAATAACCGGGCTACTATCTGGGAGGGAAGAGATCAACTCAGATGAAACCAATGGAAGATAGTGAAGGAAACCTAGTTAGCAAAGGGGAGAAACAAAGGAAACAATAGGCCTACCACTTCATGAAACTCAATCGACCACTAACACTACCACCTGAAAGCCGTCCAGAAATACCACCAGCAGCCCAGTCACAGAATTACCAGTGAACACAAACCCTCCCACAAAAGTCGAAGTCCTGGACGCCATAAAGTCGCTGAAATTGGGAAAACAACAGGACCAGATGGAATTCAACCAGAAGTGCTGAAAACAGAAGCAGAGATAACAGCGGACATGCTCACACCCCACCACTATTGCAGAAGGTTTGGAATGATGGAAGGAAGGAAGGAAGGTTACCTGCCCACTGATTGGAAGAAGGGCTACTTTGTCGAACTTCCAAAGAAGGGAGATCTAAGTCTTTGCAAGAACTGTGGCGGAATCATACTCCTATCCTTGTCCACCCCGAGTAGGCAAAATATTAAGCCACATCATCCTGAAGAGACTAATGGATACGCTGGATTCAAAATTACGACCCGAACAGGCTGGCTGGCTGACTGGATTCAGGAAGTACAAATCATGTGCAGACTAAAATGCAACGCTACGCATCACCATAAAACAGGGCGTAGAATGACAGTCAACTCAACTCAACTCTACCTCAACTTCATCGACTTCGAAAAGGCCCTCGACAGCGTCGACCGAGAAGTAATTTGCCAGGCAGTTGCTTCAACACTACAGTCTTGGTGTCACAAACCTCTTTCAACCTCACTCAACAGCTAGCTATGTGCTATATGATGCTACATGCCAGTCATGTGATTCACGATGGGAAGCTCAATGACGCCTGTGAAGTGAAGGCAAGAGTAAGACAAGGCTGTCGCCTACTATCACCAATCAACTTCCTGATTGTGGCCGACTTGACTCGACTCGGCTCGACTGGATCATGCATCAAACCATGAGGAGCAAGAAGATGGGCATACGCTGGCTGGGTCGATGAAAAGACCTTAGAAGATTTGGATTTCCCCGCTACCAATGTCCAATGTCACACAAGCTGGAAGATTTACAGGCAAAAACCAACAAGTTGATGGAAGAGGCAGGACAGCGAAGGAAGACGGGGCTTCAAGTGAATGTAGAGAAGACGGAGGTGATGATGATACCCAACTAATGCCACCAACAACAACAACAAGCACCGATCACCATTAACAAGAGAAATCGAAAGAAGGTTGTCTCTTTCACCTACCTAGCCTAACCTAGGCAGCATCGTTTCAACTACAGGTGGCGGCGGCACAGACGAAGATGTCAAAGCAGCCAGGATCTGAAAGACAGCAAGACAGGCGTTCATTAACCTGAAACCAGTGTGGAGATCTACTGCACTCAGCAAAAAGTGTGAACAAGATCCGGATTTTCAACCCTAATGTTATTCAAGTCAGTGCTTCTATGTGATGGTTCAGAGGCTTGGCGCATCACGAAAGGGATTTTCAAAAAAACTACAGACATTCATCAACAGCTGCCGTCTACGCTCACTCGATACTGAAGATGGAGATCAGATGGCCAGAATAATAAGAATATGCAACAAGGAACTATGGCCTGGCAACGAACCAACCAATAAACCCATCGCCCAACAAATATGCAGATGAAAGTGGAGGATATTTATAGTTCAGGTGGATGGTCTTGCCTGTATTGTGTTCTCTGAGCTGGGTTGTTTAATCGTGAAGCTTTCATCGTCTTGCTTGACGACACCATCAGCACTAACTTCACTGTGAAGTGAGCTGTCAGTATCTCTCCGTGAGTGATTTAGTAGCTTGCTCTGACGATGTGGTCTGTGATTGGTTGTTTCCTTCGATTGTTGTGTCATTGATTGTATAGACTTTCCTGTTGGCTGTTCCTCTGCTTGACCTCTCACTTTTCTGTCGTTTATCATTTCTCTTATTGGTTGATAGATTTGGTCTATGTGTATACATCTGTTGATTGCTGACTGACTGACTAACCTGAATGCCAAGCTTCTAGGAAGTCTTTGTGTTTCCTCTGTCCACAATTTCTACATTGTCGAAATTCATCTCATGTCCAGAGTTGCTATCCGCATGCATTGAAATGAGTGATGAAATGAAATGACGTTTAATAGCCAATTGGTGTTCATGTTGACGAAGGCGAAGAGGGTGATCACTTTGTCCAATATAGTGTTGACTACAGTTATTGCAGTTGATTTTGTAAATGAAATTCGGTTTGTCTTCTTTGGTTGTTGCATCCTTTGGTTTGCACAATTGTGCTCGCAGGGAATTTGTTGGGTTATGAACCACACCAATTCCACCAAGTGGTCTCTGCAATCTTGTCATGATTTCTGATACATTTTTTATGTATGGTGGGAAGACGCATTTGTTGATTTGTGTTGATGACTTTGTAGTTGGTGATGCACGGGATAGGCATCTTCTGATAAAGTTTCGTGGGTAGCCGTTCTTCTTTAGGGTGGACATCAAGTAATTTTCTCCGTTTCTCCGTGAAGTTGTTGTGCTGCAGTGTGTTCTCGCTCTTTTGATTAGAGTCTGCATGAAACTGATTTTGTGTATTGTTGGGTTGTTGCTATTGTAGTTGAGGATTTGGTCAGTGTGTGTTGGCTTCCTGTATACTTGAGTTTCCAGCTTTCCGGCATTTGTCCTACTGACTAAAACATCCAGGAATGGCAGTTGGTTGTTTGACTCTTTCTTCATTGTGAATTTGATGTCATTGAAGAAGTTGTTTATCAAACTGTGAGTGTTTTCTATATCATCTTTTTTAATGATGACAAAAGTGTCGTCTACATAGGGAATCCAGATTTTTGGTTTGATCACAGGTAGAATAATGGCTTCTGCATCACTGCTTCTGCAATTAATCCGGATATCGGTGATCCGAATTTAGTTCCTTTCATCTGTTTGTATATTTTACCCTTGAACCGGAAGTATGTTGTCATACAAGGGTGTATGAGTTCCATCAGACTTAAATATTTGAGTTTTGTGCGTTCTGAAAGATTTTTGTCTTCATTGATCAGGAGGGATATCGTTTCCTTGGTCAATTGTGGTTCGATGGATGTGTATAGTGCTGTAACATCGAAGGATATCATTGACTGATCGTTTTCTACGTTAATACTTTTGATCTTTTCTTAGAATTCCGTTGGTGACTTGATGGAATGTCCGCGTGATTGGACGAGGTGTTTCAGTTTTCTCGAAAGTTCTCTTGATATGTTGTGTGTTGGAGTTCCTGGAAGTTAGACTTTTAGTCGTAGAGGGATATTGGGTTTGTGTAATTTTAGTCTGCCGTAGAGTCGAGGAAGGATACGTCCATTCGATTTCATACGCCATTTGTCTTACTTTGTGATATCTGCTTTGAAGAGTTTGTTCAAGGTTTTATTGGTCTGGTTGTCGAACTTTCGGATAGTGTTGGTTTCAAGTGGTTGATACACATTTTCATCTTTGAGTAGCTCCTCTGCCTTCTTGATATAGTCTTCTTTGTCCATGACTACTGCAGTGCATCCTTTGTCTGCTGGAAATATAACGATATCTTTCCTATTTTTCAGTCTTTTTAATGTTTTCTGTTCTTGACTGTTCATTTGAGCATGATATCTCCTCTGCCTGGTTAGTGGTACGATTGTTTGCCGTATCTCTTGTTGAGTGACCTCATTTAATCCTCACTTAAAACATCAGGATTAAATGAGGTCACTCAACAAGCAAGTGTTAGTAAGGTGCTCATTCAATAGAATTCAACGTCGATGCACAGATTATACTTTAGAAGACAAGAACATTGACTGTTCTTCACTTTGTCCCGAAGAAAAATGTCATCATCAGTCTTCTGTACAAAAGTGACTTTCATAGCACAATTCTTAGGTAGAGGTTTACTACTGCTGTTAGCAATACTTAGTATCCAGTTAGGATCCGACTAATAGAAATCACCAAACCCTTACAGCATATGAATGACAATGTCACATCCCAATGCATCTACTGATTCAGATGTGCTTGTGGTGAGACATACGTGGGGACCAATGTATGAAGTCTCTGACTGTTGGTTTAAGCCATGTAGGACGATGCAGACTAGGTGGTTGGGGTCCACGGGACAAGAGGAACCAGTGGTTGGAGACCCTAGGTGATATGGCTCAGAACCGAAGTCAGTGGCGCAGATGTATACACACATTATCCTCATCTTAACAACGCTATACCGAATCTCACTATTTTGTCACTCCTCTTTCCTTTCTTCTCGTACTTTATATTTCTTTTGACTGCATTCACTTATCTTCATCCTTCACCTCACTACCTTTTTACTTGATGTGCTGATATGAGGTGTGGCAACTCGGACCATTACGCAGTAATGCCTGGTCCTATGTTGATAATGATGATGATGACGTGGGGAGGATTCATAGAGCCACACAAGTTACGGCCTCGGAGCATATTCCGAAGTGGCTTCAGAAGCAAATTGAATCACCTGAGCTCATAAACCTTAGTTGAAGACGTCCAAATTTTCAATCGCCAAACATATCGTTAAGACAGGTCACAGGATTGACTTTGTTAATTCCTCTAGACTTAGAAACAATAAAAAGGCGGAATGAGATGCATATAATAAGAAATTGTTTGCAAAAAGTTTAGTATTTTTACCATCTCAATGAACAATTTATGCCGCTCTAATGTACTTGTCTTCAGAAGGAATTAAAAGTTTTCAAGGTTAGTATAATTAGCTAAGACTGTTTTACAAATATGTTGGTTTTTATCATTATTTAAGATTTGTCTATCATACCGTAAGTTATCTAAACATTTGCAGTCTTTTGTTTCCATATAAGATAATGCTGATAAATATTTTCAGTGTTTATGTGAACAATAAACTCAGACTTCTAATTTAGACAATCCTTAAATTTATTTCGTTCACCATAAATCATGCATATTCAGTTAACTGACCCATAAAAGGTAGTACACTGACTTACTGTTATCACTTTATGTGATAAATAAATCTTAAATAATGATAAAAACCAACATATTTGTAAAACAATTTTAGCGAATTATACTAACCTTGAAATATTTTTATTCCTTCTGAAGACAAGTTCATTAGAGCGACACATATTGTTCATTGAGATGGTAAAAATACTAAACTTTACAATATGGTACCTGTTTCCAGTAACAGTAACGGAATACATCATCACAGAGCAATATACACGAATATATATATATATATATATATATATATATATATATATATATATATATATAAACGCCCCGGCGTTTAAAATGATGGATAGTGAGTTCGAGTCTCATTAAGAACAACATCACCCACTGGGGTGCAGGCACATCCATTTGACGAGTCCCAAATAGGACGAAACGCGCATCCCAGATTCCTCTGCTAGTCACCAAGATCAATATAGCTCAAAAACGTTTATGATCTTAATGCGCCAGTAAAAAAAAATCACTTGTTCTATACAATATGAACACTTAATGGTAATCTACTCTACTTTTTACTTGTCTCCACAACTGAAAGATCCAGTTCAATGTTTATCAGTCGTTTGTTTTTCTAAAACTGCATGAAAATTGTTTATAGCAATCATGTTTTACCACTTGATGATAAGCCATCTCATCATTGGTATTGTATGATGAAATTTAGACGCAATGAAAACGTTTCATTGGTGTTTCGCTTTGTCACCAGCTAGACGTCACGAATCACTCGTGATAAGCGTAACACGTAATTAGATAGATTACTTTTTCATATGATTTTAAAATCCAGTTAACTCAATGTTTTATTTTCTCCTACAGCGTCCACTTGATCACGGAGCAGATGTTGTTTTACACTCTCTGACAAAGTATATGAATGGTAAGCCGTCTATTTCACAGTCATCTAGACGAACTGTATGGTTGACTTGCTGTTGCAAAATATGAGTATTCCTTTAGAAAATGTATGACCCAATAAGGAAAGCTTTTCTTTATCCTGAAAAATTATTTTACTATTATTTAAATGACTCAAATTATATTAGTGACTATTTTTTGAGAATACTAAAGGAAGTACAATGAATACTATGTATTTTTACCGCTTTCGCTGATCACCAGTATAGCTGGAGCTCATTGTTCTAGGCGTTTGAATTTAAACCAGTGAGCCCCAGAGTTTGAAACCTATTCCACATGCCAAGATTTTGAGAGGTCAGGCAGTATCATGACCCCTTGCACTGGTGTTGCTTATCGTTCTTAATACACTTAAATATACATAGTCACTGAGTTCAGGGTATGATAGTTACATCAATTTTATTGTTAATCAACAGATGGACCAATATGTAAACGCAGAAGTATGACTTTCTTCTTATATAAGCATCCTTAGAACGTGAACCTTTATAGTTAGCTCCATGTATTTTAGAATTGTTAATTTTACTGAATGAAAGTTTAACCCACTACAACTTATCACCACTAGCTACCATAACCAGAAACAGTACATTCGGGTTAGAATAGTATAAAGAATAAGATGGTGAGATGAATCCGAAGAAAGATACAAGAATGTCAAAGACAAATACATGTAAAATAATACGTTATTCCCGCTCAGGAAAATGAAGGGTAAATGAAGAGTAAAGAGTACACTGTTGCGAGGTACTGTAAATTGTAAAGTTTCCGATAGTACCTCGAGCTAATTTTTCTATCTATTGTGAGCCAACATTGATAGAATTCATGCAGTAATCCTATGTATTCATAGCATAATTATGAAATTGTTTTTAAAAATCTACCTGCTCAAACCCTGTTGTCAAAGGACATTCGTTTTTGTTTTGATACTTGTAATTCCTTGTTTTTATACAGGGCCGAATCGCTCGACCTTACCAAGATGAATATGACATCATGAATATCCGGCAGTATTCAGGCGTCCACATAGGAGTTCATCTGATAACAAAGATTGAGCGATTCAGCCCTGTATAGTAAGAGGAAATAACAAGTGTAAAAAAACACCTGATACCCGTTGCACCAGAGGTGGCTATCGCGCTTCGAGTGCCTACTTGGTAACGCTTTAGAGTTTGAAGTGAAGGGTACTGGGTTTTAGTCTCAGTGGGAACAACAATACTCACTGAGGTGCAGGTATATCCAGTCAACGAGTCCCCAATCGAATGGAACACGAGTCCTAGATTCCACTGCTGGTCACCAAGACGGGCATCCGTTTTTTATCTACTGGAAGGTGTCGCTTTTAATGATTATAATTGTAAATCACACTTCCTCAGTGTGTTGATAAATGTCTGAATATACAATTATTAAATTCTTTAGACTATTTATTATTGCTCATGAACTCACTTCCATCGTCTCACACTAAGATTTTGCTGACAGTTCACTGACCAAAGTTACTGTAACTACGTAGATCTCTAAATCAACTTGACAGCAACGTGATATTGGCTCATACGAAACTGATATTTTCATGGTCATAGTCTGTTTCTCTTCTATATTATAGAATAAAACTTGTTTAGACATGCATATAAATATGAGAATTAAAAACACTTAATTCCCGCTTTTCTCAAATAGGGCACTCTGATTTAGTTATGGGTGCATTAATAACACGTAATCGTCCAGAACTACACAAGCAGCTTAGATTCATACAGTTTGCTGGTGGAGCTGTTCCATCTCCCTTCGATTGTATGCTGTGTCTCAGAGGATTGCGTACACTGCCAGTACGAATGAAAGCGCATATGCGAAACGGACTTATAGTGGCCATGATGCTTGATAAACATCCTCTGATAGAAAAAGTTTTACATCCAGGTATGTATACCAGTGTTTTTTAGACCCAATGATATTATGATGTGTTTTTTCTTAATGATGTATTTTTAGTGGTTTTTCATGCATAGCTTTCATTGAAACCTTAGATATCTCCGTATAAATCTGAAAGAGCTGATATCCATTGGTTTTGGCAGTCTTGCCTTTCAACCAATGATTCACGAGTCAGAACTCCACTTCAACTATTTACGTTTCGGTAGCCAGCTATCAAAAAATAGGTATAGAAGTCCCAGGTTCAATGTTTATCACCTGGTCAGTTTCTTATGAGTAGTGTCCTAAACCCGAAATATGACTTATGTATCAGTATTTATTTGAGTAAGGGTGTGAGCTAACTGCAATAATCTTAAATGAAGTATTTAATGTGACACATATACTTATTAAAGGTTTTTATCTAAAGTTAGCAGAGTTGATTTGTATGTGTGAGAGGCAATCATCTCCATCTACTCAGGAGATCATTTTCATAGAAGAAAACGCATACGTAGGCATATTTAAATTTACGAAGATTAGGAATTGTTCATCTGAAGTCGCTTATTTGCACTTTAGGTGCATTTTTGAAGAAAAGTCATGCATGTAATGTGTTTTTGATGATTTACGAAAAGGAAATATATGTCCGACGTATTTAACTGATCACCTCTTAGTACTAATATAAGAGTAAAACCTGGGCACTGTGGTAAAATGTAATCCCAGTGGAACGGTATTATTTACTGGATTAAGTTAAGGACACAATCTATTGTCCATAGTCATATCAAGATAACTAGCTTCACAACTGTGAGACATGATTTAGATAGTTCTAATTCCCTTGCCTTCTTTGTGATATAGGTATTAGGATGTTCCATATATCTCGAACAGGTCGTGAATCATTCTTGTTACATGTACTTGGTGTTGATTCAATTAATATAGACTCACTAACGCTTATGACTTGACGCATAGAATAGATGATGGTGAAAAAATGGTTAGTTTCGATGTAGCCTTTTTTGCATGCTAATATACTGATTTGTATGGCTCTGAAAGCAGTAACAAATGACCTCAATAATGAACATAAACCTACACTACGAAGTAAGGTACCAGGACATGACATTATGCTAGGAGTACAGCTATGCTTAACCTCCAAAATCTTTAGGTTTCAGAATCAAATATAAAAACAAACAGAAGTTGCCATGGGATCACCAATATCCGCCTATTGTGGTAGACATATTTTTAGATAGTTCGGAACAACAGATGGCTGTTGAAACACTTATTCCTGCTCGAAAAGTATAGTTTCGATATTTAGATGGCATGTTTACAGTGTTGAAATCAGAGCATATAGATAGTTTCTTTAGGCATAAATCCAGTAGTCAACACAGTCCAATTTACCTATGAATTAGAAAGTGGTAAAGGGTAATTAGTGATGTTAGATTGCGGAATAAAACGGAAAAAAGACGAGAGCTAAGACACTAGTGCCTATAGAGAACATTTACACTTGAAGCGTTACTTAGACTTCAAATCATCTCACCGTATACCAGTTAACGTTGGCTTAGTAAAATATCGAAGTAACAGGGCCAAAAAACTCACTAGTAAGACAGAAGATCTAAGACACGAAACCTGATACATTAAGGACACCTTACTCAACAACAATTGCCATCCTAAATTACATAATAAATTTCTTAGTAATCGTAAGAAAAATATAATTAATGTTAGTAACACAGGTGATAATAATGCTGATAATGTTAGTAATAATAGTGGCACTACTGTGCAGAGGGAATTCAAAACCTCTATAGTATTACCGTGCAAGGAAAGCACCTCAAAGACATAACTTAGGGTTTTCAATAAGGCTGGGATTAGAGTGGCATTTAAACTTAAAAACCATCAACTCCCAAATTGTTTTGGATATCTATAAGTTTTGTAGGTTGAAGGATCCTATTAATCTGATTAGGCAGAACGATTTAGCTTACCAAACCCCATGCAACGATTTCAAGGTCAAATGCATAGGTCAAAGTAGTCGATTAGGATCAGTCAGGCTACCCAAGCACAAAAATCTAGTGAGGTCAAACCTGAAGATTTTAGCAAGATAAGGAATTTAGAAAAAAAGCCCGATAATAGAAATGCATGTAATTACACGTAACCACACAGTAGGATGGGATAGGGTGAGAATCTTCCAAACTAACATGGTGGAGTGAAGGGAGAGATTAATAGCTAAATCGTTATTTATCAAACCAAATATATCTAAATATATGGAACATTTTAATACCTACATCACAAAGAAGGCGAAGGAATTAGAACTATCTAAATTATGTCTCAACGTTGTGGGGTTAGTTATCTTGATATGACTATGGCGAATCAGTAAGACCGTTCCACTATGTGATGCATCTAACGGATGAATTAAAACGGAATTGCACCTCTGGGGCATACCTAAAAGACGTGTTTATTCTTCTATCAGCTAGGTGTGTGTGTGGTATATTACACTTGTCATATGGAAAAATGTAACCTAGCGTATATTGTACTGTGTAATACATTCTCTTAATTTTCAACATTTTCTCCTAACATTTAAGGCTTGAAATCATTTCCTCAACAAGATGTGATTGCAAAACAAATGCATGGTTTTAGCGGCATGATAACTGTTTATCTACGATGCACAGGTGAACAAACTAAAATGTTTGTTACCAACCTAAAGGTAATTACATTACAGAGAACATTTCTGTTTGTCAGTCCATACGTTGTCCTTTTTATAACAGTATCCTTTGGTTATTTGTCGTTGTAGGTATCAATAATTAAATTTGGTTTTTGAGTGTGTTGCTATTAACTGACTCTGGCTGATTACTCTCCAGTGACTAATCAATGTGCCCAATCCAGTTCTACAGAAAGTCAGTTGTACCACAAGTAGCTCAGTGGTAGTGTCTCTGATTGCAGTACTGGGTGACGCGGGTTCGAACCTCACAAGGGACATCAGTTACGTCGAGGTGTCAGGTACGCCTTGCTGATGAGTGCCAACAAGCACGAAACCCAGATCAAATAGAGTTTCCTGCCGTTTGGCTCCATCCAACTAACATCTAGCTGACTGACTCTATTTTCATCTTTCACTCTAGTGATAGGATGGTTGCTTTAAGTGATTAGTTATGAAGAAGTGTAACTTCAGCAACTGACTACAGATTTTTGCCCTGTACATTCTGGTTTCCTATGCTGAAGTAGATAAAGTAGGGGTGGAAAGGATCTGTAGTTCAAGATGATGATGGTGGTTTAGTGTTCTCGACAAAATATTAAAGCTCAGAGAACATCAGACTGCCACTAATTTAAGCACGGTTTGAACTTGGGTCCCACTATTTGAAAGTTGTTTGCCTAAACTAGTGAGCCATACCTGGACTAGACGAACCATAATGTACACAAATATGTTGCTGAAGTAATTAACGATTGCCTAATTACTTGGTGATCATTTTGACTTGGATGTAAATCCCGTGATTTGAGATAAGCACAAGCTTTTCTTCAAGTATCTTTTGTTGCAACATTAGCATAAATCTTTCTCTGCATGGAAGTAACACCGTAGTGAGACCACAGAGCTTTGAAAACGGATCAGTAATAGTTAAAATAAGGATTTTTCAAAGAGCAACACCATACTGAAGGCTATTTCACTACCTCAAAGAATTATAACTCCACTTTTTTTAATCGAATGTAAAATACTCACAGATCAATACATACCCTGAGAATTAAACGCTAACCTGATATGAATCATGTTTTTATTTCATGTCTTTTCTCCTAAACGTGACCAACCCTGAAGTGGACTAGTTAGATGGATGTCAATAGCAGTTAGAGTTAGAGTGGAACTTGGCCATTGTGGTAGTGTATAATCTTGTGTTAACTTGTTTTTGTTGTGCACTTCACACAATGAAACAGTATTATCTACTAGATAGTGTTTCGAATAGAAACTGTTGTTCATATTCCTATCAAAGGTAACTCTGCATCTGTTACGCCGTTTTTAAAATTCTCTTCACCTTTATTTGTCGTATGGGTAGTACGATTTTCCTTATATCTGGAATATAGGTGTTGAGCCATTCCTGTTGCATGTTTTCAATGGTGATGCGATAAACAAAACATGATGACGATGAGTTAGTTTTCAGGACTGTCAGTTTATCCTATTCTTTTGTGTGACTGCATACTTCGCAATCATTGAAGTTTTCTGTAAATTGTTTTTTACATTACTAGAGTCTACGATTCATGTTTCGGTCAAGCTTTTTCACTCTGTTATGCTAACTGACTTCGGTCGACTACTTTGACCTTTATACGTAACCTTACAATCTAAGGGGGTCTTTAGGATCCTTTAACCGGCGATCCTTGTTTCCTCTTCTTCTTACTAATCAATATTATCTATATCTGTGTCACTCATCCTCTTTTTATAATTTCTTGTACATTACTGTACCCCTTTACGAGGATAACTATTAAATAGTAAGATTTCTCTTATACATTTCGATTTCTTGTCATAGATTTCCTGTTTTACTGCATAGATGTTCCGCTCTATTATTTGAAAGTTTCACTATACCTATTTTAACTGACATGATGAAATGACAAAGTTGAAGTAATGATTCCGATATATGTTTTCTGTAGACACTAGTGTCTAAACACCATTGTTAAGGTTTCAGTTTGTTACTTTTCACTTCGACCATGAACTCATGCCATCGGCACTGGGATGCTGTGGGAAGTTTGCAATCTTTAAAGCTGACCTTTTCTGCCCTACCCCCTTCCCATAAGGGAGGCGGTGTCAGCGTAGTACTTTTATTTTTCTAGAGGCTACACCTTATTGGTGTCACGCTTCCCGTCCAGCAAGCAGAACAACTTCTCCCTCGTATCCTCATCATAGGGCAGCAATTTACACTAAAACTGCTTTTCGTCTTACCACTACTCCTTAGACCTTTCTACTTTAGTAGGACATCGAGGAAATAAGCGTCCTACCAACATAGCCCAACTACCAAGTCAAGGCAGCAGCTGTCGGTTGGGTAAACTGAAATATTAAAACTGATGTACTTATCATTAATCGAAGGTTGCTACTACACAGATAAGTAAACAGTAAGTACCTAATTAATCAAATATGATCTTTAAATATGATTCTATAAGAATTCCCTAAAGCCTTTTCGTACCAACAATTTCCAAGGGAATATATTGAGTAATAGTCATTTTTACTATCTGGAAATCTGTATGCATAGCAACTAAATTTTCTTAAAATTGACTCATAGTAAAACGAAACCAGCTTACATTGATTGGTCATAGGAGAGCAACCAATCTCGTGTTATCTAGTCTTGAGTGCAGACCGAATTCTGTCGATCATTTTTCAATGTGCCCAGCAAACTAGGAGGTTCAGCATCGCGATGCATATTGACGGATGTTAGTTGATTATAGGCAATCGGTGGGAAGTTCTGGACCTAGGCATCGTGCTTGTTGGCACTTGTCCCTAGAGCTTATGTGCAACCTCAACGAAACTGACATTTCGCCTGAGATTCGAACCTGCGCCACCTAGTGTGGTAGTCAGCGACTTCGCTAATGAGCTATTCGGGGCGCGACTGACATTCTGTAGGACTGGGTTACGTATATTTACTGGTCACAGGAGGTTAACGAAACAAAAAGTCAGTCAATAGCAACACACTCTCCAACCAGGGCTTCCTGCGGATTGCTTTCAGCCAATGTGCACTGCGAGGCTGAGCCTCCTAGCTTGGTGGCCGAATTGCGAAAATGACCAACAGAATTCGGTCAGCATACAGGACTAGACAACACGAAATTGGTTGCTCTCCTATGACCAACCATTGCCAATCACGCCCCGAATAGCTCAGCGGTAAAGTCGCTGACTACAACATTGGGTGACATGAGTTCGAGTTTTAGGCTGGATATCAATTCCGTTGAGGTTGCAGATAACTGCCATAAGCACGAAATTTAGGTCGAGCATGGCTTTCTGCCGATCGCCTCCAACCAACTAAGATTAAATTAATGTTATCGACTTTTTAATAACCCTAATAGCTATTTTGAAAGAATGCTATGAATGCCGAGTATTTTTTTCGAATGGTTGTTTTCAGATCATCAGTATTATGTTCTACCGTTCTTATTATTCTGTTGGACACTTACGTCAAACATCAAGAAGGTATTTTTGTTGGCAGTTGGATCAGCGCCATTTGTATTTGCGCAACTGTTTTTACGTCAACCTCTTTATAAAATTCACTATTTATTCCAATGAAAACAATAGTTGTTGGGTACTTCAAAAAACAAGGAGAAACACATTACACTTAGTATTATGAAGTAAAATACGTAACAACAACGGTTAAGAAGGTAGAAACGATGAAATACAGATTTATTCAAGTACTATTTTAATCATTTAGATTTTATGCAGTAAATAAAAGAAAAAAACCTAGGAAAAATTTTTTCGACCACTGCATACAAACTATTATGAGTTGGTCAACGTTTTTCTGAAGACAGATAGGCTTCTGTTACGGACTTGTGGGTCACTCGACATTTAAACGCGGTTCTGTAGTACACAAGTCCATAAGTGATGGGTGAGTATATATATATATATATATATATATATATATATATAGAGAGAGAGAGAGAGAGAGAGAGAGAGAGAGAACGACTGCTGAAGATCTCTTGTTTTTTTCGTATCCTTTTTCAGATCTTTACTCTGGCTGAGAGTTTAGGTGGTTATGAAAGTCTCATTGAAATCCCGTAAGTTGTTTTTCCAAGACTTTTATATCAATCACTTATTTGTGCAATGTATATCTTCTCACTATGTTAACTTTATAAAGGACTAAGAGTATATCTTGTTTCGGCTTATTTTTGGAGCGTTGTTGATTCCACTTTTCGACTAAGGTTATATGCGACCCAGTAGCATTAAATATATCTGAAAAAGAGCAACAATAGGAGAAAATGAATTGAAATGCATTCAGCAATCACGTATGCTTTACGTACAGAAGGCAGTGAGCCCACCTGTTGTGTGAGATCTAATGTTACGACCCGGCTAACAAAACCTCTATAGGTCGAGGGGCGTTCGAATCCTAGACCCACCGATTGGAAGTCGAGCGTCTATACTTGTGAGCAATTTCTACTCAGGATGGTTTACTGTTTCGCTCTCATCAACGACAGACATATCAGAGAGAAGCTTATTTGAAAGTAGTTGGACATGCTTTTCCGTTAAAGTCAGTCATCAGTACATAACACAAAAATAGCAGTTAAGATAATTATTGGGGTAATATTGTTGTTGGCGACGAGACATAACAAAAGGATGAAAATTGAGAGAGGCTATTCTACTGCTACTATACAGGTTACTGATGATTCCATGTTGTTGACGCTGTGAAGTTGCACTGGATTAACCTCAGAGTTTCGAACACTAATGTTTGATGTCGATCGCACATGGTTTGTCGACAAATTCGGATCTTTTTATATTTTCTACTCTTTCTATCAAAATTTTATCGACGACGAACAGATTTAAATTCATATTTTTAGCACATCCAAATCGGAAAACAGTATTTCTGATGAAGATTGTCTTTCAAAGAAGATAAACTTACTGTTATCAAGTCCGTATACAGTTAGCAATATGACTTCTATATTATACTCAGTTACAATTCAATTACCAACGGTGCAATATTAAGCATTCTAAAGGAACCGACCTCAGGAGTGCAACCATACTTTTTGTTAACTTGAATCTGGAAAATATTACGTGCTATTAGTCTTTTCATATTTTGCTGTTTTAATGGACTTTAACAGCTACTAATATCATTTTCATCTTCTTTCCTTCCCGTTTATCGGATTCTGCTTCATTTGTGCTTCCTTAAAATGTAGCAAACTGGACCGACATCTGATTATTTCGAATCTTGTGCTTTTTTCAAATACATTCATCACATAAGACAAAGAACCTACCAGGTAATTTTCCGATCCATTTGGACTTACCGATGAGTTTGGAAAAACTGTATAGGTGGTTAACAATTCTCTTGAAATCAATCAATACCAATATAGGCATTACTGCGTAACGGTTCAAGTTGCCACACTTCATATCAGCACAACGAGTAACAAAGCAGTAAGATGAAAGATAAAGAAAAAAAATCAATCAAAAGCAATAAAAGAGAGGAAGGAGGAATTAGAAAATGCTGAACCTAGTATAGCGACAAAAATAAAGATATAGTGTGGATGCATCTGCCCCACTGACATCAGTTCGAGCAGTATCACCTAGAGACTCCAACCCACAAGTTTCTATTGTCAAATCCTCTTGAAATGAATTCATCAGTCAGTATATAAAATATTACCATGGGAACATTGTGAGGACGAGAATTGAGTGGCTTTACAGGCCACTCTAGCAACTAATGATTGTTATTTATTATTATTATTTGTCCCTTAGGTTCCTAGTGGAACATAGGGCTTAAGTAGCACCTCTCCATTTCACTCTTTTCTCTGCAGTCTTTTCAACCTGGCTCCACCACTGCCCAAAAGCTTTCATTTCTTCTTCACACAATCTCCTCCATGTCACCCTCGCCTCGGACGCCCAACTCATCGTTTCCCATTTAGATTCCGCTCGAAGACCTGGGGCGTGATGTCCCTAATCGCCCTTCTCAGTGTATACTCAATCTAATTCATCTCCACTTTCTTCTGCATATTTGTTGATCGATAGGTTTATTGGTTGGTTCGTTGCCAGGCCATAGTTCGTTGTTGCATATTCTTATTATTCTGGCCATCTGATCTCCATCTTCAGTACCGAGTGAACGTAGACGACAGCTGTTGATGAATGTCTGTAGTTTTTTGAAAATCCCTTTCGTGACGCGCCAAGCCTCTGAACCATCACATAGAAGCACTGACTTGACTGACATTGGGGTTGAAAATCCGCATCTTGTTCACACTTTTTGCTGAGTGCAGTAGATCTCCACACTGGTTTCAGGTTAATGAACGCCTGTCTTGCTGTCTTTCAGATCCTGGCTGCTTTGACATCTTCGTCTGTGCCGCCGCCACCTGTAGTTGAAACGATGCTGCCTAGGTTAGGCTAGGTAGGTGAAAGAGACAACCTTCTTTCGATTTCTCTTGTTAATGGTGATCGGTGCTTGTTGTTGTTGTTGGTGGCATTAGTTGGGTATCATCATCACCTCCGTCTTCTCTACATTCACTTGAAGCCCCGTCTTCCTTCGCTGTCCTGCCTCTTCCATCAACTTGTTGGTTTTTGCCTGTAAATCTTCCAGCTTGTGTGACATTGGACATTGGTAGCGGGGAAATCCAAATCTTCTAAGGTCTTTTCATCGACCCAGCCAGCGTATGCCCATCTTCTTGCTCCTCATGGTTTGATGCATGATCCAGTCGAGCCGAGTCGAGTCGAGTCGGCCACAATCAGGAAGTTGATTGGTGATAGTAGGCGACAGCCTTGTCTTACTCTTGCCTTCACTTCACAGGCGTCATCGAGCTTCCCATCGTGAATCACATGACTGGCATGTAGCATCATATAGCACATAGCTAGCTGTTGAGTGAGGTTGAAAGAGGTTTGTGACACCAAGACTGTAGTGTTGAAGCAACTGCCTGGCAAATTACTTCTCGGTCGACGCTGTCGAGGGCCTTTTCGAAGTCGATGAAGTTGAGGTAGAGTTGAGTTGAGTTGACTGTCATTCTACGCCCTGTTTTATGGTGATGCGTAGCGTTGCATTTTAGTCTGCACATGATTTGTACTTCCTGAATCCAGTCAGCCAGCCAGCCTGTTCGGGTCGTAATTTTGAATTCAGCGTATCCATTAGTCTCTTCAGGATGATGTGGCTTAATATTTTGCCTACTCGGGGTGGACAAGGATAGGAGTATGATTCCGCCACAGTTCTTGCAAAGACTTAGGTCTCCCTTCTTTGGAAGTTTGACAAAGTAGCCCTTCTTCTTCCAATCAATGGGCAGGTAACTTTCCTTCCTTCCTTCCTTCCCTCCCTCCCTCCTCTAAGCCTTCTTCAGTAGTGGTGTGAGCATGTCCGCTGTTATCTCTGCGTCTGTTTTCAGCACTTCTGGTGGAATTCCATCTGGTCCTGCTGCATTCCCGGATTCCAATAGCCCTATGGCGTTCAGGACTCCACTTCTGCTTTTGTCGGATGGCTTGTGTCCACTGGTAGTTCTGGGACCCGGCTGCTGGTGGTATTTCTGGACGGCTTGCAGGTGGTGGTGATGGTGGTCGACTGAAGAGTTTTTTGAAGTGGTCCGCCTATTGTTTCCTTTGTTTCTCCCCTTTGCTAACTACGTTCCCTTCATTATCTTTCATTGTTTTCATCTGAGTTGATCTCTTCCTCCCAGATAGTAGCCCAGTTATTTGATATAATGTTGTCAGGTTTCTGTCTCCTACCAGCAGCCTGTTCTGCTTCACTTGCCAGTGTGTCATAGAAGTGTCTTTTGTCTTTGCGCGCACTCTTCTTCACTTCTTTGTCCAGTGTAGTGTTTTATAGGTTGTGTTCAGTTCCTCTTTTCATTATTCATCTCTGCATTGCACGCACTGCACTGCGCTTCACTGGTCCATCTTCTGCCTCACCATCTTCCTCTCCCTTCTCTATCAGCTTCCATGTGTCCATCAAGATCCATTGCTTGGCTTGTTTCTTCTTCCTTCCTGATACAGTTATGCAGGTTTCTTTCCGCATCTCTTTCATAGAATTCTAGTGTTCTTCCATGCAGGTTTCTTCAGGGATATTGTTCAATATCTCCCATTTTGTCCTGATGACTAACTGACGTTAAGATGTCGTTTGTAGTTTCGTCCTTTACTTCAGTTTCTTTCTGTTCTGGGTGTTCAACTTGAACTTGAACTGTGGCCTATCATCAACTTCTTTGAAGGCTTTCAACTTGATTTTGAAGGCGGGTTCCATGCACCAGACAGTGAATGGTGTGAACCTGCATCTGCTCCCCTTTTTGATCTGATCTTTTGTCCAGTAGGCAACTAATGAGGTAACCAGTTATTGTTGTGTATATTATTATGAATCTAACTTCCCAGTCGAAATAAGGAAACTTGAATGGTTATTTCAGCTGTTGCCAACTTGACCTAAAAAGTCATTGTTCCGAGAATTTGAGGAAATACATTCTTATCTTAAATTTCGATTAGACTTTTCCTTTGAATCCAATATTTTGCACCGAAAAGCATACGCACAAGTGGTTACATAAACTTGAATATTGATAGTATTCTGTATACTATGGTGATTAGAATTACGGAAGGGATTATTTCACAGGATTTGGGATAATTAATGTGTGAAAGGATTGTCGAAATTGAAATCCACTCAGCTACCTTATGCACATTCATGCAGTATGCAATGACCTGTTGTATCAAGGTTAATGATTCTCCTTGGTCGCCAAAACCTCGGTAGGTATAACGGGGCTCGAACCCATGAGCTGTCGTTTGAAAGTCATCTGGCTAAATAAATTAGCCACGTCTCCACATAAAAGAACTAACATATGCAATGATTATCGACTATAGTTTGATTAGAATTGAAAATCATAGCGGGCAATCAATAAGCATAGGATATTATAACAAATGAAAAATTAAGAAATTCAAACTAAAAAATACATTACTTTGTAGCGCTCACTAGTGACATGCTTCCAGATGGATATCACGAAGTTCTAATGAGAAACCGTGACCTGTGAGGTCAACCATTTGGAAGGGAAGCGGATGCCAACTGAAGACCTTGGGTGATAGTAGCACAGAATTTGGAAACTGTGAACCACTGAGAACCGACCCAGTGGTTGGATGGTTGACGCGTTCTCCATGAACCCCGAAGGTCCTGGGTTCGACCCCTAGCCGTGTCATGGGTGAGTACTGCTGAGGAACCCCGTACTACGATGGAAAAGCTGTCCAGTGCCCCTAGATTTTCAATGGTTCCCCAACTGATGTCATTTCGTGACGAATACTACCTCTGAAAGACGCTATATCAAATTAATGTAGGATGTGAACAAGGTAGTTGAATCATTGGGTACCCGAGTTATATAACTTACATCTTTGTGGATGACCACGGATAAACAAAAGAATGTTTGAGATGTTTTTGCACACCAAACCCAGGTTTCATAATTTTTATTCTTCGCTCAGATTCTTTTCTTCTCAACTGTTAGTTTTATTAATGTGCTATTCTCGAAGAAGCTCTTTAGGTCACCATCTGTACACATGAACACTATTGATGAGGGTGAAATCGTAGCGGTTTGGATTTTGAAGCAGGTAACCATCATATTTCTGTGAATTCGGTTAAGCTGATCATAACAGTCCAACACAGTTAGTATACCTTGACACTCTTGATCCAGAAGCACTTTTAATCACTCTCTATAATGTCTGATGAAGCCGAGGTGTTTTATTTCTGTTCATTTGTTTCCGAACTGACGCAATTCTGTGCTAGTTTTTATTTTCATGTGTCTAAATTTTCGAATTAGCAGCATACAACCTTGTTTGACTCACTTGTCCCAGGGGTTTTTATCATAATTAGTAGGAACCTACTAGTAAATATCACTGATAGCAGTAAATGAATATGTTCGGTTTTTAGAGGCATGTTTTCATCCATTTGCACTTATCCCTTGACCCTTCAACATTATTATATAATTGAAACGACAGGCAATATCAAGACATCCACGCAGGAGCCTATATACCAATAAAGACTGATCAACTCAGTCCAATCAACGACGAAATAATACAAGCAACATCATACAAAACTATGCACGTCGTACATCGTGGCTTGGTGGCCTAGTGGATAAATCTCTGGCGTTTGAAGCAGTCAGTCCCGGGTTCGAGTCCTATTGAAGACAATATCGTTCACTGGGAGGCAAGTAACTTCAGATGACGAGTACATAACAGGAGGCAATATGCATCCTGGATTACACCGCTAGCCACTCTTCATCATTAAGTATGAAGGTTTTCCAAAATCATGTTAATCCATTTGTTCTGGCTTGATCACATGAAGTGTGCGCATTCTAACGAGTATATTGTAAGCTGACGATAATCATCACACTGATGTCCAATCAGCCAGTTAATTGACAAAAAGATTTATTGCTGCAAAATTACGAACAGAAAGAACTATTGCTGCGATGTTAGACTACGGGTCATACGTGTCGGATGTTAAGGAGAACAATATATTTTTCAAGATACTTATTTCATAGTAATTATAACCAGTAAAGGCTTTTTTTGTTGAAGAAGCTGTTGAGATTGTAAGATTTTTTTCACCTTATTTTCTGCCAGAGTGAATCTCTGATTATTCCACATCTCGCATTTATTCCACATAATTCTTTATGACTTTAGTGGCTGACAAATTTTTCCGGCCAGTGAACACTTCTACATCTTTAGGAAGATAGCTACTCTATACTCGTTTAAAACAAAATAATGTACCATTGATTTCGTATGAGCACATGTTACTGAATATTATCCAGTTTGATTTTTACAGGTTGAAGACGTTTGCTATTGGACTTCTTACGGCGTTCGGCCATGAAACTCCTTTGAATTAAATCTTCTGGAATTTTCTAAAATATCCATTCCTTATCTTCTTTCTTCTTCCTTCCTGACACGGTTATGCAGGTTTCTTTCCACATCTCTTCCAAAGAGTTCCAGTGTTCTTCCACACAGGTTTCTTCAGAGATGTTGCTCGATATCTCCCATTTTGTCTTGATGGCTGCCGTGAAGATTTCCTCTGCAGTTTCGTTCTTCAGTTTCTGTTCTGGTGGTTGAACTTGAACTGTGGTCTATCACCAGCTTCCTTGGAGGCTTTCAACTTGATTTGGAATGTAGGTTCCTTGCACTAGATAGTGAGTGGTGTGAACCTACATCTCCTCCTCTTCTTGACCTTGTGTCAAGTAGACTGCGTCTCCATCTCCACTTTCTTGAGATTGAGATAAAGTCGATCTGATTTTTAGTGTGTCCTGGTGTCTGGTGAAATCATGTGCTCGCTTTGTGGATATCCTTGTGCTTGAACACAGCGTCTCGCCTCCAATCACCAAATCATTGAATGCACAGGATTCTGCAAACAATTCTCCGTTCTCGTTCATCACCTCACCGAGCACTTCTCGACCCATGGTTAGTTTTCTTCCTGTGTTGTCCCCTCCCAGTTTGGCATTCATGTCGCCCCACGCATCAGAATTTTGATATCGCCAACTGGAGTGGAGTCTTGTCCAGTGTTGATTGCAGTTGTCTGTAGAATTCCTCCTTTTTCTCTTACTCTGCATTATTTGTAGGTGCATAGCGTAGCATTGTATGATTGTGACCTTCCTTCCTTTTGAGTTGAACCTTGCTGTCATGATCGTGATTGTGGAGGAGATTGGTTCCCACTGCATGAGAGCCTTCGATGGTGTAGGGGACATCATGATAGCCACTCCCTCCGTGTTTTCATGATTGTTGTTTGGTTGACAGTATCGGAGTAGATTATTGATTCTCCAGTTGACAGTTTGTAGAGTCCACTCCCATTCCATCTGCTTTCGCAAATTCCAAGCACTTCAATGTGATGCCTCTTCATCTCGTTTGCAATCCGGGCTGCCTTGCTGGGTTCAAACATGGTGCGGACATTCCATGTCCCCACGTTTACTTACGCTTTCATCGAGGGAGAGAAGACATATCGGCCGATTGGCTTCCCGAAGGCTTTTAGCAGCTGGCGTCATTTCGCCTCTCCGATTGCAGCGAGGAATAATTTTGTTATTATTTTTTATATTTTGTTTGTGCTTTGAAGTTTCTTTAGCGGTTAGATTTGTTTTACGGGTAGGGTTGCTTGCCGTATGCCCAACCTTCCCTCTTTACCCGGGCTTAGGACCGGCTAGTAACTAGTGAACTAGTTAACCAGACGAGGTTCTCATGAGTTAATAACGTTCCCTATTTTTTCCTAGTAGACCCCGAATAGTTCTTTTAGGGGAAGATAGTAACAAAATATCGTTTCATTAACATCGCGATGTGATGACGCATTTCTCATCTCATAAATGCAGAACCGCACTACATAAACGCTTTCTTTTAATTGAATCCAAGTAACAACTGATTCTGTCATTAACTGGCACATAACATATTGTTATCAAACTGATAGGCGAAATGTCAGTATTGTTAACGTATAATTCCTCAGTATGTGCATTATTAGTGTAGGACCTGAAGAAAACGTTATTAGAAAGAATATTCTTTGTTCACTCAAATGGTTTTTGAATTTCTTATACTTTCGAACGCTAATGGTTATATATACCGAACGATATAATACGCAAGCTTAGCTGACAGCTAACTTAGTCCGGAAGTGCCACTGACTGCAACCCCGGGATGAATGGAAAGAAGACCGAAGCTGGCAGATGGAAGAGTTAATTACTATTAAAAGTTCATCGTCCAGCGTTTTAAAATAATAACAATCAGTCCAAAACACGTGAGTAAGTATACACATGAAATGACCTTGTCTGCAGTTGGTATGGGAATGACACGTTAAAATGTTCAGATCAATAACAATGTTTTATACAAAACTGAGGCATCACAACAGAATTATAGTGGGAATTTTTAATGGTTTAAATTCTTGTTCCATCTTTTTACTGGTATTGTTCTGTTCAGATGGAAAGAACCAAAACTCCAGTCCCCAATTTGTTATAGCTGCAAACTAAATCAAGTGATTTTGTAATTTACCTCTAGTGTATAAACTACTACGTCTTGTATTCACAATCCAACTCGTGCAATTAGTGATACAATCCCTCATTCACCTCCGTACAACAAATTAAAGTCTGATTGTTAACTGTTTATCTTTTATTTGCAATTTGAGTTGTGTATATGCACTGCCGAGTTACACGCTCACAATGCATTATAATGAGATAATTGATTTATCTTATTCTTACTTTACTTTCTTCAGTCAATTTTACATCACTATCAAATCATTGTTTTTTTAAGATCAGACACTTCCTTTTATATGTCTTTATCTGTTTATCAGGTGTATTATGACACATGCATCCGTCCCAGTGGAAATTCGTGAAGCTAACAAAATCACCGAGAATATGGTTCGTTTATCAATAGGCTTGGAAGATCCAAAAGACTTATCATTAGATCTTTACGAAGCATTGGATAAACTGAACTTTCATTCTAAAGAGACATAACTTTGACTTATTGTTTATAAATAGAAAGTTTACACTGATTTACTTTTGCTGTATTTTTTCCAATACATATGTGACAGTATTGAATACTGCTTTAACACAATGAAATTCCACACCCTTAGGTGTTGTTTGATAAATATGTGATATCGCCTGATCAGATTCTTGAAATGGTTACAATTATCTTACATTTATCTATTTCTAATGCTGCAGTTTTTCGAGATAATTCATTATTATTTTGTTGTGACCGAGTGGTGGGGTTGCGCGTATGGGTATAATGATACTCAGACTCGGTAGACACCTCAACCGAATACCCTCACCACTGACCTCCCTCAGTACCTTCTGCTTCAGTGAGCCGCGAAAAAACCAGAAGACAAAGACTGGCTGTGACTGCAGGAACAGCGACAATTATTATTAGGCAAATACGTGACATATATGTATTTACAAAACTCTCAGAAAGTGAAGCGATAAATGAACCAATCATATTTCTTGTATGAGGTCGAATTTCTCCAATCAGGTTCACAGGTCAGTGCATGCATAAATCATAACCCGATCATGACTTGAAAATAACTCCCCTATTGGCTGCCTTCTTGTCGCTACGTATCAATTTAGTGTAAAAGGGCATTTTAGTCAAACTTTCGAAGTCAGAATAACCTGAATGTTCATCTCTTCTGTAGATGAGAAAGTAACACACTATAGTCATTTTAGTTTACAAAACCAAACATATACACGTGATTATCATAATTACCCATAATAATAGAAAAGATCATCCATGGGACCCAGAAAGGAATAGTCTTCAAAAATGGCAGTTTTTTTAGCTGTTTCCCACTTGTGAATATTAAAGTTTTATAACGTTTTGTGTTGGATATTGGAGTTTCTTAGTGAACGTCGGTAGAATAAGTGTAAGTTGTGTACTATTCTCGTTTAAGTAGAAGAGTGATGCAGCAAAAGATACATCTCTAGATGTGCTTCTAATGCTATATAATGATAAGACATTGTGTTCAGGACACTCTATACTACATGTCCAGATGCTCATGAAGAATAATATACAGTGATGATAACGATGCGGGTTAAGTCACAGCAATCAACCACGTGATCCAACAGCTGGCCAGTAGAAACAAATAATGTAGAGGAGCTTCAAAATGTTGATATCAGTGGCTTAATCCTTGCAAGGTTCAGTAAATTAATAACGGTGCGGTTTGTTAAAGTCATATGTGACTCATCGGCGCGTTCGCATGTGAAGCAGACCGTCAGTCATAACGACGAAGTAACCGACGACAAGTACGTCATCCTTGGGTCTCAGTTAGACGGCAGGATGACTCCCGCTAATGGACAGTATGCCCTTAGGGCTGATGCCATCTTCTGTAGTCGCAATCAAGAGAAATATCACTGCAGTAAATATTGTTTTGAGAGTCCACCTATCAAAATGATAACTGATTTTAACCTATGCATTTCATATACTTGGGAATAGTGAAGAAGCTGATCACCTTATAACCAGAATTAGCCCGTGGTCGTGAAAAGCTTATGGAGCATAATTTAGTTGGGAAGTTTTTTAAGGATCTGTTGATTTTAAATTGGTATTCAGCAAGAAATGACATCACTTAGATGGCCATTGAGAACTTGGTGGCATTAGACAACCGTTACGTCTCAGCGTGAGACTTCAGTAATGGGCACCCATGTACCCACTGGGGTTCGAACCCAGGACTATTCAGTCGAGGCTCAGTGGTCCACACTGCCCTACTTCTGTCAACTTGCGATACAGAGCGACTCCCATCCAAGTCCGACTTGGCTTGACAAACTAGGCACTTCTATTCATAGTAACTTCACGATATCTCATCTCGATGCAAGTCACTGACGAGCGCTTGGGAGTAATTTAATCTGAAGGTTTGTGAGGATTTATGAAGCATAAATCAAATCTGGGAAGCTTTTCAACCCTCCCCTTTGAAACAGACATGCGGAAAATTCAAAGAAGCGCACACTCCGGCTGTGTTGTTGCTAAACAGACAGCACAGCGTTTTGTTGAAATCAGTGTAGAGAAGGCGCTTGGGCAACCCAAGCTTCCTTGTGACTTTGATTCTCAATCCATCGTAGTTTGTTACAAGCTAGAAGTTATTGTCCATAGAGCAGTCACATACATAAGTAACTGGCAACATCGTTCTGGTTCAAGGTAAACCAGGTTCGATTATTGAAGTAGAGGTAAAAGAAATATGTTTCCGAGCTTAAAAAGATCCAGTTGACTATTTTATTGAACCTTTTCAGTCAAGCGATATTGGCCCATTTCATGTATCAATAGTTAGACATGAGGCTACATGGATTTCTGACTCAGATTATCTACAAGTGTACCAGGATACCGACCCAAAATCATGAAGTAGTGATACCATTAGCATATACATTTCTCTGGATTTAACAAGACCGATTACATGTAGCCTGCAAAACCTTATTAACCATTATTACTACTATTATATTACTATTATTTGTCCCTTGGGTCCCTAGTGGAACATAGAGCTTCAGTAGCACGTCTCCATTTCACTCTCTTCTCTGCAATCTCTTGAACCTGACCCCACGGCAACGCAGAAGCTCTCATTTCTTCCTCATACCATCTCCTCCATGTCACCCTCACCTGGGACGCCCAATTCGCCGTTTCCCATCTGGGTTCCACTCGACACCCTGACCTGGCGCGTGATGTCCCCGAATGGTCTTCTCAGCGATGGGTTTCTGGTTGGTTTGTTGCCAGGCCAGAGTTCCTTGCTGCTTGTTCTTTCTGGTCATCTGAGCTTCAGTAACGAGCTTAGGCAGTTGTTGTTGAACACCTGTAGTTTGTTGGGAATGCCTTTCGTAACACGCTGTCCCTGAGTCATACAGAAGCACTGACTTGACTGGGTTGGTGTTGAAAATCCGGATCTTGTTCCACATGCTGAGTGCAGAAGATCTCCACACTGGTTCCAGGTTAGTGAACGAAGGCTTGTCTTGCTGTCTTTCCGATCCTGGCTTTGACGTCCTCGTCTGTGCCGCCGCCTGTAGTCGAAATGATGCTGCCTTGCCTAGGTAGGTGAAAGAGACTACTTCCTTTAAGTTTCTCCCGTTGATGGTAATTGGAGCTTTTTGTTGTTGTTGGTGGCATTAGTTGGGTATCACCTGTCTTCTCTACATTCACTTGAAGTTCAGTCTTCGCTGCCTCTTCTGTCACATTGTTAGTTTTTGCCTGCTTATTAACCATGTTTAAGTCCTTTCTCACAGTTCCTCTTTAATCACAGCGTAGCAAGCACTGATAATAGCTTAGGTTACGAGAATCGCTTCTTAAAGGATTGCTGCCTCCATCTGCTCTATACCTCCAGGTAGATTTAGTGCATTACGGGTGAGGTGGGATGCTTCTCTCCAGGTTGCTTTCCTGTGATAAGACATTTAAATGCACCAATGAGAGTTGTCTCTCGCCTACATTTTATCGAGCTCTCAATTAAATTGCAGTTACCAAATGTTGTTTCCGGCTGGCACTTTACAACAACTTTATATTGGCTTTTTAAAAAAGTTTTATGGCATAACCGTTTAATTCCGTCGTGTCCACTCTAGACAGAACGTCTTCTGATCGCCGATGTACATCCCGATTCCTTATGTATGGATTCTGCGAGTGTCAGTTTATTACTGAGCTTATTTTCCCAAATGTTTCCCTACTACCAATGCAAGTTCATTTGTAGCAGCGGTTCAGGTAGCTTACTTTGAACCTGCGATTCACTGCCCCATCAACTAAGATTTGCTCAGTCATATTATACCATTGACTTTCAAATAATGTGCTTCATTCCTCACTGCACGAATGTACAAAAGATTACTGAGTGCATTTCCACTTTTTGCAATACAGGTTTACATTTCCTAGCGGCATTTCAAAACGAAGGTTCATATTTCCATCTGCAAGTATTCGATACCTTATTCAAGATGTGAAAGAGAAAAAATGTTTGTAGGAAGTTCTAAGCACGCAGGTGTTGACGTGAAACATCTGGGTTCGTCCTTCAAAGATATTCTTGCTGGATTTACGGGAGTGCACACGTGCAAAGGTTGACTGGGAAACGACCAACTGGACCAAAGCCTACGCATATGGTAAGAAAACTTTACCATCACGTTTATGATTGCTTGTAAAGTCTCGGGAGATGGTCCTCATATTACAGCGCAGCTGGCTAACGAGGAAAATGCAGATGCACATACACATGTACTTGGTTGTGTTATGGGTGGTTTATTCGTGAAGTTTTCATGGCCTTTCTAGACATCATCAGCACTACAATATAAAGTTGCCAATATCTCTCCGTGAGTGATTCGGCAGCTTGCCATGACGAGATGGTTTGTGTCATCGACACAACAATCAATTACTGTCTGATATAAAAGTAGCGACAAAAGACGAGAATTAACACTTATATCTCGTGATGATTATCACTTTCATTTTCCCTTAAACAGAGAGAAAGATAAAGATTTCAGAGTCTTCTCTGAAATATGAGAGATTTCGAGATGACTTCAGAAGTTCATCCCAACCACTTATCTGCTGTGGACTGCAATAATGTTTAACCAGTTTTAGGAAAGCGCAGTCATCTCCGCAGGTGATTGTTCTGCCTCGGATGCATCCAGAATTAGCACCAACTTACACCTCTCTGGGGACGGTGAGCAAAGTCATGGCAAAAAACCGGCTTCATACAAGGTTATCATAGGTCATTAGAAATTCCTAAACTATTTCCGCTAAGCTGTTGTCACCAGCACTTTTTTATCCGTATGCATATCAGAGAAGGTTGTCGTAACTTTGTTTCGTGCTAACCGCTAAGGCCATTTCCATAACTTCCAGGATAAGGTGAACAAGTGCAACAGTCACTTCTGTAATTCTACAGGAGATACCAACCTTAGAAGCTAGCAGCAACTAATAAGTATTTCGTAAATTTTTGTTTTTGTTCTATCAGTATCCACATATCTCCTTCGTTTTAACTTCACCTGCCTTACTCCACTTACAACGTCATGCAGAATAAGACATGTTTTAAACTCAATGTCCTTTAAGATTTGTTCAATAGACCGATTAAGATGCATAGTGAAAGCGGTTATTATTTAAGAATGTTTGGCTTCAGAGGTAAATGTGCGAGTAAGTTCATGTGAGATGAAGTGCTCAAAGGGAAGTAATGCGCAACCGGTGGAAATAATAAGGGCGATGAAGACAACGCTTTTGTCGCATCAACGTTTTTTCTCCTTTCCTTTCCTCTATATGGTCAGTTTGCTTGAGTTCTCAGGCACCAAAGTTCAGACCAACCTAACAGTTAATTCAAGTCTGCTTGAGGTATATACCTATCAGCAACACTCAGTATGACTCTTCTGACGTTAGCATCACTAAATAAAACGAAAGTTTAAAAATTCCCGGTAATTTATCAACATACGTGATTTGAGGACAGAAGGCTATGAACCTTTAATAATCTTTTCCCTGTATATCAATAACAATTTGCATCAGGGTAGTGAGAAGCGCTGATACACGACAATAAACTACCACACATTTCCAGTGTCGGTAAAGTGAGTTTCTACGTTCTATAATCATCAGATGTTTAAGTAGAGTTTGGAAACAGCAAACCCAAGAAAACCAGACAGGTTTTAGACCTGGCTGTGGGTGTACTCAACAGACAATTTCATTCCACTACGTTCCAGAGCATGCACACTTACCAACGACCAACACTGGCTGCATTTCGTGACCTAAAGGTGACATTCGACTCCATGGATCAAGGCCTTACGAAGATCCCCCTGACTAAATTGGGAACCGAGTAAGTACATCACTCCGTGCAAGGCTCGGCAATCGAACACGCGTACGAATGTTGAAGCCTATATAGCCGGTTATCAGGTGAACTGTGTAGATCAAGTGGTGTCTTTAAGGGTGTTCACTCTCAATTCCTATTCGATTTTACTAAAGACGCATTTATGAAGGTCTACCTCTCGTCATCTGATTTCACAGATATTGGTCTTATCACATGAGAATCCTTGGTGGATCTAGAGTACGTAGATGACAATCTCTCCAGGTGACGACGCTGACATATTGACTGGCAAATTGAGAATGCATCTCATCACCGAGATGAAAATTGTTACCCAAGGACTGGTCTTCAGTGGTGCACCGAATAACAATAACGGGTGAAGTGGTTGAGCTCTTCACTTACCTGGGAAGTCAGAGCAGCCCTGGGGAGCCAGTAATCGACGAAATTCCTGTACAAATTTAAAGGACTTGAATGGCTTTCGCCAGCTTACACCATGTGGTGCCGCCCTTGTATCCCATCGTTTATCAACTGTTCAGCACACTGCACTTGAGTTCTACTGTATGACAATGAAATATGACGATTAGAGATAGAGGAACCGTTACCTTCGTTTCCTAAACCGTGTGTCGTGGTATCACCGCGTTAGTAACGTAGAAAGATGTAATTTTAGGGAGGAAATTCAGTTGGTGAACCTCCATCTGCTTAAGTGAATGGAACATGTTACACGTGCTTAGTCACCGTCTGCCTTATCCCACAATGTTAGCTGGAGAAGATTAAAGGTGCAAGAACGTTAAGAGCAACCAAACTAAAAAGACGGCATGACATCTTCAACTGTTGGTCTAATGAAGTGTTAACTCTACAGTAGGGTCCGTGCAACAACCACTGCAGGGAGACTTGGTTCAGAGCTGACGTCAGTAGCACACGCATCTACATTGCAATCAAAATAAGTTCAATATTTTCCCATTCCTCCTCTACATGCTTTAACTGATTTTCTTATCTCACCTCAGTGCATTCCCGCTTGGTATGCGGATGAGGTGTAGCAACCTTAAACCGTCGCGCAATAATACCTGGCCATGTGTTGATATCGGTAGAGAATCTTGAACCTAATCTCAATTAGCCACGCACACTAGACAGACATCAACAGGATGATGGGTGGGCCGATAATGAACGAAACTCTTGGACACAATACCGAAATGGGAAACAAAATAAACTCCTGACATAAATGCATCACTGGGACCCACCAGTCTTAAAAAATAAGCCACCTAAACTTCGTCAGTCATCAGAATGAACTTAAAAAACACCCCAGGATGGTCATATCTGTCTAATTTGTAGTTCTGTCCTACAGATTATAGGAAACCAGACTATTTCCGCTCCTTGTCACATTCTCTATTATTCTATCTAGGGCAGCCGCAGTATCTTCATCAGCGACCCTATCCCGCCTGAAAGTTCTCAATGACCTGGACAACTTCCGAACTAGATTGGGCCGCATTCTATTCACCCTTAAACGGTTATCTTCTTGGCAGCACGAGTTTACTGCAAGCAGTTGTCGTCAACAGTTTTCCCGCCATTTGCGACCACAACACACAGAAGTTGTTAATCATCCTTTTGGTAAATTTGTCCACACTGATAGGTTCCGTCGTTGCTGCGCTACCCGTGCTAGCTTTTCTACGATTCTAAATTACAGAACATCTTGACAGTAAGGCAATATTGATACTATGATTGGAGGTGGAATGAAAATTTGGACCCCATTAGTTGGCATGGGGCCGGGGACCTGATGACCGCTCATTCGTTTCGGTCGTGGTTCGAAATCTCACTACACCCTCAAATACCACCTAGTATAAATATCTCGGATGTTCAAAATGATAATCGATACTCTTTAACTTATATGACCCACCATATACGAAAAGACATCCCCGTGATACGTCCCGTTACACGAAAATATAAAAGCTTAGTCTTTGCTTTTCAACGGGATATAATTTGAAATGTAAATCTACATGACAGTGTCACGTCACATTCGAGTACTGTCAGGCAGTTAGCCAAGTCAGCTGACGGCTAACCATCGAGATACGAATTTCTGACCATTCAGGCGACCTGTTGGGCAACAAGTACGGATTGCAAGTCAACATCAGAAAATTTGAAACGGGCCTGGAAAGATCAAAAATGAGAATTAGAGAGAGGGGAATCAGTCCTGTTGAGCATGTTAATCACAATTCAATATGGATATTGTATCATCACTATCAACCATGTTTACTCACCCATGAAGACAGCATGCTTCCTCCCAAAGTGACATATGACCTGCAAGAGAAATAACATGTTAGTGCTTGCATGACCCTATTGAGTACAGTCAGGCCTATCATTGAGCAATCATATTATCACTAAAGGCTCAAAGAATTCATCATATGCACATGTAAAAATTACCTTAGCACTGAATCGACGAAATACTCTGCTCGCTGAAAGCAGGCACCATCTCCTGAAAGGCGAAGGCAGAACACAATGTCATTAAGATTAGAGCGTCTCACAAGCATTTATAACAATTCACAGTAATGACATGTCACGTAGTTAACCAGGTCAGCTAATCGCCGACCAACGAGATACGTATTTTTATAGCATTCAAGCGACCCCTTATGTACTAAGAGGAGATACAGAATGCAAATGTGCCAGAATATAAGCAACATACTGAGTGAACATTATCAGCGGAGCAGGTAGCGTATGGGTATGCCATGAATCTTACATTGGGTCAGATGCAGGTGCGTGATAGGAAGTTTCGAGTAGCAGCAGTATCATCTCAAAGGTTGGTAAATTTTCGTAGCGTCATCAGGCCTCTCACTCAGTGAGGTAGAACATCCCTCAAGTGTTGACGAATATAACGAGTGCCGTAAGGACCTGGAAAAGTTAAAGTATGAGAATTAGAGAGAGGGGAATCAGTCCTGTTGAGCATGTTAATCACAATTCAATATGGATATTGTATCATCACTATCAACCATGTTTACTCACCCATAAAGACAGCATGCTTCCTCCCAAAGTGACATATGACCTGCAAGAGAAATAACATGTTAGTGCTTGCATGACCCTATTGAGTACAGTCAGGCCTATCATTGAGCAATCATATTATCACTAAAGGCTCAAGAAATTCATCATAAACATAGGGAAGACTTACTTGCGCATGCCAAACGAAACTCGATCTTTCAATTCAAGCAGTTAACCTGGGTAACAAGGAAATATGGATGAGAAACTGCCGACGGCTATCAAATAAGTCACTCACTATAGATCATCAGTATAGTCGAACGACTTACCATCAAGCGACGAATTAAAAAACAAAAAATCTTAGCCCCAGTGATTGCCATCTAGTGGGTACGTCCCATAAGCAACGATCACTAGGACCAAGATTTCACGTCTAGCTGCTGACCAGATCTCGGAAATGCAGACAAGACATCTGATCAACACGCCCAACTATAACCGCATGGCACAAGCCGGCAGTGTCACTCCGTTAAAACTAAGGCAGTCGACGAATCTGTTGAACACCTATTGAATCTAAAACAATTCCATTCTTCACTTATTTATACCCTCCTCCTTCATCAATATATTCAAAAAGAAGTTGCACATGATGTTGTCTATAGGCACGCGCTTCCTGAAGATGGTTTTATCGGATCCTTAAACCACACGACAAAGCTTATCTCTGAGTGAGTTTGTGGGCTTAAATACCATCCTAATCCCAGCTTCATTTTCGTTCATATGCAAAATTTATGACGCTTCTTCCGCGTAGGGTAACAAAATAGAGGCTCTGAACTCCTTTCCATTCATGTTACTGTAGCGTCATACACTTCCCCAAAATCAATAGCCTAGGGTTTGACGACTTCGACATTGATGCTGACCTTGATAGTTTAACTGGACTCGCTAAGCTGAAGGCATCCGGTCAAGCATCCTCGCCATTTGGCACGCTGTCGTGTTACGTTGCATTGCTCGTATTCGACTCTCTAGCCAGTTAGTTGGAACGCATCGGTATTTTGGCATAACCATCCAAATATACTATTCCATCCGACTACGCTATCGTGTTCTTCCTTGGTCTCGTATTCGTGGGTATATAACAAGTTCGAATAATTAGTGATTGGTCTTTGCGTCTGTCAAGTTCGCACCAGGACAAATCCTAAATTGGTGAGCCCGACGTGATCACATATCCCGACCAATAGCAAGTATTGAATTGGTGAGCCTGTTCCATTTTATATTTGTTTATTGTTTTCATTTCGATAACATTTATATATCCATTTACTACACTTTCTCATGTCCGACCACACTCCCAAGCTTATTCGTATTAAGCCGACCTCGAACACGATCCAACTCGTGCCATATTGGCCAGACAATGCAGAAACATGGTTTCTGTATGCCGAGGCCGATTTTCGAGAACAGGGTGTCTCAGATCCTCATCTCGATTTCTTGCTGTCATACGTTCACTACCGCGAGAATTAAACAGGTTGTTACAGCAAACATGTTTAATCCTGAAGTAAGTGACCCTTATGCACTTCTAAAGGCTGCACTCTTGAAGAAAAGCGATCTCACAGATCGCCAACGTCTAGACGAATTGCTTCGTAACATCGAGCTAGGCAGCCACTCAGCTACTGAAGTCCTCGCACGCATGCGAGAAGTAATCGGTGCACGAACATTTGACGATGGTTTCTTCCGAGAACTATTTCTCTCGAAACTACCACAACCGGTGCAAACCGTGTTGGTGACACTCCAGTCAGTCCCACTCGACGACCTGGCAGCTTCAGCAGATAAAATACTGGAGATATCCAGCAGACCCGTCTCCAACGTATATTCTATCTGTGACAAAACAGAGCGCCAGGATTCGGAGGTGACCAAGTTGTGCAACTCTGTGAAACGGTTGCTACGATCTCGAAGTCCTAGATCACGTAGCACTTCACAGAAACGCACCTTGGCGCATCGCAGCAAGTCGCGTGGTAGCCCTAAAACGAAACCCAACAGGGTGGAAAACCCTGAATGGTGCTGGTTTCATAACACTTACGGGGATGAAGCCAGAAAATGTCGTAAACCATGCCGTTTTAAGAAGGACCGAACTCGGGAAACGGTCACGCCGGCACGTGCTCACGGCAACCGTAGCCGGCGGAAAAAGCCGTTTGCTCTACGTCACCGACATTAAAACGAAAGTCCGCTACCTCGTCGACACCGGCGCAGAAGTTAGCGTTCTTCCAGCAACGACAAAGGAGCGTCATCTCGACCCATCCTTCAATCTTCAAGCAGCCAACGGCAAGGCAATCGCGACATTCGGGAGACGGTATGCCTACCTCAACTTAGGTTTACGCAAACCTATTCACTGGATTTTCCTCCTGGCAGACGTCTCTATGCCCATCATTGGCATAGATTTGCTGAACCATTACGATCTACTCGTAGATGCTCGCCGTCGACGACTGATAGATAACAACACAAAGTTATCTATTGGCGGCACCACCTATGTAGGTCCGAGTTTAGCCATCGTTAGGACTAAACAATCAGGCGACGCGTCCTACCAGGCAGTTCTGGAGAAATATCCAGAGTTACAACAACCGAAACACACTCTTCCGTGCATAACCAGCAATGTTATGCATCACGTCACAACCACAGGTCCACCTGTGGCATCCAAAGCTCGCCGTTTAGCCCCCGATAAGCTGCAAACGGCGAAAAATGAATTCGACCATATGCTGGAACTGGGCATTATCAGACCGTCAAACAGTCCTTGGGCATCGCCATTGCACATGGTGCCCAAAAAGGATAGCAACGACTGGCGTCCGACCGGTGATTACCGAAGGCTTAACGCCAAAACAACTCCGGACTGCTACCCTATACCCCACGTTTACGACTTGACCGCAACCTTATGCGGCATGAACATTTTCTCGAAAATCGACTTAGTCAAAGCGTACAACCAGATACCTATGGCAGCAGAAGATATCGCGAAAACAGCCATTATTACTCCTTTTGGCCTGTTTGAATTCCTGCGCATGCCTTTTGGTCTTCGGAATGCAGCACAAACATTCCAACGCTTTATGGACGACGTCTTCCGTGGTCTGAATTTTGTTCATGTCTACATAGATGACTGTCTAATTGCGAGTCCAGATAAGGAAACACACCTTAAACATTTGGACCTCGCATTCGAAAGACTCAAAAAACATGGCATCACAGTTAACTTACAGAAGTGTGAAATAGGAGTTGAATCACTCAGCTTCCTTGGGCATACCATTGACAACAAAGGTATACGCCCATTGAGAGATAAAGTGGCGGCTATCACAAACTATCCAGAGCCGACCACTGTGAAACATCTCCGCACTTTCAATGGCCTGGTAAGTTATTACCGAAGGTTTATCCCTAACTGTGCCTCTGTCATGAGACCACTCACAGATCTACTTCGAGGAACTGCGAAGTTCGTGTCTCTGGACAACGCGGCTAGACTTGCTTTCTCCAAAGTCAAGGAAGCCATTTCGAACGCAACCATGCTTATGCATCATGACCCCAATGCTCCTCTGAGTATTGCTGTTGATGCATCTGATTCAGCAATTGGAGCAGTTTTGCAACAGTTGACTGACAACCAGTGGCAACCGTTAGCCTTTTTCTCGAGGCGGCTGCAAGACGCGGAAACAAGATACAGTACATTTGGTAGGGAACTCCTAGCCATGTACTGTTCTGTACGCCATTTTCGACATTCTGTGGAAGGTCGTGATTTCATTATTTTCACAGACCACAAACCGTTAACGTTTTCCCTCAGCTCGGCGTCTGACAAATACTCCCCTCGTGAGTCGCGACAGCTGGATTACATTTCCCAGTTCACGTCAGACATCCGCCACATTTCTGGAGCAAACAACTCCGCAGCCGACGCACTATCTCGAATAGCTTCGATAAACTATATCGAGGGTATTGATCTCGTTGAACTAGCTCGGCGTCAAAAGGAAGACCTTGAGCTGCATCATGAGTTGTCGTCCACAACTCTCAAACTGCGACTTTGTCCTGTTGGATCAGACAAGGATGCAATTTTGTGCGATGTCTCTGCTAGTCAACCACGCCCAATAGTTCCGAAGAGTTGTCGACGCAACGTCTTCAATACGTTGCACAAACTCTCTCATCCAGGTGTACGAGCCACCATTAGGCTTATCGCACAACGTTTCTGCTGGCCTGGGATGAACAAAGACGTTAAGGAGTGGGCCCAGTCGTGCTTAGCTTGTCAAAAGTGTAAAGTCACGCGACACACGAAAAGCCCTTTAGGCTCATTTCTAGCCCCAGACATGCGTTTCGACCACGTCCATATAGATATTGTAGGACCCCTACCAGAATCTAATGGATGTACCTACCTTTTCACCTGTGTTGATCGTTTCACACGATGGCCGGAAGCAGTACCCATTAAAGATATTACTGCCGAAACAGTTGCTCGTGTTTTCGTCGAAAGATGGATCGCGAACTTCGGATGTCCATCCTACGTCACAACCGACCGTGGGCGCCAATTTGAGTGCGGACTATTTCACGCTCTAACGGCACTTTTAGGTTGCACTCGGTTCCGAACGACAGCCTACCATCCACAAGCAAATGGCATGGTAGAGCGTTTCCATCGACAGCTGAAAGCTTCCCTTTCAGCTACAAACATACCTCAGTGGACCGAGGCTCTGCCTCTAGTCCTACTAGGTATTCGTAACGCGTTGAAAGTTGATGCTGGATGCACTCCTGCAGAACTCGTCTATGGGACCACTCTTCGCCTACCAGGTGAGTTTGTTTCCCCTTCAACTTTCAAACATGTTTCCGACAGGGCATCTTACGTGACTAGGCTTACAAACGCAATGCGTTCAGTTAGGCCTTCTCCGATTAGACCGCAAACGACTGATGTTTTCGTCCACCCCAGTTTACAGAAGACATCACACGTGTTTGTTCGCCACGACGCTGTTCGTCGACCACTTGAACCACCCTACGACGGGCCGTTCAAAGTGATTAAGCGACATGAGAAATTCTATGTAATTGAGCGAGGCGGACGCGAAGATACTGTCAGTATCGACCGTTTGAAACCAGCTTATTTCGAAGGCAACCCCATTGTAAGTGACGTTTCAGCTCGCTACATCCGGCCGACGGATGACTCAATTATCGAAATTCTCGACGATGTGCCTGGTAATGCACAGCTGCAACAACCAGCGGCGCAACAAAAAACACGATCAGGTCGAACCGTCAGGTTCCCAGAGTACCTGAAGTCATATTCAACTTAGCTATGTGTGTGCCAACCATTTTTTTCGAGGCACTATTTTTCTTATTTACCGGCACAAACCCTCGTACACTTTGCCTTTTTATATCAATTTTTATTTACCATGTAATAAAAACTAAAAAAACGGCGAAGATAAGCGTAAATTTTTCTTTTTCGACACGTTTATATATAAATAATTCCCATTTTTACGCAACGTTTTCGTGGTATTAAAGACTTTTATTTATATTCCAGGTGCAACGAGCACTGGACGGAACGTCGAAAGGAACAGATGACCGCGACCGACGTACAATTTCATTTATTGTATTTTATTTATTTAATCGCCACGACACCCTAGAATAAGGTTCAGACAACCAGGGGCCACCTCACGCAGTGAGCCCATCGGAGAGTTTTACCAGTGGAGAAACCACTGGGTTTTTACTTCCGGCTGGTATCGTCTTAGGGTCCTCACGAACCCACTAGGGGGGGAGTGATCTGTAGCGTCATACACTTCCCCAAAATCAATAGCCTAGGGTTTGACGACTTCGACATTGATGCTGACCTTGATAGTTTAACTGGACTCGCTAAGCTGAAGGCATCCGGTCAAGCATCCTCGCCATTTGGCACGCTGTCGTGTTACGTTGCATTGCTCGTATTCGACTCTCTAGCCAGTTAGTTGGAACGCATCGGTATTTTGGCATAACCATCCAAATATACTATTCCATCCGACTACGCTATCGTGTTCTTCCTTGGTCTCGTATTCGTGGGTATATAACAAGTTCGAATAATTAGTGATTGGTCTTTGCGTCTGTCAAGTTCGCACCAGGACAAATCCTAAATTACCCTTATTGTTCGAACTCCTGTCATTGTTATTATTTCGTTCCTTGTGTGTTCGTACGGATGTTTTCATAAACTGTAGAAGACAGTTATCAACTACTAGTGCTTCTTTTACGTGTTTCGGTCCCCTGTTTAGGTCTTTGAACTGATTGGTCAGTTACCTAGCTTTAATCATTTAGACATTTGACCAAACCTGCCTTAACTGTCATTGGATGAGATGACTTGAAGTCTAGATACCTGCTAGAATGTGTCGGTTTTATGTAGACGGTAGCGTCCGAACCACCATTTGTCCTCCGTTTTACTCTGCAATCTAATAGGTAACTCTCCCTGTTCATTTTCTACTTCAGAACTGAAATGGATTGCGCCCACTACCGAGTTTAAATTTGTGGGGAAATTCCTTATCCGATGGAGCCAATTCAGCAAAATAATCTTGTTTATCAATCCCATGCAATGAATACGGAGTCAAGTACGTAGGTCAAACTAGCCGGCCTGGGTCAGTTAGAGTGGCGGAACTTAAAAATTTAGCCAAGTATAGAATGACGGACATGAATAAGATCAATAATATAGGAAACCGTTCGCCCATTGCAATGTGTGCATTGACACCTAACCACATAATAGGGTGGGACGAAACCACTCTACTTGAGTTCAATATAATTAGGTGGAGAGAGACTGATTACTGAATCTTTGTTCATGGGAACAACACCCAACACGTGTTATAGAAATGCCTCAACACATGTGACAGAGATATGGAAATTTCTAACTGCCTGCCATCTGTAGACAGTAAAAACTTATTTAATACTGGCATATCTCCTTTTTTGCTCAGGTACTGTCTAGCGCGATTGTCTGCCAGGCTCCCTATACCTTCCGAGAGCACTAGTAGAAGTACGATGGGGTGACAGCACATTGGGTTCCATCTTCTCTTCTGAAGGTGAGAAAAAGAACGGCACTTTTCCACCCTCATGACATCATATGTTTGTCTAAGGAGGGCTAAAACAGATTATCTAGCGGACCACCTAGGGCGCCCGCTTTTTGTTTCAAAGCTGGTAGCTGAGTGTTATCGCATCCTGGAGACTTCGATGTGAGGAGCTTTAGGGGTTTCCGGGGACCATAGCAGGGGTTGCCTGTATTCCATACAGCTCTTCTACGCTAAATAATGCTGCCCAGGCAGTCAGTAGCTTCGGTTGTATGACGTGAGGGTTTGGTCGTGTCAGAAGCGGCGCTGAAGGTTTTTGCAGTCTCTAGCTCACAGAGGTTCTCCTTTCCTGCCTTTCATAAAGCAAGCTCTGTAGATGGTAGATTTTCTCTCCTCCATGAATCGATATATGTGTTTGGCATTCACCTCCAGTTTCTGGACAGGGTTTTTCTGGATAGATCTGCTGTCCTCCATCGCTCTGATGTTACTTTGATTCCTTACCGCCAAATATACTCTATGATATGACTCTTCTGGAGACAAATTTATGCCATGTCCTACTCCCGGCTTTCAAGAGGCGTTCAGTGACCAGTTTCATTCGTGAGGTTCACTCCTCAGGAGCCATGACTATGAAGTCTTGGTAGTCCGTTCATCTTTGAGGTGGTCACCTATAGACATTGTCACCCCACCCCCTTCGTTGTAATTCCTATCCCCCCTGAAAAGCCGCATACCACTTGTTCTGGATTCCGTGCCGCTAATATCTGGCGGCAACGAAATTTCTGTCAGGATTATGATCTTCGGAGCCGAGCCGAAACAGAGGGATAGCAGTTCCGCCACCTTACCTTCAAGTTCATTCACTGTGCTGCGCTGGCACTTAGAGGTGCCTCGCACAACGCCGGGGGTTTGAGCAGTGGAGGACTGCAGACAGTCATCCAGTCATCCAGTTCCAGTGGAACCGGACTAACCAGTCTTCTTCTCACAGTGGTTTCCACAGATATTAACAATTCACGGGCAGTTTGGACATCGTCTTGTCTACTGCCAAGAATAATGGCTCCAGCATGAAAAGGGACCACCGCCAGCTGTTGTTACAGCCTTCCTTGTCTACTTTCTCAATGGCGAACGTTCCTACAGATGTTGTCCTTACCTGCGTACCGTGTTTGTAGTACCTTGGTCGGAAGCCCTGGGCACTCGAAGTTAATAGCCATCAATCTAACTGATAAAACTGTCGTCACATGCAGAGAACGTGGAAGCGTGCAGATCTCTGTACTTGCTAACTTGGTCCCATCCTTGCTGATAACCACTAACATTGCTAGACATCACAAGTTTATCTTCTTGCTGACGTGGAGGCTGTTAATTCCGGTACACCGCGGATAATAATGGCCGTTGTCTACCGCATGCGGGGCACTTCTGGAAATATTTTTCTTCCTGACCGTGGCCGACTTGGCTTTCTGTCGGAATACTGGTTGGCCAGTTAATGACTGGTGTGTGTGACAGCAAAAATAGTCTTTCAACCACCTTAGTGACAGGTGAAAACGTCTGACCAGATGTCCTGGAAATCCAACCGGCTCATTCAAACAGTTCTATTACTCCTGGATGCTGGACTTGTAAAAGTAAGGATGTTTGGCTCCAAGTAGTAATATTCATCAGGATTATAAATCTCTAATGTGAAAAGGTATCAACATACATGAATTATACATTTCTTGAATCATCAATGAAGTACATTAAGTGAACAAATCGTGCGTACATTCCCTCATAAACGTTTCATCATTATCTCAAGCAAAAAGTACAAACTGTTACAATGGAAGTATTAGCTTCAAGCTTCATTTTTCTCCAGGCAATACACGTATTGAGGAGACACAAACCCAGCTTTTTTGTTTATGAGAAAACGGTACTTTCACTTATCCAGCTTGTAAATTTTGGTACACTTATTTTTCTAGGATGTTCCATTTTACGACCATGCAGCACTTATATCTCCTAGTGACAATAGGTGGGGATTGGGATTACCTTCCATGAACATACACGTAATTTCTATAGTTTTTTGCCCACACCTGCAAAAATGGTGTGTGCCTGTATATTCGGGAATATCGATCATTATTACCATTATTATTATCATTAGTAACCGAGCTCAGGGGAACTCAATGTGTGGGGGCTTGCCTTGAGGTTAGTCCCCGCATTTGTATGGTCAGCATAACATTGCCTCTGGGCTGCTCAGTCCTAGCTCAAACATACCGCCTCCCAAAGTGAATTACCGAATGACCGCATTTCTCACAACTCTGACCGAATTGCACCCCAGCTACGGCCGAACAGCAAAGTCACTCTTTTGTGTAGTAAACCATTTTATCCTAAAGATGATAAGCAGTTTCAAACCAGGAACCGCCAGATAAGGCCATTCCACTCAACATCCTTTGCAAGGCGCAACAATGATCTATCAGTCGTCGCACAACCTCCGCCTGAACCTACCTTTGGTGATCATTATGATGGTCCCAAAGTGTGTGCTGAAGTAACATAAACGCCTTCAAAAACACGGAATCGGAAATCGTTTGGTGAGCCGAGATATCGCCAGATGCCTACTTTGAATGTCCTTGCAGAAAGTAAGAATAGTCACTTCACTCAATTCGCCACCGAATATGACCACCATGACTATGTAACACATATTCTGGAGCCCATTTACAGCTTGCAAACACCGCAGCATAGTTTTTGGCGGCTCCGAGAATTGATAGCACCTTCAGCAAGCCAGATGACCAGGTTAGTCTCCAGTCACGTGCTGAACAAGATTGCAAAACGTCATTGGGAGCCAAAATGTATCACACCTCTTTTGCACCCGCCAGGCCAACATCCACACCGTACACTGATAATAAAAATGAAGGCATAGTGACCTTTGACCCCAGTGGATATGTGTTAGAATGGTGCCAGCGCCCTATGCTTCCTAAGCACCTAAGTGAGTTGTTCTTTCACAATATTTGCGGTTGCTTTCAACTGTTGGGGTGTTCATTTTCTGTGTACCTAATAAATGCTCGGTCAATATACAATGAGTTGTCCGTTTTGACCTTACTTGCATTCTTCAGTCATCGCGATAACTGAGGCATGGAGCATCTCAGATACTTCTGACTTGAGCATTCAACTTGACAAATACACACTTCCTCATGGTGATAAGAAGAATGACCATGGGAGTGGTTGCCTCATGTATGCCAGTCCATCTAATGATTCCAGGCAGCACGACACCCTGGAGCCAAGAATTATAAAAGATTCTGTCTGGGCTACCTTGGATCCCGCAAGCTACCTATCCTTCGTCTACGGGTGCGTATATCGTCCTCCTAATTCCACTTCCGAGCGTGACAACTTGCTGTCAGATGCCTTTAGGTTTGTTGCCTCTTTGTCATTTTCAGGAACGATTATACGCGGGAAACTTAACGTGCCGGAGATCTCCTGGTACCCTACAAAGGCTCCTAAACAATAAGAACCCTTTTCCACTGTCTTGGATCTGACGGGTGGTTTCAATATTTTTGAAGTTCAGCTAGACTACGTGTTTTAGACTTAGTTCTCGATGGCAATCCCATTCCTTTCATGGTACATATTGGCCATCGACTCCTAGGAAGTGACCACAATGTCGCAGCTTTTCGTCTAAATTTTGAATCTACTGTTAACCCTAGAAGACGGCCAGTACAGAAACTACTATGACATTAACTGAAGGACTCTCAGTTTTCACTAAGCTGTTTAGATTGAGAAGATTACTTTACCGGTCGTCTACTGAGGCACTGGCAACTGATTTTTATCGTAACCTGTGCAATGACTGTGATTATTTTGCACCAGAAAAGAACATCAAGCCTATGATACCGAGGCTGTTCGTTCCAACTCCCCTTCGAAACCGACCTCGGAAACATGCTGCCTGTTTTCATAGGCGATATGATCTTTCTTCACTAGTCACGATGTCTAACATTTGTGCTCACAGTGATACCCTACGTGTACAGGAAGCCATAGGACAGGAACGTCAAGCTCTGTCTTCTGGCAATAAAGAATCTCCGACAAAGATTCTCAAGTCCAGACTGAAATCAGCTACATCCAAAACGATCAAATGTATCATTAGTAACGGTTGGGTGCACGATGACTGTAAGCAAATTGTGGAGATCTTCAGCAGCCACTTCGTTGCCTCGGTAATAAATGAGGGCAATGCATTTGGGTTACAATGGTCAGCGGTACCCTCCTCTAGAATCGAAAAGGTAAGGTTTACAGCACAAAAGATTTCCACGACGACTGACACTCCAGAAGATGGTTATACTTATGGTCCAGATGGGATACCTGCTGTTGTCACTAAAAATGGAGGTGCAGATACCTTTGTTGCTCCCGAAGCCGGTTTCCATGTCACTCAGTGGTTCAGGCTCCCCCTGTATCTGGAAAACTACCCATGTTATTCCCACTCATGAATCCAGACCAACTGCACATTTAGACAATTACCGTCCGATTAATCACACATCGGTGGTTTTCAGTGGTGGAGAAAATTATAAGGAACGCTGTTGTGGATTGCGTATTCGATCACAACTTATTATCGGCTTCTGAGCACGGGTTCCTGAAAACCAGATCCTTTGACGCCTGCATGCTAGATTATCTTGAATACATCACACAAAGGCACGAAAAAGGCCCTTTTGTCATTGTACTGTTGTTCGACTTCAAGAAGGCGTTTGATCAAGCGCCCCAACAGAGGCTGCGAATGAAGTTCCGGTTATTTGGTATGGAAAACCCCTTACATAACTGTTTTGCGTCACTTCCTAACGAAAGCTCTCAGATAGTCGAATTAAACTATTGTTTTTCCGACCCTCGACCAATCAAAAGTGGTGTGGCACAAGAAAGTGTTCCTGGTCCACATCTCTTTCTCATGTATATTAATAACATATAAAAAGTGGTTAGATACGGAGAACCATATCTTTATGCTGAAGACCTTAAGATTGTTCACGGCTTCCACTACGGTGCAATTACTGAAGGTCTGTCGGCAGATCAGGTAGATTTAAATAAACTTAAGTGGAGCCAGAAGTGGCAACTTGGATTTAACCATGATAAATGCGGAATTCTATACCCGTAGAGTACTATCCTGGCAGTACGCTATTCTTAGGAGATCATGATATTCAAACACTAGAAAAGGTATGCGATCTGGGCGTACAATATCCCGGTAGCCTTCACTTCAATCAGCATGTCACAGATATCGTCACCAAGGCAGGAAGTTTATCAGGTTTCATTCTGAAGAGTATCCACACAAAAGAGGCCAAACGAGCTCTCTTTAGGTTCTATGTTAGGACTGTAGCTTCGTACACTTCTCCGGAACCAATGGCCAAGGGTCAAACGAGGTTCAACACTGAGGCTGACATTGACAGTCTTGCTGGGTGCACCTGGTCAGACATCCTCCCCATTTTGGAACGTGGTTGTGTTACGTCGCGCTACTCATAACCGACCCCCTCGCCAGTTAGTTGGAACGCATCGGCACCCTGGCCCGACCACGCAAATACACTATTTCACCTGACTACGCTATTGTGTTCTTTCTTGTTCTCGTATTCATGGGTATATAGCAAGTTCGAATAATTAGTGATTCGCCTCTGCGTCTGTCAAGTGTGCACGACGGCAGTTCCCAAATTGGTGGGCCCGATGTAGTAACAAATCCCGACCAAGAACAGATCTGAAATCAGCGAGCCTGTTCCACTTTTTTACTTGTATATTGTTTTCATTTTGACGACCTGTAAGCATTCACGTACAACTCCTTCTATGCCCGACCACACCCCGAAGCTTCTCCGTATTAAGCCGATGACGAACGCTGTCCACCCCGTGTCATACCGGACAGATAATGCAGGAACATGGTTTCTGTATACCGAGGCAGATTTTCTGGAACAAGGGTTGCAGATCCTCATTCTAGATTTCTCGCTGTCACACGTCCACTACCGCGGTGATTAGGCAAGCATCTTATGGCACTGTACACTTCTCAAAGCTGCCCTATTGGACGAAAGTGATTTCACAGATCGCCAGCCCCAGACGGATTGCTTCGTAACACCGAGTTGGGCAGCAACTCAGCCATAGAAGTCTTTGCATGCATGCAAGAAGTTATGGGCACACGAATGTTCGGTAATGGCCTTTCCCGGGGACCATCCCTCTCGAAACTATTACAACCGGCGTAACCCATGTTACTTACACTTCAGTCAGTTCCACCCAATGACCTGCCAGCCTCAGCAGATGAAATACTGGAGATCGGTAGCGGACAGGTCTTCAGCGTAAATTCGGTCTGCGATAAACCTGAGAGCCAGGATTCAGGAGTAACCAAGCTGTGCAACTCTGTGAAACAGCTGCTACGAACTCGGAGCCCTGGGTTACGTAGCACATCACAGAAAGCGGAGTACGACACGGTTTGCAACGGTAAACTCAGTAACTACTCTAATGTAACCCACATTTCTTCATAACCTAACCAAAAGCGATGAGTTCGTAACTTGTGCTACATTACACGTGGTCTGTTATACTATAACTTTAACGTTACGAATCGTTCGATTTAGTATTTTTGAGCACCAAAAGTTACGTTACGTTGCTCTTGCATAACAAGGTACTTTATGTTGGTTATTTCCGCGGTTTAGTAGATCTGTACAGAAGAAAGACTCTGAGCATATATTGCTTCTTTTTCCTAGAAACTCAACTTTCTGAGCATCATACGCGTATTCTGGAACGTTAAAGAGACACGCAGTTTGATTTACACGGCGGGACCCAAGAAACTACTGCTGAGGAAACAGGGAAACCAAAACGAGAACTAACTTGAAGAGAAGTTATTTGTCTGTAACACTTGGTTTAGTTACGAACCAACGCTGTTAGCCTCAAGACATAATAATTTCGCAATATACTTTACCTAAAGAAGCACTTGCTAATAAATGTCATATCTGATACATAGGTCGTTGCTAAATCTTCTGTGACTGCTGGTTATTTTACTTGTTCTTCGGTATTGACGAACCCAATAAACGTGTGACTACTACTGCTCCACCATGGCCCAGCCCAACAAATGTATATGTGCTGTACATACACGTAAACCTAATCCCAGCGCCTTAACTAAAAGAGCACATTCACCAAGTGGTTCGACACCAAGCCCTAAAAGAGGTCCTGAAGTTAAGGTAGTTGATCTCATACCGGAGCTGTATAACACTTGGCGTAAAAACAAGGAAGATTTGGTAACCTTTTAGAAGTCACTACAAGACGAACGCTAAGCTTGAAGTTGTTCTGCCACCGCTGCATCTTTGTCAGCCTAATCTAGAAGCCAGTACTGAAACCTTATTGAAAACAGAAAGTGTCCTAGATTTCATTGCTACAGAGGTTAACAAAAGGATTATGTCCTCATATAATCTATTTTTGTACAACGTACCCGGCCACGAACCGATCAAACAAGTAAAAGCCTTATGTCTGCAGGCTTGTAGCATATCTTTTTCAGAATGCCAAGTTACCTGTCTCCGCAAGAAGTTGGGGAAATATACCTGCCCCTTGTCGTTCAAATTTAGTGGCTCTTACCGCGCCAGACACTTCCTATCATCCAAGCAAGTTATTAGTGTGTCCACACCACATAAAAGTGTCGAACTTTCACAAGACTTATCACCTTGTCAAAGACGTAGTCGCACAAAAATTTTAAAAGCTGAAAATTCTAGTCAAGCTCCAGTACCCAAAACACCAACACATTCTATCAGCGAACTGGTTACTGAGCCAACACAGTGGAATGAAGAAAACCAAAGCCCACGAATTAGCCCACTCACACACAGACGTAGAAGAGCAGATGACACGATGGTAGGCTTGGACAAATCGATGAACTACACTCGAAAACAGGCACACGATCCCGTAAAGGTGATCTCACTGCCTACAGAAGTGGAAAGACAGTTCCCATCTCACCCCGTCACACGGGCCACCCCCAAACCAAGTGCTACTCTATCGACCGAACAAAATACTGAAGACATTACTATGTCGTCACCAGGTGTCACTCAGCCTATAAACACCCAGAACCAGCCACAAGCGCCCTGTTACCGTAGGACCGTCCCGAAGCACAGTGCGTAAACAGTCTAATCTACCACACTTCAGCCAGTGCCTAACTTATATGCATCAAATGGGCAGATGACAGAGTATAGATAGCACTAGACACTTGCACAAACCCCACCCAGGTTAAATAAATTGCCGAAAGGGCAATTAAGCAGCCAAGCAAATAGACGAAAAAGCGATACGAATAAGCCGAAAAACCATTGCACCCTCTCAAAGACACACTAAGGAAAATGCCAAACGTTATTTCTCAGGTCATCCTACGACCGAGTCAAATAACTACTCTTTAGGCGATCCACGCTTCTTAACACTTCCGCGGTCACCAGCAGACACATGCCACGGCCAGACCCCTCAACGGCCACAGTTATTGGATAGGGAGCTGAATGGTAGTCACAGACTATGCTCTCCGCCTCGCCCATACGCCACACAAGGACAAACTTACAATAGATCCCCTAAAGAAAATCCTGGTATGAGTCCTCCCATGAGCAAAATGCATACGGCAACCAGCGAATAGGTGTGCCATACAACTTATCAATCCACATTACCTCTTATGAACAGGGTTTCCTCGGATTGCCTACGGCTGGAACGCCACTAGTAATACAGGCGATCCGGATGCTGTCGGATCATCTGCTCCCTACCCTGACCGACAGTCTCCATACCCATCAAAATGTGGCGAATATCTCGCTCTATCCAAGGTAAGAGCACCTAAGTATCGCCCTGCACAAAAGATCAGGATATCGCTGGCAAGACGTACGCAAAGGACCTCCAAGGAATGCACAGGAGCGCCAACAATTACCGAGATATAATCATAATAACAATAACAATAACACGTACATCATGAAAAATAGGTAACATGAATACAATCCAGTTTACAGGTTCCATCATTTCGGTAATGAGAAATGACCATTATGTGCAGTGTTAAGCTATACATTAGATGCCGTTATTCACGGCATGTAAGGGATGCGTTGAGGCAGGCTCAGTTCGAAATTAGGAATTATTTGATTATTGTTTGAATCTTCCAATTTTCCTGAAGGTGGGGCCGCGTCGCAGTCATGACCTTGAGGTGTGCGCGTTCGTCATAAGGTTTTGATGGCAAGGTGCACACTGACAAATGCGATCTCTAGGATTCCATTTGAATGCATGACTGGTTAGATAAACCTGAAAAGTGACTAACAAAAGCGAGTGGCGGGCAAAACTCGAAACGGGAGCACAAAAATACGCGGGAGTAGATCAACCGTGACACATGTGGGTGAGTTCTTTGTACCGACCACAAAACTTACCTGAAGAAGTATTCAGAACCAACTACTTAGAGGTGAGCTTAGGTGGAAGAATATGAAGGTGCGCACGACGGCAGCGAAAATTAGTCTGGAGCCGAAGACATCACTACGAAGTAAAGAGATTAGGAGATTTCGGACCAGGTATTCACCTGTTGTAAACCTATGTACAAAAGTTTAATGAAGTTATAAACATTTAAGTGAAGAAATTCGTGGTTTTTTCCAAGATGGTAGCCACACTTTATCTAGTCACGGGGGAGGGATGATCATGGTGTTGCCTGTCGAGTAGTACCATATCGCAGCTACCGAAACGATATGGTAGTGCAGAGTACTTACATGTAAGCACTGATAACAAAGGGCAAATAATAAAACATATTGCATGCTGTGAAAATGCACCGATAGACGGTTGCATCAATCCGGAGTAGAGAGATTATTTTAAGAGATGAATTTTAGGAGATAGGTGTTAAGTAGTGAGATCAGTTATGTTATGAAGAAATGCAGGTTACATTAGAGTAGCTACTGAGTTCACTGTTGCAAACCGTATCGCACTCCGCTTCCTGTTCACTCTTGGTCACTTTTTTAAGGAAATTAGATTTTAGCCGATGCGTTTAGTTTTCGGCATTGTGTACTTTTTTCATTGCTGTTAGTCTCCCTTGAGTCCAGGTACCGGTGGCACCATTGTACATGGTATTACCGTTTGTGGTTTGGCCGTCAGCGAATTGATGAGATTCGTTAGGTAGGAGGAGTTCACCAAGCAATCGTCGAGACTGGCCGAGAGATCGACATGCTCGTATAGGATAGGGAGGTTTGTTCCACAGCATACTGTATTGCGTTATGAAAAACCTGCTTTGGAGTTTTGAGCCACACTTATTTATTGGGATGATGTACTCGCTGTTGCGCAGATTATATACCTATGTTGATCCAAAAGTGATAGCACATTTAATCTTAGAGTTTCCAAATAAAAGGCGAAAAAGAAATGTTAGGTTGAGCTTCAGACGTCTCAGCCAGAGTGATTCTAGTTCTAGTCTTTTGCATCTTGCTTCGTATGCAAATCCTTCGTTTTGCACTAGTAGGTGCCGAGTGGAGTTTCGTTGAATGTTCTCTACTCGAATTCTGTTCGATACTTCCATGTTACCATAGATAACTGTACACTACTCTAATATTGGGCGAACCATAACCTTGTACAGTATAAGTTTTGCCTCAGGTGTATGTTTCTGTGTAGAAGACCAATGAGCCTTCTGCCTTCGGAAACTATTGAATCTGCATACTCCGTAAAAGTCAAACTTGCCGACGAGTGCCAAAGAGCACGAAACCCAGGTCCAGGGCTTCCTGCCGATTGCCTCCAACCAACTAATATCTAATAATGTGCGCCGCGATGCTGAGCTTCCTAGCTTGGTTGCCAAATTGCAAATATGATCGATGGAATTCGATCTCCGCTCACGACTAGACAACATGAAATTGGTTGCACTCCCGTGACCAATCAATGCACTATTTGCTGTCGTTATGTGGCGAAAGGGCGATTACCTAATACTTTTAACCAGCAACGTGTGAATGACTGCATCGTAGCAGGCTGTGTGGAGTGGCGATGCATTCTTTCAAGATTTTCCCAGCCTCACTGGTAACGATATCACTCGAATTTTGCCTGTAAAAACGGTACGTGTTTGTATAATTTATTATTCGAAATATGCTATTCCCATTATGATTTCCTTCCATAGAGAAGACTTTTATGACCTACAGCAACGTCAAACAAGACGACAAAGTTGAATAGAAAATCCACATTCCTGTCACTGCGTACTGCAGGAGGGCTTCCATGGAACGGCAGCTCATTCTTCCCCAGTTCAACCCAATTTCGCAGTGTATAGCATGGGTGGGAGTGAAGGCATCTCCAGGATCTGGGGCCGATGTTCTCGGCCTTACGGCGGGTGGCCAGTTGACTGCTCTTGGACTACCCACTGGCTCGCCATGGAAGGACGTTGACAGTTATTTTTTGAGTTCTCACCTATGGTAGTGGTTTGTGCGGGCGCCGGCATGAGTTGCCCCTGAGGTGATCTTCACAACCACCCCGAGAGAGCATGGGGATAGGAGCAGCCATATGCGCACAGCAAGTAGACACCAGAATCAACTGCATGGGTGATGGATCATGAAGGTGCAGTTTCGGTTTGGCAAATCCCTTGATATGACAGCGTACCCACCTTTTGCGAGTATCACACTAAAAGGCCGAATCCCTTTTGGCCACAGTTAGACCACATGTGTGCCAGTCATTACCACAACTAGAGGGCTTAGACAGGGACCTAATCTTCGTTCCTTGTCGTTTTCCCTTTGTATCCATAAAAGGTGGGCTAAGCTTGAGCTACGCGTGCCAGTAAGACATGCTCTTTGCACGGAGAGGCCAGATGGGTTCTGGGGTTGTGTGGGACAAGGATTTAGCTCCCTTCGGGAGTTGGCATTCGTGATTGTTCGACCATAGTCTTCCGGCGGCCCCTGGAGTTAGTTTTACATTTCTAAACACCGGCTCTATTTACTACCGAGAAAGGAGTGGTTAGTAACTGATGTGAGGTTCCTCCTGAGGTGTTTTGCAGGCCACGCGTAGCCGAAACCATTTCGCTACCGATTTCAGTTGGCAGGCAAAAGAAAAAGCAAGATAAAAATACTCGGGTCAAGTAAAAGGTAAGCTGCCCATGACAGTTAAATTTGTCAACCTTGCCCTTGACCGTCCAGTTGTACGACCTAAAAGACTGCTAAGGGCATCCCACAACTCCAAGGTGTATGATCAGGTGGGATAAACAGTACTACGAGCGTGGCTGCTTGGGCTGTGGCAGTTAATCCAAACGCCAAAATCCACTACACACGTTGTCCGTTTAGAGGGTGATGACAGCAACCAGCTGAGGACTGTACGTTCCGCAGGCAACTAATTTTTGCAAAGCCGGTAGCTTTGGAGACGAAGCCTTCGGCTGTATGAAAGTATATGCAGTTATTTCCGAGAAGAATGGAGATGAAGCAAAACGTACCACCATTCACAGTCAACGACACAGTTCGCCAACAATGCTCTCAAGTATGAGGAAGAGGTATTGGATTTTTATAGGGGGTATGACCTTAGAAAGAGGAATGACGAGTATGTCTAGGGCAGGAAGAGTTCTGTTCAATTCACAGAGCAGATGATGGCACTGCTGCCATCTTGGCAAACAGGAAAAGGTGACTGATCTTTTTAATGAGTGAAAGTGGACTTTTTGGAACATTTAGGTCTAAACAGGGTGGGAGAACTTGTGAGACCTGTGGGTACCCGATGGCGTATCTGAAAATGGTAGTTGTTCATATGCAGACGATTTACTGATAATCGAGCGGTCCTTTCATCATATCCTCTGCGAGGCTCACCAGCTAGACACGTGGCCTAAGGAAGCAACTTGTGACGGTGCAGGTACTACTGACGGTGGCTACTCCGAAATGCGGAGGCAAGTATCGGAGTCTGAATAAAAGATCCACAAATTAATACTGATAATAATATATTACATACAACGGAAGTCACACGAAAACAAACCACGTTACGGGTTTGATCGTTTTGGTAATGTGAACTGACTGTTATGCACAATATGAAGCTTTACAGTGGACACCATTCTTTCCGGTGCATAAAAGACGCATTTAGATTGGGAACGTAAATGCGTTGCAGACAGCAAAGAATGAAGCGGATAAACACCAGCATAACTGTTCATCATACCGAGGCGAGCTCAGCTCTAAAGCAGGAAACATTCGGCTATTGTTTGAATCTCCCCATATTCTTGAAGGTAGGGAGGGTAGTACAGCTATGACCTCGGGCTTTATGCGTTCGTCATAAGGTCTAGACGGCGTAGTGCACGCTGACAAACTAGACTGCTAGGATTCCATATGGATGAAGGACTGGTTGGGTAAACCTGAAAAGTGAATAACAAAAGCAAGCAGCAGACGAAATTCGGAGCAGGAGCACAGAAATACTACGCAGAAGTACATCGTCCATTATACATGTAGTTATAGATATCAAAAAGCAGTTTAGCCCTCCACAATCCGGTCATTTGGGGAGTCTGTGTCGGAAGTCGGATGTTGCTTGAACTGAGGAATACATAATTCTAATGGGACAATTAAGAGGGTTAGATCATTCACATTGTTAATTGAGGACCTTACTTTTGATCACCATGTGTGTCTACCAGATTTGGCGTGGGAAATGTCGGGACTGAGACAAGTCTCATAGTTCTGCATGTCGGACCACCACCCGCTGCCTCAGGCGATGGCCAGTCATTTATTGACCTGCACTGAATTGGCTGCCGGCGATGGTCGACAGCAGCCGACTTGAGTATGCCATCATCTACAAGACGAAAGGCGCTACTTTGTGGAGCCCGAAAGAGGATGTGTTTTCTGCGTCGTTCCAGAGCGTAGGTTTATCGGAGGACTCTGGATAAGTGTTACTTATGCTGGCTTTTATGTTGTGGTCAGAGTAGGCATAATGCGCCTTGCTCCAAACATTCACGGCGATAGTTATAATTCTTGTAACGTAATGTGAACGAAGATGCTTTGGAGGTGCACCGGAGTTACATTCCTGGGTAGATGGAAACTGCACAGTTGGATGCGATGAGAAAAACCTAAGGTTATTTCTCAAGACTGTATTTCCTAGTCTGGGTGGCCTGGACTGCCTGTGTTGGTACGCTTTTGTTGCGTCCCTGTAATTGACCAGCTGAATCGTATTTTCGTTAGCTGGGATCCTCTTGCTTCCTGGTACTGGGTGAAGTGTTGTTATGTTTATTTTTGTGTGGGAAAAAACCGACTTCAGGCTGATTCATTAGGCCAATTGGTACAAGACAACTAGGGTGTCTAACTCTGTTTGGATAGCACTGCCTGTTATCGAAGGGCTCAGGTCTCCGTGTGGTTTCGCCCACAGACTTATTATCTGCAACAGCGCTTAGGGACACTGGATTCAGTGATAGAGCCTAAGAGGTGGGTTGCACAGACTGACCCGCCGGTGCGAGGTGAGTGGACTGACTGTCTTGGAGCCGCCGTAGTTCATCATCGAGACTTGTGCTTTCATCTCGGTTTGCAGGTACTACGTCCGCGCGAGCTGGTGGTAAGGAGTCAACATCTGTTACGCTTACTGTTGTGCTTGTAAGTTTTTCAGTGGCAGCTAGGGGAAGAGGTAGGGCCGATGGAGTTCCAGTCGGCTTTTCACCCCCGCAACTAGTTGAATTGTGGTCTACTTTTGGCATCTTGCGGAGCAGGCGCGCCGTGGAATTTCCATGTGCGATGCTGACAAGTCAGCAGATACCTTAGCCTTGCTGCGTGATGCTGCAGTTGCCATAACTCTCTGAGAGTTACGAAAGTGTTTGCATTGTTCCGCGAGTTAAACTGAAATAGATCAAGCCATGGGAACCTGCTTGTCTTTTTTCTTAGGCAACGTACGTTACAAGCTGAGGCAGTCGATCCGAATCGCAGTGAACAATCACTCTAGCCTGCTGTAGTGGAGAACTATCAAGTATGTTGTAGACCACTGAATCAAAGGAGAGTGGAATACGGTTGCTTACCTTACTGGCTGCAAAGCCAATGGACATCTCGCATTTTATCAGACTGTCAAGTGAGGAGTCACTGTTGATGGAGAAAAAAATTCCACCTCAAACTAAATATTCCCAACTGATCTTGCGATTTCCAGAATATCAGGTCTAACTTCATTGGAGCCGCTGTAGACATCAGTCATAAGAATGAACGAATTCAATCGTCATCATAATAATATATTTCTTACAACATAGGCCACATGAAAACAAGCCAATTTACAGGTTTGATCATTTTGGTAACGATAGATGACCGTTATGTACAATGTCAAGCTATACAATAGACACCGTTTTTCCCGGCACATAAAGATGCATCTAGAGAAAGAACGTAAATGCTTTGTGAACAGCAGAGAATGAGACAGATGAACACCGGTATAATTTTTCACCATACTGAACCAAGCTGAGTTTGAAAGTAGGAATTATTCAGCTATTGTTTGAACCACCGAACGTTCTTGAAGGTAGGGAGGGTAGTACAACCGTTTCCTTGGATTGTTTGCGTTCGTTATGGATTTGATGGTATGGTGCTGCATATCGACTATTGTACACCTAGGTGAGTTCTTTATACTGACCACAAAGGTTACTTGAAGAAGCATCCAGAATCAACTGTTTAGAGGTAAGCTTACGAGAAAGAAGATGAGGGTTCGTACGACGGTAGTGGAAACTAAACTGAAGCCAAAGATACCACTGGAATCGAGAAATTAGGGGATTTTGGACCAGGTATTCACCTGTTATAAACCTACTTACAAAAGTTTAATGGAGTTATAAACATTTAAGTGAAGAAATTCATGGTTCTTTCCAAGATGGTAGCCACACTTTATCTAGTCACGGGGGAGGGATGATCATGGTGTTGCCTGTTAAGTGTTACCATATCAAGGATATAGAGACAACACGGCGGTGCAGAGTGAGCTGAGCTAGTAGACCTGGAGGACTGTTCTTTGGTAACCTCATTTTTTTACTATTATTTTGCCATCATAAGTGAGAGTCGTAGGTTTCATAAAGATACCGCCATAGAGGCAAGGGTAGTTCAAGTTTGTCTCCCTGCCACCATGCCTGTTGGCTAGTTACCTCCATCTCCGCGTACTTTCACGTTAATTTTTTTAATGTTTTTTGCTACGCTCAGTAGAGTTGGTAGCTAAGAGGATGTTTTCAGCTTACCACCAGCTGGCTAAAACCGCGCACACATTATTGAGTCAATCATCCCTTGGTATTTGTCACACATTAGGGGACACTTATGATCATTATACCTCCACTCATGCCATGGTCGAGCTTGATTTATCACACAAAACTGACGTGCGCTACTGCACAGCACAAAGACTCCTAGCCTATTACAAGGAGAAAGGGGAACGGTGAGCAGAAAGTTTATTTGTCGGAGGGGTCAGGAGTAGCTGAACTATGGCAGCATTGAGGTTAGGAACAGTAACTAGTATCAGATACAATTGCCACAAATTCGCACAAAGTAGTGTGTAATTCAGCGAAAATGACTCATCGTTTGATAGATTCTTGGGTGGTTGCACTGGATTATTGCTGATTGGACTCTAGATGTTTGGTGGGCCAATAAGTAACACGATGTCGTCTATGTAGGGTACATCAAGAATCCTGCACACTCCGAGTTCATTGAGGTAGCGGTTCAAGGTCGACTGAAACTGGGATAAGGTCTTGCAGCGTCGGACATCGTGTGGCAGTCTGGTCCAAATGTTAGCGTGACAAGTTGTGAGAGTGAAGACTTGAGCTGTTTGGATGCATATGGTAGTGTGACTAGGCAGCCTTGGCCTCTAAGATTATGGTGTTTTTTGCCAGTGAACTTTGCTGCATCCATATTGGTAGCCACCTTATGGTGTAGGACTTTACAGGGAATGCTGAGGCTAAACTTTATTCACCTTCACCACACAGGCTCTAACCGATTAGCATGACATCTGCTCCCGTATAATTTACTGGGGGAAGCAAGTCTGGTGAAGCGTCGTTGTGTTTTCTCTATTTTCTGATTGCCACTAGACCGCAAGCGACCAGGTAAGATAGGGCAGCATCCTAGTTGTGGCCACACGCACATCTCATATAGAATCAGTTTGGTTTCATGCAGGCGAAAATTCCGGTGAATGAAGCCGATGAGGCATCGTGATTTGGAGCATTGTGCCGTTGCGTGCTCTGCGAACGAAAAGTCACTGGAGTACCTTATTCTAAGGTCGCAAATGCCACTTAGCTGCTGGAGTGCAATGTTGTCCAGTCGAAGATTTGTTGGCACGCTTTACTCACCGAAGGGCATAAAGCCAGACTTTTATGTATTCAGAGGTAGCACACACGTGTCACACCATCTTTGTAGCTTGTCAAGGTCATTTTGTATGGTAATATTGATGCTGCCACACTGATTAGGGTGAAGAGTGTGCGCTACTTTCAAGTCGTTTGCAAAGAGGAAGGTTTTCTCTGATTGAAAGCAGGCATTTATATCATTTGTATACATTACAAAGAGAAGGGGTCCGAGGACGGAACCTCGGGCAACTCCACCAGTGATATTTCTGAGGAGGGAACAATGTAAGCCTGTTTTGACGACTTGGATGCCGTTCAACAGAAACGAGCCAATCCAGTCATGCAACTTGCCACTTATTCCAAATGAGTTGAATTTATGAAGGAGTGATGGGTGATGCACTTTGTCAAAGGCTTCGGTGAAAGTGAAGCAAAGCGAGACAACCACTTTTCCATCGTTCCTATCGTTAGTTACTCATTCGGAGGATTCTAGGTGACACGTGATGCAAGGTTTCTTAGGCAGAAGTTCATAAGTTCGTGGTCTAGAAGGTGAGAAAAGATAGCGTTTTTCACTGCTTTCTCCATTACACACGAGAGGACAGATGTCACGTTGATGGGGCGGTTATTTTCGGGGTGGTCTGGAGCCTTCCTCAAAGCACGGGGTAATACGACTTGTCTTCCCTGAAGCTGGGGAAGTGTCAGAGTTTAAGGACAGGCTGAATGTTTTTGCTGGCAATATGGGAAAGTCCGCGCTGCCATTTTTGATGAAAACGCCAGGTATCCAATCTACCCCCCACACACTGAGAGGGTCTCGGTGAGATTATCGCGTCACGTACGTTGCTTATTTTAAACTCAACTTCCGAGATTTTACATGCTGCAGTGTCACGGAATGTAGCGAGACTGGCATTACAACTAGTGAAAGAAAGGATAAACGTTTCACTTGGTATTTCACATATCTCGGTGGGGTTTGTGACAGTCTTATTGACTACATTCAACCTATTCAGCATTTCAGGTCTATTACAGAGTTTCTTCTCAACAGAAGCGGCAAGAAGACCAGTTTTATTCGCATGTTTCAGGATTTTATTCTCAGTAGAGGTCTCACCTTTTTGTCTGTGAACTTCCCGGTCACTGAAAACGGCGTGGATACTGAGGATGTCAGAAAAGTCATGCGATGCAAAAATATTTTCCTCAATTTCCTTGGTTTTGACTCAAACGTGATAAGGATGTAGTCGTTAATACAAGTATGCGACTTTTGTGCTTCCTTTGGGGCTACGGAGTCGAGATGAATGTTTAAATTGAGATAGAAGTTTGCAAGAGAGCTGTTCAACCTCGCCTGGTTAACTAGTTTACTAGTTACTAGCCGGTCCTAAGCCCGGGTAAAGAGGGAAGGTTGGGCATAGGGCTAGCAACCCTACCCCGTAAAACAAATCTAACCGCTAAAGAAACTTCAAAGCACAAACAAAATATAAAAAATGAAAACAAACTTATTCCCCGCTGGAATCGGAGAGGCGAAATGACGCCAGTTGGTGAAAGCCTTCGGGAAGCCAATTGGCCGATGTGTCTTCTCTCGATGAAAGCGAAAGTAAACGTGGGGACATGGAATGTCCGCACGATGTTTGAACCCAGTAAGGCAGCCCAGATTGCAAGGGAGATGAGAAGGTATAACATCGAAGTGCTTGGGATTTGCGAAAGCAGATGGAATGGGAGTGGACTCTCCAAACTGTCAACTGGAGAATCAATAATCTACTCCGGTCACCCAGACGCCAACCACGAGCACACTGAGGGAGTGGCTATCATGATGTCCTCAAGAGCATCGAAGGCTCTCATGCAGTGGGAACCAATCTCCTCCAGGATCATGACAGCAAGATTCAACTCAAAAGGAAGAAAGGTCACAATCATACAATGTTATGCACCTACAAATAATGCAGAGCAAGAGAAAAAGGAGGATTTCTACAGACAACTTCAATCAACACTGGACAAGACGTCAGTTGGCGATATCAAAATTCTGATGGGCGACATGAATGCCAAACTGGGAGGGGACAACACGGGAAGAGAACTAACCATGGGTCGAGAGGCACTAGGTGAAATGAATGAGAATGGAGAATTGTTTGCAGAATTCTGCGCATTCAACGATTTGGTGATTGGAGGCAGTGTGTTCAGGCACAAAGATATCCACAAAGCGACATGGATTTCACCAGATGGACACACTAAAAATCAAATCGACTTTATCTCAATCTCAAGAAAATGGAGACGCAGTCTACTTAACACAAGGTCAAGAAGAGGAGCAGATGTAGGTTCAGACCACTACCTAGTGCAAGGAACCTTCCAAATCAAGTTAAAAGCCTTCAAGGAAGCTGGTGATAGACCTCAATTCAAGTACAACACTCGGAAACTGAAGGATGAAACTACAAAGGAGATCTTCAAGGCAGCCATCAAGACAAAATGGGAGACATCGAGCAACATCCCTGAAGAAACCTGTGTGGAAGAACATTGGAAGTCTTTGAAAGCTATGTGGAAAGAAACCTGCACAACAGTATTAGGAAGGAAGAAGGAAGACAAGGAATGGATCTCGACGGATACCTGGAAGCTGATAGAGGAGAGGAGGATGGTGAAGCAGAAGATAAACCAGTGCAAGGATGCTCAACGACAAGAGGAACTGAGCACAATGTATAAAACACTGGACAAAGAAGTGAAGAAGAGTGCACGCAAAGACAAAAGACACTTCTACGAAACACTGGCAAGTGAAGCAGAACAGGCTGCAGGTAAGAGAGACCTGACGACATTGTATCAAATAACCAGGTTGCTGTCAGGGAAGAGACCAACACAGATGAAACCAATAAAAGATGAAGAAGGAAATTTAATTACAAAAGAAGAGAAACAGAGGAAACGATGGGCCGACCACTTCAAGAAGCTCTTGAATCGACCACCACCTGCACTTCGTCCAGAAATACCACCTGCAGCCGCTGAACTACAAGTGAACATTAATCCCCCAACGAAAATGGAAGTCCTGAACGCCATAAAGCTACTGAAATGTGGGAAAGCAGCAGGACCAGATGGAATACCGCCAGAAGCACTGAAAACAGATGCAGAGACAACAGCGGCCATGCTCACACCACTATTGCAGAAGGTGTGGAAGGAAGAGAAGGTACCTGACGATTGGAAGAAGGGTTACCTTGTCAAACTGCCGAAGAAGGGAGACCTCAGTGCTTGCAAGAACTGGCGCGGAATCACTCTCCTGTCCACCCCAAGTAAAATATTAAGCCGCATCATCCTGGAGAGGCTAAGGGATGCACTGGATTCAAAACTACGACCGGAACAGGCAGGCTTCAGGAAGTACAAATCATGTGCAGACCAAATTGCAACGCTTCGCATCATCATAGAACAGAGCATAGAATGGCAATCACCTCTCCACCTCAACTTCATCGACTTTGAGAAGGCCTTTGACAGCGTCGACCGAGAAGTAATTTGGAAACTGCTTCAATACTACGGAGTGCCGCAAACCTTTATCCGCCTCATTCAACAACTATATGAAGATGCCACATGCCAAGTAATCCACAATGGGAAGCTCAGTGATGCCTTTGAAGTGAAGACAGGAGTGAAACAAGGTTGCCTACTATCCCCCATGATATTCTTGATTGTGGTGGACTGGATCATGCAGCAAACAGTAGGCAGCGAGAAGAGGGGGATACACTGGACGACGGAAAAGAACCTAGAAGACTTGGATTTCGCCGATGACTTATGCCTAATGTCACATAAACTTGAAGATCTGCAGGCAAAAACTAACAAGTTGATAGAAGAGGCAGCGAAGACGGGACTTCAGGTGAATATAGAGAAGACAGAAGTGATGAAGATACCGCACCACCACCATCAACAACAACAACAAACTCCAATCACTGTCAACGGGAGAAACTTAAAGGAAGTAACCTCCTTCACTTATCTAGGAAGCACTGTTTCAACTACAGGCGGGACGGACGAGGACGTCAAAGTCAGAATCGGAAAAGCAAGACAGGCATTCATTAGCCTGAAACCAGTGTGGAGATCTTCTGCACTCAGCATGCGGAACAAGATACGGATTTTCAACACCAACGTCAAGTCAGTGCTCTTGTATGGCTCAGAGACTTGGCGCGTCACGAAAGGTATTTCCAATAAACTACAGACATTCATCAACAACTGCTTACGCTCGCTGCTGAAGATCAGATGGCCAGAAAAAATAAGCAACAAGGAACTCTGGGAACGAACCAACCAAGAACCTATCACGCAACAAATATGCAGGAAGAAGTGGAGATGGATTGGCCATGCACTGAGAAGGCCGACTGAGGACATCACGCGTCAGGCCCTCGAGTGGAATCCCCATGGGAAGCGACGAGTTGGACGTCCAAGGGTGACATGGAGGAGGTCGTGCGAGCAGGAAATGAGAGCTTCTGGGCTGTCGTGGGACCAGGTTCAAAAGATCTCAGAGAACAGAGGTCACTGGAGGCGTGCTACTGAAGCCCTATGTTCCACTAGGAACCCAAGGGACTAATAATAAGAGAGCTGTTCAGACCATCAGAGAAGACAACTTGTCCCAGCCTAGACAGCGTTTTAAGTGTTGTGAGCTTGGCCAATCAACGCCAACAAAACTTCTGCGAACGAGTGTTGTAGGCCTCAGTAATGTGGGGGTGCACCCACATGGTACAGAGTTGACAGGCTACCTTGTGGCCACTTTCCGGGAATCCGCTGCTAGTATGCATGGTAAATGATGGTGCGTTGTTCAAAAAAATCAGCTCAAGTATATTATTTCGTCGAGTACAGCTATTAACAACTTGGACCCATCCACTGGTCTATAAGATTTGAAAGAATGGCTTGAAATGAGATGGTCCTTCCAGTGTCTCCTATAGCAATGGACAATAACAGCTGGTGGGACTTTTAAAGCTGGGCGATGGCTCAGCCAATGTTAGCCCTTCCGCTCTAATACTATCCTTTCTACGGAGGCTGCTGAAACTTGTTTTTATCCTTTGAAAGGCGAATATAGACTGTTGAGGATATAAACCATTCTGCATTGCTGGGCAAGTAGTTAACGAGTTGAATAACAACAGATATTAGATATCGACCAGCTTTGACAGAGTTGCGAGTTGGGGCATAATAGTAAATTTCTTTGCCAGCTCTTAAGTATTCTTTGATAGGTGAGCGGCAGTGTCCAAGTCGAGATAGATCCATGCAGTTTCCGCGTTTGGTAGACAGATTATATGCTTCTTTATCTTGCCTGTGGTCTGAAATGTGTTGCACCAGAAAAAAATTGTTCGCCGTCAGGAAATTCAGCATTTCCCTAGGATTCAGATACCAGTCGGATCTAGCAGAATGAAATAAAGCTTCCTTAACCATGAGGGAGGCGAGGAAATGCGTCACGCTTGTAAGCGGTGTGAGGAGATTGCCACTGCCTGGGACAATAGTAATAATAATTTATTCCTGAATTTACAGGTGCATATTTCCTTCACAGATACCGTCATCACGGTTGGTGGTGGGAAATCTCCGGTAATATTTTCCTCTACAAAACATTTTTATCATGTCTTCATCCCTAGTAATGGAACTCCCCAGTCTGAATGAAAGGAAACTTCCCACCAGATACAAGTAGTGCACTTTGATCTAAATTTAGAATTTTTATGCTTTCAGGTTATCCGGATGAAGAAGCGATGGCAAAATACACTACCATGGAATTTTTCACCGCTAACCATATCGGTAAAAATGATATACACCTGTAGCTTCAGTGATAAATACCGTCATTATTTAACGTTAAGCATCTGCCAACAGCGGGTGAACTGTAACCGGGTACCACATCACAAAAAACTTCGTTACCAACCCCTCATGTGGTTATGGCACGTGTCCAGAACATCCAAAAATACCTGATCTAACTTTCAACAGACTAAAACACGGTGCAACCTAAGGTACTAAGAAATACGAACCTACAAAATCTACCCGAAGAGACAGGATAGGTTCCGCAAGCATCAAGAGCACGAGTGTGTATAAGCGTCACCATTCAGCAGAAGGAAAGACTAGTTTCCACTGCATGTGACACATCTCTGATGCCTTCACATCTTATGCTGAAGCAACGCAAATAAACCGAAGGGATGAAGCTACCTCAAGAACTAGGTTTCGACGGGGATAAACGGATGGAAGTGGGTATGCGACGGGGTAGGCCGAAAACACTAGCCACCAAGCCGAATTCCTTGCATCCAGGGGTCAGGGGAACAAGAGGAGTCATCCCGTCCAATGTCCTCATTCGTCAGCTCAGTCCAAGCAGGCTGTGCCGGCTCTTCTGAGGAGGTAGAGTACCTTGGAATAGAGGGCGGCTCCCATAGTGTCACCAGTGGTAATGGAACAGTCAGACGACTTGCTGCTGCCCCGGCGTCGAGCAGACGCTGCAGGCTCCTGCAACGTATGGACGAGACCAGATAACCCATTGGTCACCCGAATGGCTCAAAGACATCCCACTCTTAGTGGCGGGCACATGGCTGCGGCTGTGATGGTGAATGGAATACTCGAACTAGCTGGGGGGACCCAAAAACTGTGATAGTTGCCTTCATGATATGGAGATGGCCAGCGGTGAAAATAGGGACAGAAAGCTAGCCTCTAGGTAGCGTAAGCAGACTCCCAAGACACTCGCCAACAGAAGGATTTTACATCTGGGCTGTTGGCAGCGATCTCACGTTATCACTCGCAGAGGCCCGTAAAACATGGTATCGCGCGAATGATCGAATAATAGGCGCCGAGCGATGGTGTGAAGGCAAAACGCGCTCCACGGGGCCAGAAATAAAAGACAATGTTCAAGAGCGATGCAGGCAGTTTGAGCGGCTAAAGAATTATCCAGTGGACTAATCCATGTAGCCATCACGATAAGTATTTTCCTCACACCAACATCAGGGTGCCAGGAAGGGTTGGTCTCCACTGGACTGGCACCTAGCACCTAGTGCGACACTACGGCAACCTCTACACATTCATCGTAATGTACTAAGACCAGAGCGTAGCTCCTCGACTTTCTTCTACAACGATGTAAGGGGTCCCAGAGGTCAACTGCTGGAGCTGAGAACGGTGTTGTTCGTCTGCTGCACATATAATTTTTACTATGGAGATAAGGGTTTTATTAGGCATCTGGGACCACTGAACGTCCGTGGCTGACGTAAACATATTTCGGAAGGACCAGCAGTTCAAGGAAGGAATAGGAGTGACCGTACGTTTTGTCACCCACCTAAAGCCAAGTAGGCGGGCGATAATATATTCAAGTGACTGCCAGGCTCCATACGATGCTACTTAGCCATGGCCCACGAAACGTATCCGCTGGAAGTGTCATCCAAGTCTCCACTGTCCACAAAAAAGCATAAGGAACGGGTGCCCGCTACTGTTTTAGCATCCACCTTGGCAGTTTGTGATCACCTAGTCCGCTCTGGAGACTCCAACACCCTGGCATTTGATAGGGGCCAGAAAGAGGTTGCAGATATAAACTAGGCGGAGACTTCGAAATACTTTATGGCAGCGGGATTGGCGGAAAAGTTTAGAAAAACATATGATGGGGACCAAATGGGAAAGAACAGCGACTCAACTTTATTCTGTCGAATCCCCACCCTAGGCAAATACGATCACATACTGATGAGAGTTTCCTTGATCATCGGGGAGACACTTCTGGTGGCTCACTGGTGACGTTGCTGGCCAGATCAATGAGTGACGCGAATTCGCGACTAGGGGGAGACATCATTTCCCTCCATGTTGCGGATACGTCTTGCTGGCGAGCGCTAACAACCATAAAACCTGGGTCTGGGGTTCCCTGTAGATTGCCCCCGACCGAAAAATCGTTGACTCTGGGACGTTCTATTGCTACCGGCGGTCGAACTACCAGCTTACAAAGGAGGAACTACCAGATCCGCAGTGGTCACACGAGTTGCTACCTCCATCGGCGGATGAACACTGGATACACATGAAAGATACCATATGAGGTGCCATCGGAAAGTTTTCCGGAGGCAAGCAGACAACAGCCTCTCAGACGCTTTCGGGTGACTGATGCAATCCAGAGGCAAGTTCAGGAGGGAAAAAGTCATAGTACGAATGGCGCACATCGTGTAAGGAGTCAGACTTTCTCAGCTACAGGTTGTGCACTCTGAGTAATGTAATCATTCGTGGGGGCAGGTGCATATACCTGGGTAACCTGGTCGAATGACCAAACTACAACTCCAGCGAAAACCTACGAGTAAGGATCTAAACCTGACCACGGAACAGGACGGTGAAGCCTGGGCAGAATTTTGTGGTGGACCCGTTGAACAGCCTATCCGGCAGGCAGCTCAATACGTTTACGCATCCACCGCCGATGTTCAGTAACGCAGTGGAGTTCTAAGAATCAGTTACAAAGCCGGTGAACGTAAAGGCCCCACCGAACCAAGACTTTGTAAAACTTTCCAAATTTAGGATGAGAAAGTCTCTGGGCCGCGACGACAAGGATCTAGCGGGATCTCACCGGAGCGCTAAAAACACCCACGTGAAGTGTGTTCACTCACCTGTTGAAGGCAGGCCAACTCCTCGAAAAGTGGGGATGCGCTACCTTTTGACCAATCTCTATGGGGTGATATGGAAAGAAGACCACGCAACTACGGGCCGTTAATGTTGCATCCCATCTTGCATCACCATATTTTATTTACCAGTCTTTGTTTCACCCGGTACTGCATTCAGACTGTTACATCACTGCTGACCGTGAACCCCTTGTTCTATTCGACATTGACTTATCGCAAGTTCCGCAACCGTTCCATCTAGCTGTAATCACCACTGCCCTTTGCTAACTGACACCCCCTCCTAACGACTGTTTTGATTTTCGCGCGCAGGACGATGAAGTACTAATTTTTATCGAGGACGCATTTTTTTAAGAACCTTGCGGTAACCAGCACTTCACCCACCAAACAATTTTCTTTTACTGAAAATAATCAAGATGCGGGTTTCCATTTCATTCAGAATCTATGCAAAGCACATCTTACCCAGTGGAAAATGTGAACATGAATATGTCTATTGTGTTGATTAACCACATTTTATTAACGCCCTCTCCCTTAGAAATGACTTGATTGTGCCCCAAAACTGATCGTTCACTATCTTTCATCGTGTAGGATGTGTTGCCTGTGTAATCACGGCGTATCACAACAAATAACAAAATGAAGGAGTGTTTTTTATTATTCGTCATCGTTTCAATCTTGCCTGGGAGACCCTCTTATTATATCATCTAGGGTTCTGGAAGTATGTTTGCAGAAGTTCTGGGCCATCAAAACGGCGGCGACGTCGTTCATCTCACCCAGCGCAGCATCAGGGCCGGGGTGTCATGTGACAGAAGCGTGATGACTGTTTGGGATGACTGGACCAGTGAATAAAACAACAAGGCATCATGTTATCTTTCTGGGCTTAGCCTAAGCATTAGACATCGCCCCATGCTACACTACGCTCTAAAAGTGTCTAAACGTGGGCGTCTCTGAACCACTCATAGCGTGGTTTGCAGCATATCTGTGGGACAAAGAATCCTGTAGTAAATTTAACACATCTAGGTGGGGTTGGGAGAGTGCATGAATGCGAGTTTCTCAAGTAACTATCCACGGACCGTTCATGCATTCGCCATTCATAAACGACTTCGCCGTTCGAATCTCCTCACCCATTCTTCCACTTTCCAACGACATCAAAATGTGGAGCAAAGCAGACAAGAAAGATAACCCTTGGATGCTCCAAGACAACCTGCTGCAGCTGGAGTCCTGGCTAACTGAGAACAACTTGAGCTTCAACCCACAGAAGTGCAAAGTGATGCATATTCGCACGCGGGAAAAGATGAAGACTAGCTATACGCCCAACAAGTGAGCAGTAGGTAGAGTATCTACAGGGAAAGACCCAGGAATAGACTTATTTGACACACTAGGTACTAGTGTTAGCTATAAGCGAAAGGCCGAAAAGCCGATCGACATCACCTACTTCCTAAGACAGTACCTGAAGCTCCAACCCTAGAACTATTTCTCATAATATTTAAAAATTATGCTAGACCACGCAGATTTTCTACAGAACGTTCCCTCCTCTACCAAAGGGGGACCCAGACACCCCCAAGAAGATGTGGAGGGGGGCGAAGGGCTCACTAGTCAGACCAACCTGCAAAGTATATGTGCAATGCTCTAGACAAATAGACTTCTTCACCTTTATCTACCGAAGGAAAAGATGTGGCATTACGGTAATCCACGAAATCATTCACCAAGCGGACCACCACATCTGAATAGTATTATCCGTCCAGAACCAGGAGTCTCAAAGATAAGAGTTAAACTTAGCAATTTCTACAGCAGAGTGCGTGCACTATGGGACGCTCTACAGTAAGAAGTAGCCACAGCCATCTCATTTGATTCATTCAAACGAGTGCTCAGTATGTACGTGAGTACAAACTGCATACTACCAAAATTCGCCGGCAGCAGTTGAAGGTGTGGTCATTCATCCATGTGCTACCTAACCGTAGAATCTGTAATAAGACCAATAATTTCTCTATTTAACTGGCAGTGGCATCTGTTTTTTCACAAGTTCTTTTCAGTCTTCTTTCCCCATTTTCTATTCACCCTACTTCTCGCACTGCATTTTAGATAACACCTAATACTTACTGTTCCTTGCAAAGGCAAGAGTTGCAGAAGGTTAACTGATCTTACCAGCAGCTCTGTTGCCCCCCAAATAAACTGGCCTACGTTTCGCAAAAGAAGACGTCAAGTTGTGGAGAGTGGTAACTTGTGACGCGGAATCGAGTGCACTACAGAACGACCTTAAAACGGTAGGGGAACGGGCGACAAATAACGAACTGGTATTCAACCTGGATAGGTGCCGGTCCATGTTTTTCCACACTCCTGATACCCGGAAAATATCCTACTCTCACTGCGGTTCACGTTTATCCCATACCATAGTGTAAAAAGATCTGGGTTTAACGGTGATGGAGAAACTGAACACAAGTTCCAATTATCCGGGTGATTCCTTAAACGCAAATGGTGCGCTACACTTTGTGTTCAGACAACTAGGCACCCTTACCCCAGGGCCATTTTTGAAGCTCTACAAGGCTTACTTACGACCTCACCTGGAGGTCCATAATGTCTTTGCTCCACCGCGACTTAAAAGAGGCACGAACCTGCTGGAGAAAGTTCAGAGGCAAGCCACAAAAGGGGTTGTTGGGATGCAACGAAAACCAGATGAGAGTAGACTGGAAGACTTAGGCCTATACTCCCTTGGCTACCGAAGGTTTAGAGATGACTTCGTAATGGCTCAAAAAGTATTGAATAACTCAAATCACTCAAACAGATGATTACTACCGAGTGACCACTACCGTGATCCTCGGGAAAACTGTAAGAGCACTGCCCACCAAAGGGCAGAAACTCATGTGCGTTCACACTTCTTCCCCCTAGTCTGCGGTCACCGGAATGTATTAACAACAGCAGCAGTCTCCGCCCCATCTTTTGAAAGCTTCAAGGAAAGGCTAGATTGTCAGGCAGAGACCCATGGTTTACCCACAGGTAGCTGGAATCTGAACTAAACGGAAGAAATCTGCTATTGTCAAGCCGCTCCAACTATTTTACCTCTTCAACCTGTTTTTTTCTACTGTAACCATCTAAGCCCTTTCCATCCCTTCCACTTGCCATGAGTTAGCCTTACTTAAGTTCTCCATATCTTTGCGCCCATTTTCGCATAACAGGTGTGAGTAGATTGGTCCATCAGTTCACTTTCCTTTTCTATTTTACACGCACAAATTTTCCTTCGTAGGTTTCACCTTCACCATACCCAACTCGCTCTAATGGCCAGTCCGAACAACTCTCTGACAACCAGACATCTGAAGGAGCCAACTGTACTACAGTCCAAGGCGAACTAACCAACACTTAAACTCCTGTTCTGTATAGCAGGGCTGTAGCAGACGAGTGGCTGGGTCTACTGCATCGGAATTCGCCAAAGACCTGGAACCGTTTAGCAAGACCAAGAAGTGGGCAAGAAGAAATCAACTGGCTTACACAAACCCGTTAAACATATATTGGATATTGAAGCCATAAACCGATGTTTCCAAAGCTGTAGGTAAGCAAACTGCAATGACTCCTGAGATACCGAAGAAGTGTAACCAAAAAGGACAACCGAGCTTCAGCACATAGAAGTCAGGGTCCAAAGACCACAAGTTTCAAATACTCGCTCTATTGATGCCTGATGTTCAAACTTTGGATTGGTGGGATAAATGTAGCAAGAGACTGGATTAACAGTACTTAAGATGAGGATCAACGCAGTATGTGAACTATTCATACACTTAGCAAACTAGCCAGTGGATTTTTTATTCTTAGAGTAAGATATTTCCATTAGAAGGTGTAGCTTTCTAAGGTCACCCTGGAGTGGTCTGTTCAAAATATTTAGAAATGCCGGCGAAACGGAGGTTTGCATCTCGTTTTCCTACGGTACGTCCTAAAACCAGTTTTCGTTCATATCCCGTCATTATTTGCGCGTGTGAATTAATTCGGCTTTCTTTTGTAGACCAGGATCAAGAAAATCATGCAGTTAGATGAAGAAATTGGCAAGTTGACTGCTACTGTACCTCCAATTGTCTGTAAGCGTGTTTAATCAGCATATCATTCAGATTTTAGCACGTTCTTTGGAACTTTTCCTAGAACAGTTGCTCAATCAGGCATATCAGTTTACTTCGACTCGAAGTTCGAAGACAATTAGCCCTGGGATTATGTAAATTTATAGTAGTTAACTCACAATTTTGCAGTAAATATGTCATAGAACACGAACCAAGCTTTTCATTTTTACGTCCTCTGGTCGCTGATGTCCCTGAACTTAAGCCTAATAGTCGGAAGCCGAGTTATTCCAAAGGCAACTGTGATTCAGATGCACAGTCTGAGAGCAGTGATGGCTCCTCTTTTAGTGTTGATGAAACGTCTCCTAGAACCCTATCTTCAAATGCAAAAAACCAACTCGACAGAAACGGAAACAATCCCCATGCTCCCGGACAGTTCATAAGCGCACTCCTATGGTGGAGAAGCTACACTCAATGGATCAGAATCATGAGTCTTCGTTAAATTTAATGCCAACCAATAAAGCCAATAAAATTCGCAAAAATGGTAGTAGTGTCAGTAGTTCTGAAACTGGTACTGTTCCAGTAGATGGTTCTAGTGTTCGAATGAAAGTCTAGTTGACTATCAGTATACTGAAGCATAATATACTTGTTTTAGGTATTTGTATTTATCACATTTATCTGAATGCCATATGGAAATAACCTGCTGGGTTACTCATTGTATCAAAGCTTAGAACCTTCATTGTACAGCAGAAAGCCATTGTATACTTATTCAGCTATGTTGGAAATATATGTTATTGTCACAAAAGACCATGATTTTTCACATGACTTGGATTATCAATCTTTTAGTTATCTAAATATGTCCTTAATTATTAAAAGACTACTTAGTTAATTTGACTGTCAGTTTGCATTGTTTCTTTTCAATGTTGTAAATTTTTGATGAGACTTAAGAATCTGTTACCTCTCGTTTACGAATTATGTAGTAGCAGAATACTGTATTAAACAGGTTTGAAAATAAACGTTCTGCTCTGGATGGTTTAATTATTCATTCATTCATTCATTCATTCGCTCTTTGTATTAACTAAGTGTTCTTGAAGATTTTCTAACTTGCTGTTTTCGTGTAAGTTCCTGATCGACAAATGTGCCCATTATACAGTCATCAGCTAGCACTTATTTTTATCTCGATTAGTTCTTGACGGCTTTAGAATGAGGTATGCTTTTTTATTGGTTGTTATTTTCAGCAAAATAAAAAACCAAACCTAAAATAGTAGTGGAATAATTTTAAGCGAAGTTACCTGCGTTTCACTTTTGAACAATAAGTGTAAATGAGATCTTGGGATTTAGCTAACGGGTTATGGTTATGATACCTATGCTTTACACGAAGCTACATGTGTTTTTAAGGAGCAAGATAATAAGCTGTTATCGTCTTTACTCCTCACCAAGTTGATAAAGAAGTAATCTGCTTTCGGTCAACAAATACAGTTTTGTAAAAGTAGTTTATCTATGTGGGTGAAAACTCGGACCTTTAAAGTAACAACTTTTAGTATACGTAACATCATCAAGCAGGGAAGTACTTTTAGACCAATTAGGTGGAAGTTAAAACATTCACATTCAAGGTGATAAAGTTGTTGATCAGATATACTTCTGTATATCTTACGACAGTTTTTTCACTTTGTTTAATTACCTTCGGAGTACGTTGCCAAACATAAAACGTTCATACTTCATTGGTTATTTTTAAGTGCTCATTGATTTAAGGTATTTATGGGTAACTTTTGTATTCTAAAAGTCTAACAGGTGGGTTAGAGAAAGGTTAAGGGTGGTCGCACTCACATCAGTCATCTGAGTCTTTGACTGTTAGTATAAGCCACATAGCGAAGTGTATACTTCTTGGTTTGGCTAGACGACAGTTGGATATGACTCAGGCTCTTGATCGTAGCAGTGTAGATACTTCCAAAATTATGTTCATTCTGACCATGTCGTTATTTATGTTACCCCCTGTTCTATTCTTAGAACTTTCTACGACTCTTGATCACAATTTATTTCCTCCCATCTTCATCCTGCTGCCTTGTATCGTGGTGTAATAGCGCAAATTGTGGCAGATAGGTAAATAAACATCGAATCTGGTCTAGAAGTGCATCGGTTCCAGTTGCCACAGTTCACAACTGCACGCAGAGAATAATTGAACAAAAAAAGAATTACAATAAAGCAGAAAAAATTATGATTTGAAGGAAGATGAACAAATTTAGAGTAATGAAAATATACAAGACTTTGAAGATAGAGGAGTGTGCTTTCTGCTTTTGTCGTGACCGATCTTGATTCGTATCACCAAAACTCCAACCATTGGTTCTGTTTGTTCCGGGGTCTCCAGCCAGAAGTCTGTCTTTCAGCATGAAACTTAAACTGACAGTCAAAGATTCCATGCTCTGATACTACGTTTTGTTTGACTGCTTTTAGCCTTCTCCGTACCCAATCCTATCCCAGCTAACATTGGGTGTCAAAATAAGCCACGCCTCAGCATTCACACCGTGTCCAAGCCAACTCACTAAATGAAGATCCACGATTTCATCGGCTGACTTCCTTCTGACGCCTGACTGGAGTTTGAGAAAACCAGGCGGGTTTCAGACCTGGACGGGGATGCATCGATCGGATTTCCAACCGTTAGGTTCTGGAACACAAGCATGCTTACCACCGGCCGACACTTGCCATATTTTTTGACCTGAAGGTGGCATTCAACTCTGTCGACCGAAAAGTGTTACTGGAGTGCCTGTCTGTGAAAGGAGTAATGACGAAGTATACGATGCTATTCAAAGCTCTCTAATCGAATTCCCGCAACCGTGTATGTGCTTATGGAGAGTTGTCATCAAAATTGACGGCAGCTAGTGGTGCCCGTTAGAATTGATCTACTCGTTGGTGGTCATTTGGCTGATATGAAGTGTGCAGACGATACTATCTTGCTAGGAGAATACGCTGACAAAACGCAGGGTTTTCTGAAAGCGTTGACTAGGAATCTGAGTATGCTTGGCATGCGTTTCAGACCTATCAAACGCAAGACGGTGCTTTAGGGCTGGTCTGCAAATATTCCTAGTTTAATGGCAGGGACTGAAGTGGTGGAATGCGTCGACACTTCTCTTACTTGGGAAGTTACGTCAGCTTGAACGGACCGGTTTCTGACGAAATCTCAGTTCGTATACATAAGACTCGTTTGCCATTTGCCAACTTCTGTCATTTCCAGCACCGGAGAGATATTCGACTACCTGTTAAAAAAAACACCACGCTGCAGTCCGTTCTGTCTTGTTATATAGTTATGAGCCATGGCCGTTTAAAGTAAATTTGTAGAGATTACACGTTTGTCGCCATAGATGTCTTCGTAGCATTCTTCGCGTATGGTGTAAAGAAATTTGCTACGCTCAACTATAATTCTACCACAGTCAGCACGTTTTATTCTTGTATTAAAGTATAATATGGATGTACTGTCAGATCAGTCAGTAGGACTTAACGTTGTTATGTTACGTTGCAGTTCACTCATTAGCCCTTGTTAACATTCATCATCTATGGAACCGACAAGATATTTGACTACATCAAATAATCAGTATGTTGTACAATAGTTCGATGTCCTATTTTACAGCTAAGACAGCCTCTGGAAGTACGTATGAAGAAGTTTCGGGCTTTTGACTACAGCTGACTTCATAGCGTGACTTGCGTATGGTGGGATCACAATGTGATCAATGTAAGGGTTAGGCAGAGGGTTCTGCAGAAGGAAGGCAAGTCGATCGATGAGGTTGTGAACCTTTATCGACTGAGGTAGCTTGGACATGTACTGCGTGTGCGGTGCCACCACCTACCTCGACATGTAGTGCTAGGGGAAGTTTGATGACGTTGCAAGTGGGCTCAGAGTGACCAGGAAGACGCGACACTTGATACGTAGTGACAAAAAGGCAGCCAATAGAGTTGTTTTCAAATCGTGTTCAGATCATGGTTTATGCATGCACTGACATGATTACCTAATTGGACGAATTCGACGTCACATAACAAATCGGATTGGTTCATTTGTGGCTTCGTTTTCTGAGAGTTTTGTAAATGTATATTTATCATGTATTTGTCTAATAAAGTTGTCGTTCTGCAGCCACAGACCGTCTTTGTATTCTGATTTGCGCGGCTCAGTGAAGTATAGGGTTTGGGGGAGAACAGTCGTATTACTCGTATCCAGTTCAAGTATCTCGTTGCGTTATTATCTCGTTCGCGTACTATTAGAACCCATGTCTTTCCCCCCGAACTTGCAACCATATCAACACCAGTCTATGAAATCTCTAGCCGTTGGTCTGAGCCACGTTGAGAAATGTAGACTACCTGACTGGGGTCCGCAAGATGGTTAAAATCAATTATTGAGGACTCTTGATGACATGACTGAAAATTGATTACAGTAGTGCAGATGTATTCACTCTTTGAAGTCTTCTAAAACTTAAATATTTACACTAACCGTTGTCTTCAAGTTGTTTCTTCCCCTATACACCTTGGTCTGCTTTGAAATCAGTTTTTCCTTTCCATTTGTTTGCAAGATTCTATGTTGATTTTATCTGTCTGACTTATCCTATGCCTAACCGAATTGCTCATATGGTGATTTCACCATACGCAAGTCACGCTATGAAGTCAGCTGTAGTCAAAAGCCCGAAACTTCTTCATACGTACTTCCAGAGGCTGTCTTAGCTGTAAAATAGGACATCGAACTATTGTACAACATACTGATTATTTGATGTAGTCAAATATCTTGTCGGTTCCATAGATGATGATGTTAATAAGGGCTAAATGAGTGAACTGCAACGTAACATAACAACGTTAAGTCCTACTGACTGATCTGACAGTACATCCATATTATACTATAATACAAGAATAAAGCTTGACCAGTGTGATAGAATATAATTTTATTTTAGTTGTTTTATTTTGTATCACACAGTGGAACAATACTGATTCCATATTGTACTTTCCAGATAGAAAATTTTCATCTTGTTACTGTACTACAAATTGTTCGAAGTCATTACCATGAAGGCAGTATTTATCGAGGAGAAAAGTTTTGTAAACTATCGAAGTAGTGAGTTAGTGTTAGTTGACATTTAGTGTAAAAGGCTTAAATTGACATTGATTCCTAAGATGTACCGTCGTGTAGTTGAAGTTATGAGCATTAAAGCACACTACTTACAGAATGGTATTGCAGTTCCTGAGTGTTTGATTCTTTTTCTTCTTAGCTAACCGAAGTGCTAACAAACCTAAGAAGAGTTGTTTTTTTTGTATAGAAATGAATGGAAACGATCTAACTACTTGTTGAATGAAGTAGAGGAAATCTTTTGCTTCTGTGTATTCCTCTTGTTATAAGACATTTCCGAAACCATTCAGTCCATATATCGTAATCTACTTGGTGGCTACCACTAGAATTCAGGACGCACGTTTCGTCGTATTTGGGACTCGTCCAACTCTGGCTTCGAAACATCGATTGAACGTCAACAGTTCTTGTCATTCTTGTGATCAAGATTATACTGAGGCTGCTTGCGAGAGTATTGGTTTCATACTCTAATTTCACCTGTGCGCCTAAAAGGCATATATTTCCACTCGTAAGCGAAAAGTAGCAGTATGAATTATTATCTATGAAGTAAACTTCGTGTTTCGATCCTTCAAAGTTGCTACTCATCGACTGTTAGTGTTCTGGAGCCCCAAATCTTTATTTTCATTCTAAATAATCTTCCGTCTTACACTGATTTGTAATCTCCTCATAGTTTACTGAAGAAGCTTGATCCAGTGTTATGTTTCTATTTTCAGGCCCACGCGTGTTAGGCCATTTTTATTAACACAGTAAGTAATTGACGGTTAGTTTTTCAGGTGCACATACAGTACTTTACTTACCATTCTTTTATGAAAAGATCAAGGTGAATAAGCGTATATAGAACGTTGGTTAAACAAAGTTGAAAGCAAAATCTGTTTGGTCGCAGTTATAGGCTCTTTTTGTGTGAATAACTTGTGATTATCCTCTGCACATTGCTTCTTTCACTTCTTTTATGATAGACTTTTAAAGTCCATAATAACTCTGGATTCGTCTCAGGATCTCTATCGCTTCTGAGAGCGTCGTGGCCCTTCTGGAACTTAAGCCATTCTAATGAGGTCTCTACAAGAAAACAATTATATTTCCTCGAGTGTCTACGCCAGCATGTTCTATCAATTAGTGTCAGATATAAACCATCTATCAGCTCTCCAATGGGCTGGAAATTAGTGGAAAACACATGGTGCAACTCATGATCACCGACGCTCATTATAGGATTCGGAAGTATCAGCAGACGATATAAAGCCAAGAGAGAAAGCTCCAGGAGATACTCACAACAGGAAATAATAAATGTATTTTCCCTTGCAGACTTTCACAATGTGTGATTGTAAAACTCTCATTCCAGAAGGACAAAGTTAGAGGCCATTTAAACTCATGGGTGTTTTGAAATTATCGAAAAGTTCTCTGATTGACTAAGTATCACCAATACTTCCTTTTACCGTTACCTATGTTTACCTAAAGTTACACTTTAAAAATCTCGCAATTTTCGAAAAAAACTGCAATCCCCTCGGTCAAGAACTAAGAGTTCACACGGTTCCCCATCTGGATAGGTATGTATCAGCATCTCTCCGTTCAAATTCCCCAAATATTCCCTTACTTCTCTTACAATCTCTGGGTCTACTCTTGATGTTCACATTCTCACTAACAACTAATCTCTCAGCTCTTTGAAATCTTCCCGATGCTACTGCAATGTACGACATGTTTCATCGTGCCCAAATTATACAAAGTTTATGTTTTAAGTAATATTCTAGCTTAATTCTACCTCTCTTCGTGTTTGTCTGCCTAAGAAGAGCAACTACTCAGGGCAGTTAAGTGAAAGGTGCATAGCGTAGGGTTTACCGATAGATGACACATAAATTAATTAAACCATGTCGTGGCAATAAAGATCTGTGGCTCTTTGGTCTATGCATTCAGATTCCAACCAGTGGGTCATATGTCAGAACCTGCCTCCACCTACCAGTTAAAATCATTAGCCTACAAACAATAGGTGTGAATCTACCTACTGTACAAAAATACACGTGTTTGCCCACTGTATTTCAAGATTTCTTTCCTTGGAAATAATAATAGTAACAATGAAAGCTAGAAAAGTATTTAAGCTTACTTTATAGACTTAAGAGTCCTATCCATAAATAAGAAACTAGCAGTTTTAGAATGCTAACGTAAAGGTAAACACATTACCGCTAGAATGAGATATATTTATTGACACACCTAAACAATCTCAATAAGCCTTGCGTATGGATTACTGGCATGACCGTTAGTTATAGTTTTTAATCAGGCGATACAATTCAATTAAACAGTAATCGCTCTGCTTTAATTTTAAACAGGAGTATTTTCAAGGTTTCTAGGATATTTACGTCAAATCCCTATAGAAAATAAACTATGATTACAATGTAAAAGTCACAATTTTGCGCAATTAGAGTGACTTTAAAGGCCACCCTAGAAACAACTGAACTATTCAGTTAGATGTTTCTATTTTATGAAAAATCTGCCTTTCCAGTCAAATCGGAAAAACCTAATTGGTTATTTCAATCGTTGCTAGGGTGACCTTTAAAATCGTTGCACAATTATTGATATCCTCTTTAAAAAAGACAACTAACAGTGAGTCGAGTGAGTGGATCATACTCACCTGTGATAGTCAGGTAACTTCCCCCTTGTGTTACCATAAATTTTCAATCAATCAAATTACTCATTTACCTTTTATCTGACAAGAGAGTAGATTGATGTATGAGGAAGAACTTGATTATTCAATATCGATATAAATAAACAATCATTGAGTCACAGCGTTAATTTCAAAGGCTGTTTAAAAAAATTCAGAGTTAATACAATGCATCCAAGATTGTGTTTTCTTCAGGAAGTTGACATAAGAGATATTATGTCGAATCAATAACAATATATAACCGAAGGAAAGTATTAGTAGAATGGGAATTCCTACAAATTTAGCCTTAGAATATTTCAGTGACTCATTTAAACACCCAACACACGAAAGTAAAACGTCAAGTTAGCATATATCAGGCAGGTATTTGCAGTGTGAAATATGCAAATTGAAAATTTATCTTCATTAAAAAACTGATCAAAACCATCTGAACACATACTGACAAAGTTGCTGAAACATGTAAATGCTTAAGTGAAAAATTAAAAAAAAAACACTTAACTATAGGTAACAATTTTACTGGATATAATGCCAGTTTGATTACAAAATATGCATGTAATTGTCAATAAGACAGAATTACAACATGCTGTAAAGTAAACGATTCATACAATTCTCAAAATCGAAGTATAAATCACTGATTTAACAAGTTGAACCAATTACAAAGAAGGCGTCTGTGGTAAATAGAACTGATACAAATGACTGCTTGTACTTGTCACAGGTTGTGGCTAAAAGGAACTCTTTCAAAACACAGTACTTCTTTTAGTATTGGTCATTTTGAAGGTGAGGTAGGTGAATCATTATTCCAGATTCGTTATCCACTTTAGATCCACTTATATGTTTCCGCCGTGAATTCAGATGAAGAATGAGTTGGTTAAGGGGAGAGGATGAGTTGTTCCTTAAAAGTTGACGTCTATCAGGGATCACATTCCTTGTCGTGATGCTTCGAAATTTTTGTCTCATTTCTTAGTGGAGTCATTAATGCATACATTTAAAGGGTACAGGGAAAGAAAATGCAACTAAGCAATTGTCTGTGGGTTCATTCAGTAGTTTGTCCTGTGACTATTAGGAACTAAATTTTGGCTGAGGAAGATAAGATGAAACTCACAAGGTAACAGTATAACTGAACACAAAAGTAAAAGAGTGAAAATGTATAAGTCAGTTAAGTAAGTATTCATTCATCTTGCTACTACACACACACGTATATCAAAACTCACAGACAATGGCTATTTGCTTGCAAAACATATGAGTAGATGCTAGAATCATTATTATTATTATTATTATTTGTTCCTTGGGTTCCTAGTGGAACATACGGCTTCAGTAGCACATAGCCATTTCACTCTGTTCTCTGCAGTCTCTTCAACCTGGTTCCACCACTGCCCACAAACTTTCATTTCTTATTCACATGATCTCCATATCACCCTCAGCTACGATGCCCAACTCGTCGTTTCCCATTTGGATTCCAATCGAGGGCCTGACCCTGTGCATGATATTCCCGAATGGTCTTCTCAGTGTATGTCCAATCCGACCAATCTCCACTTTCTTCTGCATATTACTCGAGTGATAGGTTCTTGGTTGGTTCATTGCAGGGCCAGAGTTCCTTGGTGCTTATTCTTTCTGGCCATCTGATCACCATCTTCAGTACCGAGTAGGCGCAGACGGCAGCTGTTGATGATGTATGTCTGTAGTTTATTGGAAATGCTTTTCATGACGCACCAAGTTTGTCAACCATCACATAGAAGCACTGACTTGACTGAATTGGTGTTGAAAATCCAGATCTTGTTCACGCTTTATGTTGAGTCGAGTGAAGTAGATCTCCACACTGGTTTCAGGTTAATGAACACCTGTCTTGTCGTCTTTCCGATCCTGACTTCGACGTCCTCGTCTGTGCTGCCGTCTGTAGTTGAAACAGTGCTGCCTAGATAGGTGAAAGAGACAACTTCTGTTAGATTTCTCTCGTTGATGCTGAAATTCGTTATTCTTATGGCTTTCCGCTTTGATTCTGATCTTCCTGACAAGATGGACCAGACATGTTGTGTATACATTCATGATAAGGTATATCCACCACCACAACCTCAGTGGTTGGAGCAGCTACCCAACCCATAAACGTGTAAACCAGTAAGCTTCAGTTAGGTCAGAAAATTATCAACTAGCTACTTCAGACAATGAAAAAGAATCAGTCAAGTGTTTAACTATTAGTTTCAACCATACTGGCTGCTTACTGAGTTGCTGAAATGGTTGAAGAGTGTGACTGGCATGGCTGAAAATCGATTACAATGTCACAGATGTATTCGTTTTTATCACCATTGAAATTACGAGGTTTTGATCAACTTTTGCTTTCTTTTTCAATCTCTCTTCCCTTCATATTTTTCGTTTTTATTTAAATGTCATTCTTTTTCTATTCATTTCTTCCGTTACTGCTGTTTTCAAGTATGACAACTTCAGCTGTTTTACTTTTATGGAAAATTTCTCGTGAACCTATTTCATTGGATAAGGTAGCTTATTAAGCGCTGAAGCATCGTCACAACTCGTGTATGACCTTTTTATCTCTTCGGTAACTGTAATGATGTTTAACCTGATAAAGGCAATGTTTCCTAGGACACTATCGTTGATAGGCTGAGAGCAAATGTAATTCCAGGAATATGTATTTTCCGCTTACGATGAATAACCAGCATTCATTAAATTAAATTAAACTACAGATATAGACGATAAACAAAAAGTCCGCGAAATTATCAGTGAGTAGCCGATTAAAACATCCATAATTCATTGGCCAAGTTGTCTCAAGTCTTTCAATCAAGTTTGTAATGTGACCAGTACGCTAAACTATGTGATGATGTACTGCACTGTATTTTGATATTGAACGCTGGTAGGTCAATCTCCAGGAAGTCATGCTGGATCAGAGTTTCGTGCTTACCGGTACTCATCAGGAAGGTGAATCTTCGTCCCTGATGTAATTCGGATTGCTTCTATGGTTGGAACCCGTGTCGAAGAAAGTGGAAATCTACACAGCAAACTTGTGCACTTTTACACTGAAGGCAACGTGTCACACTTACCGAGTGAAGATCAATAACAATATCTGGTTGCTGAAACCCTGCGAGATGGAGCTAAGTCCGAACCCGTAATCGATAGGTTTGAAACTAACTGCCTACACCAATGAGCTACAAATCACTCACTACTGAAACCACATACTTAGCCATATTCAGGCCACGAATAACGTCCTGTACAATTGGATTATTTTGTAGAACCCATCACAAGTAGGTGACCGATGCAACCATCTAGTTCTTAATACTCGGCCTTAAATGACAACCATTAGCCTGTTTCTGCACGCTTCAGAGAAGCCTTGTTGATGAGTGCCAGTAAACATGAAACCTAGTTCCAGGGCTTCCTGTCGATTGACTATCAACATCCATCACTAGTGAATTAAATATAACTATTCCATGAATGAGATTAGCAAAAACTCGAGGGAATGCATATTTTCCGTTTAAGTCACAGTGGGCTCAACCTTTAAGTGCTATAGTTTTAATAATGAATAGTTATATATGTACACACTCATTCTGAATATTTGTTAAATGCGCATCCTGGATTCCACTACTAGCCACTGCCCATCATTACTATTTGTTTTAACAATTGAGAAATCAAGCTGAATGCAAGTCAGAATCGTTTACTGAATAACGTTCACCTAGATTTTATGATGAATAATGATTATTTTTATTAGATCTTTTGTCATAATGATATGGATTTACTGATTTTTAATATCTTGGTGTAAAATAATTGAATCCAAAATGTATGCTTCATACTAATTAGAAGTACTTCTGGTTCCAGCTTTCTACTGTTTACCACATTATCAAGGTATCTTCATAGAACCACACTGTTAAATGAATGGAGTATTAAAGTTTGGATATACGAAATCTGTTTACTGGCAACAGAACTAATCAGTTTTGAACTGGAAATGAACACCAAGAAGCTTCAATGTTTGATAATTTACTTTATTAAAACAAATAATTCAGAGATTTCATTGCATTGAATAATTTTGGTATTTTTCTCAGCCTATTTATTATTTTAAGCAATGAGCTAATAATTTACAAATTTTATAGTTGAAACTTTATTTTCTTACACTTTCCTAAGTATTTAAAATGAGAAATCACACTTTAAACTAATTGTAATTTTGTCATTTAACCATGAAACCAATATCCTGTAAAAATTTAGATAAGTTGAAGTAGATCTACGCTTATGATAAGGTGTACTTTTGTTCAGTAAAAAAAATATTCATCATCTTTATTATACAGTCTATCTAAAAAGAGATTTTTCGTAAAGATAATTCACCTGCTTTAGAAAAAAATTTACTATTGAACAGTTCTAAGTGGATACATATGGACTTCAAAAGATGGTAGAGATTTATCATTAAATATTTCATATTTTACCTATATACATTTATTCATAAATTTGTCTAACAAAGAGGTATGGTTTTGGTTCACTGTTCACTATTGGTTCTAATTTCTTTAGGATGAAAATAAAGTTGTGTTATTTATTCAGTCACAAGATACGGATATTCAACACCAACGTCAAGTCAGTGCTCTTGTATGGCTCAGAGACTTGGCGCGTCACGAAAGGCATTTCCAATAAACTACAGACATTCATCAACAACTGCTTACGCTCGCTGCTGAAGATCAGATGGCCAGAAAAAATAAGCAACAAGGAACTCTGGAACGAACCAACCAAGAACCTATCACGCAACAAATATGCAGGAAGAAGTGGAGATGGATTGGCCATGCACTGAGAAGGCCGACTGAGGACATCACGCGTCAGGCCCTTGAGTGGAATCCCCATGGGAAGCGACGAGTTGGACGTCCGAGGGTGACATGGAGGAGGTCATGCGAGGAGGAAATGAGAGCTTCTGGGCTGTCGTGGAGCCAGGTTCAAAAGATCTCAGAGAACAGAGGTCACTGGAGGCGTGCTACTGAAGCCCTATGTTCCACTAGGAACCCAAGGGACTAATAATAATAATAATTTATTCAGTCTACTTATGCTAACAAACCCGCCTAAACGTTAGCAGGTTAATCATCTGGGGAGGGGGGGGGGAAATAAAACTAGTGTTCTGACTTTTTTTGAGGTTAAGCATTCAAAGGTAGGTTCATTCTCCTCAACAGGAAAATGCTAGTAACAGACTTCTGTCGAAAACTTCATCAGTATCTCAATTTGTTATCAATCTTTTCGATTTAAAATAAATACTTTCCTCTAGGTATAGTGTATTGTGAATGGTTGATTCATAGATTACTTGGTGCATGTTGACATTTTTCACATATGAACATTTCGAATGCCCAGCTGTATTATTAAAAACTGTTTCCATTGGAAACCATCCATTCATGGTCATCAATTGTTACTTCTGACACAAAAAACTTCATCAACTAATGTTACACATCATTGAACAACGTGATCAATTAGAAACTAATCACATATGAATTCTATTTTGTAAGTTGAAATTAGTAATTAAACAACAAAGTAATGTAAAGCAGTTCTTCAGGAAAATTATTTAACACTATTACATTCTAGTCTGTTACTGGTAAATGATTCCACTATAAGAATAATAATATAATGCTTGGAGTACAGCCTTCGTATAAGTCATTTTTAGTTGAAAGGTAAATTCAAAATGAAAGAGCACTTTACAATATTTTGATCAATATACCCAAGTAAACTGATTATTGGATCGAGTTATAAATCTAAAGGTGTGTCAACAAAACTATATTTGGAATGCTGTTAGAATCTTAAAATCAAGTTGGACAGAAATACGTCTCAAGGCAGTATTTATCACGGACTGACATCAATTAGAGAATCACTGAAGACTTGGCTGTTTCGTCTTAGTGTGAGGTTCCTCAGCAGCACTCTCACGGTACCCTTCAGGGACCCAACTCAGGATTTTCAGGTCTCAAAGCGAGCCCACTAACCTCAAACTAAAGTACAGTGACACGCTTCGAGATGTATATCCCGAAGTTCTAATGAGAAGTTGTAACCAGTAGGACAAATCAACTTGAACAACTGTACTGTGTTCTCAAGTTTCAAATATATATAGTCTCAGTGCAGTCTTTTTATCACACATCGATATCGCTTAGGGAACAAATGTGAACCACAAAGAATCGGTTAGCTTTTTATTGGAAGTTTAAAACTTCTCATTCGTGTACGGGAATGAACCAAAGATAATCAGGTCTCATGGACAGCAAGTTTGCTACTTAGCCACTGAATCGAAGTCGAATGGTACATGTTTCTCAACTTCTATCAATTCATATCACAGATATCGTTAATGTCATTTCTGTAAATGATGCGATCACTTGTACACGAGATTCACCCCAGTTCCAATGCCCTTGTAAGTACTAGAGTAATAACTGGATAACTAATGGTTGTCATCTTTATTTTCCTCCTTCACTGGTCATTTGTTGTGTAGTACGAGTTAGTGAAATATACGTTTTGTCATTTTCAGAAGATGTAGTATTTTGAAAACTTGACTACCAGCAAAACGTTAGACTTGATTTAGATGTTCACTGATGTTTGCTTGTGTTGCATAACTGTGTACAACGGTTTTTTAGTTATATGCAAGCTAGTAAACTATATTTATGAATAACATTATGTCTTGGTAGATAAATTACCTGCAAACAGAATAAGACCTAAGTTCTCATGTTTGTTTGTTTCACTCAGTAATGTTTATTTTACAGTCAGAACTAGATAGTATTTTTTGGCCAATCTATAAATGATTACTGGAGTTCGTTTTCTAGGTATCTGATTATTCGAAAGTTGAATAAAATTTATCTTACTGTATGCAATAAGATTAAGTATCTGAACTGAACAGATAAAAAATATTGTTAAATTTAAGGTCAATTTTGTAACTATAGTGACTGCCATAATCCGGTCAGTAGAGAGTGACTCTAAAGGTCATCCTAACAACTATCGAAGTTACTAATTAGAGTCCTGTATTTTATGGAAAAAAATATCTTTCCAGTCAAAATAAAGAAATCGAATTGGTTATTTCACTCATTGGTATGGTAGCCTTTAAAGTTAGTCATCAAGAGATCACTTCTTACAGTATTCATTGAAATATATTAATCGCTATACTTACTACTGAGTTTGGGCAGCACTGAATTTTTGTCATACTGATGGGAATTTATCAACTTGTGGGATTAAAATACGACGATAAACTTTCGTATCTCGTCATTAACAGATGTGGATTAATTTAAAGGTGAACAATGTCTGTTTCCATACTAGTCAACTCTAACTATGGAAGGTGATTTCAGTTTACACGTTATTAATTGTACACCTTTAATAAAGGAATGCAAACTGTATGAGTTTTTGACTGTTTCAAATATGCCGTGTGTGTAAGTGTTGTACAATATGAAGAAAACCGTTGAAATAAAGTTTGCATCGTGCATAAATCTGAACGAAGTCATATTGACATAAAATGCTTAGTATACATTTGTCTACTATTTCATAATACAAGGTGTAACAAGATTACATTTTGACAAGTAATGAAGGAGGAGACAAAAAAACAGAAAGAAGCAACGTAAAGTCATTCAGCTTGAATAATTAGTTGTTTATTTATTCATCACATCATAATGATAGATAGCAATAATTGGTAAGTTTTTTTATATGTTTGCCTGTTTTATTATTTTTTTTAACTGAAACAAACAGCATCCATGTAGTAACCTATTTCTTGATCACTTTCACCAAACTCTTTTAATTGTATATCTATTAATGGGAGTAGATTCGGTTTACGTGCTACGAATTCAAATACACTACTGGCTTTTTGTTTACTTCGTTCCTGGAAGAAAGAGAGAGAAAGAGAGAAGAAAGAAAATGAAATAATGGAAAAATTAACCATCTCCTATAAAAATAATTGGATAACAAGTCATTAATTAAAGCTGTTAAAGAATAGAAGTGATTGATGAGAAAAAAAAATTCATTTTCGTAGATCAGTCAGTTTTCAATAAGGTGACTGTTGTAGAGATGAGGATACAATTTAAACAAATGTCAGTGTATTTCTTGCTGTCGATATAGACGTCTATCTTTACTCGACTGATGTGACGCTTCTTAGTCCTTCTGGTCATTTATATGCGTGTATCACCTTGTCCTTTCAAGCTTCTAAATAAGCATATTCGATTTCCTCCACTGTCTGAAAGGTGCTAAGAAGAATTAATAACATTTAAAGTTTGATGTTGGCAGTCAGTCAGCAGGAAGCCCTGGATCTAAGTTTCGTATGAATTAGTACTGACTAGCAAGGCTTATTTGCAAACATAAAGAAACTGGATGATGTACTCCGGTTAGTACTGAACAACAACGACTAGACGGTATTATAGATTAGCCATTGGTAATAGATTCTTGTGCATAATCCAGTCCTACAAAGGGGTAGTCATGATCTGACCAACTTACTGGCCGGGTCTCTGACTTTAGCACTGAGTAAAGCACGCCACATGCCAAGTAATTCACAGTGGGAAGCTCAATGATGCCTTTGAAGTGAAGACAGAAGACAGGAGTAAGACAAGGCTGTCTACTATCACCCATGATACTCCTGATTGTGGTCGACTAAACTGAATCACGCAGCAGATAACTGTGGGGAGCGAGAAGAGGGGGATACGCTGGCTGGACTGTGGAAAAGATCCTAGAAGATTCGGATTTCGCCAGTGATGACTTGTGTCTAATGTCACACAACCTTGAAGATCTACAGGCGGAAACTAACAAGTTGACAGAAGAGGTGAGGCAGCGGAGACGGGACTTCAAGTGAATGTGGAGAAGACGTAGGTGATGAAGATACCCAACCACAACACCACCACCACCACCGACAACAACAAGAAGCTCGAATTACCATCAACAGGAGAAACTTAGAGGAAGTAGTCTCTTTCACCTATCCAGGCAGCACTATTTCAACTACAGACGGCAGCACAGACGAGGACGTTGAAGTCAGGATCGGAAAGACGGCAAGACAGGTGTTCATTAACCTGAAATCAGTGTGGAGATCTACACTCAGCATAAAGTGTGAATAAGATCTGGATTTTCAACACCAATTCAGTCAAGTCAGTGCTTCTATGTGATGGTTCAAAGACCTGGCGCGTTACGAAATGCATTTCCAATAAACTACAGACATACATCATCAACAGCTGCCGTCTACACCTACTCGGTACTGAAGATGGTGATCATATGGCCAGAAAGAACAAGCAACAAGGAACTCTGGCCCTGAAATGAACCAACCAAGAACCTATCACTCAAGTAATATGCAGAAGGAAGTGGAGATTGATCGGATTGGACATACACTGAGAATGCCGACTGGGAACATCACGTGTCAGGCACTGGAGTGGAATCCCGATGAGAAGCGACGACTTGGGCGTCCCAACTGAGGGTGATATGGAGTAGATCGTACGAGGAGGAAATGAGAGCTTTTGGGCTGTCGTGTAGCCAGGTTCAAAAGATTTCAGAGAACAGAGAGCATTGAAGACGTGCTACTGAAGCCCTATGTTCCATTAGGAACCCAAGGGACAAATAATAATAATAATATAAAGCACGTCCGTATCACATAGGGAAGACCAGTTACGTCATGGTTGCAAATGAGCTTACTGGTCGCATTAATAGAATCCGGTCAGTACTGAGCCCTACAAACTAGACAGCGATATCGGTTGCCAACTTTTTACCAGTTCGTAAAGGAATAACCTAACTTCTGTTTTGACACGTGTTTTCCCTGAGTGCATGAATGTAGGCACTAAGCCATGTGGTAATCATTTTTATGTTGTGTTTTCTGCGTTACATAGAACAAACACGAAGCTTTCATTGTTATTCTGGACATCATCAGCAAAAGCTTCAGAAAGAGGTGCGCCATGAAAATTAATAACTTGCCGTCACAATCTAGGATGTGACTGGTTGTTTTCATAATCGTATTTTTATTGTCTTTACATTAATTTTTACTCAGTATCCTGCTTTCTTGAACTCTGACTTTACTGTTGTTTTGAGGGCTTTTCATTAGTTGATAGATTGGGCTGATCTCAGTGTGTCTACTGATTAGTGACTGATCTGAGGACCAAACATCTAAAAATTATCTACCAATTTTTGTCATTCATCCATCTGAGATTTCTATATTCTTGTAGTGAAATTCATATCCAAACTTGTGAATATGCATTGATATTATCAAACACAAACCATGATGGTAGTCGAAAGTAAGCAATCAATAGGAAGCTTAATAGATAAGACAGATAGTAATCAAAAGACGTAAAAGAAAGGTCTTAAAATCATTGTAAGAAAATACATTTTTAACCACAACTACAACAACAAGGGAGATTACCGATGTGATGTTTTGGTAGGTTTAAAGATATGATACTTAAAGTCTTAAGCCATAGATCCTTGCGTTACAGACTCGAGAGGAAATGTTTTTATCCATATTGATAACTAATGCCCAGGTGATATCGTGGCTTCATATGAATATCTTAAGGTCCCTAATCTACTCCATTACCAGCAAATAAGCAAGTTATTATGTACGATGGTTTAAATTAAACATTCACATAATACAGATTTTACCCCCATAAGCAGTCCACTGTAGCAATGCCTAACTCCACATTACTTGCCTAACAATGCTTGTTTTCCTCTTGTACTCTTAGTTTTTATAAGCGACTCGTGGAAGTACTATGGATACAGACTCTCAAATGGTCGTCGATTAGTTTTTAAATGCTTATCAAATTAATCATATCAAAATTGAACTTTACTGTAACCAACCTATCACGGTTGCGACTATAATAGACAGTTTAATCAGATTTACATGAATAACATAGTTGACAAACTGTTATTCCCATCAAATACAACTTACCATACATTCATCCTTAACTTTGACATCTAACAGAACGCCACCGCCAACTGCACGTTTGCGACGATCTTCATATGTATCAATTACATGTTCATCAAATAATTTAACTACAATAGCATTTTTATAATTCTGATTTTTCACATCAAAATAAACTGGTGCATTACGACATGTGAAAGTGAGAATTTGTTCAGCTTTTGAATGCAATAATTGTAGATAACGAAGTTGATTTATCGGTGCATAATACAACTACAAATAACAAATAAACAGAAAAGTGATCAAAAATTATTAACACATGTAATTATATCCATGAGACTATGTGAGAGAGTAATGGTTTGACAGACTGGTATGATTCAATACCAAGCAATGATCCTAGGCGAGATGAGAACTTGGTTTAGGACAGGAGTCGAACTAACAACCTATTCAATACTATACCAAATGCAATATGATAACTAGCTTTTATCCTTATGCATAACAGCGTATGTTTATTATTATTTTCCTCTTGCGTTCCTGGTGGAACACAGGGCTTCAGTAGCACATAGCCATTTCACTCTGTTCTCTGCAGTCTTTTCAACCTGGCTCCACCACTGTTCACAAGCTTCCATTTCTTCTGCACATGATCTCCTCCATGTCACCCTCAACTGGGAAGCCCAACTCATCGTTTCGCCTCAGTGTATGTGAAACACAGATATTAAGGATATTTGATCACTGCTACAAACTTGGGGAAGTGACAAAGGTGAATGACAACGAGGATGATTGCTTCACCTGAAACAAAGTCAGGGTTTCCAACCGAATGTAACTACAAGAGTTAAGCCATAACCGATTTTCATTTCTTATTCAATGTGGAAACAGCACATTATAATACTATAGGGGGATCCAAACAGAAAAACTTGATGTGAATTAGGTTGCAATTTTTTTGTAAAAGCATTGTCTAATCTTCTGAATTTTTCTCTTTGACATATTTGATATGAGATTATTGTAGATGGTAGACAAAACCGATACAGATTAAGCAGTGTTTATTTAAAATAAACTAATTCTTTTCAACTGCTTCGATATTCAAATGTGATATCAGGCGGTTTCGTGTAGATAGACCGGTATAAAAATACTGCGACTCTTCGACTTCTTACGCTGCATTTTCACGGTTGATAGGCTACTTAGCAATTATGGATATTTATATCCTGAAGGGATTGCCTACTCATAATCTCACATGAATTTTTAGTAAAGGTTACTACAAACTGTTGGGTAAATAGAAATCATTGACATATTTTCGAAACTAAGGTCTCCGAGGGATTGTTTGATATATTTGTTGCTTTTTCCTTCCGCTTATAAATCTGTGGAATATAAATTGCTTCAGTCAACTTAACAACTCACAGTCTGTTATGTAATTCATAGCCAATTAGTAGCACGGAATACGCTGGAACGTACTGTATTCAACTCTCAGTGGGTAGTCGGATATCTTACTGACACCACAGTTGACGTAAATAGGCTAAAGGCATTCAAGGCTTTTGAATGCGTACAATGATTTCTTAGATCATTGACCAAAAAGAGATGATTTGTTTTATATACAGTTGTTGGAAGCAATCATCAGAAAGCCCTGGACTTAAGTTTTAGGATTGTTGGCAGTCGTCAGCAGGGCTTGTGTTCATACTCAGGGGGATTGAAGTCTGCAGAGAAATATGAATCCACGTCATCCAGTGCTATAAATACAGACGTTATGACTGAGCTATTCAGATCGTGACTGATCTGCACGACTGGATTAGATACACTGAGTGGTCACTGCGGAGTAAGCAGTTTAAGTCATCTAGCCCTAAGCTCTGACCAATTTCTATTGATCATTTCTGCAATGTGGTTAACAAGCTAGGAGACGACTCACCATCACGGTGCACTTCAACTGATATTGGTTGGTTGGACGCAATCGATACGGATTCCTGGAACTACACTTTAAGCTCGCTGCCTCTATTCAGCAATGCGTATCCGCATCACTTAGCTTGGTGCAATAATGCGAATTAATCTATAGATATTGTTCACTGCTGAGCACTACTGGCTAGACAGCTACATAGGTCATGCATAGGCGATCAATTTCCTTACATAATCCAGTGTTAAAGAAGGTCTGTAGTAGGCTAAAATAGATTGATGATTAAGTCTCTACATTCAGCGCTAAGTGAATTGGGTTTATATTGGGGAGAGAACAGCAGTTTCCACATTGTTGCAGGTACAACACTCTGATTAGTGCTAAAAAGGATGGCTTCTACCGATCGACTCCTATGAATGTGAAATATAATCTTAAGATTTTCAGTCAACCATTAAATTAATTAACTTTTCATCGTGATTTCCTGTCTGCACAAACTTAAACGACTGTCAGTGTTTGACGTGGAACTCGGTATATTAGCTTTGATATACTTGAGAATCATATGATGTGCTGCATAAATGACTCCTTGATACTATATATCTCTGTCTTATGTGACAGAGTCAACTTTGTCTCCATGTGTGAGTTCTGTCCTGATATTTATGTCCATAACACATCATCTCAGATATAGAAAGCCCCAAAACGCAATAATAATTGATGTATTCACCATAAATATGGCGACAGTTACAGGCTTAAAATGCATTGGTGGCTTGGTTAGGTTATAGACACATGAGAATAACTGAATGTTGAAATGAGGTCACTCACTATTGGTTGTCTAACAACCTCACTCAAAAAGTTTACGTCCCTAACAGATGCAGTGTCATAAATGAGTTTTAATCACGGGTAGACATCATCTTGAGAGATACTGAAATCCTCAGTATTGGATAGCTGTGGGATTTCAGTTTAGAATTATTCAGCAGTATTCACCTTAGGCTCTAGGCAAACCATATCTATAATCAGTTGTTTTCAAGTCACATTTTTAAACTACTTCTATCCAAAATATAGCACAACCATCAGCCAGTGTCACTAGCTAGTAATCGTCCACATATCTGACTAGGTTGATCCCACATGTTACAACTTCCCATCAAAACTTTGAAAAATCTATTTCAAAGTGAATCATTAAAGTGCCTTGATTGGTTATTCAATTTAGTGGCCACTGAAAACGAATCCCTTTCAAGGTAATTTTCATCAGAAATCGATACAAGCTGACAGTGAGACGATAGTCATGGACTCAAACCACCATCTAGTGCTCTGAAATTTTCAGAGAATATTGATCAGTGACGGAGACGCTTTTGAAGTCAATCAATCACCAACAGATTTTCAAACTCAGGAGCACGTAGTATTTCTTACAAACAATTAGGAAATAACGAAGGCTACCTCCAAGGTTTGTACTAAATCACTTAAGCCTTCTACTAAGTAAAGTCTCATCAGCTGTTGATATGATTATTATCATGTTTTTATCAATCGTAACATCATGATGATTGAAATCATAGACCACACATGTAAATAATTTGAAATATTCTGATGAAAATTTATAAACGATGATAACCATTTGATATGATATTCTACATGGTCTTATCTATTACAGATGCTAATGAAGTAAAATAGTTGGAAATAAATGGATAAAAATTTGTTTATTTATAGTAATATCGCTTATAACAAGCCGAGTTCAGCTGAAATTGAACACGTATCAATGCTACATTGTGGTATCCAAAATGCCAGAAAAATATTCTCTATGCAAGCCCCATAGTTTAAATGGTCATGTAAGCATAATAAAGTAGCACAATATACTAGGAAAGATGATCTCTTCCTTTATTGTCAGTATATATCACACAGAAAACTTAAAACAACACCAGTACAAAGTGTACATCCGCTATTCGTAAACAACCGGAAATTGGTAGAACATTATTCATATTGGCATAAATATTTATGATTTCTAAACTAGAAACAATAGTTTCCCTTTACTCTCTAACATACAGAAAATGATAACATGCATAAGTGATTCATGAAATAGTTTCTCATGAGTGACACTAAACAGAAAATAGTATTACTGTTACGCTTATTATAATGCAAACCTTGAAGAACTAACCGATGAATGTTGTTTCGAAGTTATACTTTTCTCTCATCAAGGTGTATTCTGCTCTTTATTTTTAAATGGTTTATGCAAATTGCAGTGTTTTAAAACTTTAGGTCAATGTTACCTGTCAGAATCTTATCGGCAGGAAGCTCTGGATCTACTTTTCTTACTCCTTTATGCTCATTGGTGAAGTGCACCTGAAAAATTGGGGAAATTCATGCCCCTATCAGATCCCAACTTGTGTTACTTAGGGGACTTGCCACTAAGCTATTAAGGTCACAAGTGACTGTCTATAGGGCTGAAATACGTACTTGAGTTGGCCATTGAAGCAGATATCTAAACCGATATGTTGGGGGTATGATCTAAGTCGCCCTACGAAGTTTACACCATAACAACTTGACTGAATGTGACTTTTCAGTCTGTTTATTAGAAGTGTCACACAGCAAAGGAACAGTATCATTTACTGGGTAAAGTTTGGACATAATTTACTGCCTAAATGCATATTCATTCATTCATTAACTTTCATTCAAAACAGTCATTCAGTTAGTATCCGTGATTTGTAATTTACTGTCTAACTAACATTAGATGATAAGTACGGAAATTAGATTTAATCAGTCCATAATGGTTTAGATAATAAGAATAAGTAATTTCGGGAAAGCAGCAGGACCAGATGGAATCCTACCAGAAGCGCTGAGAGCGGACGCAGGGACAACAGCGGACATACATCACTACTGCAGAAGGTCTGGAAGGAAGGGAGGTACCTAGCGATTGAAAGAAGGGCTATCTTGTCAAAATCTCACAGAAGGAAGACCTAAGTCTTTGCAAGAACTGGCGTGGAATCATGCTCCTGTCCAACCCAAGCAAAATACTAAACCGCATCCTACTGGAGAGACTAGAGGATGCGCTGGATTCAAATTCGCAACCGGAATAGGCTGGATTCAGGAAATACAAATCATGTGCGGACCAAATTGCAACGCTGCGCTATGCATCATCATAGAACAGGGCGTAGAATGGCAGTCAACTCAACTCTACCTTAACTTCATTGATTCCGAAAATGCCTTCCGCAGCGTCGATCGAGAAGTAATTTGACAGGCAGCTGCTTCAGCACTCCGGAATAGCACAGACCTTTATCAACCTCATTCAACAACTATATGAGGACACCAAATGCCAAGTAATTCACAGTGGGAAGCTCAATGATGCCGCTGAAGTTAAGGCAGGAATGAAACAAGGTTGTCTACTATCACCCATGATACTCCTGATTGTAGTCGACTAAACTGAATCATGCAGCAGATAACTGTGGGGAGCGAGAAGAGGGGGATACGCTGGCTGGACTGTGGAAAAGATCCTAGAAGATTCGGATTTCGCCAGTGATGACTTGTGTCTAATGTCACACAACCTTGAAGATCTACAGGCGGAAACTAACAAGTTGACAGAAGAGGTGAGGCAGCGGAGACGGGACTTCAAGTGAATGTGGAGAAGACGTAGGTGATGAAGATACCCAACCAACAACACCACCACCACCACCGACAACAACAAGAAGCTCGAATTACCATCAACAGGAGAAACTTAGAGGAAGTAGTCTCTTTCACCTATCCAGGCAGCACTATTTCAACTACAGACGGCAGCACAGACGAGGACGTTGAAGTCAGGATCGGAAAGACGGCAAGACAGGTGTTCATTAACCTGAAATCAGTGTGGAGATCTACACTCAGCATAAAGTGTGAATAAGATCTGGATTTTCAACACCAATTCAGTCAAGTCAGTGCTTCTATGTGATGGTTCAAAGACCTGGCGCGTTACGAAATGCATTTCCAATAAACTACAGACATACATCATCAACAGCTGCCGTCTACACCTACTCGGTACTGAAGATGGTGATCATATGGCCAGAAAGAACAAGCAACAAGGAACTCTGGCCCTGAAATGAACCAACCAAGAACCTATCACTCAAGTAATATGCAGAAGGAAGTGGAGATTGATCGGATTGGACATACACTGAGAAGACCATTCGGGGAAATCATGCGCCAGGCCACGCCCTCGAGTGGAACCCGTATGGGAAACGACGAGTTGGGCGTCCCAACTGAGGGTGATATGGAGATCATGTGAATAAGAAATGAAAGTTTGTGGGCAGTGGTGGAACCAGGTTGAAGAGACTGCAGAGAACAGAGTGAAATGGCTATGTGCTACTGAAGCTGTATGTTCCACTAGGAACCCAAGGAACAAATAATAATAATAATTTCGGTTATAAGAAGAAAAAGTAGAAACTATGAAAAACGTACAACTGAGAACTAGTATTGAAAATTACCTGATTTTTATAGATTGATGCGTTACGTTTCTGTAGTTTCAAATGTGAAATCCACCAATCTTCTGAATTATTCGTCTTGACGAAATTAGTAAGAGGTTGCTGAAAGAGAGATAAACATCGGACACAATATGATTATATATAAATATATATATTAGGGAAACAATCCGTGTAGCCTGCCTAACTGAGCGTCTTCAATAGAACACAAATCAGTGTATGAAGACTCTTATCCATATAGCTGGAAATTGCACACAATGGCTCAGATACATACATTTCTTGTCACCTTCAAAGTTTTAAATATTTTCGTTAACCTTCATCCATGCATTCTTTCACCTATGATCCACCTCTGTTCATCCCTGTTATCACTTTTTCTATTCATTTCTTCTTTGCATGCTGCCATGAAGTGTAGCAACTTGAACTCATACATTTATGGATCAGATTCTATCACCTCTGTATGATGATGCTGTAAGCATGCAATTCATGTGGAAATATTTAAGAGTATCGGAGTTCTATCAGAGCTTAGCTAGTGATCTTATGTTTTATCTAAGGATCATACAAACGAAAGTTGGACCACCAGAATAGTGTCTATAAATAAATCACGTGTGTATCCGCGTCAAACTGTCATATAACAATTTATTGACATACTTGTTATTCTCCGTTGTTTTGTTGGATCGAATTGTTCGACCTCTATTGGCATATGGGCTCCTATGCGGATGCCTTGATATTGTCTGAATGCCAGTTATGGTACTTCAGTTGGTTGTGGCTAGCAGAAGAATCCAGGACGCTCGTTTCGTCCTATTTGGGACTTCAGGTGGAGCAATTCGATCCAACGAAACAACGGAGAATAACAAGTATGTCAATAAATAGTAATAACTACTACCCGTTGTACAAAAAATGGTTTTCGTTTCTCCTTGGCATAGTGGGCAACGCCTTGGCGTTGGAAGCGATGGGCACGAGGTGCAAGTCCCAGTGGAAACAACACCAATGGTGCAGGTACATCCAGGTGACGAGTCCCAAATAGGAAGAAATGCGTCCCAGATTCTTCTGCTAGCCTCAACCAACCAATTTGTCATATTACTGTTCTAACAGTTGAATAAACAGAGTCAAGTACTGTATAGAAATATATACGCATACACCATATTAACAGAAATGGCAAAAATCAGTTTATACACGTATGACATGGCAGTATCAAGTTCACTTTGCATAACATTTTCATGTCCTCACCTATTTATGCACTGAATAACTTTTTTCTATAAATAAGCATAACAAAACAATTTAAAACGTGTCCATTCAAAGATTAAAAATCTTGTTATAAATTTCCTGTCAATAAATATTTCGTAAGGTGATTAAAGTGTAGAACACAAGGTCATAAATGAAAGCTATTTCAGATACATCAGGTGTTTAAATAGACCCCGGTAAAGTTAAGATAAATGACTAAATATTAAATCTTTGAACTGGTATAGAAGTAGGCAACATTAATGGTTTCAATGATTACACTGATAATATTGTCTGCTGACATAGCGGAAATGCGATTGTTAAACTAATCAACTCACGGACTGTAAATCGCCGAAAATCATTATCCTACGCTGTAAAACAGAAAACTGTATAATGGGAAACTATCTAAATCTACGAGTGATTTTAAAGGTCATCCTAACAGCTGTTAAAATCACCAATCAGGTTTCAGCATTTCGACTAGGAAGTTAATTTTTCTTAAAATCATGACATCTAATTGGTTATCTCACTTGCTGTTAGGGTGGACTTTAAAGTAACACCTATCTGCTAAACTATTGAAATTATTTGGTAGTATACCATCAAGCCTCAGAAAGAATAGAGTGGCTTTAAAGGTCATCATAGCAAGAAGCGAAGTAACTAGTTAGATTTCTGTATTTCACAAGAAAACTGCCTTTCTCGATAAAATAGGGCAACCTGATTGGCCATTTCAGCATTTACTAGGGTGGACTTTAATGTTGCGCAAAATGACTTTCATTTTGATCATATTTCCCTAGCATGAACCAGTGGTTCTATTTTGAGTTATTTTAAAGGCCACTCTGGCAACTACTGAAACAACCAATCAGGTTTCGCTATTCCGTTCACAAAAGTAGTTTGTTCGACCGCTTTCATTACCGTGGCCGTCAACATGATGTAACTTTAGGTTTACTTTGTGTACCTCTTCCCCTTCTGGTGTTTCTATCAATATTCATATTTCCAATTTTAGTAACTCAATTGATTATTTACATCATTATTTCCGAAACACCACCAAGTGATTGGTAATTTGATTAAATTGTAAACTCATATATTAGTGTAGAGCCGAAGATGAAGACCTAATTGAAAAAAAAATATATTTCTTCGCTCAATCAGTTTTTTTCTAAAGGTAGTTTTATAGAAAATGGAGAAAAGTAATTGGTTGGCATTTAAAAAAATTATTTTACTGATTACAAACCTTTGGATCTGTTAATGGAACGATCAGTTATAATTTTTCTAACACTTAAAAGTTCACACTTGTAGTCAGTGGTAAGAACTTGTTACACACTTAGAAACCATGATTTTTATGCCCATTTGATTATTATCCCTTGATTAGTTTGTGGTCATCTTTACTTATATTCATTATTTGATCAATAAGTAAGACTTCTATTCATAGAGTATCAATAAATTAGTGATCACTTATCCATTTCTTTTATTGTCACTCAGTTTTAATATTTGAGATTTCTTATAAATTCAGTGTAACGAACCAGTGAAGTCAATGTCTTCAATCAGTATAAGTGAGATATATGTTGGTTGTATTAGTTGCATAACCAAGTTAGCCTTCAAGAAGCTGGTCCAGAAGAGAAAATGTTTATCATACTAGGCATAATATCAATGATCAATTATTGTTTATATTTCATTGTTTAGTTCTGTTATCTTCTACCATTTTATTTGTTAATTTTAATTTTATTGTTAGATACAAGTCTATAGCTGTGCCTTTCTGGTTATGTTACTCCGACTTAAAACCAGTGTGTAATAAGTTCAAACCCTATCCCGTCTTCTAAGGCGAACTAGCAAGTATTCTCATCACAATCCTTCGTAGTATTTATGATTTATTATCCACATATCTCATGGTTATTTACACGATTGTTCTATTGCAAAGTATCAAAATCTATTTAATATTTATTTAGTATTAATGAAACAAGATTCAATCTAAATGGAAAACTTATCACTAACACAGAAAGTTAGATCATTAGGTGTACTTCTCGACTACTCAAACATCTAGATTATTAGTTACAAAACTAAAATCAGTTAGATTGTATAAAAATACAAACATCTTGAACTTGATGTGAAACAAAATCTCTATGTATATACTATAGCGTTAGTTTGTCATCACAACTTCTGTTTATATTATTTCAAGTATATGTTCAATACAAATCTGGATTTATGAATCATTTAAACACTATGATACTATTCACTTTAAAGACTTGGCATGATAATTGCGATATTTATCAAAGAAAAGAGTGAATAATCATATCTATTTTGAAGTGAATTATATCATGACCACCTGGTGATGTATCAATGTACAATAATTGTCCAATGAATTGAATGGTTGTTTTGTAGTTTATACACATATATGGTATGTTCAAGCAATTATAGGTGAGCAATAAATTTTCAGTAATATCCTTCCTGTATATAATGTTCAAGGAATTCCTTAATACTGATTATATTGTTCACCATATTCATCATAGAGAGAAGATATAGCTTATTGAAACTTTCACACTGAATGATACCTGAAGCATTAACAGTGAATATCTTACTATGCTTCAAAATAGTGCGAAAATGGTATAGCAGTAAAAATCAGGTTTATTTCGAATAGTGGAATAAATAAGGAATTCATAGTTTCAAGAGATGACAGTTTTATGAATATTTAACAGTAGGTGCTGGTGCTTATTGTTGTAGTGACACTGCATTACTGAAGGTACCTGGTCGAGGACCTAAGCCAAAGATCATAGTTCTGAGCTTTTTCTTCAGCTATCAAGTAACCTTAACTGCAATTTAACTAGAATAAATTGTATTCTAGGGTGTTAATATGTAAATCTTTGATTTAGCATTTATTCATACCAGTTCAACCAGCATATGAGAAAAGAACTTTGACCCTTTCTTCAGTTTCTATGTTTTAAATAATCTTCAACAAAATCTATATAGATTGCTCAAAAAGGAATCATTAATTGGCGTTAGTTTAGTCAACCTAGAAAGTGGTTACGTTAATTGTTATCCTTATGCTTATGCTATTTAGGATGGTTTAGTTAATTCTGTTTAAATGTTACTCGACGCTAAAGACCAAATGTTGTAAACAGAATAGTCGAGTTTACATTCCAGTATGAAACTATTGTGTTACAAGCCTCGGAATCCAAGCCCATCTAAACTACTGAATTTCTTACTGACATACTAACAGTGCGTGGGCTTCAATACACCAACTACACTTGCAACTCAGCTGAGTGCTTCTGTTCAAATTAACTAGATCTAAACAAAAACAACCGGGTAGTTGAAATGGTTGTAAAGTCCTTGTTCTCATTCACACTGACTAAGAATCTACCAGGATAGTTTCTACTAAATGTCCTATTTGATAATTAAACTATTTAAAGTTGGTATTCATCACTGACTGACATCATTTGAGGAACCACTGGAAACCTCGAAGGATTGAACAGCTGTTTTATCCCAGTGCGCTTCCAAGACCACCATCACGGACCTAACTCATGACCTTCAGGTTCCACTGGGTTGGAACCCAATGGTCTGAATCTCTTACTTCCATCAATTCGTGGTATAGAGAGACCTTAATCTACTCCCGCCGTTAAGTATCTGTCCTCGCCAGTGGTTCAATGGCAACGCACCAACCACGAGACCTAAAGGTCCTGGGTGCACTCTGTCAAGTAGTCTCAAACTTGGACAAAGCAGCTGTCCAGTGTTCCAAGGTTCTCAGCGGTTCATCAACTGATGTCAACCCACTATGAATACCAACTCAGTTTCAGTATAATCTTGAATAATAATTCACTTTATTTCAAACAATTTGTGGTACAATTTGGAATTCTCAGCGTAACATATATTGCAATAACAACAAAATAATAAGTATATACATACTACTTTGCAGCCTTTTTAATTGTTTTATTATAAAATGCAAGTTCTGTAAAGAATATTAAAAACATGAAAATTTTGCATTGTAAGTTAAATTATTGAAATGAGATTTTTAACTGTCACAAAGTTGATGTGTAATTTCTGTTCTAACACTTTTTTCCTCACAAAATATACGTGCAAGGTAAGGTACAGTCGAGTTCTTATACTTAGCTGTACGAGCATACAGTCTTATGTAGTTTCTCCTTGTCCTCCCTGAGGAGATACATGGACAGAGCTGTAAATGAAGTGCATGCCCACTGTCAGTTAAAATTTCTGTAGCTAGTAGCTTGCAGGAATTCTATGTCGATCAACTACAGTGTTAATCAGTTGAGCCAGAGACCCACCACTCACCCTGCTGACGGTCTTCAAAGCCCTACGCAACATAACATAGTCCTTTTTAAGAAGACCAGGAAAGATTAGTGGGGAACAATATAGAAGGATAGGTAAAATGCAGGAATTAATAAATTGTAAAAGAAGCAGTTGAGTTATACCAGAAAGCCTCAATTTCTTTACGTAATAAGTTAAACGAAAGATTTTTTACAAGTCAATAAAATATGGGACGACCAACAAAGGTCACAAGTAAAACGCAACCCAAGATAGTTCACACTCGATTTACTTTCTGCAGAAATACCATTGATGCAGCAGGCGTCATGAGATTTAAGCAACTCACATAAGTCTTGTTTACGCCTGAGGCTAAAATTAACGGTCTGACATTTAGAAGGGTTTAGTTTGAGACCATTTGAGAGAGACCATTTACCAACTTCAGACAAGAATTCATTTAATTTCGAGCAATCCAAAGAAGAGATTATTGGAATAGAAATCGTCAGGTCATCAGCATACTTGATAAAATTAGTTTCAACAGAATAAGACAAATCGTGCAAAAAAATGAAAACAGAAAAGGAGAAAGTACAGCACCTTGAGGCACACCAGCTTCAGTAAGCCATGAAGTGGAGCGCATTCCTTTATGAATGGTGCACTGTTTCCTTTCAGAAAAATAAGAATGCAACCATTTTGTAACCCATGGCTCAGTGTGAGCTATGGCAAGCTTATTTAACAAAAGTGGTCTAGGAACAGAGTCAAAGGCTGATGAGTAATCCAAAAAGGCACAACGGACATACTTAACACCTTTGTCAAGACTAGAAACAATATTATGATGCAAGAGAGTAGCTGTATCTAAAGTACTCCTCTGGTGCTTGTAAGCAAACTGTTTTGGATCTCTGAAGGCCATCAATGAAGGTCCAATCACAAGCAGAAGTAATTTCTCCATTGTCTTCAGAAAAGGGGAAGTTATAGCGATGGGTCGGAAAGTAACATCTGATCCAGAAGATGGCTTAGGCACAGGTACAATTTTGATCTGCTTCCAAGCAGTGGGTATTATGTATTTAGAGAACGATACATTGACGATATCTGTAAGTGGATGACACAAAATATCTGCACATTTCTAAATGTGACACTAGAAACACCATCAGGACCTAAGCTTTGGGAGGGATTCAAAGACTTTAGACATTTAAATGCATCATTTGTATTGAAACCTGGAAAGCAGCTTTCCACTTGATTTTCAACATTAGGAAGGGTGAAATTAGCTTGCTGACGTATAAATGACTTGTTTAACGCACAGACATCCGAACGAGTTTGTGTTGTCATCTGTTTTTTACCGGTATATATTGGAAGAGTTCTTACACGATAAGAACTTCTGGTTGCATATAGTATTCAGACGTTGTATTTCAGACTTAATTAGACAGTTAAGCCTTTTAACGCCAGGGTGATCTCTCGCCTTATACAACCTTTCCTTTTCTCTCCGGAGCCTCTTGAGATGAGGAGAGGAAAGTCTGTCAAATCTGATGTAAATTGTTTCAGTAGGGCAGCAGATATCGAGACAGAATCTGAGGCAGCTTGTGATATTGGCAATAGTGTTGTCTAAAACTTCATCAGCAAATATATCCCAGTCCGTTTCTATAAGCATGCTTCTCAAACGTAATATATTTTCTTGTGAATAGCATCTGTATTGAACTTTCCTTGAGAGGTATGCAAAAGCTTTCATGTATAATTTTCCGTACACTTTAGGCAAAACATGAACGATACAGGGGTCGGAATTTAGCAGTCGAGCCCGTTTACGGGCTTCATATATACCAGGTTCATTTGTAAATGTAAAGTCTAAGGTGTTGTCAAGACGAATGGAAAAGTTAAGCATATTTTTATGACCCAATGATAAACCATCAAAATTAAACCGGGCACTTGTTCTCTTATTGGGATTGTTGTAGTTGACTGTGGTTGACAACTAAAGCGTTTGGTGCGTAACTGGTTTAACTGGAATCGAGTACAGCACTATGCGACATAATTTAGATGCTTTTCTGATTTTTACTGCGATAGATGTGAGAAACAGCCGATACTGGAATAGGAAAACCGTTTTTTGAATGGTTATATATGATTAGCTTTTACGACTTTTTCTTAGCTCGAAATTCATTTATTGGAAGTGAGGTTTATTCAAATGAACAAAGGATGCAACAGTGAAGCAACTTTTCCTTTCGATATCATCATTCATTTTCAAAGGTTAATGTCTAAAGTAGACAGAAAACCATTGTCACGCCAGGATTCAAATCGGTTTCCTTTAAATGAACTTCTAAGAGTTTAGCTTGCCTATACCGCAGATCCAGCTGCTAATCAGGCCTTGAAACGATTTCACCCACTAACATTTTGGCTTAGTTTTCATTTAACTATGAGATGTGACTGTCATTTCTTCATCACAACTATCACCCAGCTAGGTCTTCTTGCCTGAACTCGAATGAATTGAAACCAGAAAGACTGGAATCAACTGACTGATAATCAACCAGACTACTTGGAACAACTTTGCTTAGCAGACTGGTGTCCATCTTTAGGTGTTATAATTAAGTCTGTTAAAGAAAGATGATAGTTCTGTTCGACGAAAGTTCAACCACAGTCAGCCGGATACACAGAGTGTATTATGAAAACATTCTTCATAATGCAAAGAACATGGATAACGGATGTCTGTGCGCAGAAACGTTGTTTAGAATCTTTAGCGTTACACCCATATCTCCAACTGTTATTTTTATTGATATTTGGTCCCCTACTATCCCCTTTCAGTGTTCTTATCTTACTGTTGGGTTGACTGGGTTATTTTCAAGCTTATACCGCAATGACTTCTAACGATTTTAGTTCCAACACCTTTCTCTTCTAGGTTATCATTTTGGTTACGTAACATTTTATCTGATTGGATCGGATTAGTTACTCGTCTGCATATATATATATATATATATATATATATATATATATATATATATATATATATATATATATATATACCTTTTTAATGTGATATCTTGAGAAGTCAGATTTCCTTGTCTGTTAAATTTCCTTTCTGTGGCTTTCTATAGGAATTTTCTGTTCTTGGTTTAAGTGACTTTATCTTTTATACGAAGATAAAATTTTCCATAGTACTTTAGATAATTATCTTGATGTACTATTGGAATGGAATCATTACGTTTTTGGCGCTTCTTACTGTCAAAGAAATGATGAGACGGGACTACGACTTTTACCAAATGAAGTAAAGATTTATTTTCATGCATAATCTTTAGAACATTGGGAGATGAACATGCAAGTTTTACCTTGACAAAAGTAACAAGAAAAGGTTAGACGCTGAACGTAAAAGAAGAAGTGTTTCTGCTAGGTTGATATTCCTCCAGGACTGACTTCAGTTGGACAATCACTGCAAATTTAGAAGGACTGGTAAGCTATTTCATCCTAGTAGGAGACTGCTCAGCAGTACGCACCTCATGATCTCTGTGGGGATTGAGCCTCGGACTTTCGTGTTCCGCAGTCACAGCTCGTTACTCAAATAAAAACAGTTTGCAGAAGATTGTTTTATTCCTCTTGTACAATATTTAAATCCATCTGAAGCGAAGCGTTAGTTGACACGTTTCTCAAGAAAACCTTCTGGTTGCTAATTAATATTTAGATGCATACAAATCTTTTTGGTGTTACTGCTTTCTATGGGCTTGAATGCTTCATTGTTTGACTTTTAATATCCTTCCAGTCAATGTCATTAGAACTAACAGCAATGTCTGATAAGCTATCAAAATGTTTGAGTAAGTGGTTCAGTAGCTTTTCATAACTAAGTGATGTGTGCTTATCATCGGGACAGGTTACCGAACCACTCATGGAGAAATCCTGACAATACACTTCATGATGAAGCTAGTGCTAATGATGCTGCCTATAAAAGAAATAAAAGCTTCGCTAATAAACCGTCTAGTTTAAAAAATGCCACTTCACTGAGTTAATCTACCTGAACTATAAATATTCTCCCAGAATACAAATATGCTTACTGTTTTAGTATCTTCAGTTGGTTTGATACATGTTTCTGCAACATTTCCTTTATTCTGAAATCTGCACTCAACTATAAAGGCATCAGTTGGAGAGCCAAGATTTGGATCAATCCAGTAAACACCAGATTTTAAAGTCTCTGGAAACTCGGCTGCTTCAAATATATCACGACAGTGTCTAGCTGGATTTTGTTGTGTACCCATAGGACGTTCAAAACTATTCATAGACGCCTCCAAACTTTCAATTCTTGCATATATACGTCGTAGAACTGCACCGACTGATGGTAGCGTGTTCGGTGTGATACTTTCATCTAAATTTTGTACAATAATGTTGTTAGAAGTTGACCATAATGATATAAAAAGGTGTCATTAGTTTCTCAGGCTTTACATATATATATATGAGATTGATTCCCAAAAAGATAAAAATGATCGAAGAAGTTGTCTGTCAAATTTCTTTTTGAAGATAAAGGCAACACCATCTGGGGCACAAGAAACTGCGAACCCCGACAGTAATTTACTTCGGGAACTGAAATATTCTTAGTCACAAAATTTGACCTATCGTATCAAAAATGACTGCAAAGCAAATGAATAAAGTGCATAGATAAAAAAAATTCGAGTCTTTTTCATGTTACATGAAATAGTTTATCCTTTGATGGGGTGTTTAGTAACGCAGTCTAATCATTAACAGAAATATTTGATTTAGAAGATTTATGAAGAATGGATTATTTTTAAATAGACATTCACCGTAAAGTTATGGAAGAGACAGAATTATTGGAGGCTAGAATGCACTCGACAACTGTTTTCTTTTAAGCTGTGACTCCTCACTAGCACTCATCTAAGACCCCATGATAGAACGAACGGAAACCATGTGACAGCAAGGAAAGCATGTTATTACTTAGACATTGATCTGAAATTGGATAGCTCAGGGCTTGCAACTTTTGTCATTTCTTGATACATACTGGACGAGAAATGAAGGTGAAATGAAAATTCGGACAGGGGCTGGGCTCCAACAAGCGACCACTAGGTTTCCGAACTGGTGCTCTATCAACTGAAATAAGAGGCCCATCTGATGACCAGATTCTTATTTCACTTCAGTCACCAAGGATTTTGCCCGACTACCATGTGAATATTCATGGGACATACTACCGCTTGATCGTGCTAACACTGGCTACCTAGTCAAGACTTTTTGTCCCAATCCTTAATATGGCTCCAGCTTGAAGAAAACTTAGTTACCAAAGAGGAAAAACAAAGAAAACAGTGAGCTGACCACTTCAAAAAACTCTTGAATCGACCGCCACCACCACCTGCAACTCATCCAAAAATACTACCAGCATCCCAGCCACAGGATTACCAGTAAACACAAACCCTGCGACAAAAGCCGAAGTCCTGAAAGTCATAAAGTTTCCGAAACGCGAGATATCAGCAGGACCAGATGGAATTCCTCCAGAAGCACTGAAAACAGAAGCAGAGATAACAGCGGACATGCTAACACCACTGTTGCAGTAGGTTAGTAAGGAAGAGAAGGTACCCGATGATTGAAATGGAAGCAGCGCTACCTTGTCAAACTCCCAAAAAAAGGAGACCTAAGTCTTTGTGAGAACTGGCGTGGAATCATGCCCTTGTCCACCCTAAGCAAAATACTAAACCGCATCATGCTGCAGAGATTAAAGGATGCGCTAGCTTCAAAATTTTGACCAGACTAGGATAGCTGGCTGGCTTCAGGAAGTAGAAATCATGTGCAAATCAAATTGCAACGCTACGCATCATCACAGAACAGAGCGTAGAATGGCAACCAACGCTCTACTTTACCTGGACTTCATCGATTTTGAAAAGGCCTCGACGGAGAAGTAATTTGCCAGGCAGCTGCTTCAACACTGCGGTTTTGGTGCCACAAACCTCTATCAACCACATTCAACGGCTAAATGAAGACTCCAAATGCCAACTGATTTACAGTGGGAAGCTCAGTGACGCCTTCAAAGAGAAGACAGGATGATCTTCCAGAATGTGGTCGACTGGACTGGATCATGCAGCGAACCATGAGGAGCGAAAAGATGAATATACGCTGGATGGACCGATGAAATGACCCCAGAACAAGATTTGCATTTCACCACCGATGATGATTTATGTCCAATGTCTTGTCGCACAAACTCAAAGATCTACAGGTGAAAACTAACAAGTTGACAGAAGAGGTAGAGCAACGAAAACGGAACTTCAAGTGAATGCAGAGAAGACGGAGGTGATGAAGATACCCAACAAACAACAGCATCAAAAACAAGAGGCACCAATCACCATTAATGGGAGAAACTTAGAGGAAGTAGTCTCTTCCACCTACCTATGCTAGTCTAGGCAGCATCATTTCAACTACAGGTGACGGCACAGATGAGGATGTCGAAACCAGGATCGGAATGACGGCAAGACAGATTTTCATGAATGTGAAATCAGTGTGGAGATCCACTGCACTCCACTCAACATAAAGCGTGAACAAGATCTGGATTTTCAACATCAATTCAGTCAAGTCGATGTTTCTGTGTGATGCTTCAGAGGCTTGGTGTGTCACGAAAAGCATTTCCAACAAACTACAGACATACATCATCAACAGCTGCCGTCTATGCTCACTCGATACTGACACTGAAGATCAGACGAGCAGAAAAATAAAGATAAGCGACAAGGAGGTCACTGTGGCTTGCAACGAGCCAACTAGGAATCTATCACCCAACAAATATGCAGAAGAAAGTGGAGATTGATCGGATTGGACATACACTGAGCAGACCATTCGGGGATATCATGCACTGGGTCAGGCTCTCGATTGGAATCCAAATTGGAAACGACGAGTTGGGCATCGTAGCTGAGGGTGACATGACGGAGATGATGTGATTAAGAAATGAAAGCTTGTGGGCAGTGTTGGATCCAGATTGAAAAGACTGTAGTGAGGGGAGTGAAATGGAGACGTTGTTGTGAAGCCGTATGTTTCACTAGGAACCCATAGAACAAATAATAATCATAATAATAATAATGTTTCTTCATACTTAACTTCTTTGACTCCATAGCCTACAGCTGCCGCCTAGAACTTCAAGAAGTTCATCTAGGAGTAAGTCATTAGCGCGCATGAGATTGTTCTCCAGTTTGAAAGTTTATGAATCAACTGATTTATTTCAAAAGAAGTCTTTTGCAACGATTCAAAAACAATGAAATCAAGTCACATAGGTTTATTACTATTTTCTAAACAGCATGTTTATGTCTTCTTTTATGTAGATACTATTTATTGATTATGGTAATGCAAATGGTTGTCTAACGAATGTATTATTCATCAAACAGGAATGCAGTGCATACAATTACAAAATGAAACTTCATACTTAATAATTTCCTAACATATTAACAATATTAATAACGTTCCCACCAACCGAAAAGGGATTCTTCTGGAGCACTGACACAATAAATATGATATGGCCTCGTTATCATACCATTTAAGATATAAATCTTAAACTGTTAGGTGTGTATCAGATGTTAGAAGTATTTAACAAACCAAAAGTGAGTAATGATTTCGGATATATACCATTGTACAGAATGAATCACAGCTCATGAACTCATGATTGTTAAACTAGGAGACATCGTCCACGTAACTGTGACGAAAACAGATTCATCTGAATAAAACAACAAGTGCTACTGTGCACTTTCCTTATCCATTGAAAAAACCAAGAGGATATGATTCAGCCATTTGTGCCTGCATACCTACATAGAGTGACTACCAAGAGCAAAATTACTTGTGGATGTAGTTGAAACTGAAGTATGTAGTCAGTCAACCATAAGAATACTTAACAATCAAATTGTCATCCACCCTATTAATTGCTTGGCTTTGTCTTTTTTATCATTATTTGTATACTGTGTAAATTGGTTATAAGGGGCGATGAGTCGTAATGCTGGTTTGCGTATAAATTTGTCAGGTCCTTTAGGATATACCAAGTGATGTTGATCTTAAAGAACGTAAAATAACTTTCAAGCGACCTTTGGAAAGAGTATGTAAACTAAAAAACTGGAATCAGTTTAGCTGTATGTATTTCGAAGCTCAATGAAAGCAAATGGTTAAACGTCAAGGTCACTGATCCAACTTGTAACCTTGAATTATTGTAAAATCTTCGAAGTTCATACTAATCATAAAAGATTTTCAAAAATCTTTTATAATACCTTCAGTAAAGTAATGTCCTCTCATTTGATCTGTTTCAGCATTTAAGACTATTTTATTTATTAAAAAGAATCTTTGTGATCGAGATAAAAAATGGTCCAGATTTATGAGTCTTTACACCACCTAGATCCTATTAGTGTGGTTAAAGAAATATACTTTGCAGTTTCAACATTATAAATATTGGTCCAATAATAGTAAATATTGATGACGTAATGCACTAATGATAATTGTTAAAAAGGTCAGTGGGATCACTTGTAAATCGGCACGAATAATAAATGGCATCTTGTTAGAGATATTACAAAATTATACATAAAAACTTATGGCTCACCTGGATCTTGTTTTGAATAATGTGAATTCAAGTTTAAAGCATCTGAAATACTACGTCTAACTCTAGGTGTGTCCTCGAATCGATAGTAACCTTCACTCATATCTAAAACTTTGATTGGACCTGGAGGTCCAGGTGGTCCAGCAGGACCAGAGGAGCCTTTCTGACCTGGAACACCTGGTTGTCCTGTTGAGATAAAGAATAAAGTCTTAATTACATCTACTTTCGTGAACGGAAGTAATAATTTTCATGGAAACAAGCAGTTTACAGAAACAATTCAATAACTGATATAAAGTGAGAGGCACTCACTGTTCTGAAACTAAAATAGCTGGTAAGTAAGTGATCACTGTCTACAATTTCATTGCTTTTGATCTAACCAGTGAGACGGTTGTCTTTAGAAAAATATCCAGTGAAGTTACGTGGATACAGTGTAATGAGACCCTCTAACTAATTATTATTTCTGAGAAAATTGAAGAAAGCCATTTCCGATATCCTCTAGTATGAAGGAAATTATAATTATGACAGATTTTCAGTTGACAAACATTAGTAGCTACTGAAACTATCTGTTCAGATAACTTAGGGTAGCTAATTCTTATCATAAACAGATGACTGCTCAGTTTTGCATTTCTGAAGGATTAAGTAAATCAGTTATTCGATGCCTTACAATGAATACACACATCAACCCGAAGTAAGCCATTTTCAAAACACTAACTTTAGTCATGTAACCTATTTAGCGCTTTGTGAGAAGATCCAATTATTCTCGATAGTAGGCTTGCAATAATTCTGTTATTCAGGCAAAAGCGTTTTCTTTCTGTGGAGCTAGTCAGATATTAACCTATACAACAAATAACCAAGCGAGCATCTGTTTGTGAACCATTTTCTTTCTATAAATTATAAAGCATAACTCAAGGAAGTCGTGTGAGGTTTTGATGAAACTTTGAAACTCCTGACTCAACAAAACTGAATTTTAGGTCATAATTAATCTTCAGTGAGTCGCTTTCAATCATTTCGTCAGTCTCTGACCTTTCGTAAGCATGTCAGTCAGGTTAATTTTTAAACCTTTCTCAAATCCCACAACTCGTCAAAGTAAACGGTATGATACTGTTTTAGTTTCGGATTTCCCTAGCCGTAATAATACGTTTCTACACTAAATGATGAATATAGACGCAGAACTTTGTTGCCTATAGGAACTATACAGTTTTGGACAGCGATCTCAACAGTTATTATTCAAACATTTCACATAGTTAGTCAGTAAAAATGGTTCTGCTTTACTAAACCAGATCATGAGCTGGACAATCAGGAAGTCGAGGATCATAAAAAGCTCAGTCAACGTTAATTCGGTGTTTTACACTACACATCATTCTGCCATCATGTTCGTTCTTTTGTTTACTTTTAAAGGGGATCATTTTTAAGGAACTGCTTACATTAATTAATATTAGGGATTACCAAGGTCACCCTACCAACTGTTGAAATGACCATATAGGTTTTTGTATTTCATTTGCAAACGGGGGAATTGTCACTAGACAGAGATGATTTATAAGCAAGTGGCCGGAAAAGTTATGTAAATATGTTGGAGAAGTAAGAAAATGATAAATCTGAAGTGTTGAGTAAGAGCTGAAAACGGCTACTGTTATGAAACTGAGCAACAAAGTCAAAGATTAGCATATGAGATGGTAGGATAGACCAAAATGCGAAATTTATGGCAGAAAAATTTATGAAGTGTGTGTTGACCTTATTGTGGTGCACACATTTCTTCTGAACGCATAGATCAGACTTTCTGGTGTTGATGTCTACAATTGCTCCTATAGATAAGAAATGTTGTCATACTCCTTTGTGTAGATTGAAAGAAACAAGACTTATCGTAGGAAAGATCTAAACTAAAGTGATTTGATGTGCACTGCCTATTGAATACGACTTAACTCTACTGTTCGTGTACTTTGTCATTCATTTATCTAACCAATCTAGTACATGTTCACGAGCTTGAGTGCATAAAGTCCTCTGAAGTATGGCCTATGTAACTAGCTCTAAAGGAGCAGGTGAACTCATAAACTGACAGTGAAGTGACCAAAAATACTAACATATCCTTCGTTCACTGTTCCTGTTGCAATATTTTACATGAAATAAAGACACTTAGTGTTATTACTTGTATTATACCGTCGTTGGCTGGACCGAACTGATCAGTGTCTTTTGGCATGTGAGTTCTTGTACGGGTGCCTCGAAATCGCCTGTGTTTTTAATGATATGATAATGATGGATGGTGGCTAGCAGTGGAATCCAGCATGCGCATTTCCTCCTATTTAAGACCCATCAGCTTTATATATTCATCATTAACGTATAATTCTAACACAGTCAATATGGAGGCATCCACGCAGGATCCCATATGACAATAGACACCGATCGATTCGGTCCATTCAACGACAGGACAATAAAAACCACAACATTGAAGCTATACCCATCGCACAGGAAATAGCTATCGCAACTCGATGGTCTATTGGATAACGCTCTGGCATCTGAAGCGATCGGTTCCGAGCTCAAGTTCTCGTAGGAACAACATTAACTGGGAGGCAGGTTCATCTGGCTGACGAGTCCTAAGTAGGACGAAACGCGCATCGTGAATTCCACTGCTACCTACTATCCACCACTACTATACAAAGAAACTTAGCTGGTTATTCCGGTAGTTTCTAGCCTTTAAAGTTATCATTTAACATTCTGTCGAGTATGTTGATTGTTAAATGGCAAGCATAATTTTAAAAAATCCATCTTCATAAAAGTTTGCGTTAAGAAAATTTCTTGGGAATTCAGCTGTCTGTTGATTAAATTTCCGAAGGTGTTTGCAACTGATTTACCACTTAATTTCTTCATGGATTTAGCAAGCAAACCTCCGGTACTTATGAGCATAATCAAAAGCTGATTATGTCTTATGGATCTGTTATTAAGCTGAAATATCCTGCAGCTGGGTTTCTTAAAATATCAGGTGAATAATACTCAAATCATATTTATAGAATATGGTTTCACTATGTCTATTTAAGCTACATATCACATAAAATCCTCAATATGTGCTCAAAATTTCGTATGAACTGATAAGAAAGATGATAGTCACTGTTTTATTATAGTTACTCAGTATCAAACACAAAGTGATAGCGTTTCTTTTGGCCTAATTACATCTTTTTTGAAAGAATTCAATACGAATTGATCTCAATATCATTCAAATTTGTATAACATACATCAAATTAACTTGAAAAATGCTTTGAAATTTTATACCATCTAAGTCTATCCATCTGGATCATGCAATAAAGCGTGAGGAGCGAAAAGATGAATATACGCTGGATGGACCGATGAAATGACCCCAGAACAAGATTTGCATTTCACCACCGATGATGATTTATGTCCAATGTCTTGTCGCACAAACTCAAAGATCTACAGGTGAAAACTAACAAGTTGACAGAAGAGGTAGAGCAACGAAAACGGAACTTCAAGTGAATGCAGAGAAGACGGAGGTGATGAAGATACCCAACAAACAACAGCATCAAAAACAAGAGGCACCAATCACCATTAATGGGAGAAACTTAGAGGAAGTAGTCTCTTCCACCTACCTATGCTAGTCTAGGCAGCATCATTTCAACTACAGGTGACGGCACAGATGAGGATGTCGAAACCAGGATCGGAATGACGGCAAGACAGATTTTCATGAATGTGAAATCAGTGTGGAGATCCACTGCACTCCACTCAACATAAAGCGTGAACAAGATCTGGATTTTCAACATCAATTCAGTCAAGTCGATGTTTCTGTGTGATGCTTCAGAGGCTTGGTGTGTCACGAAAAGCATTTCCAACAAACTACAGACATACATCATCAACAGCTGCCGTCTATGCTCACTCGATACTGACACTGAAGATCAGACGAGCAGAAAAATAAAGATAAGCGACAAGGAGGTCACTGTGGCTTGCAACGAGCCAACTAGGAATCTATCACCCAACAAATATGCAGAAGAAAGTGGAGATTGATCGGATTGGACATACACTGAGCAGACCATTCGGGGATATCATGCACTGGGTCAGGCTCTCGATTGGAATCCAAATTGGAAACGACGAGTTGGGCATCGTAGCTGAGGGTGACATGACGGAGATGATGTGATTAAGAAATGAAAGCTTGTGGGCAGTGTTGGATCCAGATTGAAAAGACTGTAGTGAGGGGAGTGAAATGGAGACGTTGTTGTGAAGCCGTATGTTTCACTAGGATTCCAAGGGAAGAAAAATAAGTCTATCTATCAATTTCTCCTTCATGTATTTGGATATAGTCATGAATTATACATCAGTGAACAGGAAAACAACGTAAACTAATTGTATTTTAAGGCTTTGGTTCGAACTATACACAAGCTGACGAGAGTCAAAATTTATTCATACACCTTCAAAGGAAGAATCGAAGACGTCATCCGGTAATTACCACTTTAAATGCAAAATCACTCATTACTAAAAATAGTTGAAAACTTCGGTGGATTTTATAATTTCTGACTGATTATTGCAAAATTTAAAAGGAAGCAATAATTTTCGGTGGTAAATCACTGATTAGATTAGAGAAGAGTTTTGATGTATGTATAAAATAATACTATTGGTCTAGAAATCATGTATTTAGACTTAAGTTTGAAAGTTGGAACAAAAGGTTAACTGCAATGTTATGCAAATAAGGTTTAAGAGCAACAACTTAAGAAATTGTCTGAAGAAAAAGATAATTCAGATACCAATATATAACAGTAGAGGAATAAATTAACGTAGAACCCAAGACAGAATTGGTTCATTTCAAGTTGAGAAAGGCTTTGAAAAACGAAATGGATAAGGAAACGGTGGTACTAGGGTAATTATTGGCTTTTAAGAGGAGAGAGAAACAATAAACGGAGACCACTGAAAATATTTGAGACTTGAAAGATGACGAAAAATATATACATCTTCTCTTTTATGTCTGATTTATGCTCAAATTACCTAGAGTGTTCAAGAAATGATCCTGTGGATTATGATACATAGCCACGCGTAACCTATGTGGCTCAGACTAACACTTATAGAATTTGTGAACTATTGCCACCGTTAGCCTTCCATCAACCTAATCTCACTCCGGCTAACATTGAACATCAAGGTTGGCCTTGAGTGAGCATTCTTACAATATGTCAATGTAATCTCAGTTGTTAATGATCTACAGCTTCATTGACTGACTTGTCTTCCTTGCCTAACACCCTTCACCTACTCTCACAGTTGCGTGGACCGTGGGAATTATTTTTTCCATTGTTGCATAGTCATACGAAACTTTATAAACCTAACCATCTTCTTCAACTAACAGTCAACATAACAGGCTTTCAATGGCATAAACCACCTCAATGTTTGACTCACACCGAGATAGATTCGATAGAGACAAACTAAATTCTTATTGCCTGAAGGTTAGATTCAAATTTATAGATGAGTTGGAGCAATCTATTCACCAATGAGAAACACAAGAAACGACAAAAAGGTCAGACTTTACGTCACCCAGTCGAAATATGTCTGAAGACAATAACATGAGTTAAACAGAAATGACCCATTCCACTTGAGGTCATCGGGACAAGTTACTAGGTCACCAATAAAGGAAATCTCATAGCTAACTTCTGAATAGAATTTTCGCTGAGTTAGTTGTTTAGAGTGCAAATAAAAGCTTCAGGATTAGACCATCTAGTTCAAGGAACACAAAAACCATCAAAATTTTTGTATGTTTATATTATTACTATCGAATTATGTTTAAGATATCCATAATATATTCATAAAGGTAACTGTGGTTTGTATGATTAAGGAATCTGTAATAGATTGATTCTCATATAATTTTATTCTTGTTTTAATATCATGCAATTCCAGATTTACCGACATTCCGATTCCACAGATAACACGGCGTTTGTTCAAAATGACCGTTATTTCATGCACATTTAGTCACCTAGTCTTAGTAATCATGGCTAAATAAAGGTAATGATACGTAATGGTTAACAGTGGAATCAAGGACGTGAGATTTTTCATTTTTAGGACTCGTCAGATGGATGTACCTACCTCCCAGTGAGCAATGTTGTTACCACTAAGAATCGAACTTCGCGTCGGTCACTTCAAATCCCAGATCATTATCCACTAGACCAGGGAGTAGTGATAGCCACCTCTTATGAGATGGGTGTAGTTTTTTGTTGTCACTTTTAACCATCATTACCAAAAATGGAGACTACAGACAATATCGGGTTCTCCATACAGGAGACCATATGCCAATCAACGACGGGATAATACAAGAAACAAAATAAAAATGGTTTAGTAATGTGTAGAAAATAGCGATTTTGTTACGGAACACTATGAAATGTTCAGTAACATGAAGTGTTTGTTTGGTGAATCAAATTTTAATGAGAACAGATGATCCCAGTTATTCTTGAATGTACCATTTCATTATAAGGATGAGAGTGTTTAAAGTTTGCTGTACTTTTCCTAAACTGGTCAGGAGAAATCCGCTGCATCATATTGCAGTACAACGATGCAAGTTAGCGCAACATTCAACACTGAATAAAGTTCATTTTTCCTAACTGTAGATCATGGTTGAAGTACAGGGTGTTTAATTTTTATTTCAATTTCAGAATATAAGTTCACAAATGAAGAGTATTTTTTTCAATGTAGAATATGAAATAACGGATAAGTCAGACAGATAAGTATCAGTTTTTTCATTAAATATAAGGTAGACTATTCTAAGAGAAATCGACGGTCATTTTATACAAATTAGTTTGTTTAATGTAACTTCTATAGATGTATTGGCTAGTTAATCAACAAAACAGGTTATAAATTTAATTTGTTCCAAGTTTCATCTTACTGGTATAAAATTTTAAGAACGTAACCTCACATAATCACTTATTTCTTAATAACTCAGTGTCATTATAAACACGTATTGTTCTTATCAGTAATTATATACAGTAAGAGGCAATATTGAAAACTTGTAAACCAATAATGTACACAGAATTAACACATTTCAAATATAAGTTTTCAAACTAACCTGGTGGTCCAGTATGTCCTGCTGGACCTTCTGGACCTATTGGTCCAGGGGGACCTGGTGGTCCTGGATCACCTACCGGACCAACAGGACCCCTTTCCCCTTTAAGACCAACCACTCCACGCACACCTTCCAGTCCAGGAATTCCTTGTTCACCTTTAGGCCCAGGCGGACCCATAGGACCAACTGGACCATATGTACCTTTACTACCTTTTGGACCACGATCTCCTTGTATGCCAGATTCACCCTGTTTACCCTGATAGAAAAAATTTTTATTCAAAATAAGAAGTAAAACTATTTGAAAAATGTTGGTCCTATAGTTAATTTTAGCACACAGATAAATGTCAACGGAACGGAAGACCACTATTTTGTCCTGTATTTAAACAACGCAGCATGTTTCAGGAGTTATCTTTATCGCATGCATGTAGTAATTATTTCACTATACAATCATGTTTCTCTTTGTTCAGTCACTTCATCAGCCGGTACATCGAACTCTGATAAAAAAGCTATCTCTGCAACTAACAACTATACCAGGACCCATAATAGCAGACATGAGTGGAAACAAAGAGCAAAGTGATAATTTTACAACACTAACATTCTAACCACCTTTGTCTGCACTACCACTACAACTTAGATAACCATTTCATGGATAATTATTTTCCTATTAAAAAAAAGCATGATTAATTTACCTGTAGACCTTCTGGTCCTCGTTCTCCTGTTTTACCTTGTTTTCCTATTACCCCCTAGATGTTATCAAAAAGAAAAAAAAACATCATAGATAAACATTGTTGTATCAAATAGAAAGACTGCTAAGTCATTCATTAATTGTTCCATCTGATAAAGATACTAGTGAGCATTTACTCAAAACATTTTGCATGAATCAGCACGTTACATGTACTAGTGTTAAGGATTTCATAAAAATAAAGTAGACAACCTTCATGCCTACAATTTTCCTTTACATGCTACTGGGACTCATATTCTAATGATGTTTGTTATCTGTCAGAGGTTATCCCTAGGGACTAAGACAGTTTTGTTCCAGGAAATTAGGACTTATGAGGTGTTTCAAATTAAGAGATGTATTTGCTGACACTCTTATTAAGATAACAGTCATCAAGATTCAGTAAGGTATATTCGATTAAAAGTATCAATACTAAATGACGGCGTAAAGCATAATTATCTTTCATAGACAACCAACACTGTTATACAGCTTCTAAATGTGTTATTTTGTCAGTTTGGTTATGATTTCGAAGTTATTGTTGGTCTTGTCATTCACATTTTTACCTTCATCTTAATCGATCAAATCTTGATTGAATCTCATTTTCTCACGGTTAACTAAACCTTGCTATTATTTTCAGCCCTCTGCGTCATCATTATATCTATCATCGATTTTAATGCGAAAATATTCTCTTTTACTGTTTCTCTTTGAAATCTTTGATTGGTTTGATAACTTCATCTTCTATCTCAACAACAAACGTTTGTACACATTGTTAACTTGTAGAATTAATGATGTATTCTATTGCTGAACGAATTGTCGGTGTGTTTAGCCATGAAAGCTGTTATTACAATGAACGGATACCTAAAGAGTAGTCAATTTTATATTATCTAGTCCATAGTGCCTACTGAATTCAACTGTTAATTTTGAAATATAGTCAGTCACCAAGCTATGAGACTGATTATGTAAGTGGAATTTGATTTGTTCCAGGTATTTGGGGACAGTTGACAGAAAGTCGTGAATCCAAACTCGTTGCTTGTTCCTACTGATCAGTATGGTGTACCTATGAATTTGAGAGGACGAATTTCACCTCAGAGATGCAAAAATCTGTCAATTAAATTCTTCTCATTCGCGTAAAATATTTTGCTTTACTCAAATATTGTCTTAGAGGACAGTATGGAATTTATTTAGAAATTCAGTAAGGAAATTCACCCATGACAAAGGTGAGAGAGAACAAATGATTGCAATCAAGTAGAAATGTCATTTGTGCTTATATAAATAATTGTAAAAGTAACTAATTTTTTTCAATTTCAGCAATTGAATTATCACAGTAAGTTTTAATCATTCTCAGCAAGATTAATCATTTAGCCTACTTAAGCACTTCACTCAACTATCCCATACAGAATACAAACTTCAAGGTCAAATGATGTGACGATCACAACCCACTAAACTCTTGTTTTATTTTATGATAGCTATAGATTTGAAATCCCACTCACATATTTTCTGAGTGAAAAACAATCGAGGCCAGCTTAATGAGAATTCTTACCATGTATATATAATATTCTGAGTCACATAAATAATACCAACTATGAATTCAAATGAAATTGATTAACCTCTCCTAATATGGTATGAAGAAATGTGTACATATGAAACGTGTTTCAACATAAAAACAGTGAACATAAAAGTGATCACAATGGAAAATATTCGAACAAAGCTGTTTTAAGAACTGTATTTACTTAAAACCTATCCTATATTACACATCAATTACCAGTGAGTAGTCGACGTAACTTTCTAGTACTTAGTGCTCAGTTGTGATCCAAGTTTATTGATCAAGTTTTTTAAAACAACCACTAAGCCAAGTGAAGTGACACTAAGACGCCTTGTATTTTGGTGTGAGATAGGCGACTGACTCTGGGCTGCATAGCTTATTGGTAAGGTCTTTGACTTCATTGGTGATGGAGGGGGGTTTGGACGAACCCAGGAACAAGAATTCTATTATAGTTGAGGTTGCAGCTTTGCTGGTGGATGCAAACAAGTACAGAACATCATATAAACTCCTAGAATCTAACACCAAAATTTTCGGTTTTTATTTTTATTGTTACTTTTATTATTTCTGATGGTGGCCTTCTTGAACTTTGGGCTACCAATAAAATTTTCCATTGAACATATTACATCAACTTCTCTTTCAGTTTGTTTCAATCTTTCAAATATGTCCTGCAAACATATCACGTACTAGTGCAGATTTTTAAAATGTTCTGAAGTAGCCATTTTTGGGATTACTGACAAAACGAAGAAGAATTGTCACGCAATACGCAAGCAGACTTTAAAAGCCCAAAAATACATTATATTTCTATGCCTCGGATACCTTTCTCGAACAGCTCAGTCTTCCGTTGGTTGAATGAACCACCACCACTAAAGACTGAACGTCAATCCAATACCACCCGGCTGCTTCACATTATTGCCTTTGATGGCATTATTATGAACAGCATTCAGACGTAATAACTATTTTGTTTCCAAATATTGTTTTGGGGATGAATTTTCTAAAATATTACTTGCTAAGAATTCCATACTATAGGAAACATACTATTTGAATTAAAGCTGTTATTGTTGTTGTTATTAGATACAACTAACCGGAGAAGAATAAATATATGCGAGTGGACTACTGAACTATTCAGCTGGACAGTGATTGGTCACCAATCTACCGTAGTAAGTTAATCATACTATAATTGTGAATTAAGATGCCTAATCCGGCTAGACACGAGTCTAATGGGTAGTTCACTAGACATTCAAAGTACAGTGATATTCACCCTTACCCAAGTCACGCTTACATCAGTATGCAGTTCCTTTTACTGATGTACTTGGAAATTCATCACTTTTGTCGTTCGCTGCTCTTAGGTTTACGGTTTGCAGTCGGGTTTTTTGGTAGAGATATCCAAAAGTATAGTCTCAGTATTTCTTCGTTCTAATCATAAGAAACCAATTAAAGTATTTTCGGATAGATTTACTTTCTTACATTGCATTCTCCATTGTAGAATTATCTGTGAATTTTGAGTAAGATCTTTGGATAGGGCTATACTTACTTCCCTCCTGTATACAATATAAGAAACAACTTTTCAAAGCATATTAGTTTTCTTAGAGATTTCATGACTTACCGATATTCCTTGTTGACCTGGGCTGCCTAAGGACCCTGGAGGTCCAGGGGATCCCACTGGCCCAACACGTCCTGGTTCACCGGGTATACCTTGTTCGCCTGTCTCTCCCTTTACACCTTTAGGGCCTTGAGGTCCAGTGCGTCCTTGTGGGCCAGTCATACCAGGTGGACCGGATGGTCCAAGTGGTCCTGGTAATCCCCTTAAACCTTGTTTACCAATAGGACCTTGTGGTCCAGGTGCTCCATCTTCTCCAACTGGCCCTTGAACACCTTTCGGTCCTGGAGGTCCTGTTGGTCCTTGGGATCCTGGAAGTCCTAAGGGACCCTAAAGTGAATTGGAGATCTGGATTAGGAATGACTTGTGTTGAATAGATAACATACATTTTCGATTTAATCCAGTAATCGAAACTAGTTATGTCTAGTCAGTAACTAATAGGAGGAAAAGAAATTAGAAAATTGTACAGAACAGTCTGAAGTAGACATTGCGCCAAGTTGTTGTAAATGTTTGCAAGAAAGTATTTTTTATTTTGAAAACCTTAATGGTCCAGCAATGGGTGAAGTGTTAACCTCTTGTAGTTTGAGATATAACTCCAAGTTAATTCTTCACCTACCTTGGATTGCAAATAATCCAACGTCAAGCCAAAATGCATCACTGATCCGCACCACTTCAAATGGCTTGGAAAGCTACTAAATGTAATCGAAGGGATTTTACAAGTCAAGTCCTCTCTACGCCCAAGTTCAAACACTTTGGTCGCGCCAATAATAAAATTGAAATTTACGAACTTCTTTATCAATTAATTCTAGTGATGTTCATTTTCAGTACTGTAATATTTCCAAACCTCGCCTGGTTAACTAGTTTACTAGTTACTAGCCGGTCCTAAGCCCGGGTAAAGAGGGAAGGTTGGGCATAGGGCTAGCAACCCTACCCCGTAAAACAAATCTAACCGCTAAAGAAACTTCAAAGCACAAACAAAATATAAAAAATGAAAACAAACTTATTCCCCGCTGGAATCGGAGAGGCGAAATGACGCCAGTTGGTGAAAGCCTTCGGGAAGCCAATTGGCCGATGTGTCTTCTCTCTCGATGAAAGCGAAAGTAAACGTGGGGACATGGAATGTCCGCACGATGTTTGAACCCAGTAAGGCAGCCCAGATTGCAAAGGAGATGAGAAGGTATCACATCGAAGTGCTTGGGATTTGCGAAAGCAGATGGAATGGGAGTGGACTCTACAAACTGTCAACTGGAGAATCAATAATCTACTCCGGTCACCCAGACGACAACCACGAGCACACTGAGGAAGTGGCTATCATGATGTCCTCAAGAGCATCGAAGGCTCTCATGCAGTGGGAACCAATCTCCTCCACATCAGGATCATGACAGCAAGATTCAACTCAAAAGGAAGAAAGGTCACAATCATACAATGTTATGCACCTACAAATAATGCAGAGCAAGAGAAAAAGGAGGAATTCTACAGACAACTCCAATCAACACTGGACAAGACGTCAGTTGGCGATATCAAAATTCTGATGGGCGACATGAATGCCAAACTGGGAGGGGACAACACGGGAAGAGAACTAACCATGGGTCGAGAGGCGCTAGGTGAAATGAATGAGAATGGAGAATTGTTTGCAGAATTCTGTGCATTCAACGATTTGGTGATTGGAGGCAGTGTGTTCAGGCACAAGGATATCCACAAAGCGACATGGATTTCACCAGACACCAGGACACACTAAAAATCAAATCGACTTTATCTCAATCTCAAGAAAATGGAGACGCAGTCTACTTAACACAAGGTCAAGAAGGGGAGCAGATGTAGGTTCACACCACTCACTATCTAGTGCAAGCAACCCCTTTCAAATCAAGTTAAAAGCCTTCAAGGAAGCTGGTGATAGACCTCAATTCAAGTACAACACTCGGAAACTGAAGGATGAAACTACAAAGGAGATCTTCAAGGCAGCCATCAAGACAAAATGGGAGACATCGAGCAACATCCCTGAAGAAACCTGTGTGGAAGAACACTGGAAGTCTTTGAAAGCTATGTGGAAAGAAACCTGCACAACAGTATTAGGAAGGAAGAAGAAAGAAGACAAGGAATGGATCTCGACGGATACCTGGAAGCTGATAGAGGAGAGGAGGATGGTGAAGCAGAAGATAAACCAGTGCAAGGATGCTCAACGACAAGAGGAACTGAGCACAATGTATAAAACACTGGATAAAGAAGTGAAGAAGAGTGCACGCAAAGACAAAAGACACTTCTACGAAACACTGGCAAGTGAAGCAGAACAGGCTGCAGGTAGGAGAGACCTGACGACATTGTATCAAATAACCAGGTTGCTATCAGGGAAGAGACCAACACAGATGAAACCAATAAAAGATGAAGAAGGAAATTTAATTACGAAAGAAGAGAAACAGAGGAAACAATGGGCCGACCACTTCAAGAAGCTCTTGAATCGACCACCACCTGCACTTCGTCCAGAAATACCACCTGCAGCCAGCCGCTGAACTACAAGTGAACATTAATCCCCCAACGAAAATGGAAGTCCTGAACGCCATTAAGCTACTGAAATGCGGGAAAGCAGCAGGACCAGATGGGATCCCGCCAGAAGCGCTGAGAACAGATGCAGAGACAACAGCGGACATGCTCACACCACTATTGCAGAAGGTGTGGAAGGAAGAGAAGGTACCTGACGATTGGAAGAAGGGTTACCTTGTCAAACTGCCGAAGAAGGGAGACCTCAGTGCTTGCAAGAACTGGCGCGGAATCACTCTCCTGTCCACCCCAAGTAAAATATTAAGCCGCATCATCCTGGAGAGGCTTAAAGATGCACTGGATTCAAAACTGCGACCGGAACAGGCAGGCTTCAGGAAGTACAAATCATGTGCAGACCAAATTGCAACGCTTCGTATCATCATAGAACAGAGCATAGAATGGCAATCAGCTCTCTACCTCAACTTCATCGACTTTGAGAAGGCCTTTGACAGCGTCGACCGAGAAGTAATTTGGAAACTGCTTCAATACTACGGAGTACCGCAAACCTTTATCCGCCTCATTCAACAACTATATGAAGATGCCACATGCCAAGTAATTCACAATGGGAAGCTCAGTGATGCTTTTGAAGTGAAGACAGGAGTGAAACAAGGTTGCCTACTATCCCCCATGATATTCCTGATTGTGGTGGACTGGATCATGCAGCAAACAGTAGGCAGCGAGAAGAGGGGGATACACTGGACGACGGAAAAGAACCTAGAAGACTTGGATTTCGCCGATGACTTGTGCCTAATGTCACATAAACTTGAAGATCTGCAGGCAAAAACTAACAAGTTGATAGAAGAGGCAGCTAAGACGGGACTTCAGGTGAATATAGAGAAGACAGAAGTGATGAAGATACCGCACCACCACCATCAACAACAACAACAAACTCCAATCACCGTCAACGGGAGAAACTTGAAGGAAGTAACCTCCTTCACTTATCTAGGAAGCACTGTTTCAACTACAGGCGGGACGGACGAGGACGTCAAAGTCAGAATCGGAAAAGCAAGACAGGCGTTCATTAGCCTGAAACCAGTGTGGAGATCTTCTGCACTCAGCATGCGGAACAAGATACGGATTTTCAACACCAACGTCAAGTCAGTGCTCTTGTATGGTTCAGAGACTTGGCGCGTCACGAAAGGCATTTCCAATAAACTACAGACATTCATCAACAACTGCTTACGCTCGCTACTGAAGATCAGATGGCCAGAAAGAATAAGCAACAAGGAACTCTGGGAACGAACCAACCAAGAACCTATCACGCAACAAATATGCAGGAAGAAGTGGAGATGGATTGGCCATGCACTGAGAAGGCCGACGGAGGACATCACGCGTCAGGCCAGTTGCTCGAGTGGAATCCCCATGGGAAGCGACGAGTTGGGTGTCCGAGGTGAAGGTGACATGCAGGAGGTCGTGCAAGGAGGAAATGAGAGGTTGTGGGCTGTCGTGGGACCAGGTTGAAAAGATCTCAGAGAACAGGATGAAATGGAGACGTGCTACTGAAGCCCTATGTTCCACTAGGAACCCAAGGGACTAATAATAAAATAATAATATTTCCAAAATAATAAAAGATTGAGATATTACCTGACCTAATTATGGAATTAAAGTTGACATCTATATTTTCCTGCGATAGAAATCTACTCGCTAAGTATGCGAACAGCAACAGATAGAGAGCAACAATCAGTCAGTCGATTCATTCACACAGGAGAATACTTAGTTTCCCTGATATACAACCATGCACAAGAAGTCCAAAATTTCAGTTAATTTGTGATACTACTGCATAGTTGAAAGTAGTATAAATTATCAGCAAAATCTGAAAACAATGGCAGCACAAGTTGAAAGCAATTTGTAGATATCAGGATTGAAATTTGACATTATGGAATTGTATAAGTTGATTACTCAACTAGTGATTTATAGGGAAAATATATTTGTGAAATCGGCTTTCTCAAAACTAAGACAGAATGGACTTAAAAGACACTCTATAGTTTTTTTTATAAAACAACCATTACTATCCAAAAGAATCTTTTATTTACACTAGTTTTTAGAATCGAAACTTCCGTGTTCTAAAATAACTCACTTTTCCGTGCTGAACACGATGTTGTGTATCACTGAACAAATTTGCCCAAATTCACATCTCCCAATTATTTTTGTTTTGAATAGTCATTAAACAGTCAAACAATCTGGTTTTTCAAAATGGTACTTTAAGTTTTGATATTTAATTGTCAAAAATTCTTATACGGTTTCAAAATATGTTCACCTAAGGAGTGATTTCCGACCCCATTTAATTTGTCAGTTTTCTGATTTTATTTTTTAGAAGACTTTCATTAAAATCTCCTATCTGTTTTACTGAGTTGTTTAAGACAAATATCTCTAACATGAATACTCAGTTAAGATATTCAGAACACGTTTGTGACTTACCAGTTCTCCCTTTGGTCCTTCTGGCCCCGGTATCCCCATGTCACCTGGTGGACCTTGTGGTCCGCGTGGTCCTTCTTGACCCTTTGGTCCAAGCGGTCCTTGTACTCCCGGACTTCCTTCCACACCTTGTGGTCCCTGTGGACCATCCTCTCCTTGCGTGCCTCTCTCACCCTGCTGTCCAACTGGACCAGGTGGGCCGACATTTCCCGGTTGACCAGCTGGTCCAGGAACTCCAACTGTTCCAGTTAAACCACGACGACCCATAGGACCTTGTGATCCTTGATCTCCTTTTTCACCTGGTAATCCCGGGAGGCCTGTTACACCAACCATCCCAGGTGCTCCTGGAGATCCTGGTAAACCTCTCGAACCCTCTGGACCAACTAATCCTTCAGGCCCTTCCTCACCAGCTTGTCCAGGAAGACCTGGTGGACCCTAAATAGAATAGGATATGCATGAGCATAAACTTTTATACACTTCAAACCATGACATGCAAACTGACAAAGCAATGTAACACCTTACATAACAGTGCTATGGTTCAATTTAGCGCGTTTCGTATTCATGCAAAAACTCAATAGGAATATAAAGATTTTAAAGTAAGTTCGAGGAATATGTCAAGAGACAGAACGAATTAGGGGGAGTAACTGAATGTTTCAAACTTTAAAAATAAAGATCGATGAATACGTTCTGTCCATCATAGCGTATTCTAAGCCACGTCTATTAGTTACTAGATAATAATATCCTTCGGAGCCCAGTGGAACTTCATGGACCGGTATCATATTACGGTCCAGCCACCCTAAGCTTTCTTCTAACCTCATTCTACTGCAGCTAACATTACTGGATTATATACATGGTAATTTGCCCTGTTCTAACCACTCTGGTCGGTTCAGGTTCAAGACCTGCTCGAATTACTTACTTTCCTTAACTAAGACTTTTTCCTAAGCCTTAACACTGCTCTTTCTATAATCCTATTGATTAACTAACACCTGCTGTAGACTTTGTATTAGTTAACGAACATATTCTTGCTGAGTGACTTTAAAGGCCATCTTAGCAACAACTAAATCAACCATTGAGATTATTTTTCTTTCGTCTAGAAAGACGAATTCTCATAAAATAATGATATCTAACTGGCCTTTACGGTCACCCATTTTGACTCTCCTCCGCTCCACTAAGTCAAAAGTACATGCTTGAGTCACATGAAATGCATTCACAATGAGTGACTTTCAAAACCACTCTAATCACAACGGAAATGGCGAATTCGACTTTTCTATTTTATAGAAATCCAACCGAAACAAAGAAATCTAATTAAATATTTCAGTTGTTGCCATTAAAGTCTTTAGAGTCACTTTCACTTACTAGTAGTTAGCTTAAAGTGGATTACTATGATGTCAATATCATGAATACAAAGAATAGACAGACTGGATCTGAAAGTCACTATAACAACTGCTGTAATAACCAATTAGATTTCTCCATTTCGATTAAATCTAATTAACACTGTTTCAACTACAGGTGACGACACAGACGAGGACGTCAAAGTCAGGATCGGAAAAGCAAGACAGGCTTTCATTAACCTGAAATCAGTGTGGAGATCTTCTGCACTCCACTCAGCATGTGGAACAAGATCTGGATTTTCAACACTGAGTCAGTGCTTCTATGTGATGGTTGAGAGACTTGGCGCGTCACGGAAAGCATTTCCAACAAACTACAGACATTCATCAACAACTGCCGCCTACGCTGGCTCGTTACTGAGGCTCAGATGGATTGCCATAATAATAATGATAAGCAACAAGGGACTCTGACCTGGCAACGAACCAACCAGGAATCTATCACCCAACAAATATGCAGGAGGAAGTAGAGATGGATTGGATTGGACATACACTGAGAAGACCATTCGGGAATATCATGCACAGGGCCAGGCCCTCAAGTGGAACCCGTATGGGAAACGACTAGTTGGACATCCCAGCTGAGGGTGACATGGAGGAGATGATGTGAGTAAGAAATGAGAGCTTGTGGGCTGTCGTGAAACGAGGTTCAAAGGACTGCAGAGAACAGAGTTGACTGGAGACGTGCTACTGAAGCCCTATGTTCCATTAAGAACCCAAGGGACAAATAATAATAATAATTTCTATTAAATCTTATTAGTTATTTCAGTAGTAGCTAAAGTGGCCTTTACAGCCAATAAACATATACATCTTTAAAATTAATGAGTTATGTTGAATGTATTATTTCAGTTTAGGGGTCTGTTGAACCACTGAATGGTAATTTTAAATTCTTTACAACCCGAATAATGAGTTTCAATTTCAAACGTTCAGTAGTACTGCTATTATGCTAAACTTTTAAAGCACTCAAAATAGAATACGCTGAATATATATCACTCTGTCAAGTTTACTGATATGCCGATATTTTTCTAATACCTAACATTCGTTTACACATAAATAAAACACTGTCTACTACATGACGATAATCGAGAGGTTTTGATTCGCCAACTCAATTCATGACAGCACGTGACCATGCAATCCTTGTATATCGTTAGCTGGCTGTAGTTTAAACCGCTATAATCATCATCATGGCTTTTACTCCAGGAACTATAAATTTACCTCTTCGATAATCAAGTACTCATCATGTCTCTTCTAAGTATGACAAATACAAGTAGGAAAATGAATACAGTGTTCTGTTGCAACGATTTTATGCACCCTATCGACAGGATACATAAACCACGCTCATAAAACAGTTCATTTAGTAGTTTTCATTCATTTATTGATCTAATGGTGGTTTTTATCATGAATTAACAGCAGTTAAGGATCTATTTCGTGCTGGTTTGTGGTTCATCAGCAGCGTACACTTATGACAACGTTATGAAAACAACTTCGCAACCTGTAAGGCGTTTAACCAAGTTCATGGAAAGTGGGACAATCAACCATTTGTATACAATGACGACCACTTACTTGGATTCCGGGTAAACCTGGGCTTCCAAGAGGTCCAAAAGGTCCACGTATACCCTAAGAAAGAAGTAAGTAAAAGGAAATCAGTTTATACTATAAGGTTTTATTTGAAACAAATCAAAGTTTGATTATACCATTCCGTATCCCTCTAAACCTTATTCTCAGATATTAAAAATAAATTGATAATCATATAAGTATAAGCTTTCTAATATTGAGTCATGAAGAAAAGAAGTATTTAAATTTGGACATCGTTAATAACTGGTCAATTTACTACTTGTAAAAAAACACAGAACACTTCCGAATGTATTGAAGGCAAAATCTCGCATTAAGTGACTTACGACTCCTCCTTTATCTCCTTTTGGTCCGGCGGGTCCTGGTGAACCCTTGTCACCTTTTTCCCATCAAAACCAGGCGGTCCTAACGGTCCAATAGGACCTAAACGGCCAGTCGGTCCTCTTGGTCCAGCAGATCCTACTAAACCTAAAGGACCATCTTCACCTGTTAGACCTTTCACTCCAACTGGGCCTGGAGGTCCTCTTGCACCCACTGGACCTGAAGGTTAAATGAAAATAAAATTGACAATTGTTGAAATCTTTATCTGCAAAATACCCATGACATTTCAAAATCTTTTCAGGATGCTACTTATAAGTAGTTTGGCGTATTTAGTGCATTTAATTGTATAGGTAATTCGTTCTCACAGTTTTTCTTTTTATGTAACTTTGAGTAGAAAATACGATAACAGGAGTCCATACAAATATTGACATAAAGTTGATGCATTTTCAGTTTTTTTGACCCTTTATTATGCATAATCCTTCACAGAGAGACTAATCTTCTTGCTGAGTACTACATAGAATACTGTTAAGCTTGATATTGTTTGAACTCACGTCACTGTTTCTGTTCGAAAGAAATATCACAAAAAGGAAAACGAGGAATTGGAATAAGTAGGTTTTGATGGACTAATTGGCACACATCAGAGAATTTTTTCGACAATAGTTATTTCATGGTACTGTTTTCATAACAGTACTTATAAACTTTCTTTCTACTGGTTAGTTAGTGTCCTTACTAATCAGTTATACAAATGTAAACCTTGTTTAGTATTTCTGGTGAATCATGTATTGTAATCTTGTATTCTATATATACGGCCATATCCGTTTAAAATAGCTTTAAGTGTGCCCCATACGAACTATCTCTTATCATGTCTAGTTGGTATAAATTAGAAAACCCATCATCTTGGTCAATAAACATTTGAACAAACTTGAGGAAATTATTCATAAATACTACCATACAAATCCTATAAGTGTGTACAGAAGTTATTGTTTATCCTTTCAAAATGCTAGACTTGACACCAGCGCAAAATAGAGAAAGAAATATGACCAAAAGCAAAAAGAAACTTCAGGAAAGAAATTTTTCTCCCGTGATAGCATCCACAGCACCTATACGGTTGTATTTAAATATAACTAGTGGGTAAATATATTGTCAATATTAGTTAAGCGATAATTTTTAATTGATTATTGATAGGTGAATAACACAACGGTAGGAATTCGGCAAAAAAACACAAAAATATTTGACCATTTGAAGAAAATGTGAGTTGAAATCAAGGATTACAGGATTTGTAACATAGTGAGTAGATAGTTGTCAATGCGGAAGGAAATGAAAATTAGTAAATGGCTAAAAACATTTGTGTTGTAGCAAAATGAAAATCAAATAGGTTACTTAGGTTAAAAAATTGGAAAATTTTAAAATTATGGAGTGAATCAAGACAAGTAATCGCAAGCTTGCTATCGGATACTAAATTTTAGCTTCGATTTTTGTACTGCCAGAGCTACAGTAGGGGAAGTAAACGTTTCTTAACAATCTTTAGAAAATCAAGTTACTTTTCTTGGACCATTACAAAACGAGCTTTCTGGAACTGTCTATTCACTGTCATCCAAGGTTGTGATTTGCAGCCGTTGGTTGATCTGAGAACTTCACTGAGCTATGTTGGAAAGTGCCAACACTAACATTGAATAGTCTCTCTTTATGTGGGGTTCATGCATCTATCTACACAAGAGAAAGTTAATTGATATATGTAAACTGAAATGCCTGGTAATGTCAGCTTGTCCTTCACACGCGTTCACCGTTCAGCTTTCTTTTTTCAATGCTCGACAGATTGTAATGGGTCTTCTGATTCAGTTCATTCAAACTGTAACCAATAAATCCGTAGGCAGCAACGATAAGGTGATATTGCTACGTATCATGATTTTATACTGTCTTCTCAATAAGATTTTACCACTTGTATTCATACTGACTAACAACCAGAAATGTTAATCTTAGACTTTCTAAGAAAATACAAAAATTGCAGTTGTGCGATGAGATAGTTCATACAGTTTACATAGCTTAGTAACAAAGCAAGTCACTTCATAAGCATATGCACACTCATATTTATTAAGAATACAATGGTGTTAATCACTTTAACCAATATAAAAGTGATCAGTATTACTTTTGTGATCAATACCAGTATGAGATATACTAAATGCTTAGTAGGATTTAAATAGGCATGAGCGCACGTCTTTTTGAACTGAATATGGTCTATGTAACCAGTAGGTAATCAGAAGAAATTCCTCCTACCTTAAACCTTGTGACTGTGCATTTTCTCTCATCACAGATTCTTTCGAATTCTTACTTGAGAAGAAACGGTCAAAACAAAAGTCGACCAGTAATGCCACTAGTATCTGGGGTTACAAGTTCTTAACGTTTGATTTTTGATCTATCTTGTAGTATCTTCGAGGTCAGTGGGGAGATTAGTGTTTTATATATGAATATAGTAAATAGATGTGATGGATTTCTGTCCAGCAAAATCGTTTCTTCAGTCAAGGCTGACCATCATCTTCTGACAAATTCACTGTTCAGGGCTAAATAGGAAACTGAGGAAAGGTGTAACCTATCGTTATCCATATAAAGTTCAACTATATTCAAATATTTTATATCATAATTTGAGTACCTACGTACGAAATCCACCCGGTTACTTCATTATTGTGCCACTGAAAAGAAATGGATGTACACACTAGTCATTAGGGTTCTAACCGAGAAGTTCAATTAATGTCGTCGGATATACACTGATATCTCGAAGGAAGGATGACCCCTGTGAGATCCTAACCGACATCACCTAATGCTGCAGTCAAGGACCTAACCAATGAGCTGTTCGAGCTGGTGAAGCAATTTGAATCTTAAGGGAGATATCAGTTCCGTCGAGATTGCAGATACATGATATTGAGGAGTGCCAACAAGCAAGAAACCTGGGTCAGGACTTTCTACTGATTGCCTCCAGTCAACTAACGCCCATCAAAGTGCACCACGATGGTAGGTCTCCTAGCTTGAAGGTCACATAAAAAATGATCGACAGAATTCAGTCAGTACTCAGACTAGATGACATGAAATTGGTTACTCTCCAGTGATCAATCGATGTAAAGTCTGATATCCTCGGATGTCATTACAAAATGGTTACACTGTCCAGTTAGTTAGCAAACTAGTTGTGAAATGTGTAATACAGTAAACAAGTGGTAGCGTTTTATCATAAAAAGTAAATGTTGTAAACTTCATCTTCTATAAGCTTCAAGATACACATTACAAAGGTGGATCAAGCTAACACGGAGTAAATGTCGCATTCTCCGTAGTTTCTCAGAGATTATTATGCTTCACTTAAAATACCAAAATGATTCATCAGTTCATTTGTGAATAATCTACATATTGCTCGACTATTCCGTAATAAAATGATTTTCACATGATGAGGATTCTAATGGTTGAACAAGAAATGGAAATAATATATATCAGAGGTGAACAGTTTAATGATGAAGCTTCATTTGTCGTAATCGGTAGAATTGTCTGTCAAACAATTTTGGTGCACCTACTAGAAATAGCGACAACTTTGTTGTCTGGTGTTGGTAATGGTGACTGAAGGCTGGCGTTGGGAATTCAAACCGGTGGCCTCTAGTCACAAGCTAGGCATAGTAGTCTAGTCGGACTGAGCTGGTAACTCAGAGACTGCTGGTTGTAACCTGCTTGCCACTCAGACTTTAAATTATTTGAAACGTCTTGTTGTATCAATAAGAAAATTCCTATTTAGTCAAGTAAATTGTGCATTCTAAACTGTCAGATCTTTAGTATAACTTTTCTCATATTGTAATGTAGATGATTTGTGCAATTTGACTGCAATTTTTGTGAAAGAGCGTATAAGATTCGATACAAATATTTCAGAATAAGAATAATTTGAGCGAACAATTGTTTTCAATAACTTCTTCTTCAGGCTCTGCAGTTATAAATCCATGAGAATAAGTGAAATACAATAGTCGAAATAAGACATGATGTACAGTTTTTACTATATTGAGACATTCGGTGTTGTGGGGTGAATGAAGATCAAATCGAACAGAATGGTGGAACTGTTGTCAGTCTAGTGTTTTAGTTGTGTAATGAAGTCAATACTGACAGTAGAGCTACGAAATGAGGAGACAAAATCCACAGATGATGATTCATTTATATACATTTATTGGGGCGTGAATGTATGTATGTTTGTTTACTAAAGGTCAAATAATTATGCGGTGACGAGTATATTCAGGTGGGATGAAAATCATGTGAATACTATAACGAAATAGAGAATAACAAATGTGAAGCAATACATCACGGTTGAAAACGACTACAGGTTATGGTATGAATAAAGAAGGGCGTAAAAGTAGTGACATGAAAAATGAGTGTTCATCAAAGTGATGACAATATAGAAGAAAGGGGTGTGAGGTTTAGATATGCAATTGGTAGTAGGGAAGTTCATAAAGAACGTGTCAAGCCAAGGTAAACAAAGTGGATGTACATATTTCGTGAAGACAGAAATGTTATTTACTTGTAATGAGTCAATTGTATATAAATTATTCTTACATCAGTGATAATTATCAATAAAAGGAGGAGTTTCATGGAAAGTACACCAGTTTGGGTTCATTCGTGCATCACATTCAATTCAGTAATTAAGTGTGAATAATTTCTTCAAGTGTATCTTACGGTAAAACATATTTTACTCAAAAGATACTGCATCAAGAGATTCATCATAATGATAAAATGAATAGACTTTTCTGTTTCTTAAACATACCTGTTGGACCAGTAGGACCCATGATACCTGCATCACCTTGATAACCTTTGTCTCCGATTGTACCTACTTCGCCATCGGGTCCAATTTCACCTTTCACTCCAGCTGGTCCAGGTCGACCTGGCATTCCATCCAATCCTGGGAAACCTCGGACACCTTGGTTACCCAGTACACCTGGTGAACCTCTTACGCCTTTAGAACCAGGGGCACCATCACGTCCTGGCATTCCATCTTTACCAGGATCACCAGTGGGACCCTGGAAATGAATTATTTTCATATAAAACTCTGATGACACTAAATGAAAACAAATAATTTGACAGAATAAGCCAGCATTCTTGTCAAATCACTAAGAACTAAGAATTGAATCGTTCATCGATCCTTGTTTAGTACATGCTGACATACACACCAGCTAACTTCGGCTGCCCACTTAAACTTCCAGGCTACGAAATTCTTCCATCCTATATAATGTGTCAAGTCTACTCTATTTTACTTTGTTCCAGTTGTCGTTAAATAGTATCAAACACCAATGGTAATTTTTCAGAAGTTATTAATCTATCGTGACGATTTTAAATAATGTAATAAAAATGAGAAATCATGGTGGATAGTTTCAAAATGTTTCGCTAAGATCGGTAAAGTTCAGCGAGGAATGTGTTGAGGTGTCACTACCTTCATCAAATTATATGTACTTCACCAATCTTTATGAGAAGTAAGAGAATCTTTCTGATAGACTGTGTTATTTTAGCGATAAATGGTACAAGTTCAACTCTGTTAGCGATCATGACTTTCGTTAAGGTTGTTCATGACTGTGAAGAATTCTTAAGCCTAAGTCAAACAAACCTTGTAGTCAACTGACTTCAAACTTCTAACATCAGGAACCAACCGCAAACATTTAGAATATTAAAAAAAGAGTTTTATCCAAAACAAGCATTTTTCTCATATTTTGTATTCAGTTTAATATTTTTGAAGATACGCTTTCCTATGGTACAAGTTTGTACTAAAGTTTTTCATGAAATGACTTCCAGATCCCTAAGTAATCTTATTTTGGTCCTTCAAAAAATGCACACAGATTGGATAAAGAATCGAAATTGTTTGTCGAGAAGTTTCATCACATAAATTACTTCACCTTAGGTTTGACTAAATCATGCTAGGATAGAAACCATTACACAACATAGAAGTTTCTTTTTGGATGAGATTAAATAAAATTCAAGCTGAATTAGTCTTATGTGTGGCGAAACTTTTCCTTCAATGAAAGTATCATAATTTACAAGGTCGATAAAAAGGTTAACTAGACTTTTATGGCATTAAATAAAATGTCACTATGAGGTTTAGTGTGTTCTAGCCTGGTGAAGAAACTCTCTGAATAAACCATGGAGACTCGAATACTGTAAATGGCGCTCTAGCAATGAAGGCAATAGCCAATTAGAGTTGATCATTTTGGGTGGAGTACTGACTTTTTATCAAATAAAGAATTCTAATTGGTTATTTCAGTAGTTGTTTTGGTAGCTTTTACGGTGAGTCAGGCTCAAATTACAGATGGTTTTAAAGGGGAACTTTGAAACTACCCAAGAAACAGCTGGGCAAACCAACTAGGTTTCGTTATTTCGTCTGAAAACGCAGTTTTTCACAAAGTAAACAATTTGAACTTGCTTTTTCGATCGTTCCTAAGGTGGTCTGTAGAAACAAGTGACTCTGAGTGTCACCCAAACAGCCATTGTAATAACTAATTAGATTTCTTCATCTTATGAAAGCATTACCTATCCATGGACAACACAGAAACCCAATAGGTTATTTCAGTTGGTTTTCAGCCTAGATTTCAGAGTCACTGGACTTTAGCAATGATTTTAGCAACCACCCTAATTAAACCTAGAGATTCTTACGTGACATTGCAAAAAAAGGAACCTTTCCTCCATTATTTAAAACGTGCAAAAAACCATCATTTTATCTTGATCTCAACACATTTTTAAGTTGACCTTTAAATTGGCTTTAGAATACAGTACAATATACCTTCACTTTGAGCTTAAATTATAATGTACTGTTTAAAAAATTTCTGATACAAACTGCCTGTTTGCATTTGGAAGGCGAATGTAAAACTTGAGTCAAATACAAAAAAATTCCAATCGGTTGCCCGATATTAACTAGTATAAACATCAAAATCTAATTGGGAATCGTAATTTGTCAAATGTGTCATGAGCTTACTCATCTAACTGACTTCATCCTCTCCTTCACACTTGCTAGTGTTAAGGCAAAAACAGTTCACTATTTATTGGTCATTCTATCAAAACAACAAATAAATGTCATACGTGAAATTTGTTTAAATTAGCTAACTTACAGTTGGTCCTACTGGACCTTGTTGGCCTTCAGGTCCTGGATCACCTGTAGGTCCTGGTGGTCCAGTATTGCCAAGACTGCCCGGTTGTCCAGCTGGTCCACGTTCACCTGGTTCCCCACGTGGTCCTGGAAATCCAATAGGGCCTTCTCTTCCAGCTGCACCCTAATAAAATCGTTATAAAACGACAAAGATGACAACAGTTTTATTAAACTGTCAGTTTTTAGCAAAAATTACTGACAAACATGAGACAACTTCCTCAAGCCAATCTTAATGTGCAGAACTTCAGAATGAATGTATCAAGTGAGACTGGAAATGTCCCAAATATACACAACAACATGATTTACATCCCCATTAGAGCGAAATCAAGGAATGCTCTTCATGATTACTGTAAGTTTTATCACTACACTGTATATTTACGCGTAGTCAATCTGATTAGTTGTATATCCCATCTTTAATGCAAATTTGTTGAATCGTAAATGTAGGAGTGTGGAAATACCTTAATTACACTGTCAATATTTTCAAAATTATGTATATTTCACATATCACTATTAGATTTTCAACCTGCAGAAGAAATAACCTCATGTTCTTCGGCAAAACCTGTTGTAAATCTTAACATAACTATTTCGAAACATCATGTAAGGATATCATCTTGAAAGACATCGAGACGAGGGAACAACGGACACATGTGTTGTAACTTTGTCCATGAATCCTTAGCGTTCAGTTGCTCCCTCGGTTATGTTAACCCCTGGTGATACACAGTAATGATGACGATGCCCTCAGTGAGACTTGGACTCGTGATTGATCGCTTCAAACGCCAGAGTGTTATCCGCTACACCACCAAGTCATGATAAACCCTTCTTTTGCGATGGATATAGTTGTAGTATAATTGCTTGTATTGTACCGTCGTTGGTTGAGCTGAACTGGCAATATCGAGGCATCCGCACAGGAGCCCATATGCCAATAGAGACCGATCAATTCAGTCCAGTCAACGACGGTATAATACAAGTAATTATACTGATGATACACCACCCTGAAATTAATCACTTCTATACAAACCACCCAGCATTTACATATATTTTTCATCCAATAGTATACATTATAATGACTGTCATAGAAATCATCACTTCAGAAACAGAATTACAAGTTTCCCATTTGTAGTTTAACAAAACTAATTCTAGATAAACTGTAAGAAGTGATTTATGACAAACTTAAAACAAGGATTCATCCTAGCATTCTTTCGTGAAAAATGTTAAACCTTGCAGAAAAAAACTGGCAAAGGTAGTAGCGACATATAATATTTCAAAAAGATTTATAAGTTAAGGTTTCTTTAAAGTAAGTTTCATCAAAAAGAAATACTTACTGGTGGTCCAACCGGTCCAGGTGGTCCTACAGGGCCTTGTAGACCTTGTTCTCCAATCGGACCAACTGATCCAACTGGTCCAACTGGACCAACATCTCCTTTAAGGCCTGGCGGTCCAACCCTTCCAGGAGGACCACGAGGTCCAGGAGCTCCTCTTTGACCTTGTTGTCCTGTTTCTCCAGGTGAGCCTGGAGGTCCCATATCGCCTTTGTCACCTCCACGACCACGCCTGCCAGTTAAACCTGGTGGACCTCTCTCGCCATCTGGACCAGGTGGACCAGGCGGGCCAATCGCACCAGGAAGACCCTTAACTCCCAGATCTCCTCTGTTCCCGACTGGACCTGGTGGACCAGGGTCACCTTTCATGCCTACAACACCCGGTGCTCCGACAGGACCGGAGACACCAATGTCTCCTTTGACTCCTTTTGGGCCTGAATCACCAGGTACTCCTCCAGGTCCCGTTTTCCCATTTTCCCCTTTCACACCAAAGGGACCAGGTCGACCACGTTCACCCTTATAACCTCTTGGTCCTTGAATGCCTGTATCACCCTTTTGTCCATGTGGACCAGTATCTCCTTTAGGACCAGCATCTCCCTTTGGACCTGGTGAATTAAAAGGGAAAATGTATACATGTACTGAACAGACCTTTATGAATTGTTTAGCTTTCTATTTTCTAAACAACTGTGAAAACAACACTGTGAAAGAAAAAGTAAGATTGTGCATTAAATAATAAACTACATATTATGAAATATTGAGGCTTATTCGCTAAAACACTTGTATGTCAGTTAAGTATCGTGGCGCTTAGTCCTCATTCGTAATATCTTAGCGGCTAGGTCGCATTTATCAGAAGCCCTAGGACAATAAGCTTCACCATTGGAGAAATATTATAAATTACACACTGCCGACTAGTTACAGTGTTTGTATCCTTTAGAATGCCTTACAAGGTGTTACCAACACCTTGTTGAGTGAAATGGGGTAGCAACTAATTATCTAGTGCGTGAAAATCAATTATCCTAACCAATGAGGCGCAACTCCTTGAGCTTTGCAATTTTTCCCTAATTCATTTAATGCGCTACAGTAACTGACTTCCAATAAAGTAGAGATGCTCCAGAAGAGAAGCTTCCGATAAATATAATCGAAATAATAAATAAAGGCTTCACTTTTATTCACTGCATTACAAATAGATACTTTTTTCGAAAGTTGAACTAAAAACATTTATGCTATATAGATAATCAAGGTGTGTCACATCTGGAAAAGGTTAATTTAGATGAAAAAGAGCTTTTCTGGTTAAAAGTATGTTCGATTATGTAATCAAGTGCGTTTTAAAATATGAAGTCCAGTGACTTTTCTCAAAAGTTATTTTAGGACAATACGCTAGAATAGGGATCTCAATTGTGATCTCAATTAGAGATCACAATTTGTGCTCTTTTAAACAGCCCGAAGCAATCGGTAGAAACTTCTGAATTTCAATTTCAGGTTGACAGCTGTCTGAAACCCCACTGAAACTGGTGATATAATTACGAATACATATCACGGAAATGCGTAATGACAGAAGTTATTATTAATCTCTACAGCTTGGATGGGACACACTTTCCAGATACTGCTTGATGATGAATAGAAAAAGTTATAAAATTTCTGCCTATTGTTTTTTCGCGATTGCTTTCACCACAATATGGAGTCATGCTTAGCCTTATAACCATCGACTACATGACCAATGAAATTCAGTCATTAAAAAGAACTAGAAAACACTATAGTTGCTAAATGCCTACTTTTTATATGCTAACTAACCTGGAAATCCTGGTAGACCATCAGTACCCGGAACGCCCGACGGACCAGGGCGTCCTCTTTGACCAGCAACTCCAGTTGGACCACGAGGACCAGCCATTCCTTCTGGCCCAGAGGTTCCAGTGGGTCCTGCAGGACCTGGTAATCCGGGTAGACCAGGCTCTCCAATTTCACCTTTACGTCCCCGTGGGCCTTGGTTTCCTGGTTTACCCCTTGGACCTTGTGGACCAGGTTGACCCATAGGGCCACGCATACCAGGTAGACCTGGGTCTCCTTGATCTCCTATATCTCCAGGAGGCCCACGTGGACCTTCTTCACCAGGCAAACCTTGATCACCTTTGGGACCGGGTGGTCCCAATTCTCCCTTATCTCCTTTAAGACCCATAAGTCCAGAATCTCCAGGGCGCCCATCTTCTCCCTAGAAAACAAGAAGCAAGTAGAAAATAATGCCGTTTGAACAATTCAAAGAAACTTTTTTACAGTGTGGATTAATTATTCGCTGAAATGAGTTCAATTAAACAAGTAATCTTTTATCGCTAAACTGTACCATAACATGAGGGTTCTGCATAAAGTTCTAAGCATTCAAGTTTCATTTTCTTAGGATAATCGATTCCATTTGTTGCCTATAAATCTTCTTCAGTAAGCTGCGCAGTTCTGCTTACCTTTATGCATCAAGCATAACTCATAGCTGTTTGCATGAAGCTTTATGGGGTTACTCGTCCAATTAAATTAGAAGCTTCTTGATGAGATTCTTAGTGAAATCAGTAGCAGTCACTCAACATAAATATGCATCATGATTACTGCCGAGTAAGTAAACATCTGGTATACTCCATGTAAGAATACTCTTCTACTAGGTGATCTGCAAGAAAATACAAGATGGGATTTGTTTTAGTCTGGGTGTTGCAAATACACTTGCCTTATTTCTTAGATAGACGGTGTATAAATTAAAGGCTGATAATACGACAGTCTAGTCGGTGGATACAATTCTCTAAATCATTTTACGCTGCATCATGACCGCAGCCGACCAGCGTGGTGTCATCGCGATCTGCTATCTACTTAATTTTCCCATTTTGAGAAAACTTGTAAGATGTCACGTAATAAGTTGACTTGAATGTAACCTTTGTCTTCATAAAACTAAAAATTAAATATTGTTTGTCTTTTCTGATCACCACTCCTATTTTAAACTATTTATGCATTCTATTTAAATGTCTGCTGTGAATAAAAAGTTTGGAGACCGAATTCCCAATAAATGTGAAATCTTATTTTCCCTTCTGCATAATATTTTAACTCATATGTATCTACCTAAGTTAGGGTTTCTGTAAGAACTAAGTGATTGATTTCAAGGCGACATAAGTCACAGATTGATGTTATCCAAGGACTGAGGAGTCCTATACTAGGACGAAACAGCTGTCCAATTCTCCCAGGTTTTCAATGGTTCTCCAATTGTTTTCAGTCCCCGATGAATACTACCTCAAAATAAATATGCGTTTATGCATCCGATTTGATATTATTAGTGAAAGTAGTTTTAAGAGGAGTGAAGTAGTATTTAACCAAAATCGACTTAACGTGTAGCTGATATCTTTAGTTATCTGTGAAGTCATTAAAATACAACAGTTTGCATCGGAAACTATGAACTTAGGAAGGAATATTCCGGTTGGTGATTAAAACTCTTTTTTTTTCTTACACTTTTACTTTTTTTTCAATATAAGTTTTATACAAATACGTAATGAATTCAATTGTTTTCATATTTTACTGTCCAAATAATAGTTTGCTGTTAATTAGCGGAATCAGTTGGCCTCTGAGTTAAGTATGTTCATCTACACACACCAGCATACATACACACACTTACAAACTTTGAATACTGTCCTGGCTTCGAATCGTAGTCTGATTAATTTATAAAGCAGAATCTTATAAAAGTCAGTATTCGTTAGACTGTCAAGGTTCAATGTTGGTACATTCATCTGGCATGGATCCTACTATTAGACATTGCATATTACTTCATGTGTAAATAGCACATTATAATGATATGTAAAAGACAAAATGGTACACAAAAATTACAAAGCAGCTATAAAAACAAGATACTCACTTTTGGTCCAGATGGGCCAGGTTCACCACGACTACCATCCAGTCCTGGAGGTCCCTGTGGAATCGAAAATTATTAAAATAGCTGAACCAAAATACAAGTTCTTGTTTGGATGCTCAAAAAATGTTCATATCATGTTTTAATAAGATTATATCAAAAAAACTGATGCTTCTGCATATATTTTCAACTTTACGCTCAGTCGTCTGTTTACCTAAGAGTGGTGTGTTTTAAGTAACTTGTCAGTGATTGAAGTGCACAGAGTACACTCATATCCGTCATAATACCATAGGTGATGTCAACAGCTCTACAAAATTACTGTTTGATTATCTCGTGTCATTTAGTTATCATACCTTCTGAAAGTTACCACGCTATTGTAAATATGTTGTGCAGTATGCTGAACTCTAACTTGGTCATAGCAAAGAAACCGCAAAAATGAAGAAAGGTAGTAACTTCAGTCAAATCGATTCCGCTTAGGCAAGGGGAATAGTCGTTATAGGAAAGTGTAGAAGTAGACGTCACTGTACAAAATTAATCGGGTACAAAATCTTCAGAACAAAAGAAATGATGACACCATGTTATCATGAGCTGCAAAATGGCCTTTTAGGTTCATGAGTAGCAATTAAAAAATGTGTTCATCTTGAAAACACCAGCTTCACATCTGTCAACTGTTTTTCTGCTAAAACATTTACAGCTAATTTGTTTTGTTTGTCATATTCTATACAGATAGTTTCATCAAAGGGAATTTTCAATCAGCTATCCCTGCCACAAAGATAAACATACCTTTGAGAATACATGTTACTTATTACCTAAATGATGAAGGATGTTGTCAAATCAAACTTCACATTCAAAACAAATTATTTTCTTTTAGAAATGACTTACACTTGAACCTTGACGCCCGGGTGGCCCCATTGGTCCGCGAGGTCCTTGATATCCTGTGTCACCTGGGTGTCCAACTTCTCCTTTAGCACCAGGCTCTCCAGGCATTCCTTCAGGGCCAGTGCCACCAGTTATCCCTCGAGAACCACGCACACCCTTTAGAGACAGCTGTAGAAGAAAAAAGAAATCATATTATGACATGTGATCTAAGAGACATATTGGCCTGTGATGGTGACTTTGTCACTGACTTACCAAATGCTTTTGAAGTAAGTCTCGAAATGTAGTAGCACGTGCAAAACTACTACTGCCAATACCAAGATTCAAAGGAATCACGAACAGTGAACCCATAGGACCAGGTGAACCAGGTTCTCCGACGGCTGCTGAAGAACCATTTAGACCCTATTTAAGACATAAAAGTTGATGATGAGGAGTTTCAAGGATAAGCATACATTATGTTCGTTCATTAAGAAAAATAAAATTCAGTTAACTATAAACTCATTCTGGTAAAAACAGTGGGACCATTTGTATGTAAAACTGTTAGGTCAAGTGAACTTCAAATTTACAGCACAATACAAATGAGACTTGTAGACTGCTAAAATCTGGTTCAGTGCTAAACTTATTTCTGTGGTATGATACACATTTTTATTCCTATTTAAAAAACAGTGAAATTAGATGGAATCAAATGAAATCAACTCGAATTTAAGTATTTGAAACCAGCCGGTCCTAAGCCCGGATAAAAAGGAAAGATTAGGCATAAGGATAGCAACCCTACACCGGAAAATCAATCCAGTCGCTAAAGAAACTTCAAAACACGGGCGAAATATGATAAATAAACTTATTCCTTGCTGGAATCGGTTCGACGAAATGACATCGGTTGGTGAAAGTCTTCGAGAAGCCAACTGACCGGTGTGTCTTCTCTCTCTCTCTCTCTCGATGAAAGCGAAAGTAAGAATGAGGACATGGAATGTCCACACCATGTATGAACCTAGCAAGGCTGCCCAGATTGAAAAAGAGATGAGAAGGTGTAGCATAGAAATGCTAGACTGGGAATCTTCGAAAGCATATGGAATGAAAGTGAACCCTCCAGGGTCATAACTGGAGACTCAACAATCTACTCCGATATTGTCACACAGACGACAAACACGAGCACAGCACACTGAGTTTCCGAGTGGCTATCATGATGTCCTCAAGAACATCAAAGGCTCTCCCTCATGCAGTGGGAAACAATCTCCTCAACGATCAGGATCATGACAGCAAGATGGATTCAACTCAAAAGGAAGGAAAGTCACAATCATACAATACTACACTATGCACCTACAAATAATGTAGATCACGAGAAGGAGGAGGAATTCTATAGACAACTGCAATGAGTACAGGACAAGGCTCCAGTTGGCGACATCAAAATTCTATTGCGTGGGGTGACATAAGTATCAAACTGGGAGCGGATAACACAGGAACAGAACTCCTCATGGGTCGAGAAGCACTCGGTGAAATGATGGGGGAGAATGGAGAACTGTTTTCAGACTTCTGCACATTCAATGATTTGGTGATTGGAGGCAGTCTGTACAAACACAAGGATATTCAAAAAGCGAGCAACATGGGTTTGATTTCACCAGACACCAGGAAACACCAAAAATCAGATCGACTTCATCTCAATGTGAAGAAAGTGGAGACGCAGCCAGCCTACTGGACACAACATCAGATTAAGAAGAGGCGCAGATGTAGATTCACAACACTCACGCCACTATCTAGTGCATACAAACTGTCTTCAAAATCAAGTTGAAAGCCTTCACAGAAGTTGGCGATAGATGACCACAGTTCAAGTTGAACACCCAGAAAAAAAACGGAAGGAGGAAACTACGAAAGACGTCTTCATGTCAGACGTCAGGACAAGATAGGAGACATTAGGCAACAATCCTGAAGAAACCTGTGTAGAAGGACGCTGGAATTCTTCGAAAGAGGTGTGGAAGGAAACCTGCACAACCGTGTTAGGAAGGAGGAGAAAATAGGACAAGGAATGGATCTCGACGGATACATGGAAGCTGATAGAGGAGGGAGAGAAAAATGGTGAAGCAGAAGATGAACCAGTGCAGTGCAGTGCAGGGATGAACAATGAAAACCCACAAAACTCTACACTGGACAAAGAAGTGAAGAAGAGTGAGCGCAAAGATAAAACACACTTCTACGACACATTGGCAAGTGAAGCAGAACAGGCTGCTGGTAGGAGACAGAAACCTGACAACTTTATATGAAATAACCAGGCTACTATCTGGTAAGAGGTCAACGCAGACGAAACCAATGGAGGATAGTGAAGGAAAGCTAGTTACCAAAGATGAGCAACAAAGGAGACGATGGGCTGACCACTTCAAAAAACTATTGAATCGACCAACACCTGCACCAGAAATACCACCAGCAGCCCAGTCACAGAATTGCCAGTAAACATAAACCCTCCGACAAAAGCAGAAGTGAAGTCCTGAAAGCCATTAAGTTGGTGAAATCCGTGAAAGCAGCAGGACCAGATGGAATTCCACCAGAAGCACTGAAAACAGACGCAGAAACAACAACGGACACGCTCACACCACTGCTGTAGAAGGTTTGGAAGGAAGGGAAAGAAGGGTACCTGCTGATTGATTGGGAGAAGGACTAGCTGGTCTAACTTCTGGAGGAGGGAGACCTAAATCTTTGCAGGAACTGGTGAGGAATCATGCTGTTGTCCACACCATGCAAAATGTTAAGCCGCATCATCGTGGAGAGCTTGAAAGATGCGCTAGATTCAAAATTACAACCAAAACAGACTGGCTGACTGGCTTCAGGAAGAACTAATCATGTGCAGATCGAATTGCAACGCTTCACGACGCTACGCATCATCATAGAACAGAGCGTAGAATGGAAGTCAACTCAACCTCAAATTTATCGACTTTGGAAACACCTTCGACAGCGTCAACCGAGAAGTAATTTGACGGGCAGCTGCTTCAACACTACGGTTCTAGTGCAGCAGTCCTTTGTCAACCTCACTGAACACCTATGTGCCATATGATGCTACATGTCGAGCGGTTCACCATGGGAAGCCCAATGATACCTCTGAAGTGAAGACAGGAGACAGGAGTAAGACAAGGCTGCCACCTACTATCATCCATGATCTTCCTGATCGTGGTCGACTGGACTGGATCATACAGCAAACCGTGAGGAGCTGTGAGAAGATTGGCACATGCTGGCAGAATCGATGAAAAGACTTTAGAAGAAGATTTGGATTTCGCCACCGATGATGATTTATGTCTTATGTCTTGTCACACAAACTCGAAGAACTACAGGCAAAAACTAACAAGTTGACAGAAGAGGGAGAACAGCGAAAACAGGACTTCAAGTGAATGTAGGGAAGACAGAGGTGATGAAGATACCCAACCAACATCAGCATCAACAACAAGCATCAATCACTATCAACGGGAGGAATCTAAAGCATGTGTCTCTCTCACCTCCCTAGACAAAGAAGTGTCGTTTCAACTACAGGCGGCGCAGGCACAGGTGAGGACTTCAAAATCAGGATCGGAAAACCAAAACAGGCTTTCATTAACCTGAAATCAGTGTGGAGATCTACCGCACCACACTACACTCCACTCCACTCAGCATGAAGCGTGAACAACATCCGGATTTTCAACAGTAATTCAGTCAGATCAGTGCTTCTGTGTGATGGTTGAGAGGCTTGGCGCGTTATGAAAAGCACTTCCAACAAACTACAGACATCCATCAACAACTGCCGCCTACACTGGCTAGATACTGACATTGAAGATCAGAAGAATAGAATAGTATGAATATGCAACAAGGAACTCTAGGAACGAACCAACCAGGAACCTATCGCTCAATAAATATGCAGAAGAAGGTGGAAATAGATTTGGCATACACTGAGAAGACTGATTGGGACATCACGCGCCAGACCAGGTCGTCGAGTGAAATGCAAATGGGAACGACGAGTTGGGCGTCTGAGGTGAGGGTGACATGGAGGAGATTATGTGAGGAAGAAATGAAAGCTTCTGGGTAGTCGTGGAGCCAGGTTAAAAGGACTAGAGAGAATAGAGTGGAATGGAGGCGTGCTGATGAAGCCCTATTTTCCACTAGGAACCGAAGGGACAAATAATAATAAAACTAAATATTTGAAAAATCAGAGTGGTTCAGATTGATTTTTCGACACTCAAAATGTACCACTGATTTCTAAATTGGACTGATTTCTTCGGTGTCAACTGACATGTGGGCTCCTGTGTAGATGGCTCCATGTTAGCTGAAGATTCATTACGATGTATTTGCTACAGCCTTCCTATTAGGTTAGTGGATAGTTCTCTAGCATATGATGCAGTGGATGCAGAGTTGAAGTGTTATTAGGGATACCACAATTTTCTCGTAGGGATAAATCTAGCTGGTGAGTCCCACATAGGGGCAAAGTCACATCTTGCATTCTATTGTTTGCCACCATGAAGAAGATTAAATAACCGTAAGTTGCTAAAGAGTTTAATAATTCAATTTTACAAGAATAAAACCGCTTGTATTACTCAATGGATATATAAAAAAGTTCTTCGGAGCAAAGATCACTTACTGGTTCACCTTTATCCCCTGGTGGACCACTGTCACCCATAGAACCTGTTGGACCCTGAAATTATGCACAGTATGCAACATGATTAAATTAGCAAATTGAAGTATATCAAACTGTTATTGTCTATTTCAATATACACGGAAATCTATGTCCGACAGTCGATGTTACCTTATTGGATAATGGCAAATCTAAAGGTAACAACTCATAGTGTCTTTCTTGTTTTATTATTATATTGCCAAGAAAAAAAGCAGCAGACAGTGAAGCATACTTCTTGCGCGAGAGTTGATGACACTATCTGGTCGCCAAAACCTAGATAGGTGAAGCTGGATTCCAGCCCATGAGCGACGGGGTGAAAACTAAGCGCCTAGACTGATCATCATAACACAAGCCTTATTGTCTAGATTGCCTTAAGTTCCAGTTGAAGTTAAATCGATGAACTCAGGAATAAATATGTTCTGCATACTAGAACTACCATTAAATAAGGAAAAATGGAGTAAGGAGTGTATCATTTGCCTGTTGTGTGAATTTAAGCTATTGGATTTGATAGCGTGTGTTAATTATGAATTTAACTATTTCGGAACTCGATGAATCAAATTTCTCCCGGCGGAAACACCTATCATCTTAGACTCTTCTAAGGCAGTTTTAACTTTTTAAGCTTTATATGAGCTAAAGATGACTTTATCACGCATTCTTTCGACATTTTAGCGATGTTCTGTTTTTTTTCTATCTTTCTAACGCAATAATTTATTTACTATGATCATTATGGAGTATATTTTTTCCTTGTATAGCAGTTGAGGCGTTCCACAAAATACAGGCATGCTAATTATGAGTGACTTTAGAAGCCATCACAGTAACAACTGAAATAACCAATCAGATCTCTGGATGTCAGTTATGAAGGTAGTTTTTTCTCAGAATAAGTGAAGGTGATTGACTATTTCAGTAGTTTTTAGAATGACTTTTAAAGTCACTCTAAATTCTGTTACTATCGTTCTTCTTGATTTATCCATAGTCTTTTTTCTCCGACAAATGAAGTTTCAAACCATACCTATTTTTGTCTCAGCTATACTTAATTTCAGATTGTGTGTCGTCTGTTTGGATTGTGAAATCTGTAAGTAAACTACTTCATACAGGGAAGGCATGCTGTTTAAATACAATTTTGTGTTATACGTGTGACTTGAATCGCGACTATGTCATGTGATGTTCGGTTAAATAAAGTACCAGAATAAAGACAATCATTTCCATATTTTTTCCAGGGATTTGATTTTAACTTATTAACTACACCACTATCAAAGAAACGAACGAGTGAAAATCCACAGATTGAATTGCTGATGAATTGACTAGGTGTATACACTACCTTAGAGCAAGAATATCCACTTATTTTGAAAACATTCAACGACGATGTAGTCAACATATACCAAACAGTCAGTCAACCATTACACGAAAGTCAGTAAGCAGCCAAATTTTTCTATCAAGCAATGTACAGCTTCAGTTCTATCCACGATGACATACAGTTATCTTCTTTTCTGAAAGTGTATTTGTTTTGAATTCAAAAAAAACTTTTATGAATTGCATTTTTGTAATAATTAACTGATTAATCCCGTAGTATTCTAACAGAAATTTCCTTGTACAACTAATGAATATATCATTAAAAAAGGCTTATAAGATGAACTTACTTGCATTGGATCAGTTTCCTTATCACCCTATAAAGTGATTTTTGAAAAAAGAATGCAGAAGATAACCATGAAAGTAGAACAATATAATAAATACAAGCTGTCATATCAAACTATCATCTGTGCACAAGAAGTGGACAACTTTCCGGCGTTTGAAGCGACAGGTACTAGGTTCTAGTGCCAGTTGTCACAACATTCACTAGGGTGGAGGTACATCCAAATGATGAGTCTTAAATGACGTGAAATTCACACCCTGGATTCCTTTGCCAGCCACTGTCAATCACTGGTCATCTTCACTTTGTTACGACTTAAAATTGTCACTTTTAAAAAGTTGTATAACTTTGTGAACCCGACTATCCTATTATAGTGAGAGTTGACCTCATAAACACCCCTACATAAAATCCATGCAAGTAAGGAAAGGCCTCAAGGTATATCCCAAAGTGGCTTCAACAGGAAGTCCAGTCACCGGTAATGATAAACATTGATAGCAGACACCTGAGCTCTTTTACTGAGTAACATATCATTTAGACAGGCCACAGAGTGACGATTCTATATCCTGTGGTTCCTTTTGAGAAACATGTTGGGGACGGATTCTAAAGTTTGTCGAGGCCTTATCCATTATCTGTTCAGAAATAATTTTTATTTTGGTTGTTCTACTTGACCTCTTTTCATATTTTCACCGTTTGTGTCCTTGTTATCCTTCATATAAATATATATGACAAGTACTTGTGCGGCCAAATGTTCCAAAATGTGTTAGACAAATACGCTATGCAGCTGAAATAAATTACACTACATCGTTTTGTTCAAGATGTGGATAAGAATTAGGTTAGTGGTAAGATTGACATTTGTTCACAGTTAATTGTCTTCTGATGTCTTCTGCAGAAAGACACTTCGAAATCATGTGGAGAGCTAAATTGTCTTTCGGTTTCAATGTTCATTTCCGTTTAAAATGTATTATGTAAAGCCAAATTAATATTTCAACTTTGTTTTTATACTACTTGTTAGTAGCTAAATATAAAATGAAAAATGTCATATTATTTGTCAGTTAGAAATACTAGACATCAAACTACGAGACAGTCGGTTATTTAATCCTCCTTTTAACCATCACTTAATGACATTACTAGGCATTATTTTTGTTAAAACCAAACTTCTGAATCATTCCCTTAGGCTCAAAACTCTGCTGTCAGAGTTCTACTTAAAAATTTTTTTTCTTCAATCAAACAGTTAGTTTTAATTCCCTTTAACATTCTTTACTTAATTAACACAATTTCGACTATTCAAGACGGTTGTACTCCCGTAAAAATGGACAATTATCAAAAGATAATGGGTTTGCTCGAGATTTTAGACAGGATGTATTATATATGATGAAGAAGAAGAAGAAAAAGAAGATTCCAATGCACACATGTAAACATAAAAATATTGATTTTAACTGGCATTTATACGCATCTGGTTCTGTACTAAACAGTATTCAATGCACAAATTTCAAAAGATATTCTTGGCACCAGTTAATTTAAACAACAAATCGGTCTAATAATCACATTCTTTCTATTTTCAGCATACTAATAAGTCACTTTTTTTCTGTATATAGGTAACTAATTTCTGGAAAATATTGAAGTTCAATTTCTCTTCTTATGCTTCTACTTCTATCATGGAGAGATGAATCAATTACAAAAGTGAAATAGATGAAAGTGAGTGAAATTGAACTAAAGAGAGAAAAGAGAGTTTCGGTATGTGCGAATACTAATTGCACTGAAATCGTAGCATTCATTCAGCTATCTCTTGTGAAGTGGATTTCATCTATCAGTTGTTAACCTTGTGTGAAATTCCTCGAGGACAAAAAAGGCTGAGAGTTAATATCTCTGATCTTAAAGTTAAGTGATAGACCAATCAGTCTAAGTCATTTATCGATACTGATGTGCAGGATGTAGGGTCTGATTCAGCGTTTCCCTATGAGTTACGAAAACCATGAAACGCTGATGTAATAACTTGCAATGTACTAATCACTGTCATTTCTAAGAAAACATAATGTTCTTCAGATCATTCTTCATTTTTTACACCTTAACCTTAATGTTAAATATAACCTCACTGGGTAATGACGTGCACGTTTGCTTAGTCGATGTATCAAAATTGTTCTTTTCTCATGGTTTACCTTATTCTTTTGAAACTAAGTATGCTGATGACCTGATAGTTTCTATGCCAATTAACTCGTACTTAGATTGCTTTGGACTGAACGGTTTCTTGTCCGAAAGTGACCAGCGGTCTCTCTTCACTGCTTTCAAGCGAAAGCCCTTAAATGTTAGATTATTAATTTTAGCCTCAGATATAAACAAAACTTGTGTGAGCTGCTTCGTCTTCGTAACTTTTGTTGCATTGATGGTATTACTGTAGAGTTTAAATCGAGCATTAACTATCTTGGATTCATATTTACTATTGATCTTGTTGGTTGTCTCATGTTTTGTTGACTTATAAAAAATTTTCGTTTAAAGTATTACATACAGAAATCGAGGCTTTCTGGTATAACTTAAACCTCTACTTTGACAATTTATTAATTCCTGCATCTTACCTATTCTTCTCTATTGTTCTCCATTGATCTTTCCTCGTCTACTTAGAAAGGACTATGTTATATTTCGTAGAGCTTTGAAACCGTCAGTAAGGTGAGTGCTGTACCTCTGGTTCAAATGATTAACACTGTAGTTGACAGATATTTAAATTCTAGCAACCACCCAACTACAGTAATTTCAAATGATACTGAGTATCGAGTTCTCTCCTTATATCTCCTCAGGGAGCAGAAGAAGAAATTACATAGGACTGTACGCTGATACAGCGAAGTACATGAATTAGACTGTACCTTACCTAACATTGCATATTATGTGAGGAACAAGGTGTTAGAACAGAACTCACATATCAACTTTGTAACAGTTAACAACCTCTTTTCAATAATTTAGTTAACAATATAAAAAATTTTCGTCATTATTATTATTTATACTACTTAAATTTTTATAATAACACAATTCGAAATGTTGTAAAAGAGTATATACATACAAATATATCATGCTGAGAATTCCAAACAGTACCGAAAATTGTTTGGAATAAAGTAACTACTAGTATTATCACTGTTATTATTATTGTTAGTAGAATGTTCATTCTATCATGGTTAAACTTAGAGTAGTCTTAACAACACCAACTTTCCTCACTCTCCGTCAGCCTACATCTTTAATATTTCCCATCTCAAAAAACATTCTTGTTGATTTATGTAAGTACATCATATTGTACAGATTGTAAGGCATCTGACAAGTATCCATGAGATATATGCATACTAATTCTGGTACTATGGTTCTTCTTTCTTTGTTCAAAAATGTAACGAAGTCTTATTCATTCATAAGGATGAAGAATTGTGTTACCTAATGCATTGGTTGTCAATAGTAAAAGGAAATATAATGTGGGTAGACAAGAAATTAAAAATAGGAAGTTCCACCATGTGATAAAACAAAGGTTAAGACAGGAAATAAGCGTGTATCACACGTGATAATTGATGAGGACAATAATTAAGTGAGAAGAAATGCAAAACAAGTAGACGAATAATGCTCAACGTCCGGTCATAGTTGATTGATTGTACCTGAACCGGTCTCGTGATAATTGACAGTAGTTAGAAAGGCGCGTTTGCAACCTTGAGGGAACCGATATACCTGGTAAGACTTGAATTTTGCGTCACCCATTGTTGGTATCAGAGACACTGGGGTTATTGTAGGACTGGTTTAAATGTATTGATTGGTCACTAGAAAGCAAACATGTTGTCTAGTCCTGAGTGCTTACTGAATGCTGTCTATCATTTTTCAGTGTGACCACCAAGCTATGAGGCTCACCATCGCGACGCACTTTGATAGATAATAGTTGGTTGCAGACAATCGCCCGGAAGCTGTGTATGGCCTAGGTTTCGTACTTGATGGCTTCCATCAGCAAGGCTTATTTTTAATTACGAAGAGTCTGATATTTCTGGAGAGATTCTAACTGATGTCGCTCAGTCCTTTTTCAGCAGACGTTACGACTAAGCTAACTGGCTCTTGACTGAACTTCTGTAGGACTGGATTGGATACAGTGATAAGTCACTGGAGTATAACGCACTTCATGCCACTTATTCCTTATTTCTGACTTTATTCAGTTAGTCATTTTCACAGATGGGTCACTAAGCTTTTTGACTGATGCTGGTTGATTGCAGACACCCATCAGCAAGGCCTACAGGCAACCCCAAGGGAAGTAATATTCCTAAGGAGATTCAAACCAGCATTACATAGTTATGGAATGAGATACCTTACCACTGAGCTATTCAGGCAACAACTGACCTTCTATATGGTTGCATTACTTACACCGATTGGTCACTGGACAGTTATTAATTCACATTATACAGTCCTTGATAAGTCAAGGTTATCGTTTCAAAAGTAGAAATTGGACACTGTTGTAAATGAGGATTAGTAATATGGTTTCATTGTGCAATATATCTAACAAATGCGTAAACAAAGGGATTATATTCACATTCCATTGGCAGTTTTACACAGTCAACCAGAAATAGGCTTTTCAACAACATTTTATAAATACATAAATCAGATTTTATTATTTTATTCGTCAGTGGTATCTGTGTGAAAAAAAGAGAAGCCTTTTTCCTAGAACCATTGGTGAGGACGGATGACATCGTTTTAGTAGAGAAATATGTGAGCACTAATGAAATAGTAAGACATTGCTTTCAACCCAACTCACACAAATTATGTCTGTGTACTGCAATCAACATGAATAGTCAGTTATTTTTTATTACTTCTTCGCTTTTCTGCTGTTCTCATTTCCAATATTCCTCTCTCTCTCTGTCTATCCCTACTGGGTGAACGTCAACCCTAGTCACTTTCTTCAGAGACATTGTACTCTATATTACTTACATCTGCTCTTATAAGTAGTACAAACGGCCCTTATTTATTTATTTACTTTTGTAATATTTTCCTTCTGTACAAATTATGCCTGTGTGGAAGTTTCGATTTTCTTCATCTGTTTCTTACTCAACCACCAAAGAATAAACTTCTTCACTTGTTTCAGTATCAAATAAGCTTACGATAAGCACATATGAAGTGAACAATACGCCAAGAAATTAAAATAACTGGAAAGTGGATCTACTAGTTGATTTGTTGGTAAAATTATGGTGAACAGAACAGGGAAGCCAAAAAGTAATTACATCTAAAAGGAAAATACTATGTATCAGTCTGCAATAAAGAGAACATATTACTATCAGAGAATTGACTACTTGGATACCACTAGTTTTAAGAAAGACTTTAATCATTATCAATGTTAAGTAATAATTGAATGTCGGATTACTTAACTTCATTGGAACAGTTGAAATAACGCATATAGATTTAATGACCTTGAAAACTCAACATTTCTCACTTGTAGACAGAATGCATCATACAATGAAGATTAAATTTGAATTTCTAGGCATGATTCACTTCCAACCATGTTCTTGGTAAGGAGTCTGTATACCTGGTTCAATATTTTATCCATACTTCAATTTAATATATATGGTGTTTTCCATATAAGCACTGTTTCCTAATCTTCAGTTGTTTTAATCATCAATTCTCTCATTTCAAATTAGCCAGCATGTCAAGTTTCCCTCAGAATATTCCAAAGTTCAATTTGGGTCCATCTGCAATCATAGATACTGGCCCACAATGAGATTCAAGACTCACCTTTATTCTTCTTTAGAACTCGTCAGCCGGATACATCTCACCCCACTGAGACTCGAACCTAGTGCTACTGTGCAACATATTTCTACGTTTAAAGACTAATTCTTATAAAATTGCAATGCAGATGTGTACTCAGACGGTTTGTCTATTTTTTCCTCAATGCATCAAACAATAAAGCATGTTTAATTATCTTATATAGGACAGTAACTGATTTTTTTCAAAGAAAGAACATTCTTAGACAATTTTAACAATCATTTTGCTATCATCCCATAAAAGGCTTTCACATTTTTTCTTACCTTCCAACTCATTATCAGCATGTCCTTCGCCTAACATAGAATCATTAACATTCTATTAATAACTTCCAATAGTAAAATTTAAAAATTCGATCGATAAAAACGACAATAATCCTAATGATAATAATGGCTGTAGCAATTTGTGTGGAATGATGAATAGTGGTGTAAAATAGCCAACATTCGGTGTTGTAATCTCTAATCACCGGGTTAGTTGTTGAAGGGATTTGTTTTTTTTTCTATAAAGTAGTTTCCACTGCTCATCGACATCAGGATGTTGAGATGAAAATTCTTAAAGTTCGGTAGAGTCACCTCAGATTACAATCAATGAACTTTTCCATGGGTGATCATAGAAAGTAGTCTCTAATGTTGTAAGTTTACCACAGCTGGAAAGCATTACCTCTAGCTTGAATTTCTAATATCTGAGTAGAATTTCAATCAAGAACACGACATCTGAATGTTGTGTGTGTTAATCCCTGTTGGAGATGCAGTTGAACACCGTTGAAAAGTTATTTGTGTTTAGGAAAAAGCAGCTGGCTAGTTCAACTTGCTTTAGGATGCCTTTATAGCTGACAGTGAACACTATGAGTGAGTCTTTACTGTTTAAAGACAAGTGAGTATTCACTTGAATACACTTTCCTAGATTTGGTTATTTATAACAACAATATCCATAAAATGTATTGATAGTTAGGTAAAAGGGGTTTCAAATGACGGTTTATGTATAAACCTGTTACTTTCGTATCAAACTGAGCGTCAAATGAGATTTTAAAATGTACTCTTCGATTAATATTGAGTGGCCTGAGGCAAACAGGCGAAAACAGACATGGGTCATGTATTTGTTGGTAGTCATTAGTAAGACGATTCTGCAGGGTAGAGGAATTTATTTCCTCTTACAGATTTCAGCCAGCAAAGAAACACAATTTACTTGGTGGCCCGACGAAAAACGCTCTACTGTTTCAAGTGATCGTACGGGTTTGAGTCTGAGTGAGAAAACATCGCTCTCCGGGTAGTGGGTATTTCTAGCTGATGAGCTGCAAATAGGACGGAACTCGCATTTTGGATTCCACTCCTAACCACTAGCCATTATTGACCTTGTGCATATTCGAGGACAAGGCAGGCTGCCATACCAGCTGTTTGAGGGCTGGTGATATTGCTTGACTGACAAAACCTTGGTAGGTGGAACTTTATTCGAACTCAGTCTACTGGTTAAAAGTCAACTGATTAAACCAACGAGCCACAACTCTCCAATTCCAGGGTACTCCAGTCAGAGACGATACTGGTCAGCTATTCAGGTCATGCTTTACATCTTGTATGACAAGATTAGATATACTGATGTAAAAACGTCACAAATGAAATTAAAATTGACCTATATCACTTTAGTGTTCAGACCAGCGGAAGCTTCCTAAGTATCAGCACTATGTCCCATCAACTGAACTATGAAACCTAACCGGTGGGTTATTAAAGTAAAACCAGAATCCAATCACCCTTACGGACTCCTACTTAAGTCGGTTGAACCTTGTGTCAGTAAATAAGATACCACTGATTTGAACAAAATGATAAACAGATTTCAAAATTATTTTAAGGCGGTTAAATCGATAAACTTTATCATTATGTATTAATTGTGCAAAAGCTGGAGTAAAATTGTCATCAAATAACTACTTACTTTATTTTGAATTCTACAAAATAGTTCTTAAGGAGTCAATAAACTAAGATATAGTTTAGCATTACTATTTGATACTAAATGAAAGCAAGTGCACTCTAGCTATCTGTTTAATTCCTGTTTAGGACACTTCAGTAGTGTTCGACCTTGGATTTCCTTTTATAATTACACGTTTTCAAACATTAATTTGTTTCTCATCCAGTGTGACTATGCATTACTATCAGCGCTATCCATTCACATTGTCGATTGAATTAATCCCCTAGGTGATAGGATTTAGTAGGATTTTAGACGACTAATCTTAAGTGATTTGCTAGTCTACTTTTTTTATTTTTAGACTGAAATGTGAAAGTTTGAGCTCTTTACTATCGAAATATTAGATAAATGTTGATATGTTTAAACTGTGACCTTGGGACTCTAAGCTTTAGCTTATCAGAGGTCACGAGTAGGCTATGAAGAGCCACCTAATACTGAGACCAGATATACTTCTAGTGCTTTCTTCTTTTCACTGTTTTCCCAACTAATTACATACTATGGTTTATTATGATAAGTAGGTTCTGTACTTTATCACTTCGTAAGACCGATTTAATGAACTGACTCAATGTTACAAAAGTATTTACTATGGTTATTCACAATTATTTCCACCTATTTGTAAATAAGAAATTATTAGATATTCTGCATTTAGGAAGCAAAATATCTGAGTAGAAAAAGCTGTTACATTATTTTAAACAAGATGAGTCCAACAAATAATCTCATAGAGCGACAAAAATCTTGACATTGAAGCTTGAATTCAACGGTAGATGATAAGAGGTTGATTAAAGAGTGTCATACAGTCTCTACATCAAAGTTTACACCGTAGCTGTTAATTTAAACAACTTGATGTCTCTGTAGCCATAGTCTGTCTCAATAGCCTCACCTTGAATGGATGAGGCTAAAAGTCATTCCCAGATGTTATAGCGTTCTGTGTAAAAATGAGTATTTTGTATGTTCTTTATTCTGATATTTTTGGGTGAAGACTGCAGTTCCAAATCTTTTTCTGACATTTGAAACCTTAGTTAACTTATTTTAATTTGTGAATATCATTTTTTACAAATAACTGCACTTACTTTCCATCTAAGAAATGAGAGTGAAGCCAATTACTTTGCACACAGGTAAACGATATGAAACATGGTTCAATGATCAACAGCTTTTTAAATACTTTTCAACTAGGTAAAATACGCATACAGAACTCATAAGATATACATTTTCATGCAGAATGCTATAACCTACCCATAATAAGTACGGTAAAACCTGGAGATAACTTTTAGCTTCTCCTCTAATCAAAGTACTTAGGGGATTAGATTTACGCGCGAAGAACAAATTAGTTATTATGTAAGTAACAACTAAATAATCAGCTCAGTCAGACAAAAATATAGCTTTGCATAAGCATAGCAACTTGATTACCTTCAGGAAAACCTGAAAAATAACAATGAAATTCTACTGAATGGAGGAGGTTTGATCGATGTCAAAAGACGGCAAATTTATAATGCAGTGTATATTATTTTCAATAAAGTTGAAACAATTTTATGTAGCGCTTGATTTAAAAACACCTTAAGAATTAAAACACGATAATTTATCGAAATTATTAGTGATCCTATCAAGTTTCAATCATATTTATAACAAGAAAGATTTTAATGTATGCACTTATTACCTAGATTTATGATCTCAATATCCTATCGAAATCATTGGTACTATCATCATCATCATCATCATCATCATCATCATCATCATCATCATCATCATCATCATCATCATCATCATCATCATCATCATCATCATCATCATCATCATCATCATCATCATCATCATCATCATCATCATCATCATCATTATCAACATAGGACCAGGCATTACTGCGTAACGGTCCGAGTTGCCACACCTCATATCAGCACATCAAATAAAAAGATAGTGAGGCAAAGGATGAAGATAAGTGAATGCAGTCAAGAGAAATATAAAGTACGAGAAGAAAGGAAGGAGGAGTGACAAAATGGTGAGATTCGGTATAGTGTAGTTAAGATGAGGATAATGTGTGTATACATCTGCGCCACTGACTTCGGTTCTGAGCCATATCATCTAGGGTCTCCAACCACTGGTTCCTCTTGTCCCGCGGACCCCAACCACCTAGTCTGCATCGTCCTACATGGCTTAAACCAACAGTCAGAGACTTCATACATTGGTGTCATTGGTACCGCACATGGTTATGTGTGTACTAGACACTGAAGAATGACTATTTTAATGTACAGTGGAAACAAAATTGACAAAAAAATTTGATTCACTCAATGAATCTCAGAACTTAACACTTTCTTTTGAGTATTGTTTTGAAGGTGGTTTTCAATTTGTAGGTAAACGTTTCAATATTAAATTATCTAAATCAGAGGACACCAATACAATAGTAGTCAGTAAAACATTTTCAGTATTATTTTTGAATTGTACTACTTTTCAGTTGGAGTCAATAATGAAAATAACTAACTGAATAAATGTTGAGGTGTGTACACAAGTAAACAGCTGTCGACTGATGATCGATTTAATCCTCTATTCTATTTCCATAAAGAATAAGTCACCACAATACATATAAGCCAGTTAAAAGATCTTCAAGTCCACCTACACTTTCTTCTACATACATTTAATAATTAATAAAATAGTCTTGAAGTTAATTAGTACGAGTAATTTTCATTGAACAAAATGCATCTGTTATCAAATAAAAAAAAGGTTTAAGACAAGTGTTTTATTGAACGAATTAATGGACTGTATAGACTATGCATAGAACCTGTTTCTTTTCCAATTTCTCGAGTAAACTGACATTTACTATAGTAAGATTTACAATGGAAATGTATCAGCCTCTTGCAAACAAACAATCAAAGTAAAACAGAAAAAAAAAACAAATACCTATGGTAACATTAGTGAATGAAAATCGAACTGTTATTCAGATTATGTATGCTTGTTTGTAGTTAATCGGGAGAAGTAACCAAATTTACCAATTTCATATTTCTATATGCCTTGTCTTCCTTCTACTACTAAGAAAGAGACATCTGTGTGTGTGTGTGTGTGTAAATAGTGAATATGAACAACACCAAATTATACAATGTACAATGTTCAACAGAACGCAAGGATCAAGGGAAAAGTAAACAAACAAATAAATAGAATGGCTATCACAACTACGTAACCTAGTGAATTGTGCTATCTTATTTGAAGCGATGGTTTCTTGGCTCGAGTCTCACTGGGTACCTCAGATGAAATGAAATCTGAATCTTCAATCGCACAGTTAGTCTATATCCAACATTATTATCAAACGGTTTATTAAGAAGGAAAGGAAGTTTTTCAAACAATTTACGAAATGAAAAAGGAAATATGAAATCACTCACTTCATCACCCATCATTTGATCTTCAAAGCAATCAGGTGAATATATATCGCATTGTTTAGCAGCACCTTCTTCTCCAGGAAGGATATAAAAATCTTCAATGAAACCCTAAGAGAAAAGAATATGGAGTTTGATAATCTCTTTATCTGTTATTCTATGAAAACAATATATTCCTCATTTTTATGCAGTGTAGGTGTTTCTTTTCCCAACAAGTCTCATAAATAGTATATACCCACAATTCAATCGCCTTCCATGGTGGAATCATTGGTATTCAAACTACTGGGCTAGGGTGAATCGAATGACACATTAAATGTGGAAATACATCAGCATGATTACAAAATCTTGAGCCTATCACAGTGAATTTTATTTTTATATCACCTAAACCAGCTAAGAGTTACGATAATTTGGTTGGTTGTGGCTAGCAGAAAAACCCACGTCGGCTCGTTTCCTCCTGCCTGGGACTCGTCAGCTCGATATTGTTTACACTGAGACTCGAACCTCGTACGAATCGCTTCAAATACCGGGGCGTTATTCACTATGCCACACAGGAACGACAGCTGTTTCTGCACAATGGCTGATAGTTATTACTATTTATTAACATACTTATTATTCTCCGTTGTTTTGTTAGGTTGAATTGTTCGACCTCTATTGGCCTATGGGCTGTGTCGCCCGTTGTACAAGAAGCTGCTACCGTTCGTCTGTGGCACAGTGGATGACGCCCTGGCGTTTAAGACGATGTGTACGAGGTTCGAGTCTCAGTAGGAACAGGACCACCCACTGGAATGCAGGTACATCCAGCTGAAGATTCCCAAATAGGACGAAACGCACGTCCTGGATCCTTCTGCTAGCCACAACCAACCAAATTATCATAATTAACATTCAAGAAATATCGAGGCATCCACATAGGAGCCCATATGCCAATAGAGGTCAAGTAATTCGATCCACCAAAACAACGGAGAATAACAAGTATGTCAATAAATAGTAATAGCTGAGAATTGTTTTCCTTACTACTTAGAATGAGATGAACAATTTGCATAGACAACAATATCGGTTATAGCAGTGTTGCATGTATTAAATTGATTTTCAATTGAGACAAAATGCCTCTCTGAGTAAAATTGAGCATGGTACCGTCAAATAGTTTAACTAAACTCAAATAAATATGTTATATGGTTGAAGTAGCAGGTATCACCTTTCAGTTGTTGACAAGCTGAATTCGTGCAAACATTTTGAGATTTTTTCATATACCCTAAAACTTTATTTTACTTATTCATTAAATTCAGCAATTATTGGACTAATGTATTGTTCAAGTTTGCTATTTTTTAGCACAGAATAGTTTCTTTTGTTTACCAGATCGAATTAAGATTTGTCAAAGTACAACTTGTCATTATTCTATAGTATACTTCTAAAATAACTGCTATATCTCTGAAAAGATCATTCGTTTCCTTGAAAAAGAGAGTAGTTATTCATAAGTTAGAAGACTGACAACATATAAATTTATGTAATGAATAAACACACTTTGTCTTTCAATGATACTCTACTTTCAGGGATAGCCATACTGAAATAAGAAAGTTAAGCGAAAACATGTACCCAGAGAAGCATCATTATACCAATATTTATGAGTAAAACTGTGTGGGATTCTCATCAAATCAAATATAGATGCCTGAATAAATTAGTATTGGACACAATTTTAGTTAACTAATCTAGTAACAATGTTTAGAATCCACACTTTATTCGCAGCCATTGACTAGCTAGAATATACAACCCAATTAGTGATAAAATATTAGAGAAGTGGTTGTCTTACACGCTACTCAAGTTTCAACTAGTATCATGCCTAGTTGGACTGAAATGTATATGCTTATGAGAAACTAATTATCCTAATAGTTACACGATTACTATGTCAAAAATCAAGTTTTTGTTTCCTAAAAACTGCTGCTGGTTTACGCCCCTCTAGAAATAACTCTAACCGTTAATATTTTTAAAGTTTACTGAGTAAAACTTGAGTTTGTCTTGTCAGTAGATTCTTGCGCCTTCTGCGTACCACTTACCTTTTGGTAGTCCAAACAGCCCTAGAATCTTCCTGATTATTTTCACTTTCAATATTTTAATTTCTTTTCCTTATATTCAAGATTGTCATTGTCTCCCACACTGTTTCAGTAAGATAAGTCGAGGAGGGAGCCGTTAAACAATTCATTTCTATGACCAATCCTGACGTCAGAGATCTAGTACTACGCCACTGAGCAACACGAACAACCGTACATTTTTCAGCAGTACGTTACGGCCCACTAATTCGATTGTTGAATATTCTTTCTCTTAGCCGTATCCTTAACTGAGGCATATATCAAGTAATATATCTCAGTGGAAAAGAACAATGACGGCTACTTATTGGCATGAAATACTAGAAGGTAAGAGATTATGATTTACAGCTGTATGCAGATATTGCACATTACTTGTCATCACTGAACTATTCTTTAATAAACGCGAGATAACTTGCTCTTGATTCACAATAAAGTAGCCACTAACTACTCCGATAGGAATTGATAGTAAACTAATTTATTCTAAAACCACCACACCATATTAATTTAATCAAGCAGTCGTGTTTTGCGTCTAGATTGAGACAAACACATATATACGTGTTGTGGCTGCGTACTGCTGAGGAGTCCCATACTAGGACGAAACAGCTGTCCAGTGCTCCCAGATTTTCAATGGTTCCTCAACTGATGTCAGTCCATAATGAATACTACTTCTAAATTAAAAATCCCCATTCATCTCAAAAATATATATACGTAAGCTGTCGTCTCAGCATCCACTGTGCATCCACAGTTCATCCTTGGGAAACTATTCATTAACTTGTTGGCATACACTCTAGAATGCCCTCAATAGACAAAATCAAATCTCTTACTGATGATGCCTTAAATGAAGAATTTTCAAAAGCTTACAATTGTTTGTGTTTGAGTTAAGGTGCTCATATCTTCAAACTTTGTATCTTCATTTTAGCAAAATTGTAATGAAAAGTCATATAAAACATATGGAAACTGAAACAGCCCCTACAGAATCATGACAAAGCATTTCAAAGGAAAGTAACTTACATGAATTCCATCTTTTAATATTTGTATTCGACCCCTGTTATCAATGCTTGCTGATGAACGATTATAGTGTACCGATTCGCGTTGTTTACAATCGACCAATAATCTTGCAGTTGTGGTACCAATACTGACTGCTACACGATGCCATCTAGATAAGGTATTATATTATTTTATAGAAAACTTTTGCCAGCGTATATATATATATATATATATATATATATATATCTTTTAAAGATATACTATGGATTAGGATGCCGTAAAAGAAAGCGGTCGTGAAATGATACTCTTTGCTTATTTTGAATACGAAGGGATATGCTCCACCAAAAAGTCTTCACTTTGGAAAGCCCTCGATACTTCCACCTGCGCTTATCATTTCAAATGCGTTTGCGGAAGGTAATATATAGGTTGTAGCGACAGGAAGTTGTATTCACTTATGGTTGAGCACTTGCATGAATATTCAGAGCATTCTTAAAATAAGACCGGAACAGGCTGAATTCAGGAAGTACAAATCATGTGCGGACCAAATTGCAACGCTTCGCATCATCATAGAACAGAGTACAGAATAGCAGTCAACTCAACTCTACCTCAGCTTTATCGACTTTGAGAAGGCCTCTGACAGCGTCGACCGAGAAGTAATTTGGAAACTGCTTCAACACTACGGAATACCGCAAACCTTTATCAGCCTCATTCAACAACTATATGAAGATGCCACATGCCAAGTGATCCACAATGGAAAGCTCAGTGATGCTTCTGAAGTGAAGACAAGAGTGAAACAAGGTTGCCTACTATCCCCAATATATTCCCGATTATGGTCGACTCGACTGGATCATGCAACAAATAGTGAGGAGCGAGAAGATGGGGAGACGCTAGCTGGACCAATGAAAAGACCTCAGAAGATTTGGATTTTGCCGATGACTTGTGTCTGATGTCGCACAAACTCGAAGATCTACAGGCAAAAACTAACAAGTTGACAGAAGAGGAAGAACAGCAAAAACAGGACTTCTAATGAATGTAGAGAAGGCGAGGTGACGAAGATACCCAACCAACACCACCACCATCACCACCAACAACAACAACAACAAACTCCAATCACCATCAACAGGAGAAACTTAAAGGAAGTAGCTTCTTTCACCTACCTAGGCGAGGCAGCATCACTTCAAATACAGGCGGCACGGACGAGAACGTCAAAGCAGCCAGCATCGAAAAGACAGCAAGATAGGTGTTCATTAACCTGAAATCAGTGTGGAGATCTACAGCACACTACACTACACTACACTACACTCAATATAAAGCGTGAACAACATCCGGATTTTCAACAGTAATTCAGTCAAATCAGTGATTCTATATGATGGCTGAGAGACTTGGCACGTTATGAAAAGCATTTACAACAAACTACACACATTCATCAACAACTGCCGCCACGCTGGCTCGTTACTGAGGCTCAGATGGAATGCCAGAAAGAATAAGTAGCAAGGAACCCTGACTGTCTGACAACGAATCAACCAAGAATCTATCGCTCAACAAACATGCAGAAGGAAGTAGAGATGGATTGGATTGGGCATAGACTGAGAAGACCGACTGGGGCATCACGCGTGAGGTCAGGTACTCGAGTGGAAGCCAGATGGGAAACGACGAGTTGGGTGTCCCGACTGAGGGTGAGATGGAGGAGATGGTGTGAGGAAGAAATGAGGGCTTGTGGGCTGTCGTGGAGCGATGTTCAAAGGACTGGAGAGAATAGAGTGGAATGGAGACGTGCTACTGAATCCCTATGTTCCATTAGTAACCCAAGGGACAAATAATGATAATAATAATAATAACAAAATAAGACACTGAGAGGCTCTATAATCCAATCTCTCACATTCTGTGGGCCTGATAAAAGAATAAGAGTTTTTCAACAATTCTAGCTGGAAGTGTCATCTACCAAAAATAACCTTCTTTTTCTCTTCACTTCTTCTATGTATACTTTTATAAATTGCCTGGTTCTACGTTGAACTTTGTGTTCTTGTGCCTGTTGATATCTTCTTGGCCATACTTATGTGACGATAAAGTCCATATCATTTACTTTAATACCTGGATTATGAAGCTTGTAAGCGTTACAAGATAAAAATTTAGTTGGTTTTAAGATTACAGTTGAACTAATGAGCTGAATGATTTGGATAAATGATAGTCTATATTTAATCACTAAACTAAGATTTATAAACAAACAGACACCAACAATCATCGAGGCAAATAATGTTATACTTTAGATGTAAAAAGGAAATATAATTGAGGAAAAATCAAGAAGCATTAAACATCTTCTCCTCAACAGTATTCATCTTATAACCTCAGGGAGGACTATCATTTGTTTTCCCAGAGATAAGTATTCCACTTCCATCGGGGTGTAAATATATAAACCAGAGGTCAATATTCTGCTAAATGCTACCGGTTTGAAACAGGACTACAATTAAATATTACTGAATTTCCAAATATTCAGTTTTAAATGAATATTATGAAATAGAATTTGTTACAAACAGTAACAGTAACAACAACAACATCCATGACGTACAATCCATCATTGAGATGAGTTTTGAAAATTGCTTTCTCCAATATTTTTCCTGAATATGCCTTAAAATCACGTGGATGAGTGTTAAGAAGTTGATCAAGTTGTGATTCTTTTGATAGATACTCAAGTTGTATATGTGTACCAAATGTTAAGCGTAAAATCATTCGTCCATGACGATCAAACAAAGTGAATAACTCATTTTCCAGATCAGATTCCAGTCGCACAGTGAACAAAATTGAAAGATCAGGTGGAAAAGAATCTATGTACAAAAATATATACGTAAGGTTAAATACATGACAAAATAAAACATTATCTGATATTACTTACATTTATCATAGTTTGACACTTTACATATGAAATTTTCTTACAGTTGAACAAACCACTAAGAAAATACATGATGACTACTTAAATGTGTGTTTCTTCAAGTAGCATCAATGTAGATAGCAGAAAAACTTTTGATTTGAGAATGTTAGCTGTTTGGCATTCTACAGACTACATCTATATGAAGGTAGAGGTTTGCTGTCATCGGACCAGATGGCTTAATCATCACCTGCTAGAAAATGAACTAATTACATATTTTGCAGATGATTTGAATACATGAGAACCCTTCATAACAGTGTATGAGTAAAACTTGAGCTGTATACGGTAAATTATCACTTCATACTGATCAGATATTTTTTGTTGGATAGAATTTTACGCACAATTTATTGCCATGATCACATCGTAGTTATCACATGACTTTCAAACTCTTATTTTATAATTCCACAGTTTCTGAGTTCTTTATTTTTAGTAATATAGAAAAATCGAAGTTTCTGCAATATGTTCCATGCTTCTGGAGTTGATTTGATGAACAGTGTGACTAAGTTTTGATACAAATGATTGATGGTGGTTAGCAGTGGATTTTGGGCGCACGTCCTTTTCTATTTGGGACTGATTAGCTGGATATGAGCGATGTTGTTCCTAATAAGACTCATGACTCGGTAGCCAATGTGTAACACTCTGGTGTTTGAAGCGGTCCGTATCATGTTCGAGATTCAGTGTGAACAACATCGCTCACTGAGAGACAGGTACATAAAGCTGATGGACCTCAACTAGGACGAAATGCACGTCCTGGATTCCACTGCTAGCCACCATATATAACTAATATCAAAGCTAAAACGATAGGCAATATCGAAGCATCCCCACAGGAGCAAATACCAACAGAGGTTGGTCAATTCTGTCCAACCAAAGACGGGATAGTAAAAGCAACATCACATTGATTAAGTTAGTTTATAGTTGTATCACCGCAGCTCAAGTGTAATTAAGAACTACCACCATATCCAGCCATGTAATATAATTGTGAACTATTATAAGCGTAGCGATAGCCGGGTTCTTTTGTACATTATTTATCTTAATACGGTCTGTCATTTTATATTTCGCTACATGTTTGCGCTCCAATATCCTGACTGATATCAGAGTCAAGAAGTTGACCATTGAGTTGGTCAAGCTATAAATAACTCTCCATATTTGTTAAAAAAAGCCAAAATTTCAGACTGTGATAACTCTAAGAATCTGTATGGAAATGCTGTTAGATAAACTAATCAAATAAGTAAACTTACCAAGAACTAAAGTTCGGCCTTCAACATAAAGACTCAATCCTCGAGGTACGGAATAAGCCACTTGTCTTTCCTCATTGTTTGATGATGTCTCCAAGTCATTTAAACTCTGGCGACATCGACCAAGTGAAGTTTGTACATAAGCTTGTTCACCAAGTCGTACAGCTCTTAATATATCCAGTGTACCTGGAAGAACAAAAAAAAATATTTAATCACTGCTAGAAATTGGTGATCAGTAAAATCTGTCAGCAATGAACAGTTCTTTGGTTTCTCAACGATTTGCACTTTTTAGTTTTTGAATGAATAAATGCAAGATTATGAGGTCAATCAACAGTGACAGCAGACTTTGGGCAACAAGGTCACATTCTACTGTTTATTTCCAGTTTCAAGAAAAATGATTACTGTAAAGTATGGCCCACTCATTCATGTCATATGCTTCCCCATGAATACAGAGTTATTCGTAAATGTTGGAATCTGAAAGCCTTTCTATTAAGGCATATCTTATCAACTCTAATTTATTTCATTGGACTGCTTCTTCGAGTGTCGTTACCTAAACTACTCAGAAATCATGCGATTCCATTGGTGGGTGGTAGGATCCACATAAATTCAGCAGTTTTACAACATATTTATTGCACATTAATTAGTTTTTACCATAGGTTGGTATAACTGGTTGGACAATAACTGAGGAGCGCTAAACAGTAAAATGTTGATCCACCTTTCTTTCCGAATTATTCAACATCACTATCTGAATTCTCAAGAAAGTTTACAATACAAAATGAAAAATGTCTACACAAGCTATGGCTTAATATGAAGTTCATATGTAAAGCACCCCTTGTGTATTGTGGACCTGTACTTCACTAACTGTAACAGTTTTCAAAACTAATCTAACGCGTTAAGTGGTAGCAAAACTTCACATAGATAAATATGGTTTAGAAACCTTAAAGGTAAATTCCTCTGGTGTACATATTATGAAGTTTAGAAACATATAAATGATTTTACCTTAATCTTTACACTTGTGAGTTCAGGAATTAATCACCAACGGGTAAGACATCCCATCTTTTAGTACTCAGGTCTGAGCACTGTTTGAAGTCTATCCACCGAGTTTTACAATGTGGCTACTAAGCTAAGTGGTGCAATACTGAAGTGCATTATATTTCGGTGTTAGACCCAAGTAATCAGTTGTTGGGAAGCCCATTATAACCGAGATTTCGTGGTTATCGGTACTCATCAGCAAAGCATATCTGCAACAACGAAAAAATCGGTGTTTTCTAGATAATTCAAGCTTATGTCCGTTAGAATACGGCTCAAAGATGTACATCAAGTGACGCTTACAACAAATTTAATAACTAAGCATACCTTTTTATTCCATAAAAATTTGATTTTCCGGACGAAATAGTTCAATCTATTTGGTTATTTCAGTAGTTGCCGTGGTGGCCTTTAGAGTCACTTATATATGTCAAGTTAACCGCTACACCTGCTCCTAGCCTGTAAACCACCATATTTTTTATAAACTGGGTTTCAGCTTAGAAATGATGATACGAAGACAAGACAAATCTTTGAATATCTTCTAGGAACTGGAATCATTTCAGATAAAATTACAAACAGCATCGAGTAAAGGTTTTTCTATACATTTTGTTTCCTAAGTCATCGAAGACGCATGTCTTCAGTCAGAAGCTGTGAGCCTTACTGAAATTTAATGATCAGCATTTTTTCAGTTTCAGTAGTTCATTTAAGTGTTATGTAGATTTATAACTGATTTATTATTATATACATGACTTTGAACAAAAGTTCATAAGAATTTACTGATATTAGAATAAACCTGCTTGTTTTTTTCGATAGGTTGCTGTCGAGAACTGGTCGGTACAAGGAATCTTCTCATAGAATTACTTCAGGTGAAGAGTTACGAACCATTGGGAACTGCGTCCTTATTCCTCAGAATTCCAAAGTCTTTGTTTGGATTCTCAAGACCATCTGGAATTCCATATCTTTGGGGAATTTCGAAGTATACCGAAACAATTAGACAATGCACTGGTTATCTAAGCGATACCAGCTAGTGACAAAAAGCGCAAAGTATCTATTTAAATAATGTGTAAATAACAGCGTGTTTCAAGCTTCACAAGAAACACTACAAACCACCAGTCACAACGCAGGCAGACCCAGTGAAACATGTGACCTATACATCACAGTTAGCCACCATTGAACAAGTACAGTAAAGAAAATAGCCCTATTCTAATTTGTTTTATTCGGTCAATTTTCACCACAGTATAAACAGTTTGAATTTTAGGGTAAAGTTTATCCAGTAACCTTCATACTAATTTCCAAGTTTGTGAAAAAAGACCACAACACTGAAAAAGCAGTTGCATTCAAACCACAGGGACAAGTATGAATTTTAACTAAACATAGAGGGTAGAGACTGAAAAACGTTTGTTGTGGGATGTCTACGTCAAAATTCGATTCTTTTTCTTCCCAAGAACGAAACTGATTTTCATTTGAAACAATCGAACCTTTTTTTTCGTGTATACGCACTTCTTTTCTTCCTATAGAAAGTATAATAAACTACGAGAACTAACTAATCCTAAAATTGGTTTATTTATACCTGTAATTTTCCGTTTTTATTCTTAATCGACCTGATCGACCTCTGTCAGTATATGGTCGCCACTTTTAGCCACTATCAAGTAAATTAACCCTTGAATATCTTACTAATGACATTTAGATTCCCGACGGAAATTATAAAAATAAATGATGGTTTGAAGATCGGCCAAAATACTACTGATGTAATGAGACGGAGAAGAATGTTCATTATGACATTTTGTACCTTACTTATGGAATATGGTACCTTTCCACTGAAATGTTCATTCGCACAATATGTTTCGTTTCCCCTTCTTCTTCTACCTCGTTTGCTCTTCATACGCCCACACTGTCTCTTACGTTTCTCTCTCCAGAATATTTACCCCTTGTTCTTAATTACTGATGATTTCTTCTCACCTCTCACTATATACTTCTTATATCTATTCTAATCAGTAGCATCCATTACACTGATACAGAAAACAGAAATGCCACTGAGATATTTATAGATGTAACATTGTTGGGATAATTATCGTATTGCGACAAAATGTAATTTGTCAATTAAAGCTGTTTTGTTCGGCGCTTGATCATATTACTTAATAATTATAAGTAGTAAAGCTTAATAGGAAGCAAACCTAGTTCATAATTGTTTTTCTCGATTTAATATGAAATGAATAAGTGGTCAAAATGAATGATTGATACAGACTGGCATCTACTTATCTGTTATTCTTTTATAGAGAACTGAACAAAGTGTAAACACTGTTAATCACTGAAGACATGTAAGCAGGGCCAGTTGGTTAGGACTGATTATGTGCAATGCCCATTAAGTTGAACTTAATTTGTCATCCATAACCAGCCAGATCATTTTGCCAACTACAATTATCCTATGTAGTTTGATCAATATCAAATTAGCTGAACCACTTAACATCACCTTTAAACTAGAGTGAAATAAGAAGAGTTGACTGGATAAAGGTAAAAGCCATTTGAATGACTAATGCGTAACTTTCTGTTTAAGAAAAACTCTTCATGACTGATAGGACAGTCAAAGTGGATTGGCAACTGGGTTTGGGAGTGATTCATTGGTGATAATGAAATCTTTCGTTTGAATCATACTGTGGTTCAGGTTCTCCTTCAATGCCATCGTGGATGAAACTGTCTATCCGGCATAAAAACCTACTATACTGATGAGCCCAGTACCAAAAACCAGCACTTTTACAAACATTCGTTTCAGAAACAGAGAGATATTTTACTGTGTGACAAAATATAGCCGATAGTAAATCATGAATCAGTCAGGTATATTGGTAAGTCGCGTGACTCATGATTGGGTAGTGTGATTAGTCTACACTTATAGTTTGTGTTCTGCGATAAGGTAACAACTGTCATTCATAGTTTTCAATCGTGGTCTGTTATAGCTGCTACTTTATTGGTAAGCTGATAGTTAAACTAATTCATACGAGTCCATTACTACTATTATTATATTATTTGTCCCTTGGGTTACTAATGGAACATAGGGATTCAGTAGCACGTCTCCATTCCACTCTATTCTCTCCAGTCCTTTGAACCTCGCTCCACGACAGCCCACAAGCCCTCATTTCTTCCTCACATCATCTCCTCCATGTCACCCTCAGTCGGAACACCCAACTCGTCGTTTCCCATCTGGCTTCCACTCGAGTACCTGACCTAACGCGTGATGTCCCCAGTCGGTCTTCTCAGTCTATGCCCAATCCAATCCATCTCTACTTCCTTCTGCATATTTGTTGAGCGATAGATTCTTGGTTGATTCGTTGTCAGACAGTCAGGGTTCCTTGCTACTTAGTCTTTCTGGCATTCCATCTGAGCCTCTGTAACGAGCCGGCGTAGGCAGCAGTTGTTGATGAATGTGTTTAGTTTGTTGTAAATGCTTTTCATAACGTGCCAAGTCTCTCAGCCATCACATAGCAGCTCACTGATCTGACTGAATTACTGTTGAAAATCCGGATGTTGTTCACGCTTTATATTGAGTGTAGTGTAGTGTAGTAAAAGACTACTACACTACACTACACGGGAGAAACTTGAAGGAAGTAACCTCCTTCACTTATCTAGGAAGCACTGTTTCAACTACAGGCGGGACGGACGAGGACGTCAAAGTCAGAATCGGAAAAGCAAGACAGGCGTTCATTAGCCTGAAACCAGTGTGGAGATCTGCACTCCACTCAGCATGCGGAACAAGATACGGATTTTCAACACCAACGTCAAGTCAGTGCTCTTGTATGGTTGAGAACTTGGCGCGTCACGAAAGGCATTTCCAATAAACTACAGACATTCATCAACAACTGCTTACGCTGGCTCGCTGCTGAAGCTCAGATGGATTGCCAGAATGATAAGAATAAGCAACAAGGACTCTGGGAACGAACCAACCAAGAAGCTATCATCCAACAAATATGCAGGAAGAAGTGGAGATGGATTGGCCATGCACTGAGAAGGCCGACGGAGGACATCACGCGTCAGGCCAGTCCCTCGAGTGGAATCCCCTGGGAAGCGACGAGTTGGACGTCCTTGCCGAGGGTGACATGGAGGAGGTCGTGCGAGCAGGAAATGAGAGCTTCTGGGCTGTCGTGGGACCAGGTTCAAAGATCTCAGAGAACAGAGTTCACTGGAGACGTGCTACTGAAGCCCTATGTTCCACTAGGAACCAGGACTATAATAATATAGTGTAGTGTAGTGCTGTAGATCTCCACACTGATTTCAGGTTAATGAACACCTATCTTGCTGTCTTTTCGATGCTGGCTGCTTTGACGTTCTCGTCCGTGCCGTCTGTATTTGGAGTGATGCTGCTTCGCCTAGGTAGGTGAAAGAAGCTATTTCCTTTAAGTTTCTCCTGTTGATGGTGATTGGAGTTTGTTGTTGTTGTTGTTGGTGGTGATGGTGGTGGTGTTGGTTGGGTATCTTCATCACCTCTGTCTTCTCTACATTCATTAGAAGTCCTTTTTTTGCTGTTCTTCCTCTTCTGTTAACTTGTTAGTTTTTGCCTGTAGATCTTCGAGTTTGTGCGACATCAGACACAAGTCATCGGCAAAATCCAAATCTTCTGAGGTCTTTTCATTGGTCCAGCTAGCGTCTCCCCATCTTCTCGCTCCTCACTGTTTGTTGCATGATCCAGTCCTTCACAACAGACAGATCATGAGCCCATAAGCACCAATCTAATAATCCACTGGGTTATTATAAAATCAGATCTATGAATTAAAAATCATTAAAATAGAATGGAAGCGGCTCTTGTTTGTTGCTCTTCAGCGTTAGAACTCCATGGAGTTTCCAGCGAAGATCAAAAATAAAAGACAAAAGCTGGTTTACATTCAGACCAACAGAGCTAATCTCAGCACTCAAAAAATCCAATCAAAGCAGGAGCTTAAAGTGCTGAAGGACTAAGTGAATACATAAAAGAAGCCTATCCATATGGTTCAGTATGATAATCCACAGGAAATTATAAGTATCAAAAAACAAAACCTGATAACCGTTACACAAGTAATGGCTCTTAGGACTGGTAATTGTGTGGTTGTTGAAGGCATGGATGCTGGGTTCGAGTCCCAGTGGAGACGCCACTCAATGAAATGCAGCTGCATCCAGTTGGCAAATCGCAGATAGGATGAAACGCATATTATGGCTTCCACTGATATTAACCATGGAGCAAATGAAGGCTGAAGCAATACAAAGGCATCTGTTCAGGGATTCCATATGGCAACAAAGACCGATCTATTTGCTGCAGTACAAATAATAACAGGGGATTAAAAGAATTAAGAAAGAATCGAAGTACTAATTAGTCGTAGATGAGCTAGTCTATGATAGATAACTTTCTTGGTAGAATCCCACCTTCATCTAGTAAGCAATACTGTCTCACTGTGTGGTATATCTCACAGGCAAAACTAACACTGGTGCCATAGCAATAGCTTCAGAAATGTAGCCAACTAAGATAAAACTTCAACAGGTGGTGCCACATCTTCTCGACGGTTCCTTAACTATTATCCAGTTTTTGATAGACAAACTATTCTTTATCGTGAACACTCAATAAAATCGTGATTTCTAAATTTTGAACTGTATAATTACATGTTATATTTGTAGAACAGCCAGAATCCAGCCAACAGCCGATAGATTACTAGACTGAATAGCGAATCAAAAAATCGTGTGTAACTTAAGTGACCCACTGAGTGACCTTAAACTGTCCGTAGTAATGTCTAACCAATAAATATCTTGTTCATATTATACTAGTATACATTTGATAAAAAGAGAAGGAATAAGATTTCATGTGACAGCTTTGTTTCAATAATTATCTAGACCATAAGATTTTCTACATACTTTTAATTGCCTAGAGTTAAAGTCAGAAATACAGAATAAATAATTTACCTGATTTGTGACTGAGTTGTTCACCCTTGCAGTAAACTTTAACTTTAACTTCCTGAACCCTAACATTTGTTTTTAAGTGGAATAAAACAGTAAAGCGCCAGGTACTGTATCCCCATATCAGCTTTGATGCTGGCTTCAATAAACGGACCTCGGAAAGTAACTCTTAGCTTTTCAAACCTGACTTCCAAACCATTGCGAGTAATCTGAGTTTTGTGAACTTCCCTTATCAACTTTCTATGAACACAATGGTTGTAGCTCCGGTGTTCTTGTAGGAGCTTTATTTTCTCGCTACAAAAATTTATATCGTGACAGAGATGGAATAATTTTACACACTGAAAGAAGAACAAACTTTACCCCACCGAATCTCTGAATACAGTTCCCATTCATTTCAAGGATGGTAGAATTTTTCGATTCTTTCATCCTTACTTCACTTAGATCACCAAGGATTTTGCCTGGACATCTTGTGAATGTGTCATATATGCTCGTCCGTCCCTTATGATCACCAGTCGTCACTCTATATCAGCAATAAAAGTCATTCAAAACACTGTAACCGTATATAGTCTTACCAAAAATCAACCTGATGTTCCACCTTCCTACTTCAGCTCGATTAGGACTGACATGAGAAGACGTGACTAGACAGCTAATGTGCTTAAAGGATTTGCATACCAAAAGGACACAACCTTTGGCGATTGAGTCATAGACCCTTCCAGCTGCAGGATCTCATAGCTCAACTGGCACAACATTGGAACTTTTATCCGGAAGTAAGTAACTGGTTTGGATTTTGACAAGACCTAGGTTTTCATTTCACTTTCAATCAATACCACTCTACCAAACCAGGGAGGGCAATCTGAAGTAGGTTGATGTATCTTTAATGACTCTCGATACACACTGCTTTTTCAAAGACGTTGCCAGTTCATAATAAAAGTTATTTTAATATTTCCAACCATTGCCATACTATTACTATTAATAGCGGGAACAGCATTATTATTGATTGTGCTTAAATTATTACAAACTAGCATACCCAGCTGTTGTAGGCTAGTTAATAACAGTAGCGATTTTAGCAGTATATCTGTAGGCGGTAATTTTTTAAGCTTTTTAAACCTGAACAACAAAATTTCATTCACATTAATTTATCTTAAACAGGATAAGTATAATATCTACCTTATCTGTATGAATGTATGTATGCTTTTACTTTACCTTCAGTTGGCAAACTATTAGATGCACGATTCTCTTCTTACTGTTAAAAAAGATTAAAAGTGAATTTTTTTTATCCTGGTAATAAAAACTTAAAACACGTTATGTTGAAGTTTAGTAAATCTACCAATATAGATGAGATCGTGATTATTTTTTAAGATAACGAAACTTAAAGGAATAATATGTCTTTCCTACGTCCAAATGTTGTTTGCCATCCAAATCAAAACTTCTGGATTTCACGAACCACCACATACTCTTAAGAATTCATCAGCGTCATTTGCTGGATTCGTTTATGAATGATTTCTTTATACTGAGTGATGACTGAAGGTAAAAAAAGAAACTATTCACTGTAGGATGCAAACTAGAGGCCTCTGGTTACTGTTTATTTGTTCTATCAACTGAACTACGATAACGAGATGCTGACAGCCTCTCGGAAGCTATTAAAATCCTGGGTGATAAGTATCTGTTGATGGTGGTCCCATTAGCTGCATAATTAGGTTTTCTCGTTCCAACCAAAACCGCGATGAGTTAGAAATTCAGTGCGTTGCACTGGTTACTGATAAGACTATTTAAAATGATTGTAGCTTGTCAGACTAGTGTCTTAATATTACAGCAACTCAGGTTCTGATTTCACAAAGAACAGTGAACCGGTATTACAGACATCAGACTTCTGAGCCACGGCTGTCTCATTTTTATTTATTTCTCTACACTTTTAGATATCTAAACTCTTTTCTATAAGATTATACATAGAAACCTTCCCGATATACAAGTATGTTTCAACTCAAAGAGTTTACCTAAACGAAGTGACAACTTCACTTCTTTTTGATTATTTCAAAGTAACTCAATGAGTCTCTTTTATACCTGCTCTTAGAAATAATCGTCAACAGATTAAATGATCACTGAAATGACATGCTGTTAAATTACACTCAGATGCCTGAAAAAAATACCAAATATCAGTCATCAGTTAGACAGCATAAGCAACGATTGTATATCATTGCAGTTACACTCAAAATGTTTTCAGAATTTGATAAAGTTGTATAAGATTTAAGGGAATTATAGAAAAGCGGTTAAAAACATGGTATATGGCGAGATTTATGGTGGTAAGGACGTCTTAGTTAAGGGAATATTTTATCGGGTGTTTTGAGGTTTTAGAGCTAAAGCAATAACTTTCAGCAGTGACCACTGTATTCTAACCCCACCCATGTCATACATCTACAATGGTTTTATCTGTAACGTGACAAAGAAGACAAGAATGAGAGCTATTTTTGGCTTGATATTTTCACTGTATAGCTCTAGAATTCAGTTATACTTGAGTGGTAACTTACCAACAGTAATGGGAGCATGATATTAGAGCTGACCGGAGTAGATGTTTATACCTTTTAGCTTGAGGATAATTTTTCGTCCTAAATTATCCTGCACAGCCTTAGTCTATCCGCATTTAAATCCATAACCGCAGTTTCTTATATACATCTTTACGGTGACATGTTCACCTTAAAAGTAGGTATGAAGTAAGAGCACCAAAAGTTATGACTTTTTGAGTCACGAAATGTAAGCAGTAGATTATTGGGAATTATGACAAACGGTACGCTTTACTCAACCTTTTCATCACTTGGGACATTAGTGCTTATATATGCATGGCTGAATTTCAAACTGAACCTTGCTTCAAGCTTGTTTCTGGTCAACAGCATTACCCTTTATTAAACATACTATCCGTTTACATTTAAACTGAGAAAATGTCAGTTGATTGAAGTATAATTTTGACTGGAAGATTAGATGATACTCATAACTCAACTGATAGTCTTCTAAACTATACACTGATGTTTCTTCTATACCTTGCAGTTACTCTGACTTCACTTCCTATAATTTCAGTGCTGATTTTCACCTAAAAATAGTTTTAAAATGAAGTTTTTCTTAGGTATTTCAACCATTTTTGGGGATAAATCAAAAAACTAAGATTTAATCAGCTAGACCAGGGTGTACCATGTCTTAGATACCACTGTTTCTTTAGATGGTAAGTAAATGTTTTTGAAAAAATCTATTTAGCTATGAATATTACCCAGTATGTTTGAATCCACGCTTACTTTTTCACTTTATTTTTGTATGAATAATAATATGGTGTGCAATTTTTTATCCAGATATCTCAAGAATGCTTACCATCCTTCACAGCCAATCGACATTGTCAGGAGTTCCGAGAAAATATACCTTTTAATAGCAGTAAATACCAGATTAAGGGACAAAATAAATGGAAAATAGTCTTCTAAGAAGGCTTCGTGATTGAAACGATTTTATGCATGCATAAACCGCTGTTTCTGTTCGGTTGAGTATCTGTAACTAATTGAGATTTGTGTTCTTTTAATCGAAAATATAATTTATGAATTACTGGGGTTATGAATTAAATAGTTACTGTTAGTAAGGTTGACTTTTTGTAGCTAAATGCTTAGTTGAGAAAATACTGGCTCAATACAGTGAAAGTAAAGAGTAGGATATACACGAGTTAGCCACTAACGGAAAACCGATTTGGCTACCAATTTCCGAATGCCCGTCTCTGGTTGAAGTCTACCGATCAAATTTTTCAGTGTGACCGTCAAGCCAAATGATACAACACCTAAACAGTGTCCAATACAGCGTCGTATCATTTAGTTCGATGGTCACTGCAAAACGTGATCGATAGAGTTCGATCAGTACTAAGCATTCAGAACTAGGTAGCTAAATCAGTTACTGTTGGTCAATTCATGTACATATCCAGCCCTAGATAGGGTTAATTGTGGCTTGAATGACCCAGTAGTTTTTGCCTGTGATTTCAGCATAAAGTAACTCAGGTTCAAATAAATGAGGAAATACCATTTTCCTTATGATTGTAGATACGCCAACAAGTGCTAACAAGCAAAAAACTTTGAATGAATTGAGCTTTTTGCTTCCAGACCCTGAAAATTTAACACTTAATGAGTAGAATATTCGTGGTTATGAAACACAAAGTCATAATACCTAACATCCTAACAGCTTTTACTGCTGTTATATCATTGTGGTGATGACTTGAGTCCTTATTGGTAGCTACAGATGCGATTTTGTACGAAGTACTGACCAACATAAGGTTTCGATCAAGAAGGCGTTCCTGTTAATCATCTCAAATCTTCTAACACTAGGCTTACCTACAATTAGCATATGCGTTTGTAAAACGTAAAATCTAAACACTTTCTTTGCATTTTTATGAATCTATCACTATCGGTCTGGTGTCTGACGCTTCAGTGAGCATAATTTTCTTGTTGAAAACTTTGGAAATGATGAATTCTAGATTATCTTTGAATGCTTCTTATCGATAGCAATCTATTGTGGAAATAGTTGTATAAAATATTACAACAGAGGTGGTATAATACTAGTTATAATATTCATTGTATAAGACCGTAGCACTTATATCGGTGGGAAAAATTGTTCAATATTCAATATGTTCAACTTCTTTGGCAAGTAGATTATTAAAATGGAGTATAAACAGTAATTTCATGGCGCTACTAGGAAAAATTTAGAAATGTTTATTCGGAAAATAGAAAAAGCTATTCCCCACTCATAAAATCACACATAAATTTATGGTAAAATATGATAGAAGGTGAGGAGAATCATTAGGAACTTAGCAGCAGTTTTGCCTGGCCAAATGTCAAGAAAGTCGTACATAAAACCATAAAAAAGGAATAAACGTTTCCATGATGTTACTTCAGTAATCAAATGTAGTTTTCAATCTTCAGAACAAGATATTTCAGTTTGTGCTAGCTGCTTGTGGAGACGCCTAAATATCACCATTTTATTATATCCTGTTATTTTTAGTAGTTGCTAATACTAATTTCAGAATTCACGTTTAATCTCCTTTCAGACTTCATTTACCTGCCTTTATTAGTGTTACTAGTGGAACATACTGGAAGTAGTACTCATCGATTTAAATCCCACTAAGCTTTACTTTCAGTTTGTGTTAGTATATCAACTACTTTCATGGACACTACGAGACAACAGTTTTCAAGTTTAAGTCTCCGTGACTGACTCTATAAAAGACGAATGACCTGTCCTAGATTCAATTGGTAATCTCCATCAAAGATAAAACCTTAATCTAATAAGCATTTGACTTAAATATCTTCATTCAATGATGAACAGTGAATGTTGAAAGTGATTTGGAAGTGTAAGACCTGTTTCTACTTCAATATATGGAACTGTTTATAATCGATATTTCTGTTGAAGTTTAACTTTCAATGGGTGAAATAACAAACATCTGAAGCATAAATGACATTACGAATGAAAAAACTTCTAAGGTTTTTTTAAACAATGTCATGACGTAATCACTATATTGAAATGGATGAGGATATTAAATTAACGTCTTTCCTGTGAAACAACGACTAGTTGACGGTTTACTTTATTATTATTATTATTATTAGTCTCTTGGGTTCCTAGTGGAACATAGGGCTTCAGTAGCACGTCTCCAGTGACCTCTGTTCTCTGAGATCTTTTGAACCTGGTTTCACGACAGCCCAGAAGCTCTCATTTCCTGCTCGCACGACCTCCTCCATGTCACCCTCTGACGTCCAACTCGTCGCTTCCCATGGGGATTCCACTCGAGGGACTGGCCTGACGCGTGATGTCCTCAGTCGGCCTTCTCAGTGTATGCCCAATCCATCTCCACTTCCTTCCAGTGCATATTTGTTGGATGATAGGTTCTTGGTTGGTTCGTCACCAGCCAGAACTCCTTGTTGCTTATTCTTTCTGGCAATTCATGTGATCTTCAGTAGCGAGCCAGCGTAAGCAGTTGTTGAAGAATGTCTGTAGTTTATTGGAAATGCCTTTCGTGACGCGTCAAGTCTCTGAACCATACAGGAGCACTGACTTGACGTTGGTGTTGAAAATCCGTATCTTGTTCCAGATGCTGAGTGCAGAAGATCTCCACACCGGTTTCAGGCTAATGAACGCCTGTCTTGCTTTTCCGATTCTGACTTTGACGTCCTCGTCCGTCCCGCCTGTAGTTGAAACAGTGCTTCCTAGGCAGATAGGTGAAGGAGGTTACTTCCTTCAAGTTTCTCCCGTTGATGGTGACTGGAGTTTGCTGTTGTTGTTGATGGTGGTGGTGCGGTATCTTCATCACTTCTGTCTTCTCTATATTCACTTGAAGTCCCGTCTTCGCTGCCTCTTCTTCTACGGTTTACTTTATATAGATTTATTAGACTGCAGTGATAATAGTCTGTAATCTATTTACCAGGTTAATTAACACCAATCCAAAAGATATTTTGTTCATTTCACGTTTATTGCGCAAAATTGTATAGTTCTAACTTGTATCCAATAGCCCACCTTAATTTTACTTCCTTCGTTTGGTCATTATAATCATCAGGTTGTAAAAATGAATAAGTGAACACTTTTTTGTGAAAAGTTTACCTAATAATCATCAATGAACTAAGTTTAGCCACTAAGTAGTAAACTGAAGCAAGATAAAACGATAGGTTAAAAACCTCCTGTTTGCAGTGACAAAGTATCCGGATGGAGATTTCTGAATATGTTTCAAATTAAATAGCCAGTCCCTATTATTAAGATTCAGGGCATATTTGTGTACAGTTTGTCGTATTGCTGCTTAGATTCATTGTGAATAGCTTCTAAAGATCCTTAATTAATGACAATTACTAGTTTATTTGACTACGATAGGTAGAGAGAAGTTCAATTCCTCGCCCCAATAGTTTAAAGTCAACTGTCTATAGCATTAAGTTACGGTTCTGTTTGGATCTAATTTGTTACACTATCACCAGTTCGCCTTTCTTAATCATGTCACAAAATAAATCTTTGAATAACTTTATACTGGGTGATGACTGAAGGTAAAATGAAAATTTGAAGTGCGGTTGGATTCGAACCAGCGACCAATAGGTTTCCGGCTCGATGCTCTATCAACCCAGTTACAAGATCCGACTGCTGACCAGATTTTTATTTCACTTCAGTCACCAAGGGCTTAGCCCGACTACCATGTGAATTCGTAACGCGTTACTATCGCTTGGCCTTATTCACATTGTCTACCTAGTCAAGACCTCTCATCCCAATCGAAATCTAACTGAATTAGAGAGGGGGAGCATAATACTGATTTTCATTTGACTGTCTAAGATAGCCGTAGTTCGGCAGACTAGTATTTATATTGGGCGATGATTGATGGTGAAACTCATAAATCTTATAAATAGTTATTTACTACTAACTGCCGAAGAGTAACCAATTACAGCGAAAAATTATTTAGATAAGATAAGAACGTTATTCAAAGTGACACGAATAAGATAATTTGCTTTATACTTCATCTTATATTTTATTTTATCTGTTTTCAAGTTAACTACAGCAAAAAGCCGTTTGAAATATCTTAGATGTAACTGCGACATCGATGAGAAACGTTTAACCACTGAGCTTACAACCAGATCTGTATAATCGACCACTCTCAGTTCCTCACCTTACACAACAGCAAAATAATTTCCTAGTTAATTTAACATAAGTAATAAGCAAGAACTAGCTATAAAGTTTGAGTAAACAGCTTTTGAGATATTATTGCTGAGGAAATGTCGCTGATTGGCGTAGACACTGAGTATCCAGTCAGTGGGTCTTCAGTAAGAATCCCATCCCATTCATTTTATAAATTAATATATCTGTTGAACGGATGAAGTTTTGATAGGTTACTCAGCTAGTTCACTTTAATAAAATTTAAAAAAAATTCCACTGGAATAAACTTTCGCATATCCCATTAAATTTTTACACTGATAGCTTGTGTTACATTTCAAACTTGACAAACATTGAAAATTGAACCGTTGTTATGTATGTTCTCAGTATCAACAAAAAATATCTTGTTTGAAAGCTAACTCACACACTTTCATACCAAGATTCACAACCATATTCAGTATTTTGACGTTCATATTCAATGTTTACCAGTTCAATATTTAACCACTGAACTAAAATAGCGAATTCGTCTAGTTTATTTTTATGTACTGTTCTTTTAAATTGTTGATGCTTGGTAATAGGTTATCATTTGACTTAACTATCTAATTTATGTTCTTTTCAGACAAAGGGTGATGGAAGTATCTCATGACCTTTCCACTTCTTATTTTTTAAGTCAGTTGTTATTTTTGAAATGGGAGCGATAAATCTCAGCTTTTATAGAAATGAATGAATTAGTGGTGTTTAATCTGTTACACCTGATTCATTATTCTTTCTCAATAAAAGAAATGATTATCTTTGTTTATCAACGTTGGGCGAAATTCACCATTAGTATGAAAATCAACGACTGCTTACTTCAACTTAGTCTTTACTCGTGTTTAATTGCAATGTCGTTTACCATTTATACAAGTAGATAACCTTATTTCATAAAATGTGCGGTTGCCAGTTGGAATTTTTCCTATATTTATGTGTATAGTCTTCCTTTTTTCGATCGCATCATCTCTTCAATAATTACTTACCGACTGTTAATCACTTAGCGATTTTCCAGCTTTCCATGTAGTTACACAACCTACTAGCTCTTTAGCAACTCCATCTTTTACACTCCCATTTGTCTGTTGTCCCCCACCCCAGAGACTTAGGAACTGATAACAAGTTTTAGTTTGGTAACCCCCCCCCACAACCTTTTTCCAGCTTGTATCTGCTTCGTCTAACATCTCCCGATGGAGCAGACGAAAGTAACACGTGAACAACTTATGCTCCACCCACCTGAGTCAATGAAGATTCTCAACCTCATCAACTGACTTTCCTCTTGTTCCTAAACTTCTGCACCTCACTTATGCGCTTCTGACCTGTTGCCACTACGAAATACTAAAAACAATACAACGTATAACTTGCTGACGTCTGCTCAACGTAGGTGAACCTGTTGCAGTAAGACTGGTTAAAACTAGACTTTGCATTCAGAAAGAAAATGTTCAAGCACTATTCCCCCCTTTGACTTTCAATAAACTGAAGACTACTCCTGTCTTTATCATTTGTTGCTTTTTCTTTTACCATCAATATTTCATCCTTATAGTGACAAATTTTTCAAAAAGTCTATTTCGAAACGATCAAAAAGATTTGTAGCTGACGATGAGAATGATAGTCATTCAATGTTTTCTGAACAGTGTTATTTTGTAGCAGACTTCTCATCACAAGGCTTGGTGATATCCTCAGCAGACTTTATTCAGAAGTGTTTTTCAACTAATAGTTGCACTACAATTCTATTTCGTAACTATGGAACCTAGTGAGAACTTATTGAATAAGTATTCCTCCTTCAGGTTATTTTTAATTAGAGTTATGAGATCCTTTAACTGCCTAAAAGCCGTGAGATACAGTTCATACCACGAAGGCAACAGTGGTCGATAATTGGAAGCCTTCTCATGGTATTTACTATTAATGGTAGTGTTTCACAGCCACATAGTAGAACAGAGTAAGCTACAGAACAGTAATCTCTGGCCTTAACAGACAAGCAGATACTACAGTAGTAACACAAATAGCATGAGCTGGCGAAAATCAAGTTAGTCTTTCCTATATATATGATTTCATCGGTCACTGGCTCATCATGGTTGATCCGACTTCCTTGTATCTTATAGTATACGCAAAGGTCGATTAAAAGGAAAGACCAACTGCAGCGGTAAGAGAATGTTTTAAACTGCTGTGGAATCTACATTATCTAACCTGACCGACTGTTGAAAAACCAATTATTGTGCGCTGTACAATCAATCTTAATAGTTGTTTCTAAGTCTAGCCTAGAGAATTTAAAATTCAGCCAAATATCGCCATTCACCTGTATTCACTTGAAACTATATTTCCAATGAATAGTTTGTTTAAACAGAAGCCTACTTCGAATTGTTGATAGCGGATATTTCAAGGACTTAGTTACTACCCAAACTCTTCAGTGCAACTTCGAAGTAACAGCGCACCTTCATTTGAACATCTAAATCCGGAAATAAAACACTTCCTTTTTCCTCTGAATTTCACTTCTTCTTGACTTGATATCTAAACAAGCACACATTTGCTAATAGTTACTGATCAATTCGTTCAAACCAATCAACAACAGGAAATAAAAAGTAATCAAATTCTTTTGATATGTTATTTACATCATAACCTTTACCATCATACAATATCCACGTCATTAACCTATATAATCCTTCTCACAATTACCTATTTATTGTGCTAACGGGGTTTTCACTCTACTGACTGCAAAAAGTAACTACACAGTGAGGCTAACCTCTTGAAGTAACAAATACATTTATATACATAGTCATAAAAACCATGCATCCTCCTTTTGTGGCTCATATAGTTGTATATAAAGCACGCTTAACACCAAGTTGATTATTACTATTCGTTGGTATCTTTATTTCTCTGTTGTTGTACTGGTCGATATCTGTTGTATCATTGGGAACAGCATCACTCACTAGGGTGTAGATACATCCGGCTGATGAGTCTCAAATACGACGAAACGCTCGTTCTGGACTCGATTGCTATCCACAACCGAATAAGCTATTATAAGTTGGTTATCGTTTTTTAATTTTGCTTACAGATTATTTTGTTTAACTTACCCATAATATTAGCATTTTCTACATACCTAACACTTGTTATTGAATAAAACAGTAATGGGTTTAAAACTGTAAAACTTCCAGTTAAGATGAACATCTGCATTACTGAAACCTAGTGTCGAAAAGTACTAATTATTACTTGTTTCTCTAATAACAGATGATTATCGCTGATAATCTGTCGGATAAAATTCCTGTTTTCGTTAGTTGTTATGAAATTCCTATAAGTATAGTGAAAGGAACCGATTTATATTTTAGAGAATTTCAGTTGGTGAGAATAAGTTAAAGTATGTTCAACGTCAGACCTGAATCTCCTGAGTCCGATCTCTGGCAGGAGTCCAATACTAGGACTATACAGCTGTCCAGTGCCACCTAGTTTTCAATGGTTTTCAAGTGGATTCCACTTTGTGATGAATACTACTCTTAAATAAATAAAAATCCCACAAACGTCATGTTAAATATTATTTTTGTAAGAAGAAAACTATTGCGAATCAAGCGAAAGGATACATTGGCTAGTTTAGACTTAAAGATAGTTCACTGACTTTATAATGGCTTCGCCTCAATGCGGTAAATAAATATATTTAGCAATAAGAAAATGTCAGTTTAGTAATAAGTCAATGTTGATACGAATTATTTTCCTCATCCTACAAAATTAAGATAAATTAATCCCTGAAGGCATATTCTCTGTGTTGTAGTGAAAGGTAGATCCTGTTTGTCAAAGAAATCAGTTCTAAATTAACTTGCTTATACTTGACAAATATTTTTGTTTACGAAATTAAAGTTAAATTTGTATACAAATATTCTTCATTTAAATTGTGTCAGGTTTAAGCATTTTCCTAGTTAAAAATACAGGCTCCATTTCATGTAGAGTTATATTTATCTGCTATGTGCCATACTTCCAGGATGAGTTATAATACAATATTTTGAAGTGATAGAAAAGATTTGTGCCTCAGGATGAGGATAGCAGCAGTTTGCTACTCTGTTAGGTCTAGTTTTTCATCATGACATCATCAGTACCAAATTCTTTATATAGTCACCAGTGATGATGCCAACAAACCTAGTGATGGGACGTCAACAATAAAATATCAAACTTCACGGAACATCGAATTATTGTGATACTTCATCTAGAAACATCTCTACAATTAAGTTTAAATGTTGAAATAACAGTTAGAATTTTACGTGACTGAATGCTTGTTACAATGAAGTGGCATTTTATGAATCAACATTTCTCGATTTTCATAACTGAAATAACTGACGTCATGGCCACTCATCCAAGAAGAGAATTTTCAGCTCCTGAAAACTTGTCTTTCGTAATCAACAACAGCTACACTACACTCACATAACTATGAAATAATACTGTTTACTTATGATTCAGTTTGGTAATTTTAAGCACATTTCATGAAAACGTGACCACCAAATACTGTCAGGTATTTTAACCCACTAAAGATGGCACTTCTTAGAACAAAGTCGCTTTTGATTACGATTACTTTAGACAGGTAGTCCACCAATAGAGTTATGGCCCTTAGGGTTTGGCAGTTTGACTTTCAACCAATGGGTTGCTAGTACAAACACCGCTACCCCTACCAAAGGTTGGTCAGCTAGGTAACACCACTTAACCTGACATACAAACTGTAGCTCATTGACTACTCCACAAACTTGCACAAGGTTACTGAGCGGGTTTTGACTCAATCTAGTCCTCCTTCATACTGTTACTTAGTGCGTTGCTAAACCGGCCTCTAGGAGATATACACTATTTCACATTATGTACGCTAGTTTCTTTTAGTCTCCGTAAAAGAAGTCTTTCATGGGATCGTATCTTAAAAAGTCGGATTTCGGTATAATCATAAACCTAGGTATTACATTGTTAATTTTCTCAAAAAGCTTGGGATCATGCAATAACCATAACAGTAGTAAACTGATTTGTAAGTTTTGAAAAAGAATTATGAAGAAGAGCAAATCACTCATATCCCACTATTGTCTCAGGTGAACTCGTCTAGTTCGTCATTTAAATTCAAAATGTATACTGTCGAGAAGATATGATCGATGTCTTTATACGACAATCACCTTCATAAACCATAATAAAACTAGGAATACTAATTAAACTGATTGAGACAATGCAATATTATAGGCAATACATGGATTTACAAACATTTCAGTGCTAGCGCGTACGCACACATACATACACACACACACACCCATAAATGCGCTTGCATGCCTGACTAACACTTACCTTGAGGCGCCGTTCGTAATCTGCCTAAAAAACCACTAACAGGACTGCAGTATAATAGAAAAATCCATATAAAGCCAATCAGATATACTTGCAGTTGATTAGTGTGTACCCGGTGATTGAAATTCATACAATTCAATAGTGATACTTTGAACTTGATCGGTTTGTGGGGCTCTAGTGAAAGAGCACCCATTATGCTTTAATAATGTTTTTATTGTTAGTGTGATATTGTTTTGCAAGAAGATAACAAGAAGATAGAAAGCTCACTGATTAGTATTGATAATAATATTATTATTGCCTAGTCCTGTTTAACAGATAATATGCCTACAGATAAATAAAAAAAGGTGTCCAAAATCAGCTTAGGCATATGTTTAGATGGTAAGCATTAACCATATCCCTTTATTCACCAATTCACATACGCTTATATATCACTTTTACAATCCAAATGTGTTAGTAAGTACATACATATTAATGGAGAAATATGCACATACACGTTAGTTAGCCAAACAATGAAACTTTAGTTTTCACATCAAACCTACAGAAATTAGTTTATTTTTATCTTGTGTATACTTGTTTTCAAGGCTTTTCATTTGATAGTTTCGACCTTCTTTTCGTCCAACCTAATGTATTATAACACAAATCCATCCTATGTGATATTTAGTGTACAAAAAAATTGCACCTGGAAGGTGGGATATCTATAAGTTGGTTTTATTTGTTGTATTTCTATAGGAGGATGTGTAGGAAGAAGTGGAGTGACAGGAATACAAGTTAAGTGCTAGCATATAGCCCAGATAACAGTTAGTACCAAGTAGTGAACATATATTCATCGATGCACATGTGCACAAACACACACACGTAATGCAGCACCATGTGTGTCGAACAGTGTTAAGCTTAATAAAGTGTGTCTTAGTTCTGGAAAATTTTAGAAATTCGTCCAGAATACAGAACGGTCAACAATCTCACCTTACTCTACCATGTCGTGATAGCACCTAAGAACTCAATGACTATATTAAATTGAAAAAATTCAAGAAAGTGGAATCATTTGTTTTGTTGTTCGAAATTATTCATCTTAATAGGCATGCCTTCTTTCCTGTCTAATCAAAAGCATTCACTTCTTTTCGTGTATTTCATCTACCGTTCAAGCTGCAAATTAAAATCTGGCGTCCAGAATATTACTTTCAGAAATGTCAGCTGAGAATATTGATCTAAAATAGCCTAAATGTTAAAAATTCTTCTTGTTGTTCAAAAAGAATGACATTATGCATTTGTGTGGGTGTATTTATGAATGTGTATTAAATTAGACTGTATTTAGATTACTTTGTTTGATAGACAATCAGTGACCATAAGTGCTAAATTGTATACACAGAGATAAATTTTCAGGCAGATAAATATTTAAAATGTACACAAATTCATGCTTGAAAGCAACAGAAAATATTGAACATATTGAATGTAATCAGCCTATAAATGACATCTAATCGATTTTATGATTTATAACTTACTTGAATAAGCTTAGAGTTACTAAACAGAGGCAGAAGTTACTGACATTGATGAAAATTGAGCTGATTAAATATACAACAAGAAAAAGATGGAAGTTTGTGGGTAGAATAACTTGTAGTGACCATGTGTCATGATAATTTGCGCACAACTTCATGTATCACTGAATCTCAACCACAGAAAAGTCATCTAAGTCATTGACTAGAAAGTAATCACTTCATGAAATACTTAGCACAGTATATGATTCCTTCTCTTTCATACTATCACTGATGATCTTCCTGATTGTAGTCGACAGGATTGGATCATGCAACCGACAACTGTGAGAGCTGTGAGAAGAGGGGCATACGCTAGCTGGACAGATGAAAAGACTTTAAAGAAGATTTGGATTTTGCCACCGATGATGATTTATGTCTAATGTCTTATCGCACAAACTCGAAGATCTACAGGCGAAAACTAACAAGTTGACAGAAGAGGGAGAACGGCGAAAACAGGACTTCAAGTGAATGTAGAGAAGACAAAGGTGATGAAGATACTCAACCAACATCAGCATCAACAACAAGCACCAATCACTATCAACGGAAGCAACCTAAAGCATGTAGTCTCTCGCACCTCCCTAGGCAAAGAAGTGTCGTTTCAACTACAGGCGGCGCAGGCACAGGTGAGGACTTCAAAGCAGCAGGATCGGAAAAGCAAAACAGGCTTTCATTAACCTGAAATCAGTGTGGAGATCTACCGCACCACACTACACTACACTCCACTCAGCATGAAGCGTGAACAAGATCCGGATTTTCAACAGTAATTCAGTCAGATCAGTGTGCTTCTATGTGATGGTTGAGAGGCTTGGCACGTTATGAAAAGCACTTCCAACAAACTACAGACATCCATCAACAACTGCCGCCTACGCTGGCTAGATACTGACATTGAAGATCAGAAGAATAGAATAGTATGAATATGCAACAAGGAACTCTAGGAACGAACCAACCAGGAACCTATCGCTCAATAAATATGCAGAAGAAGGTGGAAATAGATTTGGCATACACTGAGAAGACTGATTGAGGACATCACGCACCAGACCAGGTCGTCGAGTGAAATGCAAATGGGAACGACGAGTTGGGCGTCTGAGGTGAGGGTGACATGGAGGAGATTATGTGAGGAAGAAATGAAAGCTTGTGGGTAGTCGTGGAGCCAGGTTGAAAGGACTAGAGAGAATAGAGTGGAATGGAGGCGTGCTACTGAAGCCCTATTTTCCACTAGGAACCCAAGGGAAAAATAATATTGATGATAATTGAATGTCCGGTTACTTAACTTCATTGGAACAGTTGAAATAACACATAGATTTAATGACCTTGAAAACTCAACATTTGTCACTTGTAGACAGAATGCATCATACAATGAAGATTAAATTTAAATTCTAGGCATGATTCACTTCCAACCATGTTCTTGGTAAGGAGTCTGTATACCTGGTTCAATATTTTATCCATACTTCAAATTAATATATATGGTGTTTTCCATATAAGCACTGTTTCCTAATCTTCATTTGTTTTAATCATCAATTCTCTCTTTTCAAATTAGCCAGCATGTCAAGTTTCCCTCAGAATATTCCAAAGTTCAATTTGGGTCCATCTGCAATCATAGATACTGGCCCACAATGAGATTCAAGACTCACCTTTATTCTTCTGTGGAACTCGTCAGCCGGATATATCTCACCCCACTGAGACTCGAACCTAGTGCTACTGTGCAACATGTTTCTACATTTAAAGACTAATTCTTATAAAATCGCAATGCAGATGTGTACTCAGACGGTTTGTCTATTTTTTCCTCAATGCATCAAACAATAAAACATGTTTAATTATCTTATATAGGACAGTAACTGATTTTTTTCAAAGAAAGAACATTATTAGACAATTTTAACAATCATTTTGCTATCATCCCATAAAAGGCTTTCACATTTTTCTTACCTTCCAACTCATTATCAGCATGTCCTTCGCCTAACATAGAATCATTAACATTCTATTAATAACTTCCAATAGTAAAATTTAAAAATTCGATCGATAAAAACGACAATAATCCTAATGATAATAATGGCTGTAGCAATTTGTGTGGAATGATGAATAATGGTGTAAAATAGCCAACATTCGGTGTTGTAATCTCTAATCACCGGGTTAGTTGTTGAAGGGATTTGTTTTTTTTTCTATAAAGTAGTTTCCACTGCTCATCGACATCAGGATGTTGAGATGAAAATTCTTAAGTTCGGTAGAGTCACCTCAGATTACAATCAATGAACTTTTCCATGGGTGATCATAGAAAGTAGTCTCTAATGTTGTAAGTTTACCAAAGCTGGAAAGCATTACTCTAGCTTGAATTTCTAATATCTGAGTAGAATTTCAATCAAGAACACGATATCTGAATGTTGTGTGTGTTAATCCCTGTTGGAGATGCAGTTGAACACCGTTGAAAAGTTATTTGTGTTTAGGAAAAAGCAGCTGGTTAGTTCAACTTGCTTTAGGATGCCTTTATAGCTGACAGTGAACACTATGAGTGAGTCTTTACTGTTTAAAGACAAGTGAGTATTCACTTGAATACACTTTCCTAGATTTGGTTATTTATAACAACAGTTATGTATTTTGAAGCAGCCTAACTCCATAGGTTTATCAAGATATTAGCCAGAGTCCGTAATGAAATCGTACAACTGAAATGCAGATTAATGAAGATTGTAGGCCAAAAAGACAACTTCTGGTTGAACCATCCAATGAAGACAAAGCTGAAGCTTTCAACAAATCCAAAAATACTCAAATGAAAAAGTTGAACAAACTAATGGAAGATAAATTTCCTCCAAAGAAGAATGAAGCTACAAATGAGATATCACTTACCATCAATCAAACAAAACGGGTGATCAATCAACTAGATAATTAAGCTGAACTGAAGCAAACATTTCCAAGAAATGACTAAACTTCGGCATACCAGTAGCTCAACTCAAACCCGATGATGTTATACCCAGCATCGAAGTAAAATGAATACGACTACTGATCAGATACGTGAACAACAAAACATCAAAAGAAAGGAAGGAAAAACTTCAAGAGACCAGAAATATTGATACTAAGGAAGTTAAGAAATGACACTAGTATAATAATTGCCAAGTGTGACAAGGGCAAGTTCACAGTAGTTATGGATAAGGGGGATTACTTGAGAAAAATCAATGGACATAGTGAAAAAGGATCATATAAGAAAATCAAAAAAATCTGTAGACACAGTTGTGAATAAGATTTTTTCTAAAGTTAAGTGTTGATCTAATATGAGAAATGAAGCCACTAATTTACTGGGTGCGTCTCATTAGTTTAATTCAATCCCTAAAATTAATAATCCTAGTAGAATATGTGGTACACTAAGCTTCATAAAACAAGTTATCCTATTTGGCAAATAGTTGACTTTAGAAACACATCAGTATATGAGTTTTCTTAATGTGTAGCTAGAATTCCATGTCTCTTTAGAAATCGGTCAAAATCTAGGCGCACCAAATTTACCTGAATTGAAACAAAGACCAAATGATATAGAATTAGAGCAGGGTGAAAAGATGGTCAGTTTTGATGTGAACAACTTCTATACAAATGTAACAATTAGTATGGTACTTGAGGCATTCAGAAAGGAACTCATAACTGATCATGAACTCAGCAAAAGAACTAGAGTTTCAATTGAAGAAATCATGCTGGCGATAAGTTTGTGTTTAACTTCCACAGTTTTCAAATTTCAAGACAACATATATAAGTAAACAGAAGGAGTAGGGATGGGATCCCCAAATATCCCCTATTGTAGGAAACATATTGATGGACATTTGGGAACATGTAGCATAAGGAATATTTCAACTCACCTTAAAAGTATGGTGGCGATAAGTAGGTGATATATTTACTGTGTTGAAATCAGAACACGACCAGAGTTTCTTTGTAGACATTAACTCTATAGTAGGTGGAACCTAATTCCCTTGTGAATTCGAAAATGAAGGAGTAGTACCTATGTTGGATTGTGAAATCAAGAGGGGAGAATATGGAAGCTAAGATACCAGTGTTTATAGATGACCAACATATTTGAATGGATACTTGGATTTCATATCACATCACCCTCTATCTATCAACGTAGACTTGATAAAATATTTAAGTAATCGGGCTAGAAATTTGACTAGTTGGTCAGAAAATCTAAATAAGAAAATGAAATATATCAAAGAGACACTACTTCTTAATAACTACCCTCCAGAATTTATTACGAAAACTTCATAAGGACTAGTAAGAGAAAGTGGTAATATTAGTGGTGATTGCCACATGCCTAAGAGAGAATTCAAATCCTCTGTAGTGTTGCCGTATAAAGAAAGTATATCGGAAATTTGACATAGAATTTTGAACAGTGCTGGGATTAGGGTGTCATTTGAAACCCCAAACTCGCTCAGAGAGAAACTTTGTAGGCTAAAAGATTCAGTGAAATTTATTCGTGGAAGAACTATTTATTTTCAATGACTTCACCGTCAAACTGTATGGTTGTATTTATAGTCTGACATTTTACTGATTATAAATACAACTTAACAGCGTAATAAAAGATCCAATGAAGCCAATTAGGAAAAATAATCTGTTCCTTCAAATACCATGTAATAATGGATGTGAAGTCAAGTTTATTGATCAAAGCAGCCTACCTGAATCATTCAGAATAGCAGAACACAAAAATTTAGCAAAATCCTACTCAGACAAGTAATTCAGAGATGAACTCGGCTATCACTCTGCATCTATTGACCAATAATTAAACTATAGGGTGGGATAAGATGAAAGTTCACTCTGAAATTCAATATAGCTAGATGGGGAGAGAGATGGATCACAGAATCTTCATTCATTCAATCCACGCCTTACATATGCAACAGGAGTGATTCAGCACATATTGGAGAAATCTGGAAAATTTTACTATCCTTAAGATAAAGACTGCAGAGCCGTTGGACCATACAAAGGAAGCTTGGAAGTTGCATGTTTACTGTGATATGAATATGAGTAATAAATACTACCTGAAACATCATCCAGTATATTATACTGTGTTACTGTATGCTATGTCAATCAACTAAGCAATCTAGTATGGAATTATACTTTACCACAGTGCCGAAGGTTTTCTCTTACACTGATATCCATCCAATTTAAAAACTGATGTTTCATTCCTTTATCTTTACAACCTATTTTTTCCTGTTTGTTCACCTGAAGTTATAAGACAGTTGAATAAACTTGAAGTACGGTAATTTACTGTCATCTATTTTGGATGGAATTCTCTGGAATATATTTTAATATTTGTATTTTGTAAAAGTCCCACTGCTGTCATCCACCATTAGAAGATTTTGGTTTTCACATATCCAGTTTGTATGTAATTCATTAATTATCTGATTCTAACTACTTATTGTTATCCAAAACTCACGCTTCTTGACATACATTTTTTAACAGTATCCTGGTACTGACCATAAGTGAATCAGTTGGATTAAAATCATCTCCAAGAACCTGAAGACAATAGTTATGCCAACTGCAGTCTGAGAATAGAAAACTCGAAAAAACCAGGTAGATTTTAACTAGATAAGATTACACTAATCCAGTCTTTACCTTATCTACCAGCTGGTATTGTGGTACAGTAATAATCAAGCATGCGATTCTAGTAAAAGATCTCCACTCGAATTAATGCAACCGCATGAGGGCTGATGGGAAGTTTTCGTCCTAATTGATGACAACAAGGAAGTATGTACCAGGAATATCCTTCGACGCCGTTCCTACTTAACTTCGTTATAGGTGACTAGTGGATATAACTGTAGGTACCTCCAAATTTACGGTGATTGAATTATTCCTCCGGAGGGCACCTGATTCACTTAGAATACTCAGGCGACATTGATCTGTTAGGCATAGATGCTTACAAAATGAAGGGTCTTCTCATTGTCTTTGGCATGCTATTCTCAGCTGTCATATGTAAGGTGATGCTTCAGGATTAGTCTGGAACTACTCCCAGTTTAAGGATAGGGAGTGCAGTGACACAGTACGATGACCACTTGACCTAACTGGATAGCAGCATCAGCCCAGATGGGTTGATTGGTGACGAAATCTTAGCTCGAATACAAAAGGCTTGTTTAACGTTCGTCAACTGTAAATAGAAGCGAAATGTTAAGGAAATTTAATGAAATGCACCCTTCACTTACTTCCACTTATAAAGAAGAAAATGCAAGTAAACTACATTTTTTGGATGTCTTGCTAAGCAGAGGAGAAGACAGTTCACTTAACGTATGTGTACTGGAAGACTAGATCTGATAGGTCAGTACACATATTTTTCTTAGCCGCTTACCCATTCCGTAAAAACTAAACCCAGTTAAATGCCTTAGAAATAGAACGGAGAGAATATGTCCTACCAACTTAATAAATAAAGAGTAAGAATATATCCAACACTCTTTGATCAAAATGGGCTATCGAAACAGCTTCATAAAAAGACACAATGACAAACAAAGGAGAAATCAATCTGAATTTATTACCGTTCAAAAGAAACCGCTCTTCATGAAACTCCAGTTTAATGGAGATCTAGCCGGAGAAGTTTCATATCAAGGTCTATTTGGAGACATTAGGAGGACAATCTACACTACAGAACTCTGTTATCATCTTCCAGCAGATCAAATTTTGTTGCTTAGACGAAAGATAAGTTACCTAGTTTTACCATTTCTATGTGCATTTACAGGTTGAGCAGCTACAATGGAGAAATCTATGTGAGAAGTACCACTAGACAACTTAACAGATGTGTTGTTAGGCATCTACCTTCATGGTTGGGAAAAAGATAGATAAAATCCATAGGAAGCTTTGTTTTATCTCCTCTAGTTGATAGTGGTCAACTGGTATATAAGAACAATACCACCTAATCTTTCGAAAGGTATTCGAACTTGTCTTTTACGTACAGCAGAAGCTGTGGGAATTTGGGCTAATAATCCTAGTCTTTGAATCTAGAAGTTTCTGCATCCTTTATCACTCTCTTGACCAGGGAATACTTAATTAACAGCTTCATTAATGGAATTTTTCTATCCCTTTCTTGTTCTATACTTCATTTATATAATCACAAGGTTTGTTTAGACCCAATTTATCCACATACTTTGTATTACGCAACTCTTGTTTTTCCAAGCTTTGACCCACTCTGATTATCGGAATGTCTACAATATCATGTTGTTTTCTTTGTTCTTGTCATTATTATCATATATATATTAAAGCTTCTCTAGTCAACATTGTCATTATGACTGTCCACGTTGTTAGTATTATTCATATTATCACCATCGTTATTTTAAAATACTTATCCCATTAACCAACAAATCTACATGATTGGTTTAATTTTCATACATATTTAGCTCTTTATATTGAAGTAAAACCTAAAAGGGATCTAAATGAAGACAATGTCGTTCTAAAATAGAGTTATCAAATATTTCGTCCCACTTAGAGAGTAATCAAACAGCCATTGCTAAAGGTACTTTCCTTAAAGTATTTGTAATCTACAAACACTACGAATACGCTAATTTCAAGAATGTAGCTACAGAATTTATTAGATAGAAACACTAAGACTAACTATGTACTTAGCACCGTCGATAATGATAACATCTACTCGTGCTTGTAATCCTCATATTTTCTATAAAAACAAGCTGAACAAAATCTATCCCATATCAGTTCACACTATTGGATGTTTTTTCTCTTCCTTACTACTTATGCTACTGTTTTTTATTAAGTAGTATAATCAAATTTCAACCTCGCCTGGTTAACTAGTTTACTAGTTACTAGCCGGTCCTAAGCCCGGGTAAAGAGGGAAGGTTGGGCATAGGGCTAGCAACCCTACACCGGAAAACAAATCTAACCGCTAAACAAACTTCAAAGCACAAACAAAATATAAAAAATGAAAACAAACTTATTCCCCGCTGGAATCGGAGAGGCGAAATGACGCCAGTTGGTGAAAGCCTTCGGGAAGCCAATCGGCCGATGTGTCTTCTCTCCCTCGATGAAAGCGAAAGTAAACGTGGGGACATGGAATGTCCGCATCATGTTTGAACCCAGTAAGGCAGCCCAGATTGCAAAGGAGATGAGAAGGTATCACATCGAAGTGCTTGGGATTTGCGAAAGCAGATGGAATGGGAGTGGACTCTCCAAACTGTCAACTGGAGAATCAATAATCTACTCCGGTCACCCAGACGCCAACCACGAGCAAAGCACACTCGGTTCTCCAGTGCCTATCATGATGTCCCCCTCCCAACAGCATCGAAGGCTCTCATGCAGTGGGAACCAATCTCCTCCAGGATCATGACAGCAAGATTCAACTCAAAAGGAAGAAAGGTCACAATCATACAATGTTATGCACCTACAAATAATGCAGAGCAAGAGAAAAAGGAGGATTTCTACAGACAACTTCAATCAACACTGGACAAGACGTCAGTTGGCGACATCAAAATTCTGATGGGCGACATGAATGCCAAACTGGGAGGGGACAACACGGGAAGAGAACTAACCATGGGTCGAGAGGCGCTAGGTGAAATGACAGAAGAGGCAGGGCAGCGAAGACGGGACTTCAAGTGAATATAGAGAAGACAGAAGTGATGAAGATACCGCACCAACAACAACAACAAACTCCAATCACCGTCAACGGGAGAAACTTAAAGGAAGTAACCTCCTTCACTTATCTAGGGAGCACTGTTTCAACTACAGGCGGGACGGACGAGGACGTCAAAGTCAGAATCGGAAAAGCAAGACAGGCGTTCATTAGCCTGAAACCAGTGTGGAGATCTGCTGCACTCCACTCAGCATGCGGAACAAGATACGGATTTTCAACACCAACGTCAAGTCAGTGCTCTTGCATGGTTCAGAGACTTGGCGCGTCACGAAAGGCATTTCCAATAAACTACAGACATTCATCAACAACTGCTTACGCTCGCTACTGGAGATCAGACGGCCAGAAAGAATAAGCAACAAGCAGCTCTGGGAACGAACCAACCAAGAACCTATCACGCAACAAATATGCAGGAAGAAGTGGAGATGGATTGGCCATGCACTGAGAAGGCCGACTGAGGACATCACGCGTCAGGCCAGTTGCTCGAGTGGAATCCCCATGGGAAGCGACGAGTTGGGTGTCCGAGGCGAGGGTGACATGGAGGAGGTCGTGCGAGGAGGAAATGAGAGCTTGTGGGCTGTCGTGGGACCGGGTTCAAAAGATCTCAGAGAACAGAGTGGAATGGAGACGTGCTACTGAAGCCCTATGTTCCACTAGGAACCCAAGGGACTAATAATATAATAATAATAATAATAATAATAATAATAATCAAATTTCACTCAATCTATCCAGTTTTAGCTCATTCATAGGAAACAGGAAAAAATTGAGATGGATACTGCTTTACCTTCAGAGATTATGAATTTCTTACCCTGTCAAAATGTTCCACAGAACTACTCCGAATTTTTAACAGCGTATGTGACAGTGGATCCTCCTATTATGTTAACAGATAATAGATGATGCAATGAAACCCAGCTCAAGTAGTACCTAAATTACGACTTTTGCACTACAAATGAAAGTATGTCATATCCACTTTTGATGGGATAAGTAACTTGTAATTCCTAAATAAAATCCGTATAGGGTTAACTCTCTTCAAAAAATGTCTGTAACAATGGATATAGAATAAACCCATCAAACAATATGGACGACGATATATAGATAAATATGTTCCCATATTTGAAGAAACATATTTTCATTTGGCTAGAATTAATGAAAGATAATATCTCGGTACAGATAGCAAGAATTCAAGGTTTATTTTGTCAGTCCCTATCTGGATGCTAAATTAATTCTGCGCACAAAACTACCAACACTACCCACTTCTCAGACAAAGGTGGATAAAAGTACAAATTTCAAGATATCTTTATTGATGTCCATAAGGTGGCTTATAAAACCAGTCATATTGTGGAGACGAAGAGACAGACTTCCATCCGCTTCCCTGGAAGCATCTCAAAAAATTGAAAGCAAATAATAAGTGTGAAGAACGTAGCATTTCATGAATTCAATAAAATTTCCGTAGGTCTTCTCAACCGAACACTTAACACTCCATGATAATTTTTATGAAGTCAAAGCTAACAGGTATCCAGAAACAATATAACAAGGTACAATCATTCAATTCAAAAGATAATTTCTAATCAATTAAATGGTTTGATAGCCTCGTGGAACGATTCTTCAGATTGACTACATTTCAAATTGGCAGATATTCGATATAAGTATAGAAAAATGTCTTTTAAATACAAATTTGTTGCGTCAAAAAAGGATTAGAAATCGCTGATTAAACTATACAGAAATAAAAACATGGAAAACTGAAATCCTGGTAAAAGACACTATGCAGTCTGTATGGATGGTTAAAAGGGAGATAGCAAGACAGTTTAAGCAATTTCTAAGAGAAAAATACGACAGTAATTCAACTCCTAGTAATGTCAAACCAATTGATTCTTAAAAAGCAAAGTTCATCAAAGTAAAAGATCGAATATGCTGGATGACGAGTGTTATACATATTGAAATCACCTTTGTATAAACTCAGTCAGCGCTCATGTGAAATGTTGGATCTAATAACGAGACACTTTGGAGCATACAGTCACGGATGCACCTAATTTTACTCAAAGCAAAGCATCACTTATCTGAGTGGGTGCAATGAGTATTCTTTTTCTCTCATTTGATATCATTTCATTTCTTACCAATGTTGAATTCACCGCAGTGCATTCACTAAACAGTTAAAGTTTCAATTCAATCATCAACTGTAATTTAAAAGTTGTGCTACTTTACTTAAACCCCTTTGGGATTATTGTTTGGTGATTGGTTTTCATCATTTCTGGAATGAATCACTTTGCATGTTTAAATTACCAATGCAGAATGGTGATTACCTCAAATGGGTGATATTGTTATGCCTGGAAGAAAGTTAGAATCTGGATAAAACAAGAAGGAAGAAATTTGCAAAATAAAATGACATCATTTTGTTTCACGATTACTTTTCAGTTGCATACAGAGATTACTGCTTTGCACAAAAGGTATCCAACTCCAATTCAATAGCCAACTTTATAAACAGATAGATAGAGTGGCTATGGATTCACCTCTAGAATCTATCCTAGTAGACATCTTCATAGGTTACCTCGAACAGAAGCGCATGAATAAGTCATCAGAGGAACAACTTATTACCTTAGGTACGTTGAAGACACCTTCTTTGCTGGTAATGATATGAAATATGCAAGTGAGTTGTTTGACAAGCTCGACGAGGTTCATCCTAACATTAAATTGACGATGAAATATGAGCATGAAAAGGAGTTCAGTTGTTGAGATCTAAATAAGAGAAGAACTGATGGTAAGGCTGAAAAGACTATTCATAGAAAAGCACATGGACTGGACAATACCTCAGTTATAACAGTTTCTTTCCAGTCAGCTATAAACCTGGATTAGTCAAAACACTTTACAACAGAGCTAGGAAATTATGTTCTGCGAACAAGGTAGAGGAAGAACTAAACTTTATTGAGAAGTGTCTGAAAGGGAATAGACATTCTGAGTGATTTATAGCCAAGGATGGGAAAAAAGAGATGGAGAGAAATAAACAGTCAACTGTTGACAAGGTTTTTATACACCTTATATTCAAGAGAGATGCGATATCCAAGCGAATAGACCCAGGAATAAAAGTAGCACTGAGTAGGAGCTTCCCTGGAGTTAATCTTGTGTCAGCCGACAATACCACCTGCTCGCTGAACCAGTCACAATTGCATAATTACCCTGCTCACGTCACCTCCAATTGTATTTATGAATTCACTTGCATTAGCGGTAGTAAGTACATTGGAAGGACTGCGTGAAGGGCATCCATTCGGCTTGCTAAGCATATCCCCCAAGAATCTGTGCTTGAAAATATGTAAAATTCTAACCAGACACCTTTTAGACACAAGACATCAGGTTAAACCTCCAATGCTTTTAAGATAAAATGTCTAGATCACTGCGTTTCGCGGAAGCGATTCCAATCAAACGCTTCTAACCTGACCTTTGCACACAGAAGGAGAGTGTGGTTAGTCACTCACTCTCTTGATGACGATGACTTGATCCTGTCCGTTCTCATTTTAATTATATAAGTCTTTATTATTATTTTCCCTTTCCTATCTATTTACACTTGATTCTGTACATGTTACATGGATTATCAATGATTTTGTTGTACAACTTCAGACTATTGATTTGCTAATTTTGAAATATCTTATGTGCTAATAACCAGTGGACTTTGACTGTTTGCAGCTGAGGAGTATTCTTCGAAATAAAATTTCATTCTTCTTGCAAAAACGTTAGAAGTTGAGAAAACGTTGGAAATTTTCAGTTTCACCTTCCAGGTGTAAAATATATAGCAGAGCACGAGGATTATGAAACCATTCATCTTTCAGATATTTATTCACCTACGTGAGTGTACGGTAATATTGGAATATCCCATAAAACTGATCTCTATAAGACATTTCTTGCATTTTAACAGCAAAAGGAGTTTAATAAGAACACTATTGAATATGATGAAGAGATTTGTTTCTAAAGCATGAGTGTTACGACAGTGACCTGCAACCGTTGCGATCGCCTTTAAACCAGATCAACGAAGATTGCTGAGTTAACCCAATAGACTATCTGCTAGCTACTATTCTCTTTCAAAAGCATACATAACTATTATCTTCATTATTCGACAAAAAAAAATATCAACTCACGTGTTCTCTGAAGTCAATACAGTGAAAATAAGAAAAGATATCTATTGCCACATGTTGCGCTACACTGTCCTAAGTTATTGTCAGTTTTATACTATGCTATTCTGAGAAGTTTGAGTATATGCTCTCTGTCCAATTAGGATCATAATATTAATTTACGTAGGAGTTTTAAATTAATCACTGCAGAGATTAATAAAATACTACTCAGATTTGTAGAGTTTTATACAACTGGACTATAAAAACCCGGATGTTTGTAGGCAGAAAGAAATGCTAGTCAGTTCTAAACTTCCATCATATTATATTATTATATTATAGTATTATATTCTACACCTTGATATCCCACATATTCTCTTAGCGGCTTTCATTCTTTCCTAAGTTGATGTACTGGTAAATTTGGTTGGTGTTTTTTACACCTGCCAATAATTTATTGTACCGAACGAACAGGTTAACAGAATACCATGGATTTAAATGTATTGGCGTTGCATTCTCGTCAACTGCCTACAAGCTGATAAAGTTACATTTTTCGAAACCGCCCTATCTGAGAATTGAGGAATGAGATGATTGTGTGCGAGCAGTAAACTTGTTTAGAAAGCAGTTATAAGGTAGGATAATTTGATGTCTTTTTAATGCAGAATTTTACAGTTAATTGAAATGAAGGCTTTTTAAAGCTATTATGTTGTATCTGCCTGACTGAATACTTCGGCTAGCCACTGCAAGATGTAACATTGCTTGAATCCGTCTTATTAGTGACATTATGCAGAACTACTTGTGTCCTTTCACTGTTTAGTAACCCTGACGTCTTGAAATACTTCTTCGCGTTGATTTCACTGCTGAAATGAATTGTCCACCTTTTCTTTCCTACTCCAAAACTGAAGTATGGTTAGGTTGGAAAAAAGCTGAGCATGAACGTTACCAAATATGACATTGGTTCATGAGATCTTTGACTACTGTGGTATACAGTACTACCGAAAGTGGACTTCCAGGTTCGAATTTGCATAACAACCAAATCGAGGCTTGGAGACTTTGGATATCATGCCCCAGAACCGATTTTAGTGGAAAAAAAATACATCTACATATTATCGTGATCATATTTGTTATATCATATTTGGCCAATTGCTTTACTCACCTCTTTTTCTCTTATGACTTTTTGTGGTTTTAATTAAATTTTCTGCAATTTATCTCATCCATCTTGGTGCCTTGTATCCTGATGTATTGCAACTTGAATTGTTATACAGGAATACCAGGTCCCATACTGATACTGACGATCGGGTGGTCGCTGGCTACTACTCATGGCTGATAGGAATTTCAAAGTGAGGTGGTCAACGCATCCAGCTCCTTCACCCTCTATTTTCAGACGATGTGTTAACGCAGACCAGTACTGGAGCAACAATTTGCATTCGGAAAGTGAGAAACATATTATAAATATTTTCAAAATAACGCTCAAGGTGCTGTATCTCTACAGCGTCTTTACCTAACAAAACTATGTCGTCTGTGTACTATCGATCACCTAAGGAGTCTTCTATGAAAAGGTCAATCCTTGTAAAGTCAGACTTCGGTAAGCCATCGACCGTATCTAATATTCCTAATGATTTACGAACCATGGGTTTATGCACACTGACTTACAATGTTGAAATTCACAACAGTTTATGAATAACAAAGTCATCGAGGCTAGGGTAAACAATATATTTAAGGTCAAATATCTTACTTTTGAATGGTAAAATACTTAATGATGGCTGAAGATATAAGACAAAGCTTAGGAGTACAAAATAATGTCATAACTGTTTTCTGGAAGTGTTGCTGACGAGAAGTAATCTATGTTCATTAAAGTATCATGCTTTTCATCTTTCAGGTCTTTTTCCCAAAAATTACCTTAGTTCGATATCCAGTATGATAATATGGAAATTAAGTATGTATGAAAATTTAGTTTTTCTATAAACAGTAGTATTTAAAACGCAATTCTCTCCTTGTCCGTCATTTTTTAACTCACAAAAGAAACGAAAGGTATCCGATAATAAGTTTTTGCGCACGCGTAACATGCTGATGTCAACAAAGGGAAATTTCCAGCTCCCCTTTACTGCATATCCCTTTTTGAATCCAAAGTAAATATCGTATAGAATTGGGAATAATAAGACATACAATCTTTATTTCAATACTGAAATTAAAACTGTATATGTAGCATACAACGCACCCGGTAGTTGGTCATTGCTACCTCCACTCGATACGCTTCACCGTGAGCCAATTAAGAATCATGCTTCGTGAGTTTAGTCATCACTTAACCTGCAACGATTAGACCTCAGTTTTAAGACCTTCATCGCCAACCAATGCTTCAGTATCTGCGCAACACCATGACACTAGCGAAAACACAACAAGTATGTTTACAGAAATATATTTTTAATGATTATTACTCCTGTCAACCATTATAGGTTACATTATTCACTTCAACTATAGCTCTAGTGTTCAGAAAATAGCTATTTTTGTTGGCATAATTCATTAGAGTTGGTGAAAATATGATTGGGATTTTATTTGAGGATGATAGATAGGAAGTGGATAGATGATACACAGTCATGATACCTTGAACATGTAAGTGGCGAACAAAAGCAATTTTACAACACCACAAGTAAAATTTATCAAATATAATGTGAAAATAACTTTAAAAAGGAATGAAACAATAGCGCACACAGTCCTGACAACCTCCGATGATTTAATTTAGAAAAGTGGAAAAATAGATGCTAGTGGTCTTTACATAGTGATATTTAGCAACCCATTTCATACAACGCGTATCCGCATGTATCTCATAGCACTTTCTGCTGCAGTATGGCAAGCCACACACTATACAATTATACAACCCTTTAAAGCCACAGACATTACAAAACTTTCTGCTAGGTAACCTGCTAGGAGGAGCAGCGGCGGTAAAATAGCAAGCACCAGTAGTTCCTCCTTTTGTTGCTTGGTACTCTTCATCCAATAAAATCTCGAATGTTTTTCTACAGCGTGCACGGATATTTGATATGCGTCGCTTTTTACGGCGTTTAGCATTGACTGTATTATCTTCATCCTATAAACAAAATAAACTGCGAATCAATAGTAAATATTAACACAAACCTCATCTCCAAATTGTGGTTTTTTAGTCCCTTTCACATCAGACTGTGGTTCTTCAATATGATTATCTTGTTCAAGAAGACTAAGAGTTTTTCTCTGTCTCCTTTCTTTAGCTGCATCATCCAAAGTACGTCTGGTACCTTCCCGTAAGAGTTCACGTTTATCCATATGATGAAGTTGATTCACTTATTTTCTAGGTAACAATGATATAACGGAAAAGAAATCAGTCTGTTACTATGACCTTCAGTGTATGAAGTTACAAAATAAAAAGTGAGTGCTGTGAAGCCATCTAGTTCGTAATAAATATGTATAAAAATCACTGTGATACTCTAATAAAAGAGAAAGTTCAAATTTTGAAAAGGGAATGAGAAACTTAAATATTCGGTCCACAACATACCGCGAATTCTTAGTAATACCCAACAGTATTGGTCAACAAGATATGTACCACATGATCATCAAACATGTGCAGAAACAAGGACTAAGTTTTCATGAGTTACGTGTGATCTGAAACTTTCGGTAATTTTTCACCTGAATTTACAATTGGAAAAATCATTGCATACAAAATATTATGGTCAACAGAGTTTACGTATTTAAATTGTAAGGCGATAATAACAACAGAACTATGAAAGATAAGGAACATTAAAATATTATAATAAATATTTTTGTACATCATACCAGTGTTTATACAACGCTGATAGTCGACCTATCGCCATAGAATGTAATCAAACGATTGAATCCTTGATAAAATGTGAGTAGCTAAGACGATATAGAACCAAAAACAAACATAACATTGCAAATAAGGATAATAATAACATTTATCTAACTTGACCAAGGAAACCAGTCAGTCAGCACCACCGGAGAAATCGGCATTACTATGTGATGTTCCAATTTGTTAAATATCACATTAAGATACAAGGAAAGAAAATACAAGGCAGAAAAATTGGAAATAAACTGATGAGGAGTCATATGCCGAAAAGAAGAAGAGTTGAAGCAAATAGTTAATTATGATGTGACAGCTTAGATGAAGACGAGCTGTATATGCGCCACTAAGATTGGTTCCCAAACATATCACCCAGAGTTTCCAACCAACGATTACCGTGGTCACCCAGACCCTCTTTTACCAACATTGCTGAGAACAATGGTTAAACATTTGATGAGCCGATGTCATTTTTTGGTTTGTCCACGCTCACCTTTCTTCCAAACTAAACACAATCCAGCTAAAATTACTAATACAGATAGTGACAAGACATGCAGAGCGTATTCCAGGCATTCAAGTGGATGGAGATTTGAAAATTTACTAAATGACTTACCTTTTTGCTAAAAACTCCCAATCTGACTTCTGGATTACTAAATGAGTGGTTCCAAGATAGACAACAGACATTAAGCAGGCAAATAGTCAAAACCAGAAACCCAAAGTTTTGCAGATGTCCACGTGATAGTGCACCATAAGCATGATATTTGTGACATCCAACTACCATCCACAGTTTACACCATACTAAGTACAAACCATAACACCTACATCTCGCATCACTACAGCAGTTGACCAAAGCAAAACCATGCAATCGCATTGTTACCGAATACTGACGAAATCACAATGCCTACCGGTAGTGTACGAAGTTTACAATGACCTTGACCATGTACTGCAGTCGCCATAAGGATGTACATCATACAATTTTTATGGTCCTAATTTCCTTTTCAGTCACACTTTTTACTTTCTTGAAACTTAGCATTGTTTTTATATACCTAAAGTATTGAGCATATACTATTGGAAATTGGACGCGATCAGTGATTGCATGAGGATAATGTGTGTATACATCTGCGCCACTGACATCGGTTATGAGCCATATCACCTAGTCTCCAACCACTGGTTCCTCTTGGTTTGAGACTCTACGTGATATGGCTCAGAACCGATGTCAGTGGCGCAGATGTATACACACATTATCCTCATCTTAACATTATGCCGATTCTCACCATTCTTTCATTCTTCCTTTCTTTCTTCCAGTACTTTATATTTCTTTTGACCGAACTTTCTTATACTCATCTTGCACCTCACTACCTTTCTACTTGATGTACTGATATGAGCTGTGGCAACTCGGGCCGTTACGCAGTAATGCCTGGTCCTATGTTGATATTGATGATGATGTGACTGCATCGAACCTACTTTTAATACTCTAAGAATACCGACTGGTGAACCAAACTTGCTGTTCACAAAAGTATGAGCAATCAGTGACAGTGAGACGATAGTTTGTTTACAGTGTTCAGTGCGTTTGAGTACATTCTGCATTCGGAAGTTACTAGTTACTCTTCTTTAGTGAATGACTGTATTCCTTTTCGTAATATATATGCTGAGATTCCTTTGCAACGGATGCCTGTAGAATGCGCCGATGCCGTTGACTGAACTTTAGATTTCTTTGTTGTGCTTCATTTTCAGGTAAAATGACATGCTATAAGCTCTGTGATGCTACTCAAAAACCCGTAGCATTCGCAGTTGATGAACCCAACTCCTTACCAAGCCTAACAACATCAAGACACAGGAGATGAAACTATATATACTCTGAAATATAGAAGAACGAGAGGCGACTTGATAATGGCTCACAGTATCTCAAACACCCTTGTACATCCACTCCGTAACTTATTGAATCTCGGTGGTAACACTAATCTTAGAGGATGCACACAGAAACTAGGCCTAGAATATAACAGGTTAGATATCCGATACAACTTCTACTTCCTAAGAGTTATTAAATACTGGAGCCCTCCTCCTGCGGAAATGGTTCGGGCTACTTCATCTGAATCCTTCAAACGCCGACTTGACACAGACTTAAGATGAGGGTGGGAGCTCACTCAAAACTAACTCCGTTTACGTACTTTAACCACCACCTTTTTCTCCCGCTGTATTAGCGCACAGGTTAGCAACGACTGATACTAGTGATCCACTGAATCTAGACGCGGAAGTCAGTTAAGCAAATGCTTCTTCCATTCCGTCAACCACTAATTGAACCATGTGAAGCCAGACTTTGAGTAATGTTTCCGATTATTCAATAAGTGTCTGTTAAGTTAAATTGTGACTCAACCTTATACATAAGAATAAGAAGTATGACCGCCAACCTATACACAGATAACAGTTGACTGCACGTCAGACTTCTTAACAGAGTTCTGCTTAAGCAGCACCCAGTCCACCATACATGCCCTTATCCTACTATGGGCGGTCATGAATGATTTTCAATAGTCACAGCATTTTAAAGTGTATTTACCGGAATAAGCTATTCAACCTATTTCACTGTCTAATGATGAGAAAATGAACAACTCATTGCAAGACGAACTCCGAGAATATATGATAGACTATGAAGTGCCTGGTGGGAAAGAAGCTAATAATGTTCATGGACATGATACTTTCGCTGGAACAAAACAGCACACAAGTAAACATGACATTCGAAGCACCATCTATTGGGCGAAGACGAACCAAGCAGATGCACATATTGTGCTTGAAGAAATACGGCCATTTCACCCAAAACTACCGGCAGATCCGCGAAGTGATGAAGACCCCAGGCAGATCTTGCCAGAAATCGATATGATCTGATACCTACTTTTACGTTCGCCTTCGTCATCAGCTTCAAAGTCATCTTGGGAATGAGGAAACCGTTACAAAAAGGACATTTTCTTTTAATTACAGATAGCACCCAACTGATCATGAGCTCCAAACTTGATGCAGGTTTTTAATAAGTGCATATTCCGGTCCATGTAAACCACTTGATGTTTATGAGTTGTTAAGGGACACTGCATTCGAACTTCAGTTGATCTATCAAACTAGTCTTCAACCAAGTAACGGTATCCCAGCTCGGATAAAAGGGCCCGTTCGGGATTTCTCAACGTGCGTCGCTTGTGGTAGCGACTGGTGAGATATTAGGCTGTCTATCAACAGATGGTTATACTACACTGAAGTTTGTTCTGTGCTGCTGTACGGCTGAGACATTGCCCCTAAAAGTATATGTGAAATGGTTGCAGGGATTTGATCATACCTGTCTTCGTAGCATTGTTGAGTTTTGGTGGTGTTGTGAACCTTAGTTGACTGAGATGACTTGGGGGTGTACTGCACATGCCGAGCCACTGTCTATCTCGACGTGCCACGCTAAGGGAAGTCGTATTAGGTTGGAAGAGAGTTCAGGGTGGCCAGACCAGGACGTGGTACCAACCGATGAAGTCTCATACTGTTAACCTGAACCATGTGGGGAGATGCAGACTGCTTGATTAGGTTGACATACTCCGGTATAGGTCGGATAGCAGTTTAACTTAACAGGACACAGATTGAATAATGGGAAGCATTACTCAAAGTCTAGCTTCAAATGGTTCAAATAGTGGTTGAGGAATGGAAGAAGCCCAAACTAGCAAAAATGGGAAAATAAAGGGGATGAGTGGGGAAATAATACGGCAGTCCATTATAATGAATACTTTGACTAAAACCTTTAAAGAAACATCAACTCATCAAGTAGGTGTAATATATTCAGTGTTATGGAAGCTAAAATATATATTACAACCACTTAAAACCAGCATATCGTCACAAAAACTTCAGCAACTCAATATCTTTCCAATAAGTAGAAGTAAAATTCAATAAGTGAAGATAATGTGATGATTTCAAGTGTTTGTAATATGTATTTAAGCTTTCAAAATACTAAATATATTACACCTAATTGATGAGTTGATGCCTCTTAAAACGTTCTAGTCGAAGTATCCATTATAATGGATTCCCCCTATTATTTCCTCATTTTTTTCAGTTTGCGAGTATTGGCTTTATTGACTTCCATGTCCTGCAGGACGTTAAATGCGTGTGCTTCTTAGAAGGTACATGTGTTTAGACAACTATGACACTTTCGTGGACAGATTACATCATCCTTTATACTACATAAAAGCATAAGAATATCACCCTACGCTGATACTTGCTGCTTCAAAGCTATCTACGCAAGTATGTATACATGAAAAACCATGGAGAACACTCCCCACCAAACCCTGCGATGCAAATATTTAAAAGTTAGTGAAAATCTTAATATTTGGATTTCAAGTCACTCACCATATCAGTAATTATTCTAATTCCATTCAACTTACATTCCTTTCCAATCAACAAGTTCCATTCTTGATTAATGTGACGATGACAACAAGCTACGCGGGTTCCAATATCCAATATTGGTAGCGCGAGCGTAGAAAACTTATAATCTCTTGCGTTCATATTTTCATTGAACACCTTCACACTCTTACAGCACAGGAAACTGTAGGTACCCGATATCCAATATCTGTTTAACGAGCTTGCGCAAACCAGCTGATTTATTCTTGCCGCTTCTCGGTCTTGTGGGACGGTTCCAGGTCTTTGACGGATCCCGACGAAGTAGATCCAGCCACTCGTCTGCTATTGCTCTAGCATACAGAATGGCAGTTTAAGTGTTGGTTAGTTTGTTTTGAACTGGGAAGCAGTTGGGTTCTTCAGATGTCGAGTTGCCATACAGTTATTCGGACTGGTCGTTAGAGTTAGGGTTAGTGAAGAGAAAACCTAGATGAACACATGTGTGTGGGTAAAGGGTAAGGAAGAGTCAAATGATGGAGCAATCTACCTACACACAGGCAAGGCAAGGAGGTGCAAAGATATGAGGAACTTGGGTAGGTGATGCTAATTCATAGCGAGTGAAAGAGATAAAAGCTACTGAAGATCAGATGGCCAGAAAGGATAAGCAACAAGGAACTCTGGGAACAAACCAACCAGGAACCTATCACGCAACAAATATGCAGGAGGAAGTGGAGATAGATTGGCCATGCACTGAGAAGGCCGACTGAGGACATCACGCGTCAGGCCAGTTGCTCGAGTGGAATCCCCATGGGAAGCGACGAGTTGGGTGTCCGAGGCGAGGGTGACATAGAGGAGGTCGTGCGAGGAGGAAATGAGAGCTTGTGGGCTGTCGTGGGACCGGGTTCAAAGATCTCAGAGAACAGAGTGGAATGGAGACGTGCTACTGAAGCCCTATGTTCCACTAGGAACCCAAGGGACTAATAATATAATAATAATAATAATAATAATATAATAATGAAAGAGATAAAAAGGGCTTTAATGATTACATTAGAAAGAAAACTGATGCAAAGGCAACATGGTTGGAGAACGGTGACAGTTGTTGATTTCTTTAGTCCAGCTCACATTTCAGCCCCATTTGGATAGACCGTGGATCTCTGCGTTACTATCTAGCACTTCCTTGAAACTTTTAACAGATGGGGCAGAGATTACCTCTGCATTCCGGTATCCGCAGACTCGGAGGGGGAGGAAATGTGAACGCGCACGAGTTTTCGGCCCTCGGCAGGCAGTCCTTTTTGGGGTTCCAAGAGGACCACCACGGTGCCCACTCGGCAGCATTCCTCTGTTCAGGTGACGGGTCAGCTGGTATTTTGTAAACCACCATCAAGTCATCCCGTAATCTTCGGTGATTAAAAAAATATAAGCCCGGGTCTTTCAGTCTCTCCTAATGTGGCTTTTGCTGCACCCGAGCAACCTCTTTTGTGGCTCGCCCCCGAATTTTTTTCAGTAGGTTCCTGCCCCTTTTCAGTTGTGGCGGGGTGAAGACCTCCAAGTGGAGTCGCGGGGACGTCTTGAAGGGTTTCAAACAGAGTTCTAGGGCGGGGGTACCAAGTTGTCTGCGTATAAACTGCAGTGCGGCGCACACCTTTGAGGCAAAGTCCAGGTAATTGGAACTGGTGTCCAGTTCGTCCATCACCATCGAACCCAGGTCTTCCTCTGCAGCGTTACGAGAAAGATGTGAACCGCTGAGAGGGTAGGATACTTTCTGTGGATCGTGAGTGCGGAAAAACATGAACCGGCATTTATCCAGTTTGAATGCCAATTCGTTATTTGTTCCCCATTCCCCTAGTGTTTTGAGGTCTTTCTGTAGTGCGCTTGATTCCGTTTCGCAAGGTACTGCCCTCGTTACCAGAGTACGGGAGAATCGGAGAGCCGGTACTCAGCAAGGGGTTGTCCACGAACTGTAGGGACAATAGCGGACCCAGGGATGCTCTCTGTGATACACCAGATGACAGTGTTCTCCAAGTTGAACAGGCCCTGCTGACCTCCGTGCAGAGCTCCCTACTGTTTAAATAGTTCTGCAGCAACGATAGCACCTGATCGCAGACACCCATCCCAGCTGTTCTGTGCACTAGGATGGTGTGCGAGACAGTGTCAAAGGCTTAGTTGAAATCCAGAAAAATTGCGTGGATCGGAGAGTTGAGATTCCAGCATGTTGTCCGGTGGTCATGGGCTGCCAGGAGGTTAGAAGGACGGGACCTACCTCTTCGGAAGCCATAATGAGCATCACTGATTGGTAGCTTTGTGTCCAGATATCCCCTGATGCAATCGTCCATCACACTTTCTATGACTTTTAACATTACTGGTAGAAGTGCTATGGGTCAGTAACAGCTTGAAGATGGGAGGGTGGACTGCGCGTTTCCATTCCCGAAAGAGTCTTTGTTCAGCAAAGGAGTGTTGGAAAAGACTGCAGAGTGGGCTACTTGGTACTCACACATTCTTCCGACGCAGGTGGACGAACGTTTTCTCGCCGTGAGGATTTTTCTGCACTTGCCGAGAGCAACGTCACGAGTCGATAGGTCTTCCTGTAACTCTGCTGCGACGGATAACCTTGGGGGCTGTTCGGGCAGTAGGTATACCTACTTTCTTGGCGGAACGTTGAGCTATGTGGTAAACGTGGTCCCTAACACCATGGTGATCACCCTTCCAGAGGAGTTTTCTCTGTTCGGACCTTGTACGATGCATGTTCCCTGGCCTCTAAAGTTTCTCTCCGCCATGAATCGGAACAGATTTTTGGGGTTTGCCTGGAGCTTCTGGATGGCGTTATACTGGAACGACCCTCTGCCCTCCCATGCCCAATGATGCAGCAATTTCGCAGAGCTGCATTATTATCATTATCTGTCCTTCGGGCTCTTAGTGGAGCATAGGGCTTCAGCTGCAGTTCGACATTTCACTCTTTTCTCTGGATTCCTTTCAACCCGGCTCCACGACTGCCCGTGAACTTTCATTTCTTCCTTGCGCGATCTCCTCCATGTCACTCGACAGTCTGACTTGGTGGGTGATGTCCTCAGAAGGTCTTCCTAGTGTGCCCGATTCGTCTCCAACTTCTTCATATTTGTTGGGCAATTGATTCTTGGTTGATTCGCTGCCAGCCAGAGTTCCTTGTTGCATATCCATATTATCCTGAGCATCTGATGCCCAGTGTTGGCGTGCGTAGGCGGTAGCTGTTGACGCATGTCTGTAGTTTGTTGGAACTCCTTTTGGTAACGCGACAAGTTTCTCAACTATCACGTAGAAGCACCGACATGACATTAGCTTGAAGATCCAGATCCTATTCTTTATGCTGAGCCCAGCAGATCCTTACAATGGTTTCAGAGTTGTATATGCGTCACAATCTGGCTCCTCTCTGCAGCGCCCTCGTTTACGCCATGCTTCCTCCTGACTTTCAGAAGGCGCTGAGTGTCTTGTTTTGGCCATGAGGTCCGCTTTCCGGGCGTTATCACTACAAAGGGGTCGTTTACAGAAGTTGCCGCCTTAATGATGCCTCATACTTGCTCCTAGCGCTGGTCAACCGGTAAGGAACTCCAATCTACTGACCAAAGAGCTATCGATGGGCACTGATTCATTCCCTCGTGGTTTGCCGTGCTGTAACGGAGGCATGAGTGAGATCCCCGTGCGATGATTTTTCGCCGATCGCCAGATCGGGCGCCACCAAACTGTGGTCACCACTCCAAAGGAGGGTTTGAAGTTGACTTTTTCAACCAACAGATGATCGCCGGTCAGCAGATAATCCAGTTCGAAGGCTTACCATCTGGCCCCCACAGGGGGTCTCATCGCCCATCGCTGGCACGGCCCGGCAATCTGAATCGGACTTACAGGCTGTGGTCAAACTGGCGCCTGGAGGCGTACTCTCTTATTGTAGGCTGAGTTAAGGAGTTGGACGTCTGAGAATTTAAAGTTGACCACCACTAGTCCATGCAGGTTGTTGTAGTGTCCAGTTGTAAAGATTTCAACATGCAACAATGATAATGTGAGTACAGGAGACCCATAGTTTATGAGCCTTTACGTTTAGGCATTAAAGTTGGGTTTTGCTTGTATGCACACGGCCGGCGGTCAGAGAAGTCTTTCTGATGTAACTGCTAATAGCTTTGAAAGAGTTTATTTTCTGATCAGAAGGCGCTTTTGCAAGTTTTGGACTGCTTTGTCTGAGAAAGCAATCAACCTATTGATAAGGTCAATGAATTTCTTGCAGTTCCTATCTTCGTAGGTACCAGCAAGTATCAGCGCCTATTCACAAATTACTGAGAAAGGTAGAGAGAATATAGAAGATGGGTTGCATCGTCGAACAATCCCCCAAAAATAAGTTAGGCTCAGCGAGATTCAACATTATTACTGACCCTCGTAGTCTTAACGAACTGGCCTTACTGAGGGCACAAGGCAGGCACTGTGCCATTTGAAACACGCCGTGTAACGATGCGTTGCTCGTACGCGAACCCCTGTTCAGTTAGTTGAGGCGCATCAGTATTTCGGTAAGGTTATCAAATATACCACCCCTGTCAGGCTGCCTTTTTGTTGCCTTCTTGATCCCAAGTTCACAGGTATTCTGCGAGTACGAAGAATTAGTGATTGGCCTTTGTATTTGTCCAGTTAGGACTTGGACAGCTCTAAAAGGAGGAGAGGTGTTCATAGTGGATAATCGTTGCCGGTGGCGACTTGGGAGCCGTATGGTCCACATAGAGATGCTGGGTTTTGAAAAAAGAGGTATGGAAAGGCATGCACTCCTTTGTGGTAATATCGGTAGTTGTCATCCTGAACACCTCCAGGTACAGTTTAATGAAAGTTTTGGGGTTCTATAAGGCCGATTCAGGAGCTCGTGCTCCCGGTTAACTCCTTACAAAAGTACGATGGAATTGGCCACTGCCTCCAGTATTTTGAAGTTGGGACAGGCACCTAGTGCACCACAGAGGTATGGTCCTGGGTCTTTCTCCGTCAACCCATGGATGATCGAAAAGCCGCTGAAGTTGTAGCCAATTCTCATCACTTCCGACCTTTGAAAATGCATCACCTTGCACCTCTTCACGTCACCCAGATGTTTAAACCTATCATCGCATGTGTTTATATCATGCGGTTTGTGTGACCTATTGCGACTATGGCGGTTAAATTCATTACAGGATTAGCACCACCAGTATCAAACACTCCTCTTTCCCGAATTTACTTCTGGGTGGTATGGGTGCCTTACAAACGCCTGGCCACCAAGTTGCGGTCATCTGGTTTCCAAGATCCGTTACTGTCCTGGTTTGAAACGTCTTTAGAGGGTCGCCTCCAAGTAGCAAAACCCCTCCCTAGACCTGTAAAAAGTGGTGTCGTCTAGGGTAGTGTGCTAGGACCGACACCTTTCCTATGTAAACGATATCTACAGCGTTATCCGAAATGGCACACCTTACTTCTTCACAGATGACTTGAAGATATTCTACAGCTTTTCTCCTGCAGCACCAGCACAAGGTTTCCCTCAAATACAGGGGATCTGAAGAGAATATTTATATGGAGCGTGACCTGGCAGCTCCCTCTAAACCCAAATAAAAGTTGCATCCTCCACCGCAGTAAATCCCACTCAGAAGTAACACTACACTTGGGTGACGTTGCGCTGCAGATTTACAACACTGTGAAAAACCCCGAGATCACTTGCCCCGGAGTCTGGCTTTTACGGAGTATGCAGATTCAATAGTTTACAAAGACAGGAGACTTATACATCCTCCACACGGAAGCACACTCACACTGGCGGCGAAATTTATACTATGCAAAGTTATGGTCTGCTCAATATTAGAGTATTGCATGGTCAACGAGTAGAGAACGTCTAACGAAACTTTGCTTGGCGCCTACTAATACAAAACTAAGGACTTATGAACGAAGCAAGATTCAAAAAACTAGAACTAGAATCACTCTGGCTGGACATCTGAAGCTCGGCCTGACCTTTCCTTTTCGTCTTTTACTTAAAAACTGTAAAACGAACTGTGCTATTACTTTGAATCAGCACCGATATATAGTTTGAGTAATAGCGAACACCAACCTTGCCCGGTTGACTGGTTCACTAGTTACTAGCCGGTCCTAAGCCCGGGTAAAGAAGGAAGGTTGGGCATACGCCTAGCAACCCAACCCCGTAAAAGCAATCCAACCGCTACAGAAACTTCAAAGCACAGACAAAATATAGAAAATAAAAACAAACTTATTCCCCTCCGGGATCGGAGAGACGAAATGACGCCGGTTTGTGAAAGCTTCGGGAAGCCAATTAGCCGATGTGTCTCCTGTCGATAAAAGCGAGAGTAAACCAGGGAACAAGGAAGGTCCGCACTGAAGGACGAAACTACATAGAACATCTTCACGCCAGCCATCAAGATAAAATGGGAGATATCGAGGAACATCCTTGAATCACCCTTGTGGATGAGCACCGGGACTCTTTGAAAGATATGGGGAAAAAATCTGCATGACCATATTGGTAAGTAAGAAGAAAAAAGACAAGGAATGGACCTCGACGGACACATGGAAGCTGATAGAGGAGAGGAGGATGGTGAAGCAGAAGATAAACCAGTGCAAGGATGAACATCGAGAAGATCTGAGTGCAAAGTATAAAACGCTGTACAAAGAAGTGAAGAAGAGTGCGTGGAAAGGCAAAAGATACTTATACGACACACTGGCAAGTGAAGTAGATTAGTCTGCTGGTAGGAGAGTTCTGAAAACATTGTTTAAAATAACCAGTTTAGTTTCTGGGAGGAGATCAACGCAGATGAAACCAATAAAAGGTGATGAAGGAATATATTGCCAAAGCTGAGAAACGGAGGAAACGATGGTCCGACCACTTCAAAAAACTCTTCAATCGACCACCACCTGCACTTCATCCACAAATACCACCTGCAGTTACAGATATTACAGTGAACACAAGCTCTCCAACTAATTGTCGAAGTCTTGAAAGCCATAAAAGTACTTAAATGCGGGAAAGCAGCAGGATCAGATGGAATCCCTCCGGAAGCACTGAAAATAGACTCAAAGACTACATTGGACATGCTAACATCACTACTGCAGGTTTGCAGGAAAAAAGGTGCCTGCCGGTTGATTGGAAGAAGGCTGGATTCTAAACTACCACCAGAACGGGCTGGATTCAGGAAGTACAAATCGTGTGCGGACCAAATTGCAGCGCTTCGAATCATCATAGAATAGAGCATAGAATGGCAGTCAACTCAACTCTATCTCAACCTCATCCACTTTGAGAAGGCTTCGACAGCGTCGACCAACAAGTAATTTGGCCGACAACTGCTTCAACACTACGGAATACAGCAAACATTTATCAACCTCAGTCAACAACTATATGAAAACTTCACACATCAGTAATTCGCAATGAGAAGCTCACCGATGCTTTTTGAAGTGAAGGCAGAAGTGAGATAAGGTTACCGCCTACTATCACCATGACCTTCCTGATTGTAGTGGACTGGACCATGCAGCAAACAGTGGGAAGCGAGAAGAGGGATATACGTTGGCTGGACCGGGAAAAGAGTCTAGAAGATTTGGATTTCGCCGATGAATTGTGTCTAGTGTCATGTAAGTTTGGAGATCTGCTGGCAAAAGCTAACAAGTTACAGAAGAGGCAAGGAGGCGAAGACGGGACTTCAAGTGAGTGTGGAGAAGACAGAAGTGATGAAGATGCTCGACCAACAACAGCATTAGCAACAAGCACCAACCACAATGAACAAGAGAAACTTACCGGAGGTAGTCTCTTTCACCCACGCCTACCTGGACAGCATCGTTTCAACTACAGGTGGCATAGATGATGGTGTCACAGCGGCCAGCATCGGAAACTCAGCAAAATGGCGTTCATTTACCCAAAGCCAGTGTGGAGATCTTCTGCACTCAGCATGTGAAACAACATCCGGATTTTCAGCGCCAGCGTCAAGCCAGTGCTTCTGTATGGCTCAGAAACTTGGCGCGTTACGTAAGGCGTTTCCAACAGACTACAGATGTCGTCAACAGCAGCCTACGCTGGCTCGTTACTGAAGACCAGATAGATGGCGAGAATAATAAGAATAAGCAACAAGAAACTCTGGCTAACTGGCAACGAACTAACCAAGAACCTGTCGCCAACAGTGTGCAGAAGGTGGAGATGAATCGGGCACGCTGAGAAGGGCGACTGGGGATATCACGCACCAGGCCAGGGTATCGAGTGGAACCCGAAGGGGAAACGATAAGTTGGGCGTCCTAGCTGAGGGTGACATGGAGATGATGTGGGGAGGAAATGAGAGCTTGTGGGCTGTCATGGAGCCAGGTTGAAAAGATTGCACGGAACAGAGTGGGATGGAGACGTGCTGGTGAAGCCCTATGTTCCATTGGAGACCCAAGGACAAATAATAATGTAATAATAATTCCAATAAATAAGCATCACCTAAAGCTTCGATGTAGGTTTTTCATAACGCAATACAATATGCCGTGGAACAAACTTCCTGTTCCTATACGAGTGTATCGATCTCTCGGTCAGTTCAATGATTACTTAGTGAATTCCTCCTATCTAGCGATTTTCACCAATTCCTTGACGGCCAAATCAAAAACGGCAATGCCGTGTACAATGGTGCCACTGGTACCTAGACTCAAGGGGGACTAACTGCAATGACAAAAGTATACGATACAGAAAACTAAATACATGGGTCAAGATAAAATCTAATTTAGAAAAAGAAAGGGGACCAAGGGTGGACAGGAGGCGGAGTGCGATACGGTTTGCAACAGTGAACTCTGTGACTACTCTGATTTAACCTACATTTCTTCGCAACCTGACTGATTTCTCGACTTAACACCTGTTTCTTAAAATTCTTCCCTTACAATAATCTCTTTACCCCTGATTGATAAATGAACCGTTTGTCGGTGGGTCTTCATAGCATGTAACATATTTTATTATTCGCCCTTTGTTATCAGTGCTTCATGTAAGTATTCTGCACCACCATATTGTTTCGGTAGCTCCGATATGGCATTACTCATCCCTCTCCCGCGACTTTATAAGGCGTGGTTACCATCTCAGCAAAACGTGAGTTTCATTTAATTGTTTATAACTTCATTGAACTTTTGTAAATAGGTTTGCAACACAAGAGAGTACCTGGTCCAAAATCATCTAATCTCTCTATTTCATACTGATATCTTAGACCTCAGATTAGTTTTCACCGCTTTCGTGCTCATCTTCATCTTTTCCACATAGGCTTACCTCTAAACAGTTGGCTCTGATACCTCTTCAAGCAAATTTTGTAGTCATTACAAGGAACTCACCCCGACGTATCATGGTTGATCTATTCCTGAGTACTTTTGTGCCCTGTTTCGAATTTTACCTGCCGCTTGCTTTGTTATTCATTTTTCAGGTTTACCTGACCAGTCCTGCATTCAAGTGTAGTCCTAGAAATCGCATTTGTCAGTGTGCACCATGCCATCAAAACTTTATGACGAACGCATACGCTCCAAGGTTATGACTGTACTACCTGCCCCACCTTCAAGAATATTGGAAGATTCAAATAATAGCGGAATTATTCCTAATTTCGAACCGAGCTTGCTTCAGATGCTGAGTAGTTATTCTGCGAAGCACTAACGTTATTTCTGTAGGTGCACCTCTTATGTGGCATGAACAAAAGTATCTAATGTGTGGCTTACCATTGTGCGCAACAGTCACTTCTCATTACCAAAATGATCAAACCTGTAAACTGGTTTGTATTCCTGTAACTTATGTTGTATGAAATACATTATCATTGTTATGGAAGTACCTGACAATCGGACGCCCGCGTACTTCCGGAACATTCTTTTCGTTGGCACTGTAGACGATACTTTTAAGCGCACCCAGCGCTCATCTATCGAGTGAGAATACCATCCTCGCTGCCATGGTGCGTCAATGGATTGGTTCTCCATGACTTGGTAACCCGACTCCTCGTGACGATAGAACGCTACGGGATCAGCTACTGCGAACCCAGGCTGGCCTAGGGATGACTGGAAGCCTACATCATCCACTGTAGGACTGTTTTTTAGAGCGTAGTCAAGTAGTGATGCTTTGCCAGTTCGTCGTCATCGGGTGCTTTACCGAACTTTTTCTATTGGTCCTATTGCATAAAAGTATTTCCAAGACTTTAATCCAGGATTCTCGTCTTCATCCTCCCTCTGATCCCGAGACAAGTGAAAGCCTGTTAAAGTCTCCAACGAGTGTCACTGGGTCATGAGCTGGCTATGTGGTGAACGGCGAACGCCCGTCACTTATCCTCCACGGTGCACACTGAGACTTGTAAACGACCCCTAGTGGGCACCTTTTGTGATTCATAGTGACAGAGTACCAAAAGGACCCTGAAAACCGGATGGGTACACTAACTGCTGCCCCTTTCGACCCCAGGCGCTTGATAACGTAGATAACCCCCCATCTTTGAACTATCGACCCACGTCTCCGTTTTAAAAACTGAATTTGCACTTGAATAAGACCATATTAGTCTCAGTCCCAGTGGCCTTGTCCTTTTGCCCGTTACATTAATTCTATTGCACGTAAAAGTGCTATGTTCTGGGTATGGCGAAGTGCGGTGACTTGTAGAGTAGCATTTATTTTGTCGAACCGACATGCATCAGTGTTTCGCATCCTTTTGGCGTCCCGGTTTTGGTGAAGCTAAGGTGGTGTTTGTCGTGCCGTTAACTGGTAGAGGTCTAATATACAATTTTTTCGTTACCAACATGGTCGAAATCACTCTGGGCGGTTGTCTTCAGTCCTCTTATATACTGTGCCTCGTTTTGCCTTCGCAGCAGCGAATACACATCCTTTGCAATCTTTCACCCGAAACCATGCCGTTGAGGCAAAAGTGAGTGATGCTTCAGAGTCAAAGCGCACAGCCAGAAACTTGAGTGTAAACGCCGTGGCAGCAGATACGTCTTCTGTTCATCTCACTGGAGTCAGTGAACCCCTGAGGGATTCTGACTTATTCTGACACATCTTACTTCCTCGGCGGGACCAGCGTAATCTTGCTGCAACGGACTTTATTGCAGACATTTTATTGTAAATGTCTTGCCTCTCCTTGTCAGACCATCCTTTCTTTTCCAAGAGTCAGTCCGTTGGCGTGGGAACGCTGGTCAAGTCGATGAGGTCTGTTCATCTGCGATTTGCCTGCTGAGTGTTACGCTGCGTTACCCATATTCTCTTTCCATCTTCTCCTCTCACATTATTAGTCCAATCACGCCGGAGGTGAACCGGTTCTTCAGGTTACTCTATTTCATCAGTGTAACGGATGCACACATTCCTGACTTCTCACGTGAGGTGAGGATTAGTTGACCTGTGTGACGATGGATGTTTTTCTCTGCTTTGTGCCTGACTGTCCATAAAACGTGATCCGCCACTGTGCATGGCTGTTTTGTCGTGAAGTAGGCGTACTAGACCGTTGCGCAATAGCCACATCCAGTGATATGACTCCAGGTACGTTTCGCACGCAAAAAGCTGCGTGAACCATCGGCACTGATACAATATAGACGTCGCAGCCACCAGTAATTGGCTCATTTTTCATAGCTTTGTAGCTTAATTCAGTATGTTCGCGTCGGCTACCACTGGTTTCAACACATCCACTGATCAGTAACGACGTTTGCTCCGCATGATACTCCTTCTATTACTATGCCTGCATGAGTTTGAATGTATAGGCATGTCTCATTTCGGGTGTAGGTTGATATAGAGATACCGGATCCTGGGGGCGATGGGCGCTCAACTTTTTTATGAAAAACACTTTCTATCTTCCTGCCTGCCTCATCAGATGGGTTATCGCTCGCGAACTAACAGCACGACGAATAAAAGTGGGGGCAAAATATGGGAGATGGCTTGCTGCCGGGCGGTTGTTGCTCAGTTTCTGCCACCCTGTCAACAACTTCGGCTGTGTATGCATAAACTAAATAATTTGTTCCTTGGTGAATTATCCCGGAAGAGAACCTAAGACTATGGCAGTTGAAAGGTGCAAATTACTGCGAACTACCAGCAGCAAGTGCTTCCTAGTTGCGATGATGACCGTGTTGAGGAAGATAAAACGTTTCAATTCCGTCGGTTAACTGCTCCGTGTTCGCCATTCCGCTATGACTAAAGGCTGTTCTGTTACTGCAAAATCACTGAGTGGCGCATAACAGAGATACGAGTCTTCAGAGTTCCCAAGCCCAAGCGAAACTAACCAAATCCAAAATACTTGGCTGCCAAACAGCGAATGTATATTCAGATAGTAAATGAGCCCCGTGAAAATTGTCCTTAAATACAAAATATACGTGCGAAATTAAGTTACAATCTTCAAGTTTAACGGCAACTGCAGTTTCTGCTCAAAACGAAATACAGTGGTGGCATCAGTCGAAATAGGAACTTCTTCATAGTTACACACACAAATTGAAGGAAGTCAAGCAAAATGAATAGTCGGAGTTTTTGAACACATTGCGAGAATAAAAACCAAAACACATGCGACCCTCCCCATCAATGAGTTTCGTCATTCTGTACAGCCATTGGCATCCAGTAACATGTACCACGGCAAACAGGCGGGTGCAATCAAACATATATCCCTAGCTGGTCCCCAGGACTGACATCAGCACGCCCGGGAACCCCTTCCACTAACCTACCTCTGTTACCTTCAGGACTTACGGCGGTATACCTGGAAGTCCCCCACCACTAGCTTCCATCCGTAGCCTCTAAGAAACACACCTGACGACTGTCTCTAGGGGCGTTCCCCTCACCGTTTTTAATCCTATTTTCCTAACCAGCATGTCTTCACTGCAAACCGCTTGCTGCACCAGTTGCAAAGGCCATTTGTTGCCATCCCCAGTATCTGGCGCTAGCATGACTAGGCTGCCTACTTGGATATCCGTCTCAGAATCTGTCCACTTATGCCGTTGCTGTGACAATAAAGCACCCCGTGAACCCACATTTCCAAAATGCTTGTGAGAGATAACTAGCTCGTCGTTATCTCTTACTAGTGCCGTGATAAATGGGTCTGTTATGAACCTGTGTGTCACTTCCAAGTGGACACCCTGCATTATAAGGCACGTGAACACACCGCCATAACGCGCCTCTGAAATTCTACCGCGCGCCGCTGAAATACAACTAAAGCAATCTACTCCAACTGAGGGGAGAGAGTGACTATTTTCCACCCTAGCCTCAGGTAAAGGTGCTATCAGCTGGCGTTGTTGTCATTCATCCTTTCTTTGACAACGAATATAATTTTCGATGACCGTCCGAACGACCACTCCTTCCCCGAGTACCCAAAGCCTTTTCCCAACCCCTGACAGTACCCTAGTCTCTCCAACATGCCCTTCTGACCAGTGATAATGCTGCAGAATCGGGTTGGTTATATGTTGTCCTGATGGCAACATCACTGGATGCTTTATTTCTACAGCCCAAAAAGAACCTTGAAGTCTAACACCTAAACAAAATAAGCCATCAATCAATACTGGGTTGAGCCTGCGTAAGGAAGAGCTTCAAATCCTCGTACTGAGGTTTTTTGAAGGCAACCTGAGTGCTTCAGTTTCCTTGCCAAACTCCTCAGCCCGAACCATTCTGATGATACCCCAAAATTGCCTGCATTGGCTCACTCGCTTTCAAAGTACCTAGAGTTAAGGATTCTTGGGATCCCTTTCCATGGAATAAAAATAATGGTGCTTGAGCCTGGTGAACCAGGTTACTGTGTGTCTGGAAAGTAATTAAGAAGCGAATCCTGACAGCTGTGTTAACCATCTGATGCTCTTAACCTCTAGTAAGTGATGATCCAGTTGCCCATCTACGTCGTCAACTGGCCATCCCGCCTTAGGGCCTCCAAGAGAAAGAGAGCCCTCATACCATGTAGTAAGGTCTTGGTCCCTGAAAACCATTCATTGGGACACGCAGCCAGCAACATTCTGCTTCGATGGTGTGTATCTCCGCTAGGAAACTTTAATGAGGCAATGGATGATGGAAATTAGCTTGCCTCAAAAGTTGAACCGACCACTTGCGTTTCTGAAGTAACGCAACATTATTTTTGAATAGTCTAGAAAGGTGGTTCGTGAAACTCAACGTATAATTCCATCTGCAGTTGAAAACCAAGGAGAGCTTCTGGAGCGTCCACTGTAAGTTCCGTACGTGGTATCGTTTATACTTTAATAGGAACAACCCTAGCCTTAGCCCTAAACATGCGACAATAGGGTTCAGTCGTATTTAATACGCACCAAACATATGCCGCTGCTCCATATCCAACTTCTGAGGCAGCGCAGAACATTTGTAACTACCTTATAGAATCACTGGCCGAAGCTGGCCATAGGGAACGCGGAAACTCAGTACCATTGATTTGCGGAAGGTTATCCACAATTCTACTCCATGAATCGGTTTCCTACTCGGGAATTTCGTCGTCTTAACCAAAACCTGTCCTACATAGACGCTGTAGCAGCTGCTTTACTGGGAAAATGGTTGGAGCCAAGAGTCGTAGCGGGTCACATAAAGCGGCCACCGTTGGCAGAATACCCCACTTAGTTGTGGCCTTACTGGGAGTATTAACTTTATAGAAAAAGGGTCACGTTTAGCATCCCAGGATAAAGTTGAGGTACACTCTGCTAGCAGCTTCTCCACATTGAGTTCTCGTACTGCCTGGCTTCGTTCGCTTGGAGGTATCATTTCTACAACTTGTGGGCAGTTTCTGATCCATCCGGTAAGTCGAAAATCTCCTCTCTCGCGAACATGCTGCAATCGTTCAGCTAAAGAAATAGCGCTAGAGGTGCTGTCAGTAGAAGCCAGATAATCGTCTGCGTAGAAATTTTTATCAGCAACCTCTTTAATTACAATATACTCTCTAGAACAGAAGGTGTCTACGGTCTTTCTGAGCATATGGTTCGCACAGAAACGCGTTGAGACCTCACCAAGTGGATGAACAGTCAACTGATATTCAGCAGCCTCTTGGTTTATGTCCCCATGATTCCATTTTAAGAGACTAAATGCTGGTCTGTTGTGTTCCGGAATCCTGGCTTGTAAGGACATTCATTCTACACCAGTTCCGACGGCGATGGCTCCAGCTCTAATCCTCAGAAGTATCCAAGCTAGATTATTGACAGTATTTGGTCTGTGTAAGCCTTGTTCATTTAGTGACGTACCGTGACGCGTAGTCGTGCAGTCAAACAATGTTCTCAACTTGTCAGATCTTCTAGGGTTTATGACGGAATGATGAGGAATATACCACCGCAGCCTTCCAGGCGGCTAGTGGGGATTACTTTTTCTGACTATGTAACCCTTTTGCAGGGGCTTATTAATGACTTCCTCATATCTCTCCAGAAGACCACTATCCCTTGCCAATCGTTTTCTCAAACACACAAGTCTACATTTAGCTATCTCATAATTATCGGGTAGACTGGGTTTGCCAGATCTCTAGGGTGACCCAGTTTCGAAATGTCCATCTACTAGCCTGGAAGAACGATCCAGGATACTATAGTGACACTAACTAAAACGACAGCTTTAATATGATCATACAAACAAATTGACTGAAGTCGAACGAAATGAAAGGTCAGTGTTTTTGAATACATTGCAAGAATAAAAATCAAAACATCAGTGGTTAACACTACAGTATTTACCCGTTTATTAGAGGATAGCGTTGGAGGAAGCAGCGCAAAGTACATGCATCAGGGCGCTCAAAATGAGATTAAATGCAGCTGTTGGGATCCCGTTACGAAACAGGTATATGAATCATCTACAGGACCATTGTGGGTTAACCATTTAGGATTTTTCCTGGTGCGAACTTGACAGACGCAATGACCAATCACTAATTATTCGAACTTGTTATATACCCACGAATACGAGACCAAGGAAGAACACGATAGCGTAGTCGGATGGAATAGTATATTTGGATGGTTATGCCAAACTCAAGAAAACAAGGTCGCTTCTAAAGAAAACCGTTTGGAACCACTATCGTAATAATGTGTAGGACATTTTGTAAATCACTGATTTGTCTATAGCAGCTTATATCATATTCCCAAATGACCAGAGGGAAATGAGTTGGGACGAACAGTTTAAAAACTAAAATGCTTGAGACCGAGTAGATGTTCACTGGAGTTGAAAGAGAAACTGGTTAAATTACTCTACTGTTGATTAGTAAGGCAAAATAGAATTTCAGTATTTTTTTGGATGAAGTTTATTTGCTGTAAATAACATCCCTAAGTATGTCCGAAAAATCTCTTTTTTAACCGGCTATTCTAAAATTTACATTTCAAAAGCAAACTTTTACGAAATTAGATTTACACATACACGAAGTTATTTTCTATAGATTTTATGTCCGCATAAATCAGAACTGTGTGTATGGGTGTTTTCAGTTCGAAAGGATCAAAGTTTAACTCAAGCATTATGGACCAAAAGAAAACAATCAATATCATACCGTTAAGTTATGGGAAGGAAATGACTGAAGTAGTTCGATCACCGCTGGGGAAATAAGTTACCCCCTAGTAACCAATCAGTGTACCTAACCCAGTCCAGCCGGAAGGGATATCAGTTCCTTAGTGGTCACAAATACTCTTTGTTAATGAGTGTCAACAAGCGCGAAAACGAAGTCAATCAAGGCTTCAGGCCAACTGCCTCCAACCAACTCACGTACTTCAGGGTTTTTTTAATTTTATGCTTTGTTGATGAAAATTACAAAATTTATAATTGATTAGGTCATATATTTTCATAAAAAGGACTAGTATCTTCAAACTTTCATAGAGAAGACTCCTTCCACATACTATAAAAGGTTAAATAAACCTATGAATCTGTATTGTGAAGTAATGTCTGTAAAGGGAAAGTTGAATTTTTACAAATCTCACATTTCCTGTCAAACAAATTAGAAACAGTTTTGAAGAACTGTCGAGCTCTGGAATCTGACTCCGAAATTTATATACACATCCAGATACACTATCGCCTATTTATAATTCCCGACATTGCTGATCCACCTGCGTCAGATAGTGTAAACATCAGGAGTTAACGCGAAGTATAAATCAGGATGTTGTATTGGTCAGCGAGCAAGCAAAAAGTCTTTTTCAGTACAACTAAACAAAAAATGTTCAGTGAGTTGTTACATAAATCAACACAATACAGTTAAATAAAATGCTATAGAACTTTGTCGTTCACTAAATTACAGTTTTTTATTTCAAATACAGCTGGACTCACGAAATCCCGTATTGAAAAGTTAAATTTGTCAGTTGAAATTCATGTCCATGCAATTTGTTCTGTCTGATATGTCGTCAGTTTTCTGTATCGAATTTACCAAATTTTTAAAGTTCTGTTATCGTGAAAAGAGAGGGAAGATGTGACAAATGATGCTCAACTCTCGTAGTAGTGGGACCCGTGTTAATTCATTCCCATTTGGTGTAGACAAATGTGAATGCTAACTTGAAAATACATCACTGTATAGTGGTCATTTGTGACATGCTTCCAGACGGTTATACCGAAGTTCTAATAAGAAGCTGTGATTTGTGAGGTCAACCAGATGGAAATGAGGCGGGTGCTAAATGAAGATCATGTGTGGTGGTCGCGCTGTATCGCAAATTGACGGAAGTATAAAACTGTAGACCAGTGGATTCCGACCCAGTGGTTGAATGGTTAACGCGTCCGCTGTGTAACCTGAATGTCCTGAGTCCAATCTCCAACTTGGTCGTGAGTGTGTACTGCTGATGAGTCCCATGCTCAGACAAAACGGTCGTCTAGTGCTCTCAGATTTGTAATGATTCTTTAGATGATGTCAGTTAGTGATGAATTCGACTTTAAAGATATATAGCTAATTTATCTTCTGTATGAGAAAGAAATGCTTTCGTTTGGATTTTGTTTTTAAGTTCTAGATGTAAAATTTCTTATTTGACTATAGATGCACTGTTTGAAAGTCTATACGATGATTTGCTTGCCCTTTTTCCAACCTTTTTAAATAGTCAAAGCTAACTGAATTTCAAACTAGTGGATATGGCTCACTAATTTCACTGTTTAAGTTCAAGACGAAGAAGATTTCTAATTTATCAACATTTCAAGGCCTTAAGAGAATTTCAAAATAAGTATAATATTCAGTCCTCAAACCCGATAAGGAGTCAAAGGATAAATAAATGTGATTAAAACAGCAAGATAATGTTCATCTTCAGGAAGAAAGCAAATTCATCTCTGACGTTACATCAGATAATTTTAGAGAATAAACATACAAAGCAATATCTAATGTAGTAAAACCGAATCCGAATCCTTATGAATTGTCTAAAATTCATGAAGATAACAATCTGCTACATCTTTTAATGTTCATGTGTGATTAAGCTACAAGCTAGTTAGAGAAAATTTCAGTTCTTATACGAAGTGAACTGTGGAAATTTTCTTTGAAAGGTACATTTGAACTTGTTGATTGTCTTAATGACGTTAATATTATAGTCACCACTTTTCATTCCTTTGATGCCAATTCCTTATTTAGTCACTGGTTCAAATTCTACGACGGCCCAAAATTTTCATTTCATATTCAGTCGTCACCCTGTATCAATAACACAAATCTGCCAAACCACGACTATTTCGGATAGTCAAACTGATAATTCCTTATTCGCTAACATACTCCAAACCAAGAGCCATGACATATTTTTGTGCTTATATATCCTTTGATAGCACTTCTACTCTCATCCCTTCAACCTATCTGAAGGATAAGGATAATCTCACTCTCGAAGGGATTCATTTTCGGGAGAAAATATTATTGTAAGAATGGATATTCAGTTGAAGTGTTGGATGCTAGGTTCCAATCTCAGTGGAAACATCACACCAGACAAATTCAACTGATGGGTCCAAACTAGACGAAATACATGTCCTGGACTCCACTACCATTGCCAGTTACATGTGTCTGGACACATGTAATTAGAAAGGACTAAATCGAGGTATGCAATTGAGGCTAGAGACACATGGACCCAAGTGGGTGCAAAAGCAACGGCATTTCCAAACATCGATAAGAAAAGCATCTTCATCCATTGTAAAACACTTGATTGATAATGTATACAGAAGTGATTTCACAATATTATACATAAAATATCTATCACGTGTGTTTACTTAGAAAAGATAAATCGCTAGCCATACCCAAATTTCAGCCTCACCAGTGTGATGAAAAGTAATTTGTCTTTACCCTATACATACTCTGGTAATATTTGTTGTATCTTATCAAAAAGATTGGTTTCAAAATTTATTATACTTTGTTAATTGCCTTTCCCACTCTTATTTTCCCTATTTTCAAACTGAGTTTATTTGATCTTCTACTGTTTCCTCTTTTCATATAAAATCCGTAGACGAATAAATGTGTGGTGAGATGGTTCAAAATGTATGATATGAAAATGTATCATTTTTTATTTAAACTGTGGTCTTTAATTACTGTATCCATAAATCTCAAAAGGAACTAATTTTTTCGAAAGAATGACATTATTCGGTTGTAGTCAAGAGGGTGAGATCACATTTTGCTTGACTTGGAACTCATGAAGTCAGTAGGATCGAGGTTAATGTAATTTGAGTTCTGTATTAGAAAGTGTGTATAAATCTTAGCTCCATTACTTTCGAATAATGTATGAGTACATCTAAAATCAAGATACTGTACAACAACAACTACTTTACAATTCAAAATATAGAACGGTATTGTGAATGAGTCACATATCTTATCAATAGTTCTATAAACTTATTTTAAACTTAGATATTGTGCATAATGATGAGAAACTAAGTTTGATAAGAGCAAAGTGACCAATGGTGATGACCTTGGAAATATTTCAAAAACATACGTTTAAAACAACTCGATACAGACATAAAAATAATTCAAGTATAATTCTAACAAATTATAGGATGAATCAAAAATTGTTTTCATCTTTTACGCTTCAAAAATCTTCTAGTCTATCAGGTAGAAACATTAGTCCTGGAAAATATCAAAGGAACGTTAGTTTTGCCTTTACTGAATTCAGTAGTTTCAATAGTAATGTTAGTATTAAAACAAACTGTTTGAAGTAGAAGAAATTTAGAAACTAATTATGATGGAGAAATGAATAATGCTAATTACCGTTTCTCAGTTCATTTACCTTAACTTTAATCTTGATTATCATTAGACTTCATACTTGTTTCAATTGTATTTGCAGATGGATAAAATTTTTTTGATAATTTCATTCGATAACTGAACTTGTAATAGGCTTTAATAAGTTTTTTTCTTAATTGTTGACTTGAAACAAGCAAAATTACTGGATTTAAAGAACTTTTAATGACTGTAAAAAATACTGCTAATCGTCTTTGTATTGATATTGTCTCATATTGTATTGCTCCATATAAACCAGCTAGTGAATAGATATGATAATAAGAATGACTTAAAACAAATAAGGTACACATAATTGTAATACTTAAGAGAACTGATTTGATTTGACTAATTGACGAAGAGGTTGATACTGCTGATGATATTGATGATGATGAGCATTTTTGTTGTGATGATTTCACAGTATTCATGGATTGTTTTATGATTTCAGTAGTGTATGTTTCCTGTTGAGTAGATCGAGATTGTGCGAGTGATTTTTGAATGAAATAATATACATGAGAATAACAAATGACCATTGTAATTGATGGGATTAAGTAAGCAAATATTAACCAGGAATAAACAGAAAATTGTTCGTATGCTGGATTAGTATTTTCTCCTTTGCGTGTACAAGTCCCATTCGTATAATTTACTGTAAATACTACCGGTAAAGGAGTGATTATTGCATGACATAATATAAATGTATAACAGATAAATGGTTCAATTTTTTGAAAAGTTTTATAACTTGATCTTAGATAAACAGCAAAAAGTCGATCAATACTAATCCACATTAAATTGGATACATTTAATAATTCGATAAACTTGAAAAAATACTCTGAAATCCATACATGACAAATGAATACAGCAAACCAACCAGTGAAATTAGTAATATGAGGTGAAGAAAATAATGAGATAGCTGCGAAAAAGCATGTTAACCCATCAAAACTACACTGTGTACGAAAGAGTATTGTAGCAGTTCGTGAGCCTAAATGCGTGAATGATATAAAAATCAGTGTGAATATATTGCATATTGTTCCACTTATATCAACGATACCGGCAATTACATGATAAGCAAGAGGTATAGGATCCAAATCCATGTATTTTATGTTTCTTGTTAAACAAAAGTGATCATGAAATCATTCAACTAATTCATTCATATCAAAATGTTTTCAATGATTGACAAAAACTGTTCAGTTGGGAGGTAATTTTTTGTTTAAATCTAGACTTTAGTGGATTGTAACATATTTTGAACTAAAATAGGGTAAATGTAAAACAAAAGTGCATTTACATTCTTCACAAACAAAAATAAACAATAGAAAATAAAAATTGGGGATGAAAATATCTTCATTTCGATAGGCATGTTACTGACTATTGGTGAGTTAAATCTGTTAGTAATGTGTGTGTGTGTGTGTGTCATTCATGCTGTGAAAAATGATTAATTAATTTTTTCAACGTGAAAATAATTGGTGTTTTAATGCCTTGATTGAAAATTGAATATAATCGGCGATTGAATCAATCACCTGATCTCGAAATGGTACATTAAGGATGGGTGGAAGAGTCAAGCTAGCGAACGGATTGAAACAAAAATGACATATGATGAGATAAAGCGAATATCACTGGCTACGAACTTGTATACAGTTGATTGAATAAGAAGTCATCATCATCAACATCAACATAGGATCAGGCATTAAAAACCAAGTTATCATACCTCATATCAGAACACCAAGTAACAAGGCAATAAAATAAAGACGAAGAAGGAAAGAAGAATCGGTCAGAGAAAGTAGAAGTAGAAAGTAGTGAGAGAGAAAGAATGAATGAGAAGATGAGACTAGGTATAGCCATATCACCTAAAATCTCCAAAAACACTGGTTTCTTTTGTCCTGCGGACACCAACCAGCTAGTCTGCATTGCCCTACATGGCTCAAACGAACAGTCAATGACCTCATACATTAATGCCATGTCTTAGTCTGGCCACCCCTAGCCATTCTCCAGACTGAACCCACTTCGGCCAACAATATGGGGTGAGGTACATGGTGTCTAGGCAAATGTAAGACATGTCCCAGCCATCTCAGTCGACAAAGGTTTACAACCGCATCAACTGTTTTACTTCTACTCCCTAGAACTGTACGCCTGACGTCTGCGTTACTTATGTGGTGACACCACAAAACACGACCTATGCTATGAAGACAACTTTGGTCAAACACCTGAAACCTTCTCATATCTTCTACTTTTAATGCCTATGGCTTTTAGCCATACAATAGAACAGAGCGAAAACTGTGGTACAGTACACTCCACCCAATAGACAATAGGATGTTGTGATGCCACAGATGGTATAAGTTGACGAGAGCCGATCAAGCCTTTTGCATCCGTGTAGAGATTTCGTCGGCTACTGAGCTACTAAGGCAGAGCTGAACCGACTTCCTAGGTAATAGAAGTGGTCAATACACTCAACCACTACACCCTCTATTGTTAGTCGGGGTACCGTTGAAGACCAGTCTCGGAGTGATAATTTGCGTTTGGGTGGCGAGAAACGCATCCCAAACATTCTCAAATTGCCACTCAAGGTGTCCAGAAGTCTCTGAACCTTGTCAGTGCCTTCACCTAACGGGACTATGTCATCTGCATATTCAACGTCCACCGAAAAGTCTCCTGTGACTAGGTCAATCGCTGTTTAGTCAGATGACGAGAGCGAGACCTCTGTAAAAACACCTATGATAAAATTGAATAAGAATGGAGAGAAGTGAGCATCCTTGACGGACACCACTTGACCTACACAACTCACCCGATATCTCAACATAGACTCTAACACGCCCACAGATATTCCATTAGCGCAACTTCAATAAGGTGATGTGCTTACTTGGTAGCCCTTTCAATGAGAGGCACTGCCATAGGACTTCTCAATTGACGGAGTCGAATGCCACCTTCAAGTCGAGAAATAAAGCTACTGCTGGACATCAGCAAGCATGCTTTTGTTCCAGAGCCTGACAGGTAAGAAGTATTCAGTATTTAAGATTGCTGACTGCATAACACGTTGTTTGGGTAAAAGGCCGGACTAATTACGTAAAATCAATAGATAGTTAATACAGATGGAACCAATAAAAGATGATGAAAGAAATTTAATTGCCAAGGAAGAGAAAGAAGGGAAACGATGGGCCGACCACTTCAAAAAACTCTTCAATCGACAACCATCTGCAACTCATCCAGAAATTCCACCTGCAGCTGCTGAACTACAAGTTAACACAAACCCTCCGACAAAAGTCGAAGTCCTGAGCGCCATAAAGTTACTGAAATGTGGGAAAGCAGCAGGATCAGATGGAATCCCGCCAGAAGCGCTGAAAATAGACTCAGAGACTACTGCGGATTTGCTCAGACCACTATTGCAGAAGGTTTGGAAGGAAGGAAAAGTACCTGCCTGTCGACTGGAAGAAGGGTTACCTTGTCAAACTCCCGAAGAAGGGAGACCTCATTGATTGCAAGAACTGGCGCTGAATCACGCTCCTATCTACCCAAAGCAAGCAAAATCTTAAGCCACATCATCTTAGAGAGACTAAAGGATGCGCTGGATTCAAAATTACCGCCGGAGCAGGCTGCCTGGATTCAGGAAGTACAAATCACGTGCGGACCAAATTGTAACGCTACGCATCATCATAGAACAAAGTATAGAACGGCAGTCAACTCAACTCCACCTCAAATTCATCCACTTTGAAAAGGCCTCCCACAGCGTCCACCAACAAGTTATTTGGCAGGCAACTGCTCCAACACTATGCTATACCACAAACCTTTGTCAATCTCATTCAACAACTATATGAAGACACCACATGCCAAGTAAGTCACAATGGCAGGCTCAGTGATGCCTTTGAAGTGAAGACAGGAGACAGGAGACAGGAGACAGGAGTAAGACAAGGCTGTCTACTATCACCCATGCATGATATTTCTGATTGTGGTCTACTCGACTGGATGATGCAGCAAACAGTGAGGAGTGAGGAGCGAGAAGAGGGTGATGTGCTGGGTGGACGAGAAAAAGAAAGTGGAAGATTTGGATTTCGCCGATCACCTGTGTCTAATGCCACACAAAGTTGGAGATCTAGAGGGGAAAACTAACAAGTTGAGAGAAGAGGCGAGGCGAGGCGAGGCAGGACAGGGCAGGACAGTGAAGGAAGACGGGACTTCAAGTGAACGTAGAGAAGACAGAGGTGATGAAGATACACAACTAACAACAACAACAACAACAACAACACAAACTGCATTCTCCATCAACGGGAGAAACTTACACGGAGTAGCCTCTTTCACCTATCTAGGCCGCGTCATCTCAACTACAGGCGGCACTGACAAGGATGTCAAAGCAACCAGGATCAGCAAAACAAGACAGGCGTGCCTTCAGTGATGTGAAAGCAGTGTGGAGATCTGCTGCACTCCACCCAGCGTAAAGTTTGAACAACATCCGGATTTCCAACACCAATTCAGTCAAGTCAGTGCTCCTATGTGATGGTTGAGAGACTTGGTGCGTTACGAAAAGCATTTGCAACAAACTGTAGATATTGATGAACAACTGCCGACTAGGCTGACTCGTTACTGAAGCTCAGATGGATTGGATTGCCAGAAAGAATAGGCAGCAAGGAACCCTGACTGTCTGACAACGAAGCAACCAGGAACCTATGGCTGAATGAATGTGCAGAAAGAAGTAGGGATTGGAGATGGATTGGATTGGATTGTGCATAGACTGAGAATACCGACTGGGGACATCACGCGCCATGCCATGCCATGTCATGCCATGCCAGGTCGTTGAGTGGAACCTGAAGGGGAAACGACGAGTTGGGCGTCCCAAGTGAGGGTGACATGGAGAAGATGGTGTGAGGAAGAAATGAGAGCTTGTGGGCTGTCGTGGAGCCAGGTTCAAAAGGTTGCAGAGAAGAGAGTGTAATGGAGATGTGCTACTGAAGCCCTATATTTCGCTGGGGACCCAAGGGACAGATATTAATAGTAATAGAAAGAAACAGTTATCGAGTTTTATAAAGAGTTTTTAAAATCGACAGTAATAATGTCTGATGGTGGGACCCAGGACATCAGCGATGACATAAAAGCGTCTAGAGTTGTTTTACTTTCCCGAGAATTAAAGTGGCTTCAGTATTCATGGTGTTGAAGGTGCCGAGCTCGGACAACCAGTTTCAAGCCATTAATGAAAGTCTAGATTCCTACATAAATAAATACATTTACAGTAGTAGATTGTATCCACACCAGAAATACCTCATGGCATATAGATACACATTATAAGTTGGAAATAGGCACTAAAAGGTTATGCTTTCTATTCATTGGTACTTGTCACTCATATAATGGCCATTTGAATGTTGAACGAATATTCTTTTCATATACAGAACTCATTACAATAGTCCAAAGTAGATGACACATTATGCAGCTGTAACATTTTTTATTTCCAGTTCAACGCTAGATGGAATTGAGCTTCTGAACTAAACTTTGTTGTTCCATTTACATATTTTACTGTGGATCATGTTTGAATGCATCACGTAAGTAGCTAGCTAGAATTCTTTAGTCAATCTTTTGGAACTCAACCATTCTTAATACAGTTTTTGGGTCATCTACAAAGTTTACTATCAACTAATTCAATATAATTCATGTTGATTGTTGTTTCAAACCATCAAAGCAAATTATTAAAAGAATTAGGTTATACATTGCATTTTCATAATGAAACCAGGTGGTCTTCTGGTGTATATATAAGTGAAGGGGATACTGAAAAACAACTTTCGCTAACCGTGACTAAAAATAACCTTGATCTCTTAAAAAAAAACAAAAGTACTCACGTGAATTTGTTTGAAAATTTCATCCCAACAATACTTATCTGCCAGTTTATCTTAGTTTAGCTTTTTTTTTCAAAAATGATCACAGAATAGTGCTTAAAGCACCGATTTATTAATCACAATAGATACTTCTATTTTCTAAATGTTAAAACAATACAACACTTATCTGATTCATATAAAATAGTAATAGTATTTGTATTATCATGATTTCCAGTAAACAGTATACAGGTTCAGAGACTAACCAGTATCTTTTCTTCCGCTAAGAACAGACCAATATGAGTGTCAATATTGGTTCAGTGCCCATTAAGATGAACAATGTTCAGTATTTTGCTGAAATGGCGTTGAACGTTTCTGAATCAATGAAAAAAGGAAGTCCATTAAAAATATTTCTCCATTTTCATATCATTCCATAGCTATGTAACAATAAATATTTCATTAACAAACCAACAATTTTGAAGTAGTATTCATCATGGACTGACATAAGTTGGGGAACCATTGGGAAACTGGGAACACTAGACAGCTGTCTCGTCCTAGTATGGGACTCCTCAGTAGTACGCACCCAAGACGCAGCCAGGAATCGAACTTAGGACCTTCAGGTTTTACGGCGAACGCGTTAATCATCCAGATACTGGGTCGGTTTCCAGTAGTTCACAATTTCCAACTTCTGTCCTGAGTTCGATCCCTAGCCGAGTCGTGGGTGCGTACTGCTACAGAGTCCCATACTAGGACGAAACAGCTATCCAGTGCTCCCAGATTTTCAATGGTTCCCCAACTGATGTCAGTCCATGATGAATACTGCTTCTAAATTAAAAATCCCTATTCATCACAAAAATCAACAATTCATTGAAACGTCCAATGTATCCAGTAAGTAAAAGAAACATTCATTTGTTTGTTCATTGATTTAATGAAATTATACAGTAGATAGTGTTTTAACTAGGAAATAAATCGGGTGAAAAATTTTCTTTTTTTCCCTAAAAAGATATAAATCTGATCAAATCCATGCTTTTCTTGGAGTTTTATTGACTGGAGAACCACTGAAAAACTGGGAACATCAGACAGTTGTTTTCTCCTAGTGCAAAATTCTTCAGCAATAGGCACTCAAGACCCTGCCAGAGAAAAAACTTAGAACCTCCAGGTCTCACGGTGAACCCACTAACTGCTTAGCCATTAGGTTCAAGCTCAGCGGTCGATAGTTTACTATTTCTGATGGAGAACCAGTGCTCTAAGGTTTCACTGGTAAAAAATCAGTAGTTTTAGATAGAACGGGAAATGAACAATGTATGGGAACAAAAAACTAGTGATACTTCATGAATAGGGAAATGAAAACCAACCATGAAAAAGTTTGCATCACTAAGACAAGATAAATGTCAAAATAACTATCAGAAGATTTTACACTCAGTTCCATGACATTTAGCTTCACAACAGGTCACAGAAGAACAAAGAAATAGTATAATCGCCTCTACACACAGAGTCCTAGATTCATTATTTTGACCCAAATGAACTCAGTAGTTTTAAGAAGATGAATGTACACTGCATTTTACTGACAACTAGATATCATGTGAACTATAGTAACTTTAGGGTTTTTGTCCACTTCACTATCTGTGCCGACTAGATGTGATTGTATGGAGTAATTGACCGCCTGTATTTCTCCTCTTTTCAACTAGGCAGGTGGATTCTTCTTCACAAATGGGAACAGGGACCTCATAATATGTTCTAGGTTATTCAATGCATGCATTTATTCGAGTAGATTAATTCACCTTGGTGTGAACATATGATAAATTCTGTCTTTAAGGCGTAGTGTTAGAATATATATAAATGGGAAAGGCAACCTCACAGTGGCTTATAGGAAAAGCTCTCCCAGAGACTATTTTAGTCTGCTAGTGATCATTTTGGTGATGTTGATACTTTTTAATTGAAGTCTAATAGAAAGTTTCTTCGTCTTCTTTGACAGGCGGAAATAACCTGCCTGTTGCTGTCTCTTCCTAAATTCCGCTGTAGTGTAAATAGCTACACCACGTTGGGTTCCAAGTGTGATGTCGCACTGCTGGTTGGGAAGCAGAGTGTAACAGGAAGAGCGTGTTTCCCTTGGATGACTACCAGTCCATGCTGATGCTCCCTCCTCTAAGGGAATGAGGGTTGGAAAGGATTTGGCACTCTTCTATCCTTTGAACTTCCGTTACTGGCAGTATCGTTTTCTAACCGATTTTGGGACAATCAAAATTAAATCCCAAACTTCCACTGAGGCTGCACGTGAACACTTTGCATAATTCCCTCTAATCTTTGTTCATATATCTCGATCAGTGTTCTTACTTCATCCTCAACATGTTCCAGATTTACTTCGCAACATGGACCATGTGTCATGGTGCCATTATGTAAGTAACGTAGAAGTTAGATGTTCAGTTTCACTCAGGAGAGAGAAGGTAGTTGCTGCAATTTCAAACCAGCATCGAATCATACAGCAGAGATATCTGTTACGAATACTTAGTCACTGTTTCTTCTTCTACCCAATTCTGGTTGAAGGAGGTTAAGGCTACAAATACGACAAAGCCAGGAAAAGCAAAATTTGGCATAACCCCCTAGGAGGATACCTCGACACTGTCAGATATTCACGATGTTGTATTAATGATGATGACTAGCAATGGGATCCATGACACGCCTTTCCTTGTCAGCTAGATGTGTCTCAACATAGTGAGTGATACTTTTCCAAATGAGACTGGAACCTAGGGGGGGGGCACAGTAGCCAGTTGTTGAGCAACGGGTACCAGTCGCTGTTTTGATAGTTGTAATTTCTCGTTGATAAACATGGCCAAATTACTCAAACTCTGTTGGCAGATGAGCTCCTATGCGGATACCTCGATACTGCTGGTTATTTATGTTGCTATATTCCTCTAGCTGACGAGTCCCAAAAACGATGATACGTGCGTCGTGGATTCTACTGATAGCTAGTATAATGAATATCACATGCTGCAAGCATTTCATTTACTGTCTAACTTTTGCTTTGCACTGTGTAGAAATTTGTAATACTCTTGTTTGTGTTTTGTCTGGCACCCGAAATCGGTGATCCGAGATGCTTGACATTTGAATCCAAGACATAGATTTGTCATAGTTGTGACTCGTCAGCCATATGAATATGGACTAACTACTGGTGATAATTTGCTTTCCAATCCTTTGTTTGTTTTTTTTTTGCTGTTCACATTACTGAATTGAATCGATAATCTCTCAGGGAGTGATGAATTCGATACATTGAAGTAAACAAAAGCTAACATTTATACCTAGTAGAAAATACTTTTACTTTTGTATACGATTAATATTGAGTTCCAGAATCATTCAATACACTATAAAAGGAGGTAGATATATCCATCTGGTAAATATCAAATGCCATAAAGAGTATACATTAGATTTCAGTGTGAATCACAATCAAGCGACAAAAGAAATTAATGCTGCTATTTCATGAGAAAATTTAGACTTTAATTTAATTTATTATTCATCCACTTTAAAAATGATCTTTCGAGTTGACCTTGAGTTTTAAAAGGGATAAAAAATTTCTTTCTCAATTAATCAATCAACATTGAGCATAATAAAGGATATTTCTTAAGATTTCAACAACAAAAAAAATGATTTCATTATGATCTTATTGATTTTAATATTTTAACTTCTTAATGGGTGTGATGTTTGTAATCTATACTTTTCAGTACTCCCTGACTGATGACAGCATTAGTTATAAACATACTATCTGAATTGCCTCATATGTATATATTTGTGTACTAATTCTCTTAAATAACATGAAAAACGATTCAGTTCATACCTATTATAATTGTTAATGATGAGAAAAGAAATTAGGTCAGACGAAGGATAAAAAACGTTGATGGTAGACGAAAAGAACAAAGAAGTACCAAACAGCCTATTTATCAAATGGATATATTCAAGGGGTCTTAACACTCAGTCTAAGATAAATTTAATACTAACTTTTAAAAAAACCTATGACACTGTTCATTTGGTAATGTTCTAGATAAGATTGAAAGACAACTCCCATAGTTTCAAACAACAAAGTGCATTGTGTAAGTCATTAAATCCCTATGAAATATATGGCTAACTGACTGTAGAGAATGACTGTTTGATTTGATGTACCAAATACATGTTCATTGTTATCTGTTTGTATTGAATGTATTTACAACATAAAAAGGATTTCGTTGATTACAAACACCTGGCTTCTGTCTATTTAGTGGGATAGTTCAATTCTTGATATTCTTTTTGCTGTTAACTACAATGCAATCAGCTGCTATACTAAATGTTCAATATCATTGAAAAGAAGATATAGTTAACCAAACTGAGATGAAGTAACTACGGAATAGGTTAAGGGTTAGCTTCAGTGAATGAAAGCGGATATTCTTCTTCTAAAATGATCTAGTAATTCTAAAATGACATTGGTAGACTTCAGTGAATAAATTTGACTTGTAATTTTTAAGCCAGTATTCATGACACTTTTATCACGATTAAGGAGGTGATAATTTGTTAGCTGAACAACTCTGTTTCCAAATGTTATTATGTGAAAACGTGAAAATTTCCATCATATTTTTGATTTAATTCTGGTGCAGACTAGATGAATGAATTAACTTATGTTAAGTATTTTGACGTACTAGTCATCATAACCTTGCAACGTAGAGAAGACAGAGGTAATGAAGATACACAACCAGCAACAACAACACCACCACCACCACCAACAACAACAAACTGCAATCTCCATCAACGTGAGTAGCCTCTTTCACCTATCTAGCCAGCGTCATAACTTATCTGAAACTATTCGCATGACAGAATATCATCAAAAGTCCTTCAAGTAATGTCTCGTACCGAGTTACGAGACGCTAGGAGTCTCTACAGAAACACTAAGTGTCTGTACCTTCTGTTGCTACTTTCCAAGAGGCATTGAATCTCTACATTACTACCACCAGCAAGGATTAATATAGGTGACTAGTCTGGCATCCGTAATCTTTAATACTTAAGAAATCGAAACTGTGTTGACAGTCACATGTTATAATCAAGCGCGTTAGACAATTAAATAAAACCGCGATAACCTTTAGCTGTAGTTCACATGCTAGTCGAGTTTCTCAAAAAAAATGTATCCATCATCTCTGCTTATAGAATATGTCTGCTTTGAACCTAATGATATTTTCTCTCCAAACAATTCGTAGATCATTATTGCTGAGGATGCATCGATCATATTTTCATTCTTCGATAGGTTGTGTGATATAGACATACTTACCGGCTGGTGACAAGGGTCACCTCTTCTCAAATCATTGCTGGTGACAATAAAAGGGTCATGATTAAACCATACAGCCCAGACAACACAATACCACTGAAAACTTCTATTTTCCTAGACCTGAAGTCGGCATTTTACTCCATCGATATATAGGCGTCGTAGAATTGTCTGAATGGGAACTGATTACTGAGCAAGTGTATTAGGAAAATCAAGCCTACTCACTACAAATTGGCAGTGCAGTAAAAGCTTACGAAGGCTTGTCATCTAAAATAGAAACAACCGGCAGTGCTCGTCAAGATGTTCACTGTTGTCATTCTTACATAACTTAGCTAAAGGCATATCGGTGAAAGTCATCTCACTTACTTCTAGCTTCATAACGACTGAACCACTGCCGAAAGTTGTTTGACTAAGTTAAAGCACTTAGATGATATAGTCGTGCTCGGCAAAGACCCCTACTAACTTCATGGTTTTCTCAAGGCTGATCGGAAATCCAAATATTCTTGGGATATGTTGTGAACCTGTGGAATGTAACATTATTCTTCAGGACTGGTCCTCACCCACTCCAAGCTTAAAAGTAGGAAATCAAGTCATCGAATATGTTGACTACTTTGTTTACTTGAGGAGTTGTATCAATCCTAATTCCCTATTTTGGAACAACTTGATGGTAACAATCGCCACCCAAACTACGGTCATGAGTGTGCACTGCGATGACATTCCGAGTTGAGGTGGAATACATGTTGAGTGCCACTTGATTTCCAGTGGTTTTCGTGGAAGATGTGAATCGTGGGTTAAAAGTACTGATAAAAGAATCATTTCTTGAACAACAGGGGTATGCCTTATGGTAAGCTGGTGAAATAACGATACAAAATATCTCACTTTGTTAAGTGTATTATACTATGTTTACTGATGTCAGTAGGACAGTATAATAAGCTTCATGCAGGAGTGTTATACAAAAATTGTCAACTTCTTCACTTCAGTCCAACATGCGTAGTGAACCAGGACCATACACATATACATGGTGATGTTGATACTTTTTAATTGAAGTCTAATAGAAAGTTTCTTCGTCTTCTTTGACAGGCGGAAATAACCTGCCTGTTGCTGTCTCTTCCTAAATTCCGCTGTAGTGTAAATAGCTACACCACGTTGGGTTCCAAGTGTGATGTCGCACTGCTGGTTGGGAAGCAGAGTGTAACAGGAAGAGCGTGTTTCCCTTGGATGACTACCAGTCCATGCTGATGCTCCCTCCTCTAAGGGAATGAGGGTTGGAAAGGATTTGGCACTCTTCTATCCTTTGAACTTCCGTTACTGGCAGTATCGTTTTCTAACCGATTTTGGGACAATCAAAATTAAATCCCAAACTTCCACTGAGGCTGCACGTGAACACTTTGCATAATTCCCTCTAATCTTTGTTCATATATCTCGATCAGTGTTCTTACTTCATCCTCAACATGTTCCAGATTTACTTCGCAACATGGACCATGTGTCATGGTGCCATTATGTAAGTAACGTAGAAGTTAGATGTTCAGTTTCACTCAGGAGAGAGAAGGTAGTTGCTGCAATTTCAAACCAGCATCGAATCATACAGCAGAGATATCTGTTACGAATACTTAGTCACTGTTTCTTCTTCTACCCAATTCTGGTTGAAGGAGGTTAAGGCTACAAATACGACAAAGCCAGGAAAAGCAAAATTTGGCATAACCCCCTAGGAGGATACCTCGACACTGTCAGATATTCACGATGTTGTATTAATGATGATGACTAGCAATGGGATCCATGACACGCCTTTCCTTGTCAGCTAGATGTGTCTCAACATAGTGAGTGATACTTTTCCAAATGAGACTGGAACCTAGGGGGGGGGCACAGTAGCCAGTTGTTGAGCAACGGGTACCAGTCGCTGTTTTGATAGTTGTAATTTCTCGTTGATAAACATGGCCAAATTACTCAAACTCTGTTGGCAGATGAGCTCCTATGCGGATACCTCGATACTGCTGGTTATTTATGTTGCTATATTCCTCTAGCTGACGAGTCCCAAAAACGATGATACGTGCGTCGTGGATTCTACTGATAGCTAGTATAATGAATATCACATGCTGCAAGCATTTCATTTACTGTCTAACTTTTGCTTTGCACTGTGTAGAAATTTGTAATACTCTTGTTTGTGTTTTGTCTGGCACCCGAAATCGGTGATCCGAGATGCTTGACATTTGAATCCAAGACATAGATTTGTCATAGTTGTGACTCGTCAGCCATATGAATATGGACTAACTACTGGTGATAATTTGCTTTCCAATCCTTTGTTTGTTTTTTTTTTGCTGTTCACATTACTGAATTGAATCGATAATCTCTCAGGGAGTGATGAATTCGATACATTGAAGTAAACAAAAGCTAACATTTATACCTAGTAGAAAATACTTTTACTTTTGTATACGATTAATATTGAGTTCCAGAATCATTCAATACACTATAAAAGGAGGTAGATATATCCATCTGGTAAATATCAAATGCCATAAAGAGTATACATTAGATTTCAGTGTGAATCACAATCAAGCGACAAAAGAAATTAATGCTGCTATTTCATGAGAAAATTTAGACTTTAATTTAATTTATTATTCATCCACTTTAAAAATGATCTTTCGAGTTGACCTTGAGTTTTAAAAGGGATAAAAAATTTCTTTCTCAATTAATCAATCAACATTGAGCATAATAAAGGATATTTCTTAAGATTTCAACAACAAAAAAAATGATTTCATTATGATCTTATTGATTTTAATATTTTAACTTCTTAATGGGTGTGATGTTTGTAATCTATACTTTTCAGTACTCCCTGACTGATGACAGCATTAGTTATAAACATACTATCTGAATTGCCTCATATGTATATATTTGTGTACTAATTCTCTTAAATAACATGAAAAACGATTCAGTTCATACCTATTATAATTGTTAATGATGAGAAAAGAAATTAGGTCAGACGAAGGATAAAAAACGTTGATGGTAGACGAAAAGAACAAAGAAGTACCAAACAGCCTATTTATCAAATGGATATATTCAAGGGGTCTTAACACTCAGTCTAAGATAAATTTAATACTAACTTTTAAAAAAACCTATGACACTGTTCATTTGGTAATGTTCTAGATAAGATTGAAAGACAACTCCCATAGTTTCAAACAACAAAGTGCATTGTGTAAGTCATTAAATCCCTATGAAATATATGGCTAACTGACTGTAGAGAATGACTGTTTGATTTGATGTACCAAATACATGTTCATTGTTATCTGTTTGTATTGAATGTATTTACAACATAAAAAGGATTTCGTTGATTACAAACACCTGGCTTCTGTCTATTTAGTGGGATAGTTCAATTCTTGATATTCTTTTTGCTGTTAACTACAATGCAATCAGCTGCTATACTAAATGTTCAATATCATTGAAAAGAAGATATAGTTAACCAAACTGAGATGAAGTAACTACGGAATAGGTTAAGGGTTAGCTTCAGTGAATGAAAGCGGATATTCTTCTTCTAAAATGATCTAGTAATTCTAAAATGACATTGGTAGACTTCAGTGAATAAATTTGACTTGTAATTTTTAAGCCAGTATTCATGACACTTTTATCACGATTAAGGAGGTGATAATTTGTTAGCTGAACAACTCTGTTTCCAAATGTTATTATGTGAAAACGTGAAAATTTCCATCATATTTTTGATTTAATTCTGGTGCAGACTAGATGAATGAATTAACTTATGTTAAGTATTTTGACGTACTAGTCATCATAACCTTGCAACGTAGAGAAGACAGAGGTAATGAAGATACACAACCAGCAACAACAACACCACCACCACCACCAACAACAACAAACTGCAATCTCCATCAACGTGAGTAGCCTCTTTCACCTATCTAGCCAGCGTCATAACTTATCTGAAACTATTCGCATGACAGAATATCATCAAAAGTCCTTCAAGTAATGTCTCGTACCGAGTTACGAGACGCTAGGAGTCTCTACAGAAACACTAAGTGTCTGTACCTTCTGTTGCTACTTTCCAAGAGGCATTGAATCTCTACATTACTACCACCAGCAAGGATTAATATAGGTGACTAGTCTGGCATCCGTAATCTTTAATACTTAAGAAATCGAAACTGTGTTGACAGTCACATGTTATAATCAAGCGCGTTAGACAATTAAATAAAACCGCGATAACCTTTAGCTGTAGTTCACATGCTAGTCGAGTTTCTCAAAAAAAATGTATCCATCATCTCTGCTTATAGAATATGTCTGCTTTGAACCTAATGATATTTTCTCTCCAAACAATTCGTAGATCATTATTGCTGAGGATGCATCGATCATATTTTCATTCTTCGATAGGTTGTGTGATATAGACATACTTACCGGCTGGTGACAAGGGTCACCTCTTCTCAAATCATTGCTGGTGACAATAAAAGGGTCATGATTAAACCATACAGCCCAGACAACACAATACCACTGAAAACTTCTATTTTCCTAGACCTGAAGTCGGCATTTTACTCCATCGATATATAGGCGTCGTAGAATTGTCTGAATGGGAACTGATTACTGAGCAAGTGTATTAGGAAAATCAAGCCTACTCACTACAAATTGGCAGTGCAGTAAAAGCTTACGAAGGCTTGTCATCTAAAATAGAAACAACCGGCAGTGCTCGTCAAGATGTTCACTGTTGTCATTCTTACATAACTTAGCTAAAGGCATATCGGTGAAAGTCATCTCACTTACTTCTAGCTTCATAACGACTGAACCACTGCCGAAAGTTGTTTGACTAAGTTAAAGCACTTAGATGATATAGTCGTGCTCGGCAAAGACCCCTACTAACTTCATGGTTTTCTCAAGGCTGATCGGAAATCCAAATATTCTTGGGATATGTTGTGAACCTGTGGAATGTAACATTATTCTTCAGGACTGGTCCTCACCCACTCCAAGCTTAAAAGTAGGAAATCAAGTCATCGAATATGTTGACTACTTTGTTTACTTGAGGAGTTGTATCAATCCTAATTCCCTATTTTGGAACAACTTGATGGTAACAATCGCCACCCAAACTACGGTCATGAGTGTGCACTGCGATGACATTCCGAGTTGAGGTGGAATACATGTTGAGTGCCACTTGATTTCCAGTGGTTTTCGTGGAAGATGTGAATCGTGTGTTAAAAGTACTGATAAAAGAATCATTTCTTGAACAACAGGGGTATGCCTTATGGTAAGCTGGTGAAATAACGATACAAAATATCTCACTTTGTTAAGTGTATTATACTATGTTTACTGATGTCAGTAGGACAGTATAATAAGCTTCATGCAGGAGTGTTATACAAAAATTGTCAACTTCTTCACTTCAGTCCAACATGCGTAGTGAACCAGGACCATACACATATACATGCTGAAGATGCTTACTACAGAAAGAAGCAAGAAGACAGATTGGAAGGAAGGATTGTTTATTGTCAACAAGTGGGACGGTAGCCGTTAAATATGGTACACCTTGCATTAAAACCATCATTCCCTCTTCTCATTCTCTCTTGATTGGCTCTACATACACCTACATCGTCTCTTGCTTTTCTCCCGGCAGAGTCCTTACCCATTCCTGGTAATCCCCTATGATTTTTGACACCCTATCAACACATACACTTATGTCCATTCTTGTCAGTAACGCCCAATACACCACTGATTTTTCCACTGCGACAAATTACTGCTGTTGGATTTGTTTCAGTCATTAAAATATGTTTCGAAAATATATGTACACTCATATACTTTTTAAATATTTTCAACTAATCGCCTTACAATTTCACATTGAAACTAGTAGGAAACACCATAGTAGTTTGTAGTCGGCTATTTGTACATATATAACCCTGCTAAAAGTAGTTAACTAGAATTGAGCGTTTTTGTGTTGGCTAGACTGACATGCATTGCCAAACTTACCACTGATTTTTCATCGCCCAACTCCCAATCACAAAACAACAATTGACCGACAGGTTAAAAGGAAAGCTTAACAACATCTAGTCGCGTTACGTACTATCACTCACAGTTCTGTGATTATTTTTATCAATATAACCACAATTAATTTATTGGCGAATAATGTACAGTGAGGAGATTACCTTCAAAGTTCACTTAAAAAATTCGATACTGTATTAAAATTATTCACTTCACCATGGGGTTTGTTATTATTACTATTATTATCATTGAACGAATTAAGACGGACACATCAAACAAAAGGAAACGCAAAGAACAACAACTAATCAGTTCATAATTTATTTTCACACGTCTTGATCAACACGAAAAATAGGACATATCACAGGTGAATTCTACACCTAGAAAATAGTCATCCAGATTAAGATTTACTTCATTGAAAGTTTCCTACGAAACGTATTCACATACACGTTAGCCTCTGAACATTCTGTACGATCAAGTTTTTCAAGTCTCTTTAGTGAGCAACTGATGAATAAAGGTTCACAGCCAATACATCGATCACAAAGTTTTTTTAACTCCTCAATATTATCGTAAGAGGATGAAATGGCAGCTTCATTAAGACCTGTAATATGAGAAAAGAAAGGAGAAGAAATCAAACAGTGAGTTATCAAATCCACTAGACTCTTTTATTACGCAGAAGCATTTCCTGGAGACAAAAAAGTGGATAGGAGCAGACTGTGCATTCCAAAACCTCGTGAAAATTTATTCCGCATATCGTATCCCACTCTCCACATCTAAATGAAAAATCATATGGTGAATGCAAATGAGAACTTATCAACTGAAACAGTTTCATTTTGTCGAATTTCAGTAGTCAACAATATCCGACAGCAAACATACATTTTTCTCATACGAATATTTAAGCGTTCTCAACAATCCTTTGAAAACACTTCAGATAAGCCCTTTTGTGAGTTCTAAAATACTTGTTTTATCCAATTAAGATTTGAAAATGACACTTATTTCCTTCCAAAACTGAACACCTCTCCAGTAAACAACCAAGTCTCACCAACTTGTCTTCATACAATTCGAACTAATCCGTGTGATTGTTTGCTTGCCTCATCTTCCACTCAACACCAACACCAATGATTCATCATCACAATGATAACTATTTGCCCTGTTCACTAACATTTCATTCTTACGAAAATCAGTGAGATCTTGAAGAAGTGGAAATTTCGGAATTTATACACTCAATGAAAACATATGTAAGTGAAACAATCTAATGTGTGATTGAGTGTTCATATAATGTGTACTCGTCATGAATTCAAGACACTGAATTCTTCTGCAGCAATCATTTACCCGATGTTAAATGGCAGCAGTTTTCAGAACTGCTTCCATCAATGCTGTGAGTTCGTCAGTACACCACATGAAGTGAGTGTTGATTCTGATGTGTAGCATTTTTGCTTCGGAGTCACCTGACTTGATTCAATAATCTTAACTCTGTCTGCCAGTCTTTAACAAGACTACATAAGCACAAAACTCCGAAAATACTATAAAAACTCACCCAACCACCTCAGATTAAGATCTTTACCTCCTGAGGTAATACTACATTTACAACCATTAACGTTTACCCATATAGGAGATTATATAACTGCCTTCAATACGGAAGTAGATCTTTCCTAAATTCTTTTGCCAATCAAATGGTTGGGATCAAAGTAATTCATTTTCAAATAACGAACACATTTCATTTACGCTTCAAAAGTACAAGGTTTGTGAGATGTCAAATTGAAAAGATTCTATATGATACTAATATAGTCTGAATTGTTTATAAAGAGAGTTCACCTCTGACTACAGTACTGGATGAAATGAATTCGAATATCCGAGGTGAAATCAGTTCCCTTGAGATTGCAGATACACCTAGCTGACGAATGCAAAATAGTACGAAAATGTCGGGTTAAGCCTTATCACCGATTACCTCCAACCATTCAACATACCACACCCTAACAACCGGTGCATTGATTCACCAATCACATGACATTATAATTATCCATTATTCTACAGATGTTATAGATTTCCACAATAACTACTTACAGTTTGCACATTTCAGTCTCCTTCTTGTGAGGTGGTTGTTTCTTGTGTTCACCTACATCACTATTATACTGCGGAATTTCATTCAGGAGACATGTCTCGATTACCTTAGACAAAAGTGCAAAGTGAGAATCAAGCTGAAGAACAACACGGACATCGTCGAATCATCGATACTCCAAAAGAAGGCAGTTCGCAAATACCTTGTAAACTCACCACCTCATTCTTACCACTGAATAATAGTGAGGAGTGTGGTTTGTATAGACTAATTTCATCAGTTTCCAGATGACGAAATCAATTATTTCGAGTGTCATTGAGGAAGATGGCTGATCAAATAAATGTACTCATTTCGAAATTAGAAAAAAAGAGTGAGACGCACGTCAAACTCCAGCCTGCATTCACGTCAACATCTTTACCCTTGAAATGAAGTTTCAGGTGCAGAAACGATTCCAATAATGAGTCATCAATTGACGAACAACCATTGAATTGCCTTCAGTCAGTATCTCATCATAGTCGCACAAATAGTCACTGTTTATATTTTCAACATTGTGGACATATTCCTAGTTATATCAGCAATATACAAAATAAATTGTGAAGGATGTCCAGAAGGTTTATCAAACAGCAACTCACCTGAACAACGCTTCACGATTAAACTTCTCGTAAAACAGCTCCTAAATAATAACTCCAACCTTTTAGTACACTTCGAATACGTTGATGCATCACTTTGAATGACGGTGAGTAGAAGCATCCAAATAACAATTGAGACCTGAAAGGCAAAATCTCTTCCTCCTCACTTAACATTTATATTAGAGGTAAGCGATTGACAGTAAATAAAATACACATTCAGCCATAAAGCCACATTGATTCAGGAGATTCGATGTTTCAAATCAAACATCAGAAAGCTCCATATACTTTATTTAGTAATATGATTTATTGCATGTTAACCAGAGGAGTATGCTTCATTGCAAACAATGTGTGGAGTTAGAGGAGAGTTTCAGAAAATGATCAACAGAATTCTGGCAATTATTCACCCCCATTCCAGTTCATATCTTCACTTCTACTACATACGAGCATGTGCATTTCGCTTAACCACTGAATGGGACTTCATTGCATCCCACATCGCTTCACCTACACAGGCATCCTCCTTAAATATCTCCCTATCAAATACAATAATCCGATTTGTAAGTAAACTGTTCCGATCACAAATTACCACCATCTGAACACCAGCAATAGCGTCAGTCATGTCTCTCTCTCTCTCTGACTTCAACATTGAGTGGAAAAACTTTTCATCTCACTCGAGAAACGAACCACCATGATTGTAAATCGACATTGTGGACATGTGGTAATGTCCAACACAATATGAGTTCTACACATATTAAAAATTCCATGATCTGGATTGAATTTAGATGGGCAACTGCAACAGTTGTTCAACAGTTTATACAACAGTAGACCAAGAATGAGTCAAGTGTTCAATGCATATATTTGTAGGCATATGACTAAGATATGAGCTTATTCATGGTTCAGAAAGGTAAGTGAAAGCAATAAATGATGCAGATGGGATCAAATCGTCCACATTCCCTCAGGTAACCCTTCTCATACTCCATATATCATCAAGTAACATGCATGTTTCTAGCTACAATCAACCTAGAAACTATGGTTCCCGTAGTACAGTGGGAAATTAATGACTAGTCTTCGTCAACTATGTCAGCCAATTCAACAAACTCCATTCCTACAAACAACTTGTTACCTACTACTCAAGTCGGACTAAGACGATGCAACAATGCTCAAAATCTATTGATAACAAGCAATTCAAAGTTTGATCAAGGTGCGTTGTGACACCTTCAAATCACTTATTGAAAGTATTGTGACACCAATGACAAAATATCGAATTGATGATGACACTTCCCAAGCTTTCATATTATCCAATCACTTTCATATAGTAATAAATTGGCTGAATCCCAGCCACACTACACCTATGACCACTTCGATGATATTCACAATGCGCATAACACACATTTATTGACCAACATGAAGTAATTCAACTCAATCTTCAGTCAGTTAGTGGATCAGTTTTCGCACTATCAACAAACTACATCATGGTCTACGTTAACAATCTCAACAGATGAACAGTTCGTCAACTGCACAACTCTATCCGTGACAGGATTTCCATTAGAGACCACTAAATAAACACCATGAAGTTGATTCTCTGACACCAGATCTCTGAAATATGCCACTGAAGGACATGACCAGCTAGGAATCACTCACTCTGATCTTCAGATTTTGCCAGCCAGATCAGAGTCATTCAGACACCTGTCGCTAGTATCATTCATTGTTGTGCTGAGGTCGCCAGACCTCGTGTCTGCCCAGTGTATCCTGATACTTTCGCACATAGACCAGGTGACTCTTGATATAACGGTTATCTCAAGTAATTTGTCCAGTTTCATTTTCCCTGAACATTTCGTCTCTGTATGGTGAATCTATTCGTGTACACAAGTGATAAGCTTGATATCAAACGAACCAGAGTATCATCTGTTGTTTTAATCATTGTGATCCTGTTGCTGAAATCTACAGATTAGTATGTGTGGTAACCGAAGACCCGTGTTCCTCATTATTTATGTTTATTTTCTGGTCAATGAGTGTTAATGAGTTATCTCCGTCTAATAAGTGATGAGACATGTTGTAACTCAGTGGAAATTACCAGATTGGTTGTTTTGACTGGGTTCAAAACATTTTGTGTGCCTCAAAATATCAGGTATTCAATTTGATTGTTTTACGTCTTCGATTTAAAGGATTGAACTAGTCATTTTTAAATGAAATATGGTCTCCATGTTTAAACGCCCTTCGCAGTTTCAACCATGTCCCTGGTTCCTCAAAAATATTTAACATCCGCCTAAAAAAAACCAAATTTTCTCCAATTAGTAACTTTTTTTATTCTACGTGGTTTCAAGTGGCAAACGCTGATTTCCAGGTTCAATGCTGACAGGAGGACTCACTTACACTAGCCTGAGGGGTTTGGATTGCAAGGTAATGCCCACCCTGATACCCGAACCTCCAAATAATGTAAGGGTGAGGAATCAAGTGAAAAACTCATCTGTAGCTACGAATGCAATCATACCTTAGTGGTGGATGCAGTGATGGTCCTATAAAATAACTTGGTTTAGTGCAGGGAGTGATTGAAACTCGAATCACTGTTTGTCGAGTCAACGTCAAATATATCAAGGAAAATCTACCTTTTGAGGTTCTAGAGAATTCCACTGCTCCTGCTTCAATAGAACAGTGGAAACTTGAATTATTGAAGCTGTGTCTCAAAACTGTGTGAATATCGATTGAAAATCGTATCCGAAAGGCTATTTGGAAAATAAAATATTTTGCCGTTTGACTAACCTGACAGGTATCGCTTCATTAATTTGTCTATAGTGATATTAAAATCTTCACACAAGCGATGAATAAGTTTCAGATGTTTTCATTAATTCTGACCGAATAACACTCCAGTTGATGCACACAAAAACTTCCAAATGATCTGTTGATAAATGGCGTGCGAAATTGAGTAGGAAAGAGTTTAAGAAGAAAGAGAGAGGAAACATCTAGTCAGCCAGTGAAGACTGAAAACTTCCAAGGTTTACGAGAGATAAGTAAGCGGAGCTAGGTGAATATGATCAGATGTGAGCAATATTATCTAGCAACTATCTCACAACGGAGCAATGCCTGTTAAATACTATTTTTGAATAATGTATTTCGACGAAAATATTCTTATTTCTATTACTATTTATCCCTTGGGTTCCTAGTGGAACATAGGGCTTCAGTAGCACATCTCCATTACACTCTCTTCTCTGCAATCTTTTGAACCTCACTCCACGACAGCCCACAAGCTCTCATTTCTTCCTCACACCATCTCCTCCATGTCACCCTCACTTGGGTCGTTCCCCCTTCAGGTTCCACTCAACGACCTGGCATGGCATGACATGGCATGGCATGGCGCGTGATGTCCCCAGTCGGTATTCTCAGTCTATGCACAATCCAATCCAATCCAATCCATCTCCAATCCCTACTTCTTTCTGCACATTCATTCAGCCATAGGTTCTGGTTGCTTCGTTGTCAGACAGTCAGGGTTCCTTGCTGCCTATTCTTTCTGGCAATCCAATCCATCTGAGCTTCAGTAACGAGTCAGCCTAGTCGGCAGTTGTTCATCAATATCTACAGTTTGTTGCAAATGCTTTTCGTAACGCACCAAGTCTCTCAACCATCACATAGGAGCACTGACTTGACTGAATTGGTGTTGGAAATCCGGATGTTGTTCAAACTTTACGCTGGGTGGAGTGCAGCAGATCTCCACACTGCTTTCACATCACTGAAGGCACGCCTGTCTTGTTTTGCGATCCTGGTTGCTTTGACATCCTTGTCCGTGCCACCTGTAGTTGAATGACGCTGCCTAGATAGGTGAAAGAGGCTACTCCGTGTAAGTTTCTCCCGTTGATGGAGAATGCAGTTTGTGTTGTTGTTGTTGTTGTTGGTTGTGTATCTTCATCACCTCTGTCTTCTCTACGTTCACTTGAAGTCCCCTCTTCCTTCACTGTCCTGCCCTGTCCTGCCTCGCCTCGCCTCGCCTCTTCTCTCAACTTGTTAGTTTTCCCCTCTAGATCTCCAACTTTGTGTGGCATTAGACACAGGTGATCGGCGAAATCCAAATCTTCCACTTTCTTTTTCTCGGTCCACCCAGCACATCACCCTCTTCTCGCTCCTCACTCCTCACTGTTTGCTGCATCATCCAGTCGAGTAGACCACAATCAGAAATATCATGCATGGGTGATAGTAGACAGCCTTGTCTTACTCCTGTCTCCTGTCTCCTGTCTCCTGTCTTCACTTCAAAGGCATCACTGAGCCTGCCATTGTGACTTACTTGGCATGTGGTGTCTTCATATAGTTGTTGAATGAGATTGACAAAGGTTTGTGGTATAGCATAGTGTTGGAGCAGTTGCCTGCCAAATAACTTGTTGGTGGACGCTGTGGGAGGCCTTTTCAAAGTGGATGAAGTTGAGGTAGAGTTGAGTTGGTTGCCATTCTATGCCCTGTTCTATGATGATGAAAATATTGATGACCATGAATGTTGGCGACTCATCTGCTTGATATTTAGTTTAGGGGAAAGTTTTAGTAGTTTGGTTGGTGTTAGCAAGCAATGGAAAGCACTATACGCGTTTCGTTTTATTTCGGACTCGTTAGTTGGCTGCACTTGTATCCAAGTGAGTGACGGAGGTCTGATGAACACTAGAACTTGGAAGTTATTGATTCATATAGCAGTGCCTAATTAACTAGACTACTGAGTCATGACTTCCACCTCGTATTCAGTTTGTAGAAAGTATTATATGTTTTGTAAAAGCCTCATTTTCCAGGTGAAATGCATCTAAACGGGAAATGAACAAAAATTTTCATGTCTGTGTTCACCATGGACTGACATCAGTTAGAGGAACGTTTCGTCTCATAGCAGGAAGAAACAGCTATTCAGTGCTCCCAGGTTTCCAAAGTTCCTCCAACTGATTCCAGTCTGTGAAGAATACCCACTTGAAAAAGCACTAAATCTCCACAGAGCTCCAAATTCAACTGACCTAGTGCTCGTTGGTGACTAGCTTCTAGAGGTGATTTCCGAAGCTCCAATGAGTAGTCGTGACCGGTGGGGCAAACCTGTTGGCAGTGAGGACAAATGCTCAGCGATGACACTGGATGATTGTCGTGATATGTCATGAATAGGAAGAAGTTGGAAATATGGATCACTGGATACTGACCCAGTGGCTGAATAGTAACGTCCTGGTCATGGAACCTGAAGGTCCTGAGCTTGAGGCCCGTGGGGCGGGGTCACTAGTGCGCAATGCTGAGGAGTGTCACAATGGGACGAAACAGCTGCCCAGCGCTGCCAGGCTCCCAATGTTCCTCCAACTGATTCCAGTCCATGATAAATATCAACTTGAAAAATCACTAAATACCCACAAACCCCTAAATTCAATGGTCAGAATGTCGGACATAAATAAGCATCAGGTTGATTAAAACAACCTAACCGCTAAAGGTGAACAGAGTCAGAAATCTTGATTTCGAAAATCGCAGATAATTTCGCTTATTTATTCATCAACACAATTTTCACTGCCAAGCTTATTACAAAAATATTAATCCTGGACATTCTATTCACTGCAGTTACCTTGTTATATCAGGTTTGATGTATTTAGATCAGACAAAAGGAACCATGCCATAGCTCATTATCCTTTTTGTGTTATTTATTTATATTGTAGTTTCAAGATTATTACTGAGTGATAGCTGGAGACCGAACAAGAATGTTAGCCATGGAATGATTTAAATCACTGACCAATGGGTCTCCGGACCAGTGTTCTACCAGATGAACTACAAGACTAGTCTTTTTTAATCATTTTTAATCAAGATTAATCACTGGCTATTATCCCTGAAAACGACTGATATTTGAAAAGCATTCTGTACTACACAATCTGTTAATATTTGAATAAGTTCATTCTGTTATATATCCAGTTTGTTATGAAACTAGGTAAGTATCGAACCGAATCAATCACTTCAGAGTTTACGTAATTGCACATTAGGAGGAACTCATTAACTCGATTAAATAAAATATCCAACTCACTTTATTCGAAACAAACATTATTAAAGTGCGCCAATCACTGTAACAATTATAACGATATTCAGACTATTTGAAACTGGCGTAGATGAAACTTACTGCAAATTTATATCATTTTGATGAAAGAGAAAAACAACTGAAAAAAACAACACCGGAAGTGACCTAAGTAATAATTAAAATAAAAATAATAACATGATTAAAATGATGTTAATGGGCTAATCGTTGTAGCTGGGAAGTACAATAGGCTGATATCAAGTTGTGCACAAGAATGCATGTATATCTACGCACATACGTGGGTGAGTGAATGAGAGAGTAAGTGAACTGCAGTAAACAACATAATGTCTAGTGGCGTGGGTGTAAAAATGTAGCTGAAAATGAACTTCAGTACAACTTGCATTTCAAGTTAGTACCAAACACGGACTGATGTAAATCAAAGATTTCCGCATGAATCCAGATACTCTGGGTAGACAAGAGGTCTGGCGACCTCAGCACAACAATGAATGATACTAGTGACAGGTGTCTGAATAACTCTGATCTGGCTGGCAAAATCTGAAGATCAGAGTGAGTGATTCCTAGCTGGTCATGTCCTTCAGTGGCATATTTCAGAGATCTGGTGTCAGAGAATCAACTTCATGGTGTTTATTTGGTGGTCTCTAATGGAAATCCTGTCACGGATAGAGTTGTGCAGTTGACGAACTGTTCATCTGTTGAGATTGTTAACGTAGACCATGATGTAGTTTGTTGATAGTGCGAAAACTGATCCACTAACTGACTGAAGATTGATTTGAATTACTTCATGTTGGTCAATAAATGTGTGTTATGCGCATTGTGAATATCATCGGAGTGGTCATAGGTGTAGTGCGGCTGAGATTCAGCCAATTTATTACTATATGAAAGTGATTGGATAATATGAAAGCTTGGGAAGTGTCATCATCAATTCGATATTTTGTCATTGGTGTCACAATACTTTCAATAAGTGATTTGAAGGTGTCACAACGCACCTTGATCAAACTTTGAATTGCTTGTTATCAATAGATTTTGAGCATTGTTGCATCGTCTTAGTCCGACTTGAGTAGTAGGTAACAAGTTGTTTGTAGGAATGGAGTTTGTTGAATTGGCTGACATAGTTGACGAAGACTAGTCATTAATTTCCCACTGTACTACGGGAACCATAGTTTCTAGGTTGATTGTAGCTAGAAACATGCATGTTACTTGATGATATATGGAGTATGAGAAGGGTTACCTGAGGGAATGTGGACGATTTGATCCCATCTGCATCATTTATTGCTTTCACTTTACCTTTCTGAACCATGAATAAGCTCATGTCTTAGTCATATGCCTACAAATATATGCATTGAACACTTGACTCATTCTTGGTCTACTGTTGTATAAACTGTTGAACAACTGTTGCAGTTGCCCATCTAAATTCCAATCCAGATCATGGAATTTTTAATATGTGTAGAACTCATATTGTGTTGGACATTACCACATGTCCACAATGTCGATTTACAATCATGGTGGTTCGTTTCTCGAGTGAGATGAAAAGTTTTTCCACTCAATGTTGAAGTCAGAGAGAGAGAGACATGACTGACGCTATTGCTGGTGTTCAGATGGTGGTAATTTGTGATCGGAACAGTTTACTTACAAATCGGATTATTGTATTTGATAGGGAGATATTTAAGGAGGATGCCTGTGTAGGTGAAGCGATGTGGGATGCAATGAAGTCCCATTCAGTGGTTAAGCGAAATGCACATGCTCGTATGTAGTAGAAGTGAAGATATGAACTGGAATGGGGGTGAATAATTGCCAGAATTCTGTTGATCATTTTCTGAAACTCTCCTCTAACTCCACACATTGTTTGCAATGAAGCATACTCCTCTGGTTAACATGCAATAAATCATATTACTAAATAAAGTATATGGAGCTTTCTGATGTTTGATTTGAAACATCGAATCTCCTGAATCAATGTGGCTTTATGGCTGAATGTGTATTTTATTTACTGTCAATCGCTTACCTCTAATATAAATGTTAAGTGAGGAGGAAGAGATTTTGCCTTTCAGGTCTCAATTGTTATTTGGATGCTTCTACTCACCGTCATTCAAAGTGATGCATCAACGTATTCGAAGTGTACTAAAAGGTTGGAGTTATTATTTAGGAGCTGTTTTACGAGAAGTTTAATCGTGAAGCGTTGTTCAGGTGAGTTGCTGTTTGATAAACCTTCTGGACATCCTTCACAATTTATTTTGTATATTGCTGATATAACTAGGAATATGTCCACAATGTTGAAAATATAAACAGTGACTATTTGTGCGACTATGATGAGATACTGACTGAAGGCAATTCAATGGTTGTTCGTCAATTGATGACTCATTATTGGAATCGTTTCTGCACCTGAAACTTCATTTCAAGGGTAAAGATGTTGACGTGAATGCAGGCTGGAGTTTGACGTGCGTCTCACTCTTTTTTTCTAATTTCGAAATGAGTACATTTATTTGATCAGCCATCTTCCTCAATGACACTCGAAATAATTGATTTCGTCATCTGGAAACTGATGAAATTAGTCTATACAAACCACACTCCTCACTATTATTCAGTGGTAAGAATGAGGTGGTGAGTTTACAAGGTATTTGCGAACTGCCTTCTTTTGGAGTATCGATGATTCGACGATGTCCGTGTTGTTCTTCAGCTTGATTCTCACTTTGCACTTTTGTCTAAGGTAATCGAGACATGTCTCCTGAATGAAATTCCGCAGTATAATAGTGATGTAGGTGAACACAAGAAACAACCACCTCACAAGAAGGAGACTGAAATGTGCAAACTGTAAGTAGTTATTGTGGAAATCTATAACATCTGTAGAATAATGGATAATTATAATGTCATGTGATTGGTGAATCAATGCACCGGTTGTTAGGGTGTGGTATGTTGAATGGTTGGAGGTAATCGGTGATAAGGCTTAACCCGACATTTTCGTACTATTTTGCATTCGTCAGCTAGGTGTATCTGCAATCTCAAGGGAACTGATTTCACCTCGGATATTCGAATTCATTTCATCCAGTACTGTAGTCAGAGGTGAACTCTCTTTATAAACAATTCAGACTATATTAGTATCATATAGAATCTTTTCAATTTGACATCTCACAAACCTTGTACTTTTGAAGCGTAAATGAAATGTGTTCGTTATTTGAAAATGAATTACTTTGATCCCAACCATTTGATTGGCAAAAGAATTTAGGAAAGATCTACTTCCGTATTGAAGGCAGTTATATAATCTCCTATATGGGTAAACGTTAATGGTTGTAAATGTAGTATTACCTCAGGAGGTAAAGATCTTAATCTGAGGTGGTTGGGTGAGTTTTTATAGTATTTTCGGAGTTTTGTGCTTATGTAGTCTTGTTAAAGACTGGCAGACAGAGTTAAGATTATTGAATCAAGTCAGGTGACTCCGAAGCAAAAATGCTACACATCAGAATCAACACTCACTTCATGTGGTGTACTGACGAACTCACAGCATTGATGGAAGCAGTTCTGAAAACTGCTGCCATTTAACATCGGGTAAATGATTGCTGCAGAAGAATTCAGTGTCTTGAATTCATGACGAGTACACATTATATGAACACTCAATCACACATTAGATTGTTTCACTTACATATGTTTTCATTGAGTGTATAAATTCCGAAATTTCCACTTCTTCAAGATCTCACTGATTTTCGTAAGAATGAAATGTTAGTGAACAGGGCAAATAGTTATCATTGTGATGATGAATCATTGGTGTTGGTGTTGAGTGGAAGATGAGGCAAGCAAACAATCACACGGATTAGTTCGAATTGTATGAAGACAAGTTGGTGAGACTTGGTTGTTTACTGGAGAGGTGTTCAGTTTTGGAAGGAAATAAGTGTCATTTTCAAATCTTAATTGGATAAAACAAGTATTTTAGAACTCACAAAAGGGCTTATCTGAAGTGTTTTCAAAGGATTGTTGAGAACGCTTAAATATTCGTATGAGAAAAATGTATGTTTGCTGTCGGATATTGTTGACTACTGAAATTCGACAAAATGAAACTGTTTCAGTTGATAAGTTCTCATTTGCATTCACCATATGATTTTTCATTTAGATGTGGAGAGTGGGATACGATATGCGGAATAAATTTTCACGAGGTTTTGGAATGCACAGTCTGCTCCTATCCACTTTTTTGTCTCCAGGAAATGCTTCTGCGTAATAAAAGAGTCTAGTGGATTTGATAACTCACTGTTTGATTTCTTCTCCTTTCTTTTCTCATATTACAGGTCTTAATGAAGCTGCCATTTCATCCTCTTACGATAATATTGAGGAGTTAAAAAAACTTTGTGATCGATGTATTGGCTGTGAACCTTTATTCATCAGTTGCTCACTAAAGAGACTTGAAAAACTTGATCGTACAGAATGTTCAGAGGCTAACGTGTATGTGAATACGTTTCGTAGGAAACTTTCAATGAAGTAAATCTTAATCTGGATGACTATTTTCTAGGTGTAGAATTCACCTGTGATATGTCCTATTTTTCGTGTTGATCAAGACGTGTGAAAATAAATTATGAACTGATTAGTTGTTGTTCTTTGCGTTTCCTTTTGTTTGATGTGTCCGTCTTAATTCGTTCAATGATAATAATAGTAATAATAACAAACCCCATGGTGAAGTGAATAATTTTAATACAGTATCGAATTTTTTAAGTGAACTTTGAAGGTAATCTCCTCACTGTACATTATTCGCCAATAAATTAATTGTGGTTATATTGATAAAAATAATCACAGAACTGTGAGTGATAGTACGTAACGCGACTAGATGTTGTTAAGCTTTCCTTTTAACCTGTCGGTCAATTGTTGTTTTGTGATTGGGAGTTGGGCGATGAAAAATCAGTGGTAAGTTTGGCAATGCATGTCAATCTAGCCAACACAAAAACGCTCAATTCTAGTTAACTACTTTTAGCAGGGTTATATAATGTACAAATAGCCGACTACAAACTACTATGGTGTTTTCTACTAGTTTCAATGTGAAATTGTAAGGCGATTAGTTGAAAATATTTAAAAAGTATATGAGTGTACATATATTTTCGAAACATATTTTAATGACTGAAACAAATCCAACAGCAGTAATTTGTCGCAGTGGAAAAATCAGTGGTGTATTGGGCGTTACTGACAAGAATGGACATAAGTGTATGTGTTGATAGGGTGTCAAAAATCATAGGGGATTACCAGGAATGGGTAAGGACTCTGCCGGGAGAAAAGCAAGAGACAATGTAGGTGTATGTAGAGCCAATCAAGAGAGAATCAGAAGAGGGAATGATGGTTTCAATGCAAGGTGTACCATATTTAACGGCTACCGTCCCACTTGTTGACAATAAACAATCCTTCCTTCCAATCTGTCTTCTTGCTTCTTTCTGTAGTAAGCATCTTCAGCATGTATATGTGTATGGTCCTGGTTCACTACGCATGTTGGACTGAAGTGAAGAAGTTGACAATTTTTGTATAACACTCCTGCATGAAGCTTATTATACTGTCCTACTGACATCAGTAAACATAGTATAATACACTTAACAAAGTGAGATATTTTGTATCGTTATTTCACCAGCTTACCATAAGGCATACCCCTGTTGTTCAAGAAATGATTCTTTTATCAGTACTTTTAACACACGATTCACATCTTCCACGAAAACCACTGGAAATCAAGTGGCACTCAACATGTATTCCACCTCAACTCGGAATGTCATCGCAGTGCACACTCATGACCGTAGTTTGGGTGGCGATTGTTACCATCAAGTTGTTCCAAAATAGGGAATTAGGGTTGATACAACTCCTCAAGTAAACAAAGTAGTCAACATATTCGATGACTTGATTTCCTACTTTTAAGCTTGGAGTGGGTGAGGACCAGTCCTGAAGAATAATGTTACATTCCACAGGTTCACAACATATCCCAAGAATATTTGGATTTCCGATCAGCCTTGAGAAAACCATGAATTTAGTAGGGTCTTTGCCGAGCACGACTATATCATCTAAGTGCTTTAACTTAGTCAAACAACTTTCGGCAGTGGTTCAGTCGTTATGAAGCTAGAAGTAAGTGAGATGACTTTCACCGATATACCTTTAGCTAAGTTATGTAAGAATGATAACAGTGAACATCTTGACGAGCACTGCCGGTTGTTTCTATTTTAGATGACAAGCCTTCGTAAGCTTTTACTGCACTGCTAATTTGTAGTGAGTCGGCTTGATTTTCCTAATACACTTACTCAGTAATCAGTTCCCATCCAGACAATACTACGACGCCTATATATCGATGGAGTAAAATGCCGACTTCAGGTCTAGGAAAATAGAAGTTTTCAGTGGTATTGTGTTGTCTGGGCTGTATGGTTTAATCATGACCCTTTTATTGTCACCAGCAATGATTTGAGAAGAGGTGACCCTTGTCACCAGCCGGTAAGTATGTCTATATCACACAACCTATCGAAGAATGAAAATATGATCGATGCATCCTCAGCAATAATGATCTACGAATTGTTTGGAGAGAAAATATCATTAGGTTCAAAGCAGACATATTCTATAAGCAGAGATGATGGATACATTTTTTTTGAGAAACTCGACTAGCATGTGAACTACAGCTAAAGGTTATCGCGGTTTTATTTAATTGTCTAACGCGCTTGATTATAACATGTGACTGTCAACACAGTTTCGATTCTTAAGTATTAAAGATTACGGATGCCAGACTAGTCACCTATATTAATCCTTGCTGGTGGTAGTAATGTAGAGATTCAATGCCTCTTGGAAAGTAGCAAGAGAAGGTACAGACACTTAGTATTTCTGTAGAGACTTCTAGCGTCTCGTAACTCGGTACGAGACATTACTTGAAGGACTTTTGATGATATTCTGTCATGCGAATAGTTTCAGATAATTTGAGATGATTAAAGTTAATATGAGAATGATGGTATGATGATGGAAACAGATCTAATCGATCCAGGCTTCTTTCTTAGGAGGGGTGGGACGGTCCTTTGGCCATCCTGTTATCTACTCCATAGACCCTCTGTAGTATAACAGCCCCATATTTAAGACATGGAGTGGCTGCTTGAATCCCATTCTCTAATAATGGGTCTTACGTATGTCGGGCATAAGATCCGTAACACCGGCTGTTCGTTTTACATATTGCTTGTCTACAAATTGAGGCACAGACCCTAAAGAGTTGAATTTGTCACGTTGGTCTTGGTGATGCTCCCCTCCTACCTGACTCGTGTTGCTGTTGCTGATGCTGTTGCTGCAAATGGTGCCACCGTAGCCAACGCCGTGGTTATGACTGTGGATTGAAGCCTGTGAGTTTGCGTTGATTTGACGTGTGGTGTCTATAAGGTGTGTCGTGTGTGATGTGACCTTGTAGTTTTCTCTGATTTATCGTGCAATCTTTTTTTATTGTGATCGCGTTAATTTTTTTGGACGAAGCTTCCATGGCGGTTATATCCCTTTGGCTGGGCTGTCGTCGTGAGAACCATCTGTCTTCTTTGAATCCCGGGTGCCCGGTACACTTTGCCTCTCGCACAAACAGCCACGACCACCTGACACAGGAGATACCTTAAAGACACCACACGTCAAATCAACGCGAATTCACACCCTTCAGTCCACAGTCATAACCACGGCTGATGTCTCTGCGTCTGCTCCCAGTGCTTCTGGCGGGATCCTATCTGGTCCTGCTGCTTTCCCACATTTCAGTAGCTTTATGGCGTTCAAGACTTCGACTTTTGTTGGAGGATTTATGTTCACTTGTAGTTCAGCGGCTGTAGGTGGTATTTCTGGACGAAGTGCAGGTGGTGGTAGTGGTTGATCCAAGAGCTTCTTGAAGTGGTCAGCCCATTGTTTCCTTTGTCTCTCTTCTTTGGCGATTAGATTTCCTTCATCACCTTTTATTGGTTTCGTCTTCGTTGATCTCTTCCCAGATAGCAACCTGGTTATTTGATACAATGTTGTCATTTCTCCCTTACCTGCAGCCTGTTCTGCTTCACTTACCAATGTGTCGTAGAAGTGTCTTTTGTCTTTCCGTGCATTCTTCTTCACTTCTTTGTCCAGTGTGTTTTATACATTGTACTCAGTTCCTCTTGTCGTTATGCATCCTTGCACTGGTTTATCTTCTGCTTCACCATCCTCCTCTCCTCTATCAGCTTCCATGTGTCCGTCGAGATTCATTCCTTATCTCCTATCTTCTTCCTTCCTAACACGATTGTGCAGGTTTCTTTCCACATAGCTTTCAAAGAGTTCCAGTGTTCATCCACACAGGTTTCTTCAGGGATGTTCCTCGATATCTCCCATTTTGTCTTGATGGCTGACTGGCGCGAAGATTTCCTTCGTAGTTTCGTCCTTCAGTTTCTGAGTGTTGTACTTGAACTGTGGTCTATCACCAGCTTCCTTGAAGACTTTCAACTTGATTTGGAAGGTAGGTTGCTTGCACTAGACAGTGAGTGGTGTGAACCTAAATCTGCTCCTCTTCTTGACCTTATGTCAAGTAGGCTGCGTATCCATCTCCACTTTCTTGAGATTGAGATGAAGTCGATTTGATTTTTAGTGTGTCCTGGTGTCTGGTGAAATCCATGTCGCTCGCTTTGTGGATATCCTTGTGCTTGAACACACTGCCTGACTCCAATCACCAAATCGTTGAATGCGCAGGACTCTGCAAACAATTCTCCATTCTCGTTCATCACCTCACCGAGCACTTCTCGACCCATGGTTAGTTCTCTTCCTGTGTTGTCCCCTCTCAGTTTGGCATTCATGTCACCCATTAGAATGGACTTTGATATCACCAACTGGGGTGGGGTCTTGTCCAGTGTTGATTGAAGTTGTCTGTAGAATTCCTCCTTCTTCTCTTCATCTGCATTATTTGTAGGTGCATACTGTAGCATTGTATGATTGTGACCTTCCTTCCTTTTGAGTTGAACCTTGCTGTCATGACCCTGATGCTGGAGGAGATTGTTTCCCACTGCATGAGAGCCTTTGATGCTCTTGGGGACATCATGATAGCCACTCCATAACTCAGTGTGCTCGTGGTTATCGTCTGGGTGACAATATCGGAGTGGATTATTGATTCTGCAGTTGACAGTTTGTAGAGTCCACTCCCATTCCATCTGCTTTCATACATTCCAAGCACTTCAATGTGATACCTCCTCATCTCGTTTACAATCTGGGCTGCCTTGTTGTGTTCAAACATGGTGCGGACATTCCATGTCCCCACGTTTACTTTCGCTTTCATCGAGAGAAGACACATCGGCCCGGCTAATTGGCTTCCCGAAGGCTTTCACCATTTGGCGTCATTTCGTCTCTCCTATTCCAGCGAGGAATAAGTTTGTTTTTATCTTTTATATTTTGTTTGTGCTTTGAAGTTTCTTTAGCAGTTAGATTTGTTTTCTGGGGTAGGGTTGCTAGCCCTACACCCAAACCTCCCTTTTTACCCAGGCTTAGGACCGGCTAGTAACTAGTGAACTAGTTACTAAGCGTGGTTGACTTGGCGCTTTACGAGATGCATTTCCATCTAACTGCAGACATTCATCAACAACTGTCTACGCTGGCTCGTTACTGAAGCTCAGATGGTTTGCCAGAAGGAATAAGCAACAAGGAACTCTGGCTGACAACTAATCAACGAAGTTCGTACCGCTCAACAAATATGCAGAAGGAATTGGAGATATATTTGGATACACTGAGAAGGCCGACTGGGGATATCACGTGTCATGCGAGGCCAGGTCGTCGAGTTGAATCCAGTTTGGAAACGACAAGCTGGGCGTCCCAACTGAGGGTGACATGGAGGAGATCGTGTGAAGAAGAAATGACAACTTGTGGGCAGTGGTAGAGCCAGGTTCAAAAGATTGCAGAGAACAGAGTGCACTGGAGATGTGCTACTGAAGCCTCATGTTCCATTAGTAACCCAAGGGACAAATGATAATAATAGTAGTTATGACTAATAAAAATAATCGTAGTGTGGTGGTTGGTAATGATGGTAAACTCAGAGGAGAATAATATATGGTAGAAAATTGTCACAAATATATACATAATTCAATGGAAGTTTTTGGAATAAAAATAACCGTAGTAGTGGCTTTCACTAATCATACGACGAATAAATTACTCAACAAAACATGCAGAATATTTCAAGTTAAGCCCAGTTTTTAAAAGTATTTGTTATAAATAAATAAAGGCACAAGTAAATAAAAGTAAGGGGATTAACATTTAAGGTTGATATAGGATGATGTAATCAAATAATAGTCAAGACAAGTTATCAAGGTAAACAGGAGCTGACTATAGCTTTTTTTGAATACGTAAATCAAGTTTGAGTAGTTTGATGGCTACAGCTTCAGCAAACTTCAGCGGTATTGACTTCATTTGTTTGGTTATTATCTTGAAGCAACTGAAGCTGTCTGCCTACTGTCCAGTGTTAATCTTATCCCAAGGGATTCCGTTTCTCACAGCCTTACTTCACCTTAGTCATTGGCTTTTCTGAATATCTTCCACAAATCTCAAGTAGGTCTTTTTTCTGTTCTTCCAATTTATCTGCTTCGGCAGTTACATAAAAATTGATGTACGCAAAGGCAGGTAACTTAGAAAGGATACATGTCCATTTTAAATGTAAAAATGTTCTTTACACAGGAATTAACCTGACTGAAGGAAAACTTCTAGCCTGTGAGGTCTTCAGTCGTCTGCTAATAGTTCCTGCAATGTCATCATCTTCTAAATTGAGGCAGATGAATACAAGCATTTGCTAATTGCTGTTTTTTGTATCATTTCACTTTCTACTTCTCTGTATCTGTTGCTAAATATTTGAGGATATCCACTGTCTCGTAGGCATCTTTCAACTATTCACAACTCTTGCTCCAATTTATTACTGGAACACATCAACCTTCCCCCCTGGAAAGTAGCATTTTTAAAAATCCCCGTTTGTAGTAATTGGGACAAAAACTGTAAAAATTCAGGCAGGTAGCATTTCATATTCTTTTTCGATGAGTAAACCTTTAGAGCGTACCATCTGTCGCAAGTTGTATGGCAATATCCAGCAAAAATTGAATTCGCCATCATTTTCTTTTTCCATGCTAGACTTAGTCTGGTTATGATGGTTAGTAAAACATTCTAACTAACGCTGTACATGGGATAAATCACTGCAAACAATAAAGTGTCCAGTGTCATTTCTTTAGACTGACCATGAAGATATCTACCAATATGAAACCCAGTGGGCAACTCATTTTTCTTTCGAATGTGTTCAAAGTGGTGATACATTTCTTACCTATTGAATAAACCGATCTTGAAGTTGAGTACTTATTCCTATATTATTTCAGCCTCAAGTTAAGCATCTGCTGAAGTTTGAATGAAGCACTCTGAAAGTTAAAAGTCCCCCATACAACCATATACATTCAGTTGACTCTGTGATTGGTCATACCCGATAAATACAATGTTCATAGAATTGAAATGATGCTAAACATTTATATCTGAGTATGAGGAAGATGATGGTTGCGTGTTCTGTCAAATTTTGTATTTTACCGTAGATGTTTCATTACCAGGCTTGATGACATTCTCAGCACTACCTTCATAAAGAAACGAACCATATTGAAATGTTTAGGTAGTGTTTTTGCTTGTCTTGAATGTTGTCCAACTGCAAGTTGGGGAAGAGATTATCGTCACACCTTGACCTCGATGACCTTGAATTTCATTTAGTCACACTGGTGGAGAATCTTCGTTAGAGTGAGATTTTTCTTTCTTTTTTTTTATTGTAACATTATGCTGCATTACTGATTTATATGGTCAGTTCTCCCTCGGTTGACAGAAGGTTGTATTTTCTCTTCACTATATTGTTGATTGGGTCCATATTTATGTGTATGTTGATTGACTTTTCTTTAGAATGCCATGCTACTAGAAGTTTTCTTACAGCTTTTGAGTTTGCACATTAAAGGATTTACACATTATCCCAGGTCGAATTTGTTATCATGATTGTCTGTCTGCATTAAAATCAAGGAAGTTGTATCATGTCATTTCACTGTTGCTAGTTAGTATTTATGAATTCTTTGAGCAATACTTCAGGTAGACTGGTCAACATAACGTTGTGAACAGTCTTTGCAGTTGATTTTGTAGATTCGATTTGTTTTATCTTCCTTTAGTGACTGATTCTTCAGCTTACATAAGATATTCTGTGGTGACTTCATTGATGTGTGTACCACTCCGAAGCTCAGAGAACACCGAACCATCATCATTACTCATAGAATTGCTAGCAATAAACGACTATGACTGACCAAACGAAAAAGGGGTAAGAATTGGTCCTTCATGTGTACTTCTGAGGAATCTTGAACTAGGATGAAATAACTACTCTCAAGTTTTCAGCCATTCTCCAGTTAATGGAGAAAATTGGTGATCCCATGGCAACACCTTCAGTTTGTTTTGGTATATTATTTTGAAACTTAAAATGTGTAGACGTCAGGCACAATCGTACTCCTAGTATGATTGATAACCGAATCTTTTTTGATCGAAGGCATAGCAAATACTTACAACAAAAATGATCCTAAATCTGTCCCAGATATATGAAAAATGCCTCGTTGAGTCAAAAATTTTAAACTGATGCGAAGAAAATGCTTATATAAATCTTTACACTTAACCTTTTTAAATTAAAATAATGTGTTTAAATGCATTGCAGTGTTCAATGTTACCTTGAATATTATCTTCAACATTGATGAATATAATATTAACTATTGATTCTGATTGATATTGTGAGTAAATAATAGAAGAGCATTGATTAAAATTCCATCATGATTTTAATCTGCATTTTAAATGAATGAAAAATATAACTGATTCACTGAAACATACTACTGTTATTACTACTATAGACAGTAATGATCGGTAAAACGAACGCATAGTCACTTCGGTGTTATTTGATTGAAGTTCTTTAAAAACTATAAACATTTATCACAAATTATTCACTCATATAAATTCAATATCATTCGCTTCTGGACCGTAAATTCCCTTATAGTCATCAAATACAGCTTATAGTCTTTTGTGTAGATTTATTGAATGTGTACAATTTGCTAATATGCAGGTTAATGTAAGAGTAAAACTTGGAACTGTGGTAGTCTGTTTATTAGAAATGTCACACAGTGAAGGAACAGTATCATTTACTGGATAACGTTTCGAACGCAATTTATTGTCCATATCCAAACAGGTAAATAACTCCATATCTTTGAGAGAGAGTCTACATATTCCTAATTTTCCCTCCTTCTTTGTGATAAGGGTAGTAAAACTTTAATGTATCTGGAACGGGTACAGAATCATTCCTATTGCACATATTATGTTTTAACACTGTCGCTTTATCCCACCCTACTGTGTGACTGTGTGTCATCGCATGCAGAGCTATAGCCGAACTTTCTTCTAAACTCCCTATCTTCTTCTAGTGATGATTTAGGCAAATTTTTGAGCTCTATTATTCTAATCAACCGGGGTCGGTTACTTTGACCTGTGTACCTGACAGCGCAATCATTGCAAAGTATTTGGTAAACTAAATTATTTGCCTAATTGCATCAATAGAGTTTTTTCTAAGCGACTCTGTTTGTTTAAATGCGATTCTAATCCAAGTCTTATTAAGAATTCTTCGTAATGCTTTTGAGGCCCCTTCCTCGCATGGTAACATAGCAGAGGCTCTTAATTCTGTGCTAACCCCGTTACCATGATTACCATTAGTAGTAGAATTATTATTAGTAACACCTATGTCACTACTACTAATGTTAATATTTTTCTTACGACTTCTTATGCATTTATTGATAAATTTAGGTGGGTAACTACTTAGACGCAAGGTATTCTTAGTGTGTCTAATTTGTTGTCGTCACTTTTCTGGCCTTTTCCACCGTATCACTCATACATGTAACTAAGCCTACTTTAACGGAGATAGGGTGAGATGATGTGAAGGTTAAGTAGCCATTTGAATGAGAAGGTTTCCAATAGACACTAGTGTCTAAACTTCCTTCTTGCTTTTCTTTAATCTTGTAATCCAACATTCCTAGCTCACGTTCTTCACTTTCTAAGTCATAGGTGAATTGGATTACACTCACTACTGAACTTATATATGTCAAAAACCTATTGATGCGTTCCGATGTCAGTACTGTAAACGTATCATCTACATACCGAAACCGTATCTTTGGTGTATGACCAAATGTTTGAAGGACTATCCCAACTGTCCATAAATATGCTTGCGACGATGGGGAAAATTGGTGATCCCATGGCAACACCTTCAGTTTGTTTTGGTATATTATTTTGAAACTTAAAATGTGTAGACGTCAGGCACAATCGTACTCCTAGTATGATTGATAACCGAATCTTTTTTGATCGAAGGCATATCAAATACTTACAACAAAAATGATCCTAAATCTGTCCCAGATATATGAAAAATGCTACTACCCTTGTCGTCATAAAGAAGGAGAGAGAATAAGAACTATGTAGACTCTTCCTCAAAGGTGTGGAGTTATTTACCTGCATTGGATATGGACAATAAATTGTGTTCGAAACGTTATCCAGTAAATGAAACTGTTCCGTATGTAGGTCACTTCATTAGTTCACATCGAAATGGAACACCGAATGAGTATAAAAGTAAGACAGAAGATGATCAACAGTATGGTTCTGTATGGATTACTAATAATTCTGTAAAACTATCAGATCTTATGTTGACTTTTTAACTTGTCATTGTTCACATTACTGAACACCCTGACTAATTCATTTACTTTTCGAAATCGGGTCACTCCTAGTGTATTGGCAATCGAAGTAACCACATTACAGTCAAAAAGCTTCGATTAGCTTTTATCCGTTTGCACTACTGATGGCACCAGTAAGGTATATGGCTTTTTACCAAGGGTCGAGTGTGCTGTGTATCATCTCATCATCATAATCACCAACAAACATGTTACCGGGCATTACTGTATAACCGTCAAAGTTACCACACCACTCATCAGCACACCAAGCAACAATCCACCAAGATGAAAGACAGAGAAATAAAGAAGAATCGGTGAAAAGTAGTAGAAAGTAGTAGAAAAGAGGAAGAAGAAATAAGAAATTTCTGAATTCACTATGATGGCTAAGAAGACGATATTGTGTGGATGCATCTGTACCACTGATATCAATCATGAGCCATGTTGCCTAGAGTTTCCAAGCACTGGGTTCTGTTGCCAAGTGGACTTCAAATGGGAGGTCTATATTTCCCTACACGCCTTAGAACAACAGTCAAAGACGCCATGCAATGATGTCATGTTTTAGCCTGGTCGCCAATGAAATTCGATCTGAACCTGCTTCCGTTGAAAGTGTGTGATGAGGTGCACGGTAAGTAGGTATGCATAACACATGTCTCAGTCACCTCAGTCGATAAGGGTTCACAGCCTCGAATAGTGACTTTCCTCTTCTCATTATAACACTGCACCTGACTTCCGCATTGCCAACGTGGTGACATTCAGAAACACGACCTATGTAACGAGGGTAACGGTGGTCGAACGCATGAAGTCTTCCCATGTTCTCCACATTCAGTCGCTATGTTTCACAACTATGTAGTAGGAGATAGTGAATTTCAATTTAGTACGCTTGATCCTTAATAGACAATCGGATATCACTGTGGTGCAGAAAGTAGAGTAATTTGGCGAAAGCTAATCGAGTCTTTTGTATCCATAAGGAGATTTCATCTGCCACTGGCACATAACAGCTGGTCCAGCGTCCTAGGTGCATGAAGTGGTCACAGCACTCAACCACTTCATTCCCCATCGCTATACAGAATACCGCTTAAGATCATTCCTGGAACAACAAATGATATTTTATTGAAGAAAAACGCGCCCCAAGCATTCCTGAATTCCTGCTCAAGATGTCTAGAAGGCTGTGCATCTTGTAAGCGTGTTCACCTAACAGGACTATATCTTCGCACGCTCTGGACGCAGTAAGGATTCTCCACTGATAAAATCAAACCTCGTGAAACCGGAAGACTGGAGGGAGAATTAGAATGGAAGGGGTGGATATCCCTGATAGACACCACTCAACGCACAGAACTCACCTGATAACTAACCATAAGCTTTCACACGTCGATGAGTGATTGACTACAAAGCCTTAAAAAGAATGATGTACTCACTCAACCCTTTTTCCAGTGAGAGACACTAATTTCTTCAGCCTGAGTCCCTTGTGGTAGTCACAGCTCGCCTTGTTCTATTCTATAGCCATGGAACATATTCATTAAAGGAGGAGGGATTTAGGCATTCAAGAATCTTTGCCTTCAAACTGTTCGTTTTGTATTGTGGAACTACCACTTGAGGAAAATTGAAATTTAATGAACATTTTTAGAAAGAAGTGGTAAGGGTTAGGGTGATGATTTTGTCGCCGCTATCAACTGAAAATAACAACAATAACCAAACTACAATTCTTTAACATGAATAAAGTTCAGAATTTAAAGCAATGAATAGCTAAAAGTATACCATGAAAGCGGACATTCTTCCACAATCTCTTGTGGTTTAAGAATGATGAATGAGAAAAACGTAAGAGAAGTAGTGGAAAAGTAATCTGTTCAGCTGCTCAGGAAAAACTGTTCAGTCATCGAATTTATTAAGAAATTAAACCCAAGTGACTTTATCTTCTCCCCTCTTCCTATCTGATTTCACTGTGTGAATGGATAAGTAAAACTTCTTAAAGCCCAATATACGCGTATATTCAAACGACAATGATCAACTATTGGAAACGAAGGGATCTCAGAGTATTGTATTCAAACGAAATAAGTCAGCCCATGACGCAGTTTTGAATCCCTCAGAAGAAAACCGGCAAAAGTGCCAGTACTTCATAGTACACTCACTAAATAGTCAGTCAGGTTGAAATGAGACAAGATGGCATATTATAAATATCGATAAACAGTCGATTGACTTCGGTTCCTTGTTGACTAGTGATAACCTTGTAAAGTTTGCCTACCAAAACCTTATCTTGAAGAATAACAGCCTGAACGTATCTAAGTGCTAGAAAATAGTCAAGTTAAGAGCAGTCGATAGGAAGTTATGAAGACAGTCTATATGGCAAGTGCTTGATGTCTTACTGAGCTTTTTATTTACTAAATATACCAAGGGAATCTTTGCTGAGTTAGGTAACTTTACCTGCACTTACATCATAATACCCAGACAACGCAGAAAAGCTGTCAATATCACGCATAATAGTGACGTCCCATTTCATTGTTGTGATAAAGTGTCATTGTGATATAATAGTCATATTTACAACTTAAGATCTTTCTAGGGCTTGTAGACATTTTTTCTCTTAAAATAGAGTTGAAAAGGTTCGTACACAAAAAGAATTCACAGAGATGGCTCTCAGGCATGAAGTAGTTAGAGACTGCTCCACACCATCAAACTGAGACGAGAGAAGTGTTCACTGTCCCTGCTGTTTTAACTTTACATAGTTTAGTGACTGAAACTGTTTTCCAAATAGTAATCTTTAGCTAGAGATTCCCAAGAAATTGAAGAAGTCCATGTTGTGACGAAATATCCTTGGTCAAATGTCAAAACTTAAGCAACATCACACGACTGTCATTGTCACCCTGAGTTACAACTATTTTACTGTTTTCTGAAATTCACGTCCTTTCTAATACCCAGACTGTCATCATACACCTACAGACTTTGCCTCTAAGGTATACTTGACTTTCAAATGATCCTACATAGGCCTGAATAACGTACATAGAATAGGTACAAGATAATATCCAGTGTATCAGTGAATTCCTAAATATTAATTCAGACCTATCAAACAAGTTTGAAGTATGACCATTGATGTTTTTGCATTCACAACTAATGACAAGAAAGACTATAGCCAGGTTAACAGAGAGTGGACTTAGAAACGGAAATATAAGAGGGAAGGCACGTCTCAGACACTGTAAGATTCTCAATAAGGTTGGTATTACCTATAAACTCACTCAGAAATAAGGTTTGTAGATTAAAAGATCCTATTGATCCACTTAGGCAGAATAACTTAGATATCCAGATCCCTTACAATGATTATGCGTGGATCAGAATAGTTGACCAGGATTAGTTAGACTATCAGAGCACAAAACCCTAGCTACATCAAAGCTGGTAAATCCTAGAGTGAACTTCTTACCAAGAAATTCAGAAAACGTGTTCACTTGCTTAACAGGAGTTTCTTTTCTCGACAGACTGGAAGCATCCGCTACTTTCCTGAATTCTTCTTTCTGGCTTCTTTTACGAGACATACCAATGATCCAACGAAAATACGTTAATCAGATTCGAGAACTATGAATTTCCTTCCAAGAAATTAGGAACCAAAGTGAATAAGCGACTTCCCAACAACAGAACAAACACTCGAGTTACAAGTAAAATCCAAAACACAGGATTTGTTTCGAATCGTGAGATATCTGAGAGATTATCGCTATCAAAGCACCTTACAGAGAGTGTGTCAATAGTTAACACAGCAAAGTTGTGACAACACCAGAAACGAATATGAAAAACGCGCTTGTTTCCTCACGATGGCGTGAAGACTCAAGATAACCAAATGTCCAATGTAAAATAGGACATCAGCGAACAACGAAAGAAATTACAACACCATCATGAACTGGTAAAGATACTAATATCCAGGTGTGTCAAATGGTGAACAAGATACAATTGAACAGAATTAACAGTCAACTCTGTGGATGAGGTAACATTATAAGGAAACATGAACTATACTACTCAAAAGTATTAAGTAGCATAAAACGAAAGGTATAAAAAAGATCACAGGCATCATCAGGCACTATAGGGTAAACGACAACAAGTAAGGAAGGAAGACCTGTTCATTTGAGATAGCCCAGACTAGAGTTAAGCTGTTCTGACAAAGTACTGCTGAGTTTTCACACTGTCAGCTGCAGTCAACTGATATGAAATTCAACAAGCTTTTCATTTATAGAGCATGAAATGAATACAAATATGCATGCCAATATAAAACACTTACACAGTTTCTAAGACTAACTTAAAAAATCCAAAACTCTGATTTATATGCATCATATATTTCTTAGATCTTGAGCCTAATGCTTCGGATGCACCACGTTAAGCGACAAAAACAAAATTCCCTGTTTGACTACAGCTATTTTGGTTCAAAACACAATGCGGTCCAGTTCTAGTAACTGGAATCACGCCTGAAATGCAACATTAAGTATAGATAAAGACTTAATTACTAACACTCTAACATCCTTGATGAACAAAACCAAAACTTGAAAATTGAGAAATAAATAAAACAATAATAGTTATGAGGTAGTATTCATCATGGACTGATATCAGTTGGGGATCCTATTGAAAGTCCGGGAGCACGGACAGCTGTTTCTTCCTAGTATGGGACTCCGCAGCAGTACGCACCTACGACCTGGTTAAGGATGGAAGTCACGACCTTCATGTTTCACGGCTAATACGCTAACCATTCAGCCACTGGGTCCAGTGCTGCCAGGTTTTCAATGGTTCCCCAACTGATATCAGTCCATGATAAATACTACCTCTAAATTAAAAATCGCCATTCATCTCAAAAAAATTTTGATAGATGCCTTTCTGAAGGTGAAAAGAGAACCACGAGTGAGGGAAACTGAAAAACAGAGGAATTTCTCTAGGCATTAATTTGATATCTACAGTGATATGATGAAGTGAAATACAAATACGATGAGAAATCTACGACTGAGGGAGTGAAAGGTTGTGAGTTATCCAGTTTTTTAAGCTCTTTTCTGTTTTCCATTCCATTGACCTCTGATCATTGTAATTATGTCCAATCAAGTCCTGTTAATGGATTCAATGGAAGCCATTCAACTGCTTAGCTTTTGCCAGTTATATTTCCAGGTGGTATTCATCATGGAGTAATATTATCTAGATGAATTGTAGCGTGACTTCTTGGCATCAAAATACTACTAGTCTTAAAATCAGTAATTAAAATACCTAAATATAAGCCACATGGTTTGTCATGATCTCAACGGGTGTCTTTAGTCTTGCAACTTTCGTTTTAAAGTTTTGACATCCACCCGTTGACGGTCTCCACTCGTGTCTTCTTTGGGCTAACCAACAGCCACAAGTCCACAATTGGCAGTCAGTAGACTGTGAAATAACATTTCTATTACAATCTGATAAATTAACTGCTTTTCTGGGCATTTTTACTCTCTAACTTGTTTATTTATTGTTTATTGTTATCAGTACTAACATATAGGTAAGGTGATGATTACAAGGTGGTAATGATAACGGTAGACATCGAATCGAGAGCCATTGGAAACCTGGACTCACCGGAAAAGTGTTTCGTTCTAGCATGGGACTGCTCGGTGATGCGTACCCATGACTCCACTAAGCGTCCCACCAAAGACCTTCAGGTTTCACGGTGAGCGCATTACCACTAAGCACTGGGTTTAAATATATGGTCCACACTTTCCAACTACTTTCAGTCCGTGATATACTGCAACTTCATCCAGTGATATAGCTAATTGCCTGTCCTCATGCCTCAATTAGTTTGCCTCACAGGTCACGACCTCTCATCAGAACTTTGAAAAATCTTGAGATCAATAAACGTCCCACGAACCTCCAACTAAATTACTGTGCGGTAATCATTACTGATATGATTCTAGGTGGGATTTCCTGAAGTCGTAACGAAAAGTTGAAATCAATAAGAGAAAAGAAGTGAGACATAGTGTTTAATAATAAACGACGGTATTAAATGAAGATTGTATTGTATCACGAACTGACAGAAGTAGAACAAGTAGATATTCAGGTTCCAAGACAACAGATAGATGAGAACCTGCTCAACGTCAGACCGCGCTCTCCCAGGCTTTATCACTGGCGAGTTTACGGATGTGCACTACTGCAAAATCACAATCTATCACTAATTTACCGTTCAGCTTCCCAAGATTTCCAATAGTTCTCGAAGTGAATACAGTCCGTGATGAATTCTACCTTAAAATGGTAAGAATTTACTTTAAATTTATGAAATAATCTTGCTTTTCATATGAAACATTGGTTTCTATGATACTCTTTAGTACACAATGAATTTTCTAAGAATTTTCTGTCTGTAAATAGAAATGAATCCAATACAGATGTATTAGGTGAAAAACTGAAACTAAGTCGTTTGCATTCCTAAGATAAATCGCTTAACAGTCATTGGTCAACACATAAAAGTATTTACGATTTACAAGACAGCAATCATCGTGGAATGACATCATTTGGAGAAGCATTAAAAAATGCAGAAACACTCGACAGCTGTTTCTTATTATTATCGGACTCCTCAGTGGCGCACACCCCTGTATGACACTTGATTTTCGCTCTTCATTATAATTTCCACTTGACTCTCTCCTTGTTACCACAATCAGCAGTATCAAAAACAACAAAATATCTATAAATTCAAAGAAGTCATCAGTCGAAATGTATAGAAATTGTGACTGTACAGTTTTATAGAATGGAATCGCAGAAAAAGATATCTCCGCTCAACTTCTGACCTTCTTTACAGTTCTCATGGAGATTTTTCATGTATTGTCAAGCAGCAAAGTCGTTTGATGACGTACTAAGTAAATCGTACATAAGTGGTATCAGAATAGAAGGACTGAGTTAATGATGTGTGAGTTGGTTGGAAGATGTCAGTAAGAAACCCTACACCCAGGTCTTGTGTTTGATGACACTCGTTATCTGCAGCCTAGAAGGAACTGATATTCCATGTGACATTCGAACTGGCGTCACTCAGTGTTATAGTCAGAGAAGTTATCACTAACCAACGTGTTGAAGAAGAATTCATATTTCAACAAGTCCAGTATTTTATAGTTGAGCCCTACTAGAGAAAGCATAAACCGCACCCAAGATTTCTGTATGATATTTCTGGTTGGGTTCTCTGGAATCAGACAGAGAAACGGTTAATGCGAAGAACTATGCAGGCAATAACACATTGCTCAAACGAGCCGTCCAGTCAAAAACTACTTCTTCAGGGCAAGCTACTGAATTACTCACAAAGAAATCCAGACGGCTTATTTCATTTTGAAGTAAGGGCTGATGAGGTTGAACAGAAAGACGATGGCACCTTTACGATCAATCTATCTAGCTCAAGGAACGCAACACAACCATGATGATAAGATTTACTTGGAACATTAGTTTTTTTTTGTAAAACAAGCATTAACGGTTGTAATAATGCTTAACCGTGAGTGTTACTGGGTTATTTTGTCACGTGATACACGTTCACTACTGATCAGCCATGTTATAAGTTGTAAGAGAAAAGTGTGTATGCATAAAACAAGCATGTTCTGAATGCATATTAGTCATGTCAGCTGGTAATTACGGTTAATGGCTACAAATATACTCAAGAACTCACTTTTCTTCTCAGTAAGGACTTGTTAGCTGGAAGTACCTGCCCTGAAGTAAATGATATGGTTCCCACGTGCACTCGAACCTGGAACCCAAGGTTTCGACGTCAGTGCCACTCGGCTTCTGAGTCACGACAACATATGATTTTCTTTTCTGTCTGTATGGCATAGTACAGTGAAAAAATTTGGTTCCAAACAATGCCAACTCAATCAGTCAGATGATAAGACTGTCACGGATGAGAACAATCATGTTCTGCGAACTAATACCTCTAGGAAATCCATTCAATAAGAAAAAGCTCATGTTCTATTCAAACTTCGATTATTTCATAGTTTTATGCAGTCTCTTAGTGAGTAGATTGATTTAAATATCCCTAATTCCCCATATAACAGTTAAACTTTTCCATCCTTGAAAATGTCGAGAGTTATTAGTAACCAAAATATATTTCCGTCTCACATAGAGAGCCATTAAAGAATGTGATGTGATAGTTGAAAATCTTATCTAACATCTAGATTGTTAAATTACTGAAAATTGAATAACCTCCACCTGATAACTGGTTGTTTAGAGATAAGGTATGACCATGTGCAGTTTATGTCACTCGGTCATCTGATGTATTATTTTATCGAAAATGAATGCCGTGTTCGTCAACTGTTATACTTTCTGATACCTTCTCATTAATTGTGGGAATATAAAAGAAAAATTTTTATCCTAAAGTAATTATCACCACTCTTAATATGGAGTGGTGATTGGTGATGAAATGAAAACCTGGGTCGCGGTAGGATTCGAAGCAGCATTCTGTGGATTAACAACATGTTAATCTACCAAATGAACTACACCACGCAGCTCCTGTCCAAGTCTTGGCTTCGCTTCAGTTATCAATCCCAGAGACCGGCTGTCATATGAATGAATGAAACATGAATGTCTACTCATAGTAATCACACCACCTGTCCACCTTGGTTTCCTCTTTCCAACCCAAATGAAGCTGGATTCGACATAGTGAGCATTGCATTGTCTGATAGATTCATAAGTATCATACAGTAGTCATCTCCCTATTTTATGACAAACTGCATACTATATTTCACGCTAAAAGAGTTGCATTTTTCAGCAGTCTAACTGAATATATGAGAATATTAGTAGTTTGTGTTCACTTCAGTATCTTAACTTCGAATATCTAACCTTGAATAGGAATGAGGATGTTCATTGTACAATGAAAACAACTAGAATGAAACAGTATGGGAGGACTGATGGATAGTGACAAGCAGTAAAATCTACAACACGCTTTTCGTCCTATTTGGGACTTGTCGACTGGGTGTATCTGCCTCTCATCAAGACTCGGACGCAAGATCGATCGCTTTAAATGTTAGAGCGCTATCCACTGGACCACTGAGTCACGATAGCCACTTCTTGTGCGACGGATATAGTTTTTCCGTTATTGCTTATAATTTCCTGTAGTCAGTTGAACCGGACTGATAGAAACTATACCTATCACACAAGGAGAGGTTACCGTGACCCAATGGTCTAGTAAATAACGCTCTGGCGTTTGAAGCAACCGATCCTGGGTTCGAGTCCCAGTCTGAACATGTCTCACTGGGAGATAGGTACATCTACCTGACGAGTCCCAGAAAGAATAAGACATGTTCTGAATTCCATTGCAAGCTACTATCCATCAATACTATCAAACGGAAATTACTGCAATGTCCAGGCACCCACGTAAGAGTCAATAGACTGATAGAGGCCGACCAATTCGGTCTACTCGATGACAGGAAATTAAAAGCAATAACAATGAAACAACTTTCTTGTCTCGTTTTGTTTCCTACATAATTATGAAAATAACCTTCAAGCTAATATTCATTTAAAAAGTATATAAAATGACAAAACTTTCTATTCTTCGACTTTGTACAAGTTTCTTTGCTCCTTCAAAATGCTAATCCTAACAATTTATAACGATGTAATCAGTTTGAAGTTATTTTCATTACTGACATTCAGCATTTTAACCTATTAATGAGTAGCCAAGTAATTGTGATCACTTGTGAACCATAATGGCTCTTCTTGCAGTTTGAAATTGCATAGACTTCTGTCAGAAACATCGGTTACGGTCTCCACACCAATTTGTTTAAAAGAACTTATCAGCTGAGTACTTTACAAAATGGTTCGATAATGAGTTGTACTTTATTCTCAAAACTATTTGGACCTATAAATTCGGTCTACAGGTAAACGCTAATGTAATTAAGACAACGGTTGATTACAAACAGCTTATCGCAGTCTACGTGTGTGATAAATGTGGAGTAATTAATCATTAAGTAGAATGAACGCAAATTCACTGAAATAAAATAAATAAATAAATCTAAACGGATTAACACCAAGTCATGTTCGATCTTGGTGTTTGTCTATCAATGCACCTCAATGTCTTGTGAGCTCACTCTCATATATATATATATATATATATATATATATATATATATATATATATATATATATATATGTACATACGCTTCTTATTAAGACTGAAATAAATGTCCTCATGTCTGATAAACACGTCCTGCTCTACTAGACACAGATTCATTTCTATCAGATTTTTATGTATATAGTGATTTGAATAGTTCAAAGTTTTATTTATGAATTTACTGATGTGACTGTTTATTTTAGTTCATTGAACACTACATAGATGTTTACTGTCTATCAGACTGGATCGTATACATCATTGATTTTTCAGATGTTAATTGATATAGCAACGAAATTCTTCGTGTACATAGAACTCTGTTACTCCACTGAGTACTTTATTCATTAAAATGAGTGAAGTTACACTAAAAATCGACTTTCTGATTAGTGAAGATAAGCACGAAACTTATAGGGGGCAAAGCTTCTTCTTCATAGTGTTGTGTTGCTTTATTCAGTGATAGAATGACACACTTAAATGACAAGTCTTCATCAACACAGTTATGCTAGTTACCTTGTGTTGATCCCTGTTTCTTTGTACACATGTATACACTTTATTTTAATTCTCTATGATGAAATGAAAATTGCGAATCATACTCAAGCACGATGGTTGGATTATTTTTACCAGTAAAATAAAGTTCCAGCACAGTTTCTTTCAGAAGCGGCCAGTTAAACCCACATAATGTATGGTTACTGTGATACTAAAGTATCGTAACAAGCTGACCAGTGACTGATCAGGGTTTACGACCCAGTTCTAGAAAAGATCAGTCGCTATCCCGATAGCTCAATGACAACGTCTGTGACTGCACTACTGATCGGCGTGGGTTTCAATATCGATGGGAAATGAGATCCTACTACATGACAGTTATATCTCACTGATGTGTGGGCTTCCAGAAGGTTGCCTCCTACCAGGCAATTAACATGAAAGCACACTATCGCTGTTGTGATGATTTAATTTTACGTAGATGTATTTATTGCAGACATCAGTAAGCGAAGATCATGAGGGAAGTAAGGAGATAAAAAAGGGAGATTACGATACAAAGCTACCAGGGTAATGTGAAGTTAACCGTCCCATCTTTCTGTTCACAGACCTAAAGTCACAGTTGTGTTATGGGGATTATCTGATGAACACTTTGTGCATACAGTCTTAGTAGGAACACCATTACTCACTGGGATGCAGGTAAATGCAGCTAAGTCCCATATAAGGAGAAAGGACCATTCTGGATCCCCAGCTAGCAACTTCCCAGAAAAATGAAATAAAAACCATATGAAAACTTTTAACAATCTCCTGAGAAATACATATGCTATATCTTGAACATAAAGTTGAACATGGTTGCAACAAAAAGATATTTCCCGAAGTTCTACGTCCTGATGCATGTTCTAACAAGAATGATGCACAAACACAGTATGATCATCTATATTATGAAGTTTTTATTTGGTCCCTTTGGGTGAAATTGAAAGAAGTTGGTTGTAATTCAGATCGTTTGGTAGTGTAACTCAGTACTTCATTTCCCATCAACACAGTCTACGTTGTTCTCCAAACAGCATAAGTCAAGAGCAAAACACTCACAGAACAATAACACAAAATAGCTGAACGTGTACCACATAAAGTGTTTGCTGTTTGTAGAATGAACTGACAGGCCTATATTCATACGATGTCACTGATTCTATGTGATACACAGAAATTCCAAGTTGACAGTTACAAAAAAATTCTGACCAAGATATGTTTCCATATAGTAAGAGTGTTATCTTCAGAAGACAACCCTGATGTATTCAGTGGTAATGTTGTTGACTACAACAATGGGCGAAACGGGTTCGAATCTCAGGAGGGACATCAGTTTGATCGAGGTTGCAGATACGCCTTGCTGACGAGTACCGACAAGCACGAAAACTAGATCCATGGGTTTCCTGCTGACTGCCTTCAATCATCTAACATCCATCAAAAGTGCACTTCCGATGTTTGTATCCGTAAAATGAGACAAAAATGTCTTTCACTAATACAGTGGTAATTGTCTTTAATGGAACTTCACTAAACTTGAACACCGAATACAAATCATAGTTGTATTTACACCATACTCAAGTTAATTCAATTTCTATTTTTCGAATTAAAAACTTTTTCTCATTATTAACTAATCAAACAGTTTAAAATGTGGCTTGACAACAGCTATTTTCGGATTAACTAACTCTGTATCCCTACTTAACTCTATCTGCAAATCAATATTTTGTCCAGCGTTTGTTTCAGATAATCTTCGTCTTCTCATTACGCTGTTTAAATTTATCAAAGGGACCAGTTGCTTTAAATTTTTAAAAAGAAAACAATATTTTGTCATAAAAGTATTCTGCCCTATCCCTTGGACTTAAATTTTGTGTTCCTCGAAAGCAGTCATCAGATTTGGCTACCCATGCACAGTTTGAAAACCTATACAACCAGTTGAAACCTCTCGTCCCAACTTCAATTGAGGACCAGGGATGGCTGAAAGCCAAGATGGTGGATATCGCCCACCAGTTTTGTGATAGCCATCAGAACCAGAAAAGCATTCTAACTTCTGAACATTTCAGAGCTATGAAGGAACTACGAGAGAACCCTGATATTATTATCCTCAGACCTGACAAAGGCTCAGGTGTCGTGATCATGGATAAAATCGAATATAAGTGTAAAATGTCATCGATTCTTGAAGATGAAAATAAATTCACTAAGGATTGTTCTTCAGAAGACGTACAATTGTTACAGGGAACTGTGACCGCTAATCTAGTGAAACTGCTCGAAATGAACGTCATTACCAGTCAAAAATTCGCCCTACTGAAACCAACTGAATCCCGATTCCCACATCTTTACGGTTTGCCCAAAGTACATAAACCCAACAACCCCTTACGTCCCATAATGTCAATGTGTAAGTCGCCAACGCATAAGCTTGCCCAGTGGCTAGTGGAGTTATTGGATCCCATTAAGAAGCAATTTTGTAAGTATTCCTTAAAAGATACATTTGAAGTAATCAAATGCCTTGAGCATGTCAACATAAAGAGTAAATTTATGTGTTCATTTGATGTTAACTCATTATTTACCAATGTCCCTTTGGTCAAGACAATTGACATTTTATGTGGTTATATTTCTGTGCATAAGTTTCCGATACCCATTACTTTGGATCACCTAAAACAGCTGTTACTTTTATGTACAAACAATATTAAATTCACCTTTGAGGGCGAACATTTCCGCCAGGTTGATGGTGTCGCTATGGGAAGTCCTTTAGGTCCCCTCCTAGCCGACATATTTATGTCACACGTTGAGAACTTAGCCGAGAACTTAATAGACCAAGCCCATCTGTATCGAAGATATGTTGACGATATCCTGATTATTTGTGAAAACTCAAATCAGGCTACTTCAATTCTAAACCGACTGAACGAAGTACAGAACAGCATATCTTTGACATGTGTAAGAGAGGAAGATGACTGCTTGCCGTTCCTAGATATATTAATTAGTCGAAGGCAGGATGGATCCATAAAACGATCTATCTACAGAAAACCTACATGGACAGGGCAATATCTGAATTACCATAGCTTTTGCCCAGTTCAGTACAAGCGAACGTTAGTAAGGTGCTTATTCAGCAGAATTCAACGAATATGCACCGAGGATACTTTAGAAGATGAAAGAGGAACACTGACCGATATTTTGTTGGAAAATAACTATCCATCAACATTTATCAGGCAGAACAAAATCACCAGAGCGTCAAAACTAGAACTGCAGTCAGTCCCAAAGAAGGATGTCTTCATCAGCCTTCCGTACAAAGGTGACTCTCAGAGTGCAATCCTTAAGCAGAGACTTAACGCTGCTGTTAGAAGGACTTACTATGCAGCCAGGGTTCGAGTAATCGAAACCACGAAGCCCTTATATTCCCCCAAACCCCCACAGCATGTGAACGATAATGTCACATCCCATTGTATCTACCAATTCAAATGTACGTGTGGTGACACATACATAGGGAGGACTAATAGATCCATGCAAGTAAGGGCCTCGGAACATATTCCAAAGTGGCTTCAGAAGCAAATTAAATCACCTGAACCTATAAATGTTGGTAGCAGACGTCCAAGTTCTTCGATCGCTAAACATATCGTTGAGACAGGTCACAAGATTGATGTGGCTACTTCCTTTACACCTATTTACAAAACATGTTGGGGAGGGATCCTGAAATTTGTTGAAGCCTTAGCTATTAGGAAGTTGAAACCACCTTTATGTGTTCATAAACAATTTGTTGTCACATTAAACCTTCCTTGGTAAATTCAACTATTGAAAAACCAAGTTCGATGTACTATTATTTTTTCGCCCTATTGATTTTCATTGTTATTCGGCCTTTAAGTCAGCCTTCCTACCTGACCCCTTTTTATTTTCTCACCCCTTATCTTCATGAGTTTTTATATAAATACCTATGACAAGTACGTGTGTGATCAGATAGTTCGAAATGTGTTGCGCAAATACATTACACGGTTCAGACAATTTACGTCTTCTTATTGTTTTGTTGAAGTTTATAAAGGGAACTAATTGTTTTAAATTCTCAAACATTCAGTAAATATTGTCCATTTATCCGACGATTAATGAAGTTCAAACGTTCTCGGTGATGTGGACTGTAACTGTGAAGTGCTTAACATGTAGTGACCAATTGACGAACCGTAAGATAACTGATTGTAAATAAGTTACAAAGCACTAGACGTCAACATTTCCGACCGTCATTTGTTGGGATTCATTATATAAATGTGATCGTTGAGGAAAAGCAAAGCTTTTGTCATTCATAAGTAGCTAAATATATAGACCAAAATAACACGTTCAACTAAATGTATTCATAGTAAATACAATCACATTCAATACACCTTTGACCAGTTATATAAATACTAATGAAATGATAGGTGATGAAGGAAAAAGAGATAATTTTGATGGTTTTGTGGTCTTAAAGCTGGATAGCTGAATCGTGAAGCTTTCATTGACATTCTTGACCACATCATCAGCATAAAATTCAGAAACAGCAGATGATTTCATGAATGGAATGAAAGTATGAAGTGGTTAAATCGTAAGACAGAATCAACAAAGAACCTCACACACGTACATTGGCTCAAGTTGGCACACTTCACAGTAGTGCACAAAGAACAGATGGATAGAAAAAGAGTGATGGTAGTGTGAAAGAATAAACAATATGAGGATATCTGAATCCAGGCTGAATGTTGAGCAACTGAAGCGTTGTTAACGGTCACTTGAACTGTGCCTCAAAGTATTCTATCCATCGTCCTAGCCGCCTGTCGTAAGAGGTTATTAGAGTCTCATCAATCACTATCATCATCTTCTGTCCAGTATCTTAATGACCCTAAATAGTTCCAAGGTGTTACCTAACACTGATGTCTTATACATCTGTCTCGTTTTCACCATCCACCTATTCTCGTGATCGACGCGAAGATTCTTAGTCAACTTACGCTTAAGTTACTTCCGCTCATCATCGTGGTCAGAGCCAGCTGGAATTAGTCTTCTAGCACCGGCGAGTTTGGATGACGTTATGGAAATCCAGTGACGTTTTCTATCCTTTAGGTATAGGTTGCCAACTATCTTTACCACTGTCTCTACAGCAGACTTAATATTACGCCAGGTTTCCTCACAATGAGCATCGCTTTCACTTTAGATAAATGCTCAGTTACCTCTTCTCTAAATGCATACTTGAAGTTCTTACCTTTCAGTGCACCACATACAGGCTTTACTACCCCATCTTTCTTGCTATCAGTAAGGTGAAGACATATACGAACCGGTACTAGCGCGTGATCTGAGTCCAAACTGGTACTCCAGAAACAGAGGCAATCCTCCAACAATCCTCTCCTACGGTGGCTTATAGCAATGTGATCTGCTTGTGTCCATCGTTGGTCTAATGTCAGCGGACGCTATGTGAGACAATGTTTCTCCTTACACCTCAAGTTAGCGCTGACCGGAAACAACAGATGGTCACCGTTGTCAGTTCCTTCGCAAGCGCTTAGGCGAGTAACCCCTAGATTCCTATCTAATTGGCTCAGCTTATCTAAATGAGGGTTGAAGTCACCTGAAATTATGACTACATTTGAACATTTTGCTTTCCACAGTAAGGTTGACATCTTCCACTGAATTCATCCTTTGGATCTCCCGGTAGGTACGTAGTGAAGGTTACGAATAAGCATCACCTAGTTTCACGATCCTTCCTAAATTTTACAGATCTGCTCAGTCAAACAGCACATAGACAGCTGTTTACTGGTATGCAGTCAACAAGCGCATTTTCTGCTCTACAACTTAATGTTATGCTTCCACCAGAGAGTCCACAAGAGCTAATCACTGAGTTTCCGGATACTCGCAAGGTGAATTTTGGAGATTCACTACTATTGTTAGGTGACGTCAATTTAACAACAACACTGGCGTTCTTTATACGTATATCAGAGACCCAGAACATTCATAACTCGAGATTCCAGAGTTCTGGCTAGCGATGCTTCCTATCTGATTTAGAATGGAGTTTGAATGTTGAAAGCTCTCACATGAAATCGATGGCGGGGACTTAGTAGACTAGGGATCAGATTACGATGGCTTTTATCGTTCGCAGTGGTAACAGAGTGAGAGATCTAGAAAGACGTGAGAGTTTTAATATTGGTATCAGGAGGTGAAGGCGATGGAGGAGACAGAGTCGCAGAAAATATGCTATATTTAATTGAAGCTTATGTACCACTGGAAGCGTGCGAGTGGTTGACGTTACGCTGCAGCCTGCTCCATGGATGCTAGTTACCTGAAAGAGATAGTGTGTGACCCCAGGGCCGGTTTCTGGCTTTTAAATCCGACTATGGTTTCCTGTTGCAGGCATCACCATAGGTAGAAGGGTGGAAGTATGATACTTCTGGAGCTGACTTTCTCTAACCTACGCTCTTCCAGTATGGAAGGCAGCATCAGCATGGTACTGCTTGTCAGTACCTAACTACAGTCATACTCCTTCCAGTCAGCAGTATGACTTCGCTCTTGGACCCTCATAATAGTGTATCAATTTACACTATTATGGTAACTGCTTTCTGCCTCAAAGCTGTCCGACAGGCCTTTCTGGTATGGCAGGATCACGGAAAAACAAGGGTTCCATCAGCACAGCTCGTTGAGTCATTTTGTACGGAAGCCTGACCACCACGTCAAGGTAGTAACTATCGTTCGTGGGTTAGATAGTAAGAGTCTAAGCTTCACCATATTTCTAACTATGACAAACCTTTTTATGAATATTCTTGAAATTTTTGAACTATACACCAGGTGTTGTTCAACATCAGTCAGTCAGTTAACAGTAACTTGTATCACTATGCTATGGTTCAAATGACCATGCCTTAAATCAGCACATTGTGATCTAAGAAAGATAAGTCAAAAGGCAAACAAGTAGAAATAGTGTCATCCAACTTCATGAGAAGCCATACCTTGAGAAGAAGATGGATTAAAGTAATTGAAAAAATGTAATGCATCTGGATGAAGTCAATGTAATGATTTAAGTGTTACAATAAGATTGATTCTGAGCGATATCACCTACAGCCTCCGAAAATCAACCTCAGTTGTCATATGGACCTCAATTACTGAACTTCATTCAGGTATAGCTAAACCATATCCCTTAAATCTGATTCCATTACTCAGAATTCCACTTGCAAAACCGAGATGGAAAATATCTAATTAGTCCATGATAAACATATTCTTTACTCACCCGAAGACTGAATCAATTTGACCTTTACCCCTAAAGCTATCAAAGTGTCTTCTTTGTTCTTTTGTACCACATCCTATAATATCCAGTGTCATAAGATTTTTTGATAACAGTTCAGTCAAACATAAATGAAATTCTTTCATTCACTAGTTTAAATGCTTTCTGACTGGAGAATTGCATAGAAATCTAAAATGATTCATTTTCTCCTTGTTTGTTTAAGTCAAAGTTTTTTAAAAAGCAAACAGTCTCATGGATTTAAATACGGAGGAAATTTATTACATTTATTTAAAAATTACTTCAAAAAAACAACAGCAATTCACAGATCAATGACATATTTGTTGATTATAGATCATAAACTTCATATTGATATGAACTTACTGAGTGCATGATTACATGATCTTTGCAAAAACCCAGATTAGTAATATTTGCAAACGATTCATGAAATTCGTTGTAGTTTCGTCTTAGTACATAGCATAAATTAAATGATTTGTAGACCTCTACTTTCAATTTTACAGTCAATCTACTTAAAAGTTATCCTGCATTCCTGCTTTCATTTTTTAATATCTGTTAAGACAATACATTCCTTTTACTTTATCCCTCCTTTTTGATGTTTATCGACAATACTCTTCTGCATACTGCACTAACAACAGTTCAACTGCAGATAGGAGAAAAATATGCAACGACTAATTGTCAGTTAATCATAGGCCATGTTCATAAGATAAAAGATCTGTGACACACTTCTTTAGAAATCAAGCTAAACTGAAGTCTACAAAATATGATGTACATCCATTTACATGATATAATGATTATTACTTTTCGCTTGGGTTACTTATGGAACATAAGGCTTCAGTAGCACACCTCCATTACACTCTTCTCTGTTCTCTTTTGAACCTGGGACCAAATCTGCCCACAACCTTTCATTTCTTCCTCACATCATCTCCTCCATATCACCCTCGACTCACATGCCCAACTCGTCAATTCCCCTCCGGATTACACTCAACGGCCTGGCCTCGCCTGGCCTCGCCTGGCCCGGTCTGATGCCTGATGTCCCCAATCAACCTTCTCAGTGTATGCCCAATCAATCTCCACTTTCTTCCACTGCATACTTGTTCAGTGATAGGTTCTTGGTTGGTTTGTTGCCAGCCAGCCAGCCAGCCAGCCAGAGTTCCTTGTTGCTTATTCTTTCTGGCAATTCATCTGATCTTCAATGTCAGTTTCTAGTGTAGGCATCTGTTGATGAATGTCTGTAGTTTGTTGGAAGTGGTTTTCGTGACGCCCAAAGTGTCTGAACCATATAGAAGCACTGAGTTGGCTGACATTAGTGTTGGAAATCCTGATCTTGTTCTTCATGCTGAGTGCAGTAGTTCTCCACACTGATTTCAGATTGGTGAAAGCCTGTCTTTCTTTCTTTCCGATCCTGGTTGTGATATCTTAGTCTGTGCCACCGCCTGTAGTTAGAACGATGCTTCCCTGCCTAGGTGGGTGAAAGAGACAACTTCCTTTAGATTTCTGCCGTTCATGGTGATTGGTGCTTGTTGTTGTTGCTGATGGTGTTGGTTGGGTATCTTCATCACCTCCGTCTTCTCTACGCTCACTTCAAGTCCCGTCTTCGCTGCCCCACCCTGCCTCTTCTGTCAACTTGTTAGCTTCCACCTGTAGATCTTGAAGTTTGTGCGACAATAGACATAAATCGTCATCGGTGGCGAAATCCAAATCTTCTAAGGTTTTTTCATCGGTCCAGCGTATGCCCACCTTCTCACTCCTCACGGTTTGCTGCATGATCCAGTTTAGTCCACCACAATCAGGGAGATGATGGGTGATGGTAGGGAGCCTTGGCTTACTTCTATCTCCTGTCTTCACTTCAAAGGCGTCACTCAGCTTTTCATGATATAAACATGTGTAAATAAATATATTTAAGACAAAGGTTTGGAATTCTCCAAACTTTCAGGTCTGTTAATGAAAGTTTCATTACCGGGCTAGACGACTTCATCAGCATTTACTCCATGAGGATGTGAAACATTTTCAACTTGCATGAATGTTTGTGAAGGATATTTGCTGATGTTTAGCCTTACTACTTTGTGAAAGTCATTTCTTCATGAAGTTAACTGGATACAAAAATGGCTCTGAACACTTTTTAAAGGTAATTTACTTCTGAATTTGGCAGTTGTTGAGTGATGCATTAAGTCTTGTCACATGCAAATAAAGTTGCTACACTACTCTTATGACGAGAAGTTGAGTTTTTACTACTGTAGTCAAGAAACTTGGTTTGTGTATGTCGCTTTTGTCTACACTTGATTTTGTAAGGCTCCACCATCTGGTCTACGGAGAAGAACGTCTAGGAACGCTACTTTGTTCCTTTCTTCTTCTTTTGTGAACCAAATGCCTTCAAAGGTTAGGTTGACGAGATTAAACGAGTTTTCCAAGTTACGTTTCGTTGACGTAAGGAATCCATACTTTATGTTTGACTATGGAATGACTGCAAAAGACAGATATCCCATTGTGATACTTTTGCGATTATCAAAGCAAGTGAATTCGAAGACAGACTCAGTTATCATCTTATCATCTCTGACTCAACCTACGTACAAGAATCACTTTGCCGTAAATCAAAGATGTCTTAAAAACCGCTAATCCCTTACTCCAGTCAGTTGGTATCATTGTCACACATGAAACAACCACATACCTACAGAGCACATTATTCAAGCTAAGGGAAGTATTATTCAAAAAATACGAGACTAGTATGATCTACAAAGTGCTTTCAAGGACTGTTAACATCAAAATGTTGGTTGATGCAGCCGTTGAATAGCCCGAAGACTTCATGAGAATCAACTTGCAGTCAAACTACACAATATGTCATCACTGATTTCAGTGCATGTAGATAAACACAACCAAAACGTCGATTGAGACAATGTGGAAATTCTACAACGAGTAGGCTGGGAAACGACAAGAGAATTTCTGGAAAGATGTTACTTCAAACAAATGACGACCAACAGACATGTGGACATCGATCCAATATACGGACTACTAGGAAGGAGTCACCCAACTAGAAACAAATCAGACAAAATCGGTAATCAGGCAGCTATAAAGCTCAACCTCTGATAAGAAGAGTAGGCGAAGCTACTCCCTACTAACAAGCCGAATATATAAGCATTCATCGAACATGAGAACGCTCCACATTTTTAGGGAATGATTGCTGATGAATCTGCCTTTCCTACCGGTGAAGCATCTAAGAAAAAACTTTAGAGTTCGGAAAATACCAAACCTTTCCCATATATATATATATATATATATATATATATATATATATATATATATATATATTGACTGTACTTTCTAAACAGTATTTCATATTTGATGCATATTTATGCTGCATCAGAGCAAAAACCTATAATCAGTTGACTACTCCATCCTTTAGGGACTGGGGCATTTGTATAAAAGCCACTATCAAGGATCAACTGAACAAAGTTCAATAGCAGTTCATTGGTGTTGTTTTCTACAGACTGCCAGGCGAATAACCTGTCATCTGTGTTCGATAACACACTTTTACTTCTCAAGTAATTTTAGCGAAAAAACAGATGGTTATCGAAACAACTATTATGTGCAAGTGTACATGAAAAAATCGTCTATTTATAAATCAGGAGCGCTGGGCAAATGATACAACGAATTGAAAGCGATCAGAAAGTGGCAGGAATTAGATTTTAATCCAGTATTACAAAGGTAATTGGTATGATCTACTATCCAGTTCACTACAAAACATTTATATTACAAATTCACTGACCGGACTTGACTAAATAAGAATAAATTATTCCCCAGAAGGCTTACTTATCGAATACTGATGTCTACAGCTCTTTGCTTCTATAACTGTACAACATGGATTGAAACAGGTATCCAGGTAGATGATGGTTACTGATGTTATCATTGCCTCATTCTGATGCTCACACTTGCATTGAGTCATTGTCTAGAATTAATGCCCCTTGGTCTAGCCTACTTCCATACAGGCAATATGCTCCCCATGTAATCTTAGATTCGTAAGTAGATATACTGTCAGTCTTAGAAACTAAACTACAGACAATGTGATATCGATCATTCCTATTAAAAGAACACAATGCTATTTCCGTCGTACACATTTGGAATCAAATATCTAGCGATCTACTGCCTGCCAGATCCACACACTGGAGGTTACGTTTGACTATAGAGTAACTTAGAAGGTCAGCTATTTACTGTGAGTAATTTTCATTGAGGATGTGTGTTGTCCTCAGTCGTACTTTGTTATAAACCTAATTATGGAGATTTCCCTATTATAATGTGATTTCACAAGTATTGACCTTCTCGCAGGAGACAATGTAATTGACGTAGGCAATCCAAACGACACAGTATTATTAGGAGGCAACGCTAAGGAGATTCACAGTCGTTCACACACTTTAAGTGACTGTTTTAGAATGTTTCGGATGCATTTTTCAACTTACAAATGCAAAGGGTTTATTTGTAACTAGTTTACGTCTGTACTCAAACTGAGTATAAGAAGTGAAACAATTGAACGCGTTGACTCCTTCACTTACTTGGAAAGTCAGAGCAGTCCTGATGCGTAATTGTCTGAAGAAATCCTGGTAAGGATAAAAAGCACTTGTCTGACTTTTTCCACCTTACACCCTTAATGGTGTGGGTGATATATCCAACCGCCGGTCAGAATTCCGTTCATCGCATAATATAGCTGTGGAACATGTTTATTAAAGGCTTAAACCATAAGAAGGCTCCAGGTTTTGAAAATTATGGCCTTAAAAGCATTGGCTTTATGACTTGGAAGAAGTGCTTTAGCAAGAGCGAGATTTGATGTAAACTTTTGCACCCAATGACATAGAATGAAGCTCGAATTCCATCATTTTCTTTACTGTAACTTCAATATATCTAAAGAACTGTAAAACTCTCCCATAATTTTTGATCAGTCAATTGACAAAAAAATATTTTTTTCGACATGAAATTATTTGTAGTATGATTCAACTTCTCATGATACTAGCCCTCTACAAACACTACCACTAGAAATATTTTAGAATCCCTTGTATAACCACTTACTAATCTTCAACTCTCACTATGAGACTTGGAGGTCCTGGATTCCATCAGTGATCTGCTTGTATATTATTGAATAGTTTCAAATCTAATATTGAATCACATTTCATCCTGATATGCTTCACTGTCTAGTTATTCATATATACCAGATCTCAAATGCATGAATTGTGTGCATGATTCTTAATTATTGAAAATCTATACAAGTGAACACAATTATCACTTAGACACAAAAAGAATATATCATCAATCTATAATCTATTGTACTGTACAGAATAATGAAACAAAGCTAATTAGATTAAAATAATTTCATTCCATTCAACTCTTAGGGGTTAACGGTTATCGACCAGGTTGCTATGTATGATCATTTTTTCGTTCTTTTTAAATTATATATATCAGCAGACAAGGAAGTCAAAGTCAGGATCGGAAAAGCTAGACAGGCTTTCACCAATCTGAAATCAGTGTGGAAAACTACTGCACTCAGCATAAAATCTGAACAACATCCAGATTTTCAACACCAATGTGAAGTCAGTACTTCTATATAGTTCAGAAACTTGGTGCGTTACAAAAACCACTTCCAACAAACTACAGACATTCATCAACAGATGCCTACACTAGAAACTGACATTGAAGATCAGATGAATTGCCAGAAAGAATAAGCAACAAGGAACTCACTGTGGCTGGCTGGCTGGCTGGCTGGCTGGCTGGCTGGCTGGCTGGCTGGCTGGCTGGCTGGCTGGCTGGCTGGCTGGCTGGCTGGCTGGCTGGCTGGCTGGCTGGCTGGCTGGCTGGCTGGCTGGCTGGCTGGCTGGCTGGCTGGCTGGCTGGCTGGCTGGCTGGCTGGCTGGCTGGCTGGCTGGCTGGCTGGCTGGCTGGCTGGCTGGCTGGCTGGCTGGCTGGCTGGCTGGCTGGCTGGCTGGCTGGCAGGCAGGCTGGCAACAAACCAACCAAGAACCTATCACTGAACAAGTATGCAGTGGAAGAAAGTGGAGATTGATTGGGCATACACTGAGAAGGTTGATTGGGGACATCAGGCATCAGACCAGGTGAGGCCATGCCAGGCCGTTGAGTGTAATCCAGAGGGGAATTGACGAGTTGGGCATGTGAGTTGAGGGTGACATGGAGGAGATGATGTGAGGAGGAAGTGAGAGCTTGCGGGCTGTCATGGAGCGAGTTTCAAAAGAGAACAGAGAACAGAGCGCATTTGAGGTGTGCTACTGAAGCCTTATATTCCACTAGGAAGCCAAGGGACAAATAATAGTTACTGCATAACGAAACAATGCGGGATATCTCCACCACCCCAATTTTAAACCTTCCCCCCAACATCAGCATTTTTCCTAAGGGTGAAGTCTCACCTTCCGAGTCTCATAACAAATCACGTATCACCGAAAATATGTGGAATTTCTAAGCTTGGTAGCCGCATTTTCAGATGATCATTGGAACTCGTTCAGTGATTAGGACTCGATAACATGAAGTTGGTTACTTTCCACCAAGCAGTCAATGTGATAGTTAGTACTACATAAAATAAAATGCTGGAATAAATAAAGAGTACCTCATTAGACTAGACAACCAATTTCCAAATAAATAAACTGAATTCTAGCTGAGTTTCACCTACCTAAGTCATATATTATTGCCAGCTTGTACTCGGTTATTGCGTTACGTCGTTCGGACAAATGTTCAATGTTTTCCAAGGTCTCGTATTTGATCCTTGAAGTTTCATCACCAGGCTTGGTGACCCCATGAAGAGCGACTTCATATAGCTCTGAAGCATTTTTTAATTTCATGAATCGTGAGTAGTTTGGAATTGTGAAGGTGATTTTCCGTCACATACTAATTCATAAATTTTGATGCTTACCACACCGCATGAATGACATCAAGTTAAGAATCATCGAGTTTCAAAACCACTACCTCGTCCACTTCGTTTTTATTAGCTCCAGAAGCAGCAGACATTGCTGTGATAATTTAGATTTCCAGTCTCAGTCAGTTAGGCGGTAAGTTTTCTAGAATCCTTACCAAGAGATACCTCAAATTCATTCTAGTGAGCAGCTCAAGAATAAGTAAAAACGACTGCTTAATTTGTTGTCTTCATTTCTTTTGTAAACTGAAAAATATCTTCAAAAACTCTGTACCAGGCATGTATCACTTTCCCTAGTCTAACCTTTTTAGCAAGGACTTTTAAAAGTACAAAACATGTTCACATTATGAGGACAAAATTGCATAAGATGTCAATCAATTCAAGTGTATAACATGTTCTCTGCAAATATCGAATGAATGCTAATGGTCCCAAGGATGTGCTAGGTAAACAGGAAGTCTCAAGTTCATATAAAAGTATGACTTGTACAGTATGTTAAAATATAATTCCAAATTATTGGACAGGGAATAAAACAATACACTGATAATTAATTGCTTAAGGCCTACTGGAATGTAATTTATTTTTAGTAATCAAATCAACGCAATCACAAAGCTCAAAAACACTTTTTTTTAGTATGAGAGTAAAATTTGGCATTGAAGCAGAACGTAATTCCACTTTATTTGATTTATTAGATGAGTTACACAGTGAAGGAACGGTATTATTCACTCGAATATGTTTTGGTCACAATTTATTATCCAAAGTTATATCTAGACAACCAACTCCACTACTTTAAGACATGGAATGTATAGTCCAAATTATCTTGCTTTCTTTGTGACAGAATGACATTCCTGGAAACGTATCTAATAGAAATTAGAGATTGATGACGGTATCATTGTTTATCAAATCAAAACCTAATACATGCTACACAGATGTTCTGTGGAAAATCCTACTATCTATACCACAAAGAAGACGAGAAAATTAGAACCATATAAACTGTGTCTCAGAGTTGTGGAGTTAGTTGTTTTGATATGACTGTGGACATTAAATTGTGTCGGAGGTGTAATCTGGTAAACAATACTGTTCCACTGTGTGCTGCAACTAATAAATCAATTAAAGTGGAATTCACCTTTTTAGTTCAGGAACTCTCCATTCCTTTTAGTCTTAGTAATGAAAGAATCCCGCATGCAGTTGAAATAATAATTCTAGCTACAAGTTTCAGGCGTTGATTCAATGGGACCTATCTGTCTCGATATTCAACTACATAACAGGTTTAAAACAGCTACCCCATCCTGTTCCATATTACTTCTATGAGTTGGTGTGTGTACGTACCACCAATACACTCCACTATTCTAATTTTTTCCTTTGGGTTCCTAGTGGAACATAAGGCTTCAGTAGCACACCTCCATTACACTCTTCTCTGTTCTCTTTTGAACCTGGGACCAAATCTGCCCACAACCTTTCATTTCTTCCTCACATCATCTCCTCCATATCACCCTCGACTCACATGCCCAACTCGTCAATTCCCCTCCGGATTACACTCAACGGCCTGGCCTCGCCTGGCCTCGCCTGGCCCGGTCTGATGCCTGATGTCCCCAATCAACCTTCTCAGTGTATGCCCAATCAATCTCCACTTTCTTCCACTGCATACTTGTTGAGTGATAGGTCCTTGGTTGGTTTGTTGCCAGCCTGCCTGCCAGCCAGCCACAGTGAGTTCCTTGTTGCTTATTCTTTCTGGCAATTCATCTGATCTTCAATGTCAGTTTCTAGTGTAGGCATCTGTTGATGAATGTCTGTAGTTTGTTGGAGGTGGTTTTCGTGACACCCAAAGTGTCTGAACCATATAGAAGCACTGAGTTGGCTGACATTAGTGTTGGAAATCCTGATCTTGTTCTTTATGCTGAGTGCAGTAGTTTTCCACACTGATTTCAGATTGGTGAAATCCTGTCTTTCTTTCTTTCCGATCCTGGTTGTGATATCCTCGTCTGTGCCACCGCCTGTAGTTAGAACGATGCTTCCCTGCCTAGGTGGGTGAAAGAGACAACTTCCTTTAGATTTCTGCCGTTCATGGTGATTGGTGCTTGTTGTTGTCGTTGATGGTGTTGGTTGGGTATCTTCATCACCTACGTCTTCTCTACGTTCACTTGAAGTCCCGTCTTCACTGCCTCACCCTGCCTCTTCTGTCAACTTGTTAGCTTCCACCTGTAGATCTTGAAGTTTGTGCGACAATAGACATAAATCGTCATCGGTGGCGAAATCCAAATCTTCTAAGGTTTTTTCATCGGTCCAGCGTATGCCCACCTTCTCACTCCTCACGGTTTGCTGCATGATCCAGTTTAGTCCACCACAATCAGGGAGATGATGGGTGATGGTAGGGAGCCTTGTCTTACTCCTGTCTCCTGTCTTCACTTCAAAGGCGTCACTTAGCTTTCCTTTGTGAATTACTTGGCACATGGCGTCTTCATATAGCTGTTGAATGAGGTTGATAAAGGTTTGTGGTATTCCGTAGCATTGTGGCAGTTGCCAAATTATTTCTCGGTCGATGCTATCAAAGGCATTTTCGTTGATAAAGTTAAGGTAGAGAGTTAACTGCCATTCTGTACTCTGTTCTATGATGATATGTAGCACGGCGTTGCAATTTGATCCGCAAATGATTTGTTCTTCCTGAAGCCTGTGAGCCAGCCTGTTCCGGTCGTAGTTTTGAATCCATCGCATCTTTTGGTCTCTCCAGGATGATGCAGCATAATAATTTGCTTACTCGGGGTGAACAGGGACAGCAGCATGATTCCACGCCAGTTCTAGCAAACACTCAGGTCTCCCTTCTTTGAGAGTTTGACAATCGACCGGCAGGTACCTTTCCTTCCTTCCTTCCAAACCTTCTGTAATAGTGGTGTGAGCATGTTCGCTGTTGTCTCTAAGTCTGTTTTCAGTGCTTCTGGTGGAATTCCATCTGGTCCTGCTGCCTTCCTGTATTTCAGCAGTTTTATAGCATTCAGGACTTCACTTCTGCTTTTGTCGGAGGGCCTGTGTTCTTATGTACTTCTGCCGTTGCTGGGGGTATTTCTAAACGAGTTACCTTCACTACCTCTCATTGATTTCTTCTGTGTTGTTTTCTTCCCAGACGGCAAATAACCTGGCCATTTGGTACAATGTTGTCAGGTCTCTCCTACCAGCAGCCTGTTCTGCTTCACTTGCCAATGTGTCGCAGAAGTGTCTTTTGTCTTTCCGTGTACTCTTCTCCACTTCTTTGCCCATTCCTTGCCTTGCTTCTTCTTCCTTCCTAGCACAGTTATGCAGGTTTCTTTCCAAACCTCTTTCAAAGAATTTCAGTTCTCTTCCACACAGGTCCCTTCAAGGACGTTGCTCAATGTCTCCCGTTTCATTTTTCCTGATGACTAGCTGACGTGAAGATGTCCTTTGTAGTTTCGTCCTTCAGTTCAGTTTCTGGGTGGGTGTTGAACTTGAACTGTGGTCTGTCACCAATTTCTCTGAAGGCCTTCAACTCGATTTTGAAGGTTCCGTGCACTAGACAGTGAGTGATCTGAACCTACGTCTGCTCCCCTTCTTGACCTTGTGTCAAGCAGGCTGACTGCGTCTCCACTTTTTCCACATTGAGATGAAGTCGATCTGATTTTTAGTGTAGAGTGTCCATCCGGTGAAGTCCATGTCACTTTGTGAATATCCTTGTGTTTGTACATACTGCCTCCAATTACAAATCGTTGAATGCACAGAAATCTGCAAACAGTTCTCCGTTCTCATTCATTTCACCATGATTCGTTCTCTTCCTGTTTTGTCTGCCGTCACCCCTTAGAATGAATTTGATGTCGCCAGCTGAAGTCTTGTCCAGTACTGATTGCAGTTATCTGTAGAATTCCTTCTTCTTCTCTTTATCTGCATTATTTGTAGGGGCATAGCATAGCATTGTATGATTGTGACCTTCCTTCCTTTTGAGTTGAACCTTGTTGTTATGATCCTGCATGAAGAGACTGTTTCCCACTGCATGAGAGCCTTCGATGCTGTTGGGGTCATCATAATAGCCACTTGAAAACTCAGTGTGCTCGTGGCTGTCGTGTGGGTGATAATATCGGAGTAGATTACTGACCCTTTAGTTGACAGTTTGCAGAACCCACTCCCATTCCATCTATTTTCTCAGATTCCTAGCTTGGCACCTTGATGCCATACCTTCTCATCATTTTGGCAATCTGGGCAGCCTTGCTAAGTTCACATATGGTGCGGACATTCCATGTCCCCACGTTTACTTTCGCTTTTATCGAGAGTGAGAAGACACATCAGCCCGGCTAATTGGCTTCCCGAATCCTTTCACCAGCCGGCTTCATTTCGTCTCTCCGATTACGGAGGGGAAAAAGTTTGTTTTTATTTTTTATATTTTGTTTGTGTTTTGAGGTTTCGTTAGCGATTGGATTTGTTTTCCGTTATAGGGTTGCTAACCGTATGCCCAACCGTCCCTCTTTATCCGGGCTTAGGACCGGCTTGTAAACTAGGCGAGGCTCGAAGATGAGTATTCCGTTTTGTTCGGGACTCGTCAGCTCGAGACCAGATCGTATATCTGTAAAGGGAATCAAGACTATGTGGAACTATGACAATGATGAGAGTACACACAAAGATAATATTTAGCAGGGTAACCTGGAATGAAGTTATTGCAATTGTATCGGAGTTCAAAGTGCAGACCGTAGAAGTGGAAGGCATCAAACAAACATATTCTGAATCCTTATATTAAGTTCGAAAATTTTGATTTTTATGACTTTCACTACGCTTAGCAACCCAGAGGCGTAAAACTTGCAGTATTATGATACCATCACTTTGTAAGGAATGATAAATGCTTAGGTTCTGACAGTCTTATGCTCAGTATCTACTAAATGGGTGAATTTTGAGCTTTTGATGCAGTTCACTTTTCCTTTGCCTAACAATAGGAGATAGGGTTCAGTGAAACGATGATGTACTTGCTGGGTCTTTCTAATCATGTGACTATCTCAACAGAAGCAGTTAAAACTACCGATACACAAAGACGTCGGCAAAAACTCGATCGCCTATCCTTTAGTTACATTGACACAATACAGTGAGGAATAAAGTTTAGCCATAGTGATGAGGCAAAGAAATTTTTTGACACATGACTTCTGAACTTCAATGTCAATGTTTCTACAACTTCATCTTGCTGAATATAATTGTTTCATCGGTACCATCTGATGCCACTATTCTCCAGCTCTTTTACCGTAGCACTTCTGATGAACTTCTCAGGATAGACATTCTCATACTAAGTGGTCTCTATTATTCTTATTTCATTGTTTTAAGTGTCAGCTATGTCAGTCTTTTTGACTGGAAACATCAGCACGCGGATTATATTCTTTTTGCACATAAACAGAACAAATGATCGGAAATATGTCTACTAACTACCAATGACTTCCGAAATATACAATGTTTAAAACTCCCATTTATTAGCGATTTCATGTCTTATTTGACACTAAGTGGTCAAAATTACTTATACCAAAGAGTTTTTTTGTTAAAAGTAAGTGATAATGAATAACGGTAAATTCTAAAACGCTGAATAATTGTGATTGAAGCTGAAAGTGAATTATTCTAAGATTATTAATTTGTAAAAAGTTTTCAAATTTCATGGTCAACGTCGAAATTTATCACAGCTAAGTAGTTTTTCAACTGCCATCCTATGGTGTTCACAAGGTTTCCTCTGGAAATCATTCAGCCAAGATCATAATGTTTGATCTCTGCAACAAAAGTGTCATGGATTAGCTTAAGATACTACTAATGGACAGCTTCAGGCTAATCTGCAGATTTCGTGTATTGTAATTCATATGAGCATTTTATCACAAGTAGAAGGGAAATGAAATGTAACGCAGTTTGCATGTAAGATCGGTTAAATAACAATACTTTGGTAAAAACAGTGGATCAAGTTGTACAACGTATGGGAATCTAATAAAATGTAATCTTAAAGGGAATGGGTGATGGAACCTGTGAATTCATTTATATATTCATACTTGTGTATTTATGTGATACGCAAAGATAGATAATTTGCAGAAAAGTAGTTTGAGTTAAATGGTACACATATCAGGAAACAAGAATAGGCTGAGAAGATGTAATAGAATCCTTCCATATGACAGGGATGAGGAGATATCTGTAATATGAAGGTTAAAAATTAGGGTTACATCGGCTACGAGGCTTGAGAATTTGTTAATCCCGAGTAAGGTGTAGGTATTTTTAGCGACAATACTTACTTTTTCGAACAAATTACTCGAGTTGTTTCATCCAAATTTAAAAAAACCCTTTCTGTAGTATGCAAGATTCACACCCGGTGTCTTTTGACAAGTTAACGAGAAGGATTTTATGAGCACAAGAAATTAAATTCCTACAGCAGTAATCAATGTGACTGGCTAGCTACATAGAAGCAGTTGAACTGATAAACACAACAGGAAATGACCAGTCTAGGCAATTATTCTTACAGTTTCGGTGTCACAAGTAAGGCATATGGAAAATGTAATTCGTAATTTTTTGAAAATGACGGTTCTTTAAATTGATCTATGTGCTCTATGAACTAATAGCTCACTGAGTACACCAATTTTAAATCTTACCCGTATAGTGATTTTCTGCTACCTGTAGTAACTTCTTTTCATTCTACTTTTGTTATGATATGCTTCTTTATCATTTTATCTAGGTAGCCATTTTCCATTAGTATAGTACATAGAGTCATCAACTCCTTGTCAATTTTATCTTCCAAACAAATAATCAGATTCTGTAACTGAATTTCTTTGTCAATTTTAGTGTGTACTGAAGGGGGACTAAGCTAAGAAAACATCCGTTGCTCCATCTATGAATTGGACATGTTAATTATACTCAGTCTGATATTTTTACATACAGTGAACACATCAATCATATAAAGATGAACATCGGAAGCTCTACGTAACTTTCTCAATAAGGTTAATTTACATTGGAGTTTAAACCTATCAAGTTACATGCAGATACACTTTGGTAGCTGAATGATCCTACTGAAGATATTGAATAAGACAGTTTGGTCTACTAATTTCCATTCAATCACTATAAGATCAAATAAACAGGTCATACTAGTTGACTACAATCCTTTAGGTTAGCATAACATAAAAACCTAACTAACTAAAGAGTGATAGACCCTGATGACACAGTTCCATATTAGGTTGTTTATTTGATAGAGCACATGGTGATACAGCATTGCTTACTTGAAAATTTACATAAGAGATTTAGCAAAGAGGTCAGTCACGGCCGTGCATGTTGTCATATACAATCACGCGACAGGATGGGACAGAGTGGAAATTTTTAACAATAACTTCAGTTTACTACTGAACAATAAATGTGTAGTAAGAAAGCACTCAGGTTGATCTTTAAATGTCACAAGCCAGATTAGAGTGATTTCAACATCGTAGTCGAGCTCATCAGCATTGGTGGGTTTGTTGAGGGATAAATTGTTAACTGACGTTTGTCTACTGAACTGACGCTTCAATCATGCAATAGGAATGAAGCAACATCAATTCCGGATGGGAGGAAAGTATTACAGCCAACTGAACCAAAGAATAAAACACCTTCAGAACTATAAGATTAAACCAAACAGTTATGTAATTAAAAGCAATAATTTCAGCTTGATACATAATCCAGTAAATAATACTGTTTCACCGGGATACATATATATATATATATATATATATATATATATTTGAGGGAGTTGTGGAGATTTGGAAATATTTCAAGTTTTTATTCATCGTAGACTGACATCAGTTAGAGGAACAAAGGAAACCTGGGAGCACTGGACAGCTGTTTCGTCCTAGTATGGGACTGGTGTGGGGTCGTGGGTGCGCACTGCTGAGGAGTCCCATACTAGGACGAAACAGCTGTCCAGTGCTCCCAGGTTTCCTTTGTTCCTTCAACTGATGTCAGTCTACGATGAATAACAACTTGACATATATATATATATATATATATATATATATATATATATATATATATATATAAAGAACCGAAGTGTATCATAAATATATATTATTAATATTAAAGTACACATTGTTTTGACAACAGCCTATTTATATTAGAAGCAAATTGAACCATTGATAAGTTGGGTGTTTGTAGTAGCGCAGAACATTAATAAGGTTACGCATAACGCGATGGATGTAAGGTTTAGGGTGAGAATATCCACATGAAGTATGATACCCAAATAGGATGAAAAATGCCCATCCCAACAACCACTAAATGAAAATGATATGTTATCAAGTACCAGTTCATTCTGAAATTTATATAATCTAATTAGTAAGTAAATGGTCAATTAACTGATCTGATATATCTTTCATTTCTTCTGAATATAGTTGGTAATCTCAAGTCTTATGTCAGTATTGTAAAAGAAGATGGAATCGGTCGCTCAACATTTCAAAAAATAAACGACCTAACTCTGATGACGATAAGCATAATAAGACAGAAGAAATTTATGGTATTGAGTGAAGTAGATATGAAACATAAAAGAAAAATGTATTTTTCAAATGTTATCAAAAAGCTTCACTAATGAGTAGAAATAAGTGCAAAAATTAGGTCTTTGGCCTTCTAATTCTTGACTCTGAATATTTAACACTACAATATCATACTACTAAGCTGAATGTATGAATAACAAACTTTATTGATAGACTTCCATCAGCACTGAAGACTTAGAAATTGCTTAAGTTACCCTCCAGTAAACTATTTTCGCAGTAAACTGGCGTAAACACAAATAGTCATCTAGTTATAGTATAGGATTTCTCAGCGATGCGCACCCATGACTATACCAACGATCGAAACCAGGATCTTCAGATCTCTCAGTCAGCACGTTAACATTCAGCTATCTGCACTTCCCTTCTTCTGTCAATTCTTGAAATGACGTAACCATTATCCACCGTCATTTTTGATTATGTTTTTTTCACTTCTTACTGTAAGATAAACTAAATTGGACGGTTGATAGCATGATCCCTATCATAGTCTCGAGTGTGTGTACTCCTAAGAAATTCAAAACTACAAGGATAAAGGTGTTCATTACTCCTAGATTTTCATTGGTTCTCTAAATGATAAATACCACCATGAAAAAATCCAATGCTCATCAACTAATTAAATTAATGCTTACCAAATGACATAAGAAAATCCCGATATTATGGTTATTTTCAGTATAAGTAGGAATGAAATGTTAATGATGGATCTTGGCTAGCAGTGGAATCAAGGATACGCACTTCGTCCTATTTAGGACTCGTCAGCTGAATGTTCCTGCTTCCTAGTGAGTGGTGTTCGGTTTTCGGACTCGTCATCCACTACACCACCGAGCCACAATAGCCACTTCTTGTGCGGCCGGTATAGTTTTTAGTATAAGGGTTTTTACATGATACCGTTGTTAAAATGCGCATCCTGGATTCCACTGCTAGCCACGATCCATCATTAACTGGCAATATCGAGGCATCCGCATACGAGCCTATATACCAATAGAGACCGATCAATTCGGTCCAATCAACGACGATATTAAATAAAAACCCTTATACCAATGAAATGAAATGTTGAGAAACATGGGAAACCAGTAGCTTTAGTTGCGAAATTGATTAATGTTTCATTAACCCTACACACCATGAAAATGAAAAGTGATTAAATAGTTGATATCTGTTGGTAGATTGCATTTAGCTGAGAATTTACTCCTAGATTCATTACCATCCAAAGTGACAAGAACAGTATTATTATTATTACTATTATTTTCATTATCACTAAGATTTTTATTAATCCTTGAATCGGTAACAAACGTTTTTATTTGTATTGTTAAAATCACCAAATTTTATAAATTCTTTACTGATAAATAAATGAACTGGGAAATAATCTAAATAACCTATAAATTGTTTGAATGAGCATCACAATTCTCCAATCATATGACTAATAGGTTGCATATCAAAACTGTTTATTAAATTCATTCTATCTGGAGGTTTGTAAAGATTTAGTTTGAAATTCATCATAGATTGACATCAGTTAAAGGAATATTGAAAAAGTGGCAGCACTGGATAGCTATTCCTTCCTATTATAGGACTTCTCAGCAGTGCATACCTAAGACCCCGCGTCAACAAGGATCGAACCCAAGACCTTCAGATTCCTACCCAGTGGCTCAGTGGTGCGCATTGCTGAGGAGTTTCATACTAGGACGAACCAACTGTCCAGTACTCAAGTTTCCGATGTTCCTCCAGCCGATGTCAGCCCATGATGAATTCCAATCTAAAATATTCAATTAGTTGTCAGAACTTTCAAGTCATGTCGTGGATACCTCTAAATAGTTCCCTACAGAAGAATAATCAAATTACTGGTGATTATGTAACGTAGAAAAAGTAATTTGGAAAGGCAAATAAAATCAGAAAACATTAATATCACTACATAAGTGTAGACAGTTGCGTTTTGAAGGAGTCCAGTAATTAGAAAGTGGGCATTTTTCTTACTCATCTATTCACAGTGTTTTAGAATAACTTCACTCAGTGCTTCTATGTGGTTCAAAGACTCGGCGTGTCACGGAAAGCACTTCCAACAAACTACAGATATTCATCAACAACTGCCTACGATGGCTCGTTACTGAAGATCAGATGGATTGTCAGAAAGAATAAGCAACAAAGAACTCTGTGAACGAACTAACCAAGAACCTATCACTCAACAAATATTCAGTGGAAGAAAGTGGAGATAGATTGGGCATGCACTAAGAAGATCATTCGGGGACATCACGCATCAGGCAAGGTCCTCGAGTGGAACCCAGATGAGAAGCGACGAGCTGGGCGTCGCAACGAGGGTGACATGGAGGAGATCATGTGAGGAAGAAATGAGAACCTGTGAGCAATGGTGAAGCCAGGTTCAAAAGATTACAGAGAACAGAGTGGAATGGAGACATGCCACTGAAGCCCTATGTTCGACTAGGAGCCCAAGGTACAAATAATAATAATAAGTAATTACTGTACAGTACCTCAAGATTATTATCAATTTTTAAAACCATGTAACTACTTTTCAGTTCAAAAAACACAACCAAATGCATATTTAAATACTCTGATTGTTAAGTATTTATGCCTTGAAAATTGATACACATTTTATCGTAAAGGATGATACATTGATAATGGAAGTGATAAAATAACTCTGATCATTAATGTCAACGATGAACGTAAATGGAGTGAAGGGACTGATAAACTATACTAGATAGAATGTGAAAATACTTCATGTTCAATGAAATCTTTAATTAAGAAAAAACACTCAAAGTTAACTGACGACTAACATCTGAACATATTCTTATACAAGTACAACGTACAATCGGTCAAAGTACATGGTCTTGGTAAATTGTAGACTTCAAAATTCAATTCCTAGAAAATTGTATAGTTTTTTAAAAAATTTGATTTCTTTGTTTAACTGTCAATCAGTTATGTACTGAATTTTAGAGGTCATAAAGCTAACAGTATAAAAACCAATTATGCTTGACGGTATTAATTTTTCAAGGTAGAGATGCTAGTATGTTGTTAACCGTATTATCTCTTTATTGAAAGAACCAAATTTATCAGTCTCTGTTGGCATATGGGTTCCTGCACAGATGCCTCAATATTGCCTGTGTTTCACTCTTATATAATGAATGAAAATGGTTAGCAATGAAATCCGGCAAGCGCGTTTCGTCTTATTTGGGTTTCGTCAGCTAGATGTTTGTGCCTTCCAGTGAGTGATGTTGTTCCTACTAAAACTCGAACCCAGGATCCATTGCTCCAAATGCCTCAGCGTTATTCACTGGGTCACTGAGTAGCACACGGAGTGGCTATCATAACTAGGTGACCTACTGAATAACGCTATGGCGTTTGAAGTAATTGGTCTTTGGTTCGAGTCTTAGTGGGAAAAACATCACTTAGTGAAACGCAGGTACATCAGGCTGACGAGTCTCACACATGACGAAACGCGTTTCCTGGATTCTGCTGATTTTAGTGGTTTCTGGTGTTGTGTATACGCCCCTGTCTTGTAAAACACCATTTGATTGTGCTCAAATTCCCTAGAATTTCCAATTTCCTACTGCAAACCGCTGAAGAAATTATGAGTGCCTGGTAAGCACTGTCATAAATCACCAATATGGAAGTGAATATCTGTCTAGAGATCAGTTCTGCACCGATGATCTACAGTTTTCATTCGATGCTATGACTTCATTTCCACCGTGATATGGACTTCCTGATGCTGGTATATCACGGGTATTACTGACTCATTCGCTGTTTTATGAACAGTCTCACTCTTGTCAGGATGCATGTTAAATTAAAAAGGTGCTTTTACTGTACGTTAACGTTTTGAATTTAATTATCATTATAAACAAGACAAAATCAGTCAATTATTTTACCATCACCTGATTTCTGCCAACAGTGGGTATTATAAACCATTTTAGAGAGCTATCAGTGAACAGGAGGAGTTTCCAAACCTAAAATTCATACCTGTCTCTCCTCATCAAGAGGTAATATCTACAAACTCCATATGATCAGTATCTTTGCAGAGATATAAACTAGCATCATTTAGGGCTCCAGTCAAAGGTTTTCTTCGTAACCATTTACATAACGATTGACTTCATGTTGTAACTGATCAGATTTACTGATTATTCATCAAAGAATAATCAATATCATGTCTTCTAGCCATGAAAGATGACAGATATCTTTGGAACATGAATTTAAGGTTTGTTTGGTGATCAACTCCACCTACTGTAATGAGGAAGGTTTTAGATTGCTGATCATGCTACACAACTAATTGCTAATCAACACTTGTGGCTATATAGTGTGATATTGGGTACTTCTTAATAACCAATGAATATGTTCCCGGTGATTTTAAGAAATGCAGCTGAGATGTTTCGGGTTTGGACTGTTGAATATAACTCCTAGCGTGTCTAACATTTTCCACCTCAAATAATTCATGATAAACACTGGACTGATAAGAAATAGTCAGTGTAGTTTTCCAGATTTCCGTTCCGATTGACAGTTAAGAACCTTCCTTCAGATCAGTAGCAGGTCATTTAGTGTTATTCAGTCAACATTTTGTAAATAAAGGGAATTAGGAGTCATCTGTTTCGGTACTTAATCTTTACCCAGTGAGTCACGAGTTCGAAGCCCAATCCTTCTGCCTGGATCCTGGCAGCCAGGTAGCATAACTAACCTTCGGAAAAAACGTGTCACTTATTGCCTTCTGCAACAACGCTCAAGCACCTTTTAATTCACAAGTTTACATTAGGATAAGGTATTTTTCAATTACAGTAATAACCAAAATTTGTTGGCTTGGCTCATTTCAAACAGGGTAAATAGGTTACCTAACATTATTAGTAATGCGAAAAGGAAGAAGAAAACAGGAAGGCGAAGGAAAAGACAGAAAAAAATAAGAATACTGAGGACATTTAAAGTGATACATACAAGAAAAAGTAGCCCCAGTTAAACTTGTATAGCCTCTAGATTAATTTTGAACAATCAAAAAAGTGGCATTTTTCTTAGAATCCCAAAAATGAATAATCTATCAAGGATTCGACGATACATAAATTGTAAGAACAAATACAGAATATATCTGTTTCCTGTGCGAACTTATTGAAACTAGCAAAGTTAACATCTGTCCTCCAACATAGTGTATAAAGGAAGTCCTTCTGCGTGTTACTTTCAACATGCATTTTCAACTTAACAGTGAGTTCTAAAGATAAACTTATGCGGTAGCATTGAAGTGAACTCTTTATCCTTCACTGAAAATTTACGTACTGCCATATTACATCCGATGGTTTAAGAGTTTCATCCACATAATAATAATAATATACTCATCATCTGCAATGAAAACATGGATCGAGGGATCATGCTCCAAAAGTCTAATGGTTCATACTAGTCAATCAAGTTTACACTCGATTCCTAGGTGAACTACAAGTTTCCCATCTGGATATCCTGATGAGGATATGATATCGTGACATGTTCTAAAGTTCTCGAAATTCCCCTGAGTCTGAGCAGAAAACTTGATTGATGGCGATCTAGCAAGACTTTAACAAACACCCTGAAAATGGTGACCTCTCTAAAATTCGCCAATAAAAGCTTGAAGTCAGAACAACATACGGAACAAATTCTTACAGTTCATAAGAATATCTTTTTCATCAGTGTTGGCTTTTAGAATGATATAGTGGCAGAAATCCTGGATACCCAACTACCTAAATCTGTAAGAAAAACTTTTTTCTTCCAAGTTTCCAGTTGTCTTCAGTTGTCAATAAATGATACGTGGATGGATCCACAACAAGTTTCCACTTTGGACTAATTCGGTAATTATATACAGATTTATTTACTCCTTTGGAGTTAGTTATGTAGGCAATAAAAAACATGCTGTTGTCGGATGAATTTCAGAGCATTATCTTTTTTATGAGGAGAAAGCAAGTGGTTAGTTCCACTCACGGAGCTCAAGCATACTCATAGGATTATCTTCTTGATGGTCCACTTATTAGGGACCATTTTTCAACCGCCACTTTGATTATGATTCCTTTTTATCCCTTCACCTTCTTTCCTCTTATCATCATACTTTGCATTTGGAAACATTTTACTTCTTGTCGAGTTGTTTTACCTTAATACCTTCGCAAACGTATTCGCATAAACACTCATGTTTTGAAACAATATCGAGGCATCCGCATAGAAGCCCATATGCCAACAGAGGTCGAACAATTCGACCCAATATAACAACGGAGAATTACAAGTATATCAGTAAATGGTAACTCATGCTTTCGTTCTGATCTTTAGTTTTACGTTATTAATCCGATCCAAACCTCGCCTGGTTAACTAGTTTACTAGTTACTAGCCGGTCCTAAGCCCGCGTAAAGAGGGAAGGTTGGGCATAGGGCTAGCAACCCTACCCCGTAAAACAAATCTAACCGCTAAAGAAACTTCAAAGCACAAACAAAATATAAAAAATGAAAACAAACTTATTCCCCGCTGGAATCGGAGAGGCGAAATGACGCCAGTTGGTGAAAGCCTTCGGGAAGCCAATTGGCCGATGTGTCTTCTCTCGATGAAAGCGAAAGTAAACGTGGGGACATGGAATGTCCGCACGATGTTTGAACCCAGTAAGGCAGCCCAGATTGCAAGGAGATGAGAAGGTATAACATCGAAGTGCTTGGGATTTGCGAAAGCAGATGGAATGGGAGTGGACTCTCCAAACTGTCAACTGGAGAATCAATAATCTACTCCGGTCACCCAGACGCCAACCACGAGCACACTGAGGGAGTGGCTATCATGATGTCCTCAAGAGCATCGAAGGCTCTCATGCAGTGGGAACCAATCTCCTCCAGGATCATGACAGCAAGATTCAACTCAAAAGGAAGAAAGGTCACAATCATACAATGTTATGCACCTACAAATAATGCAGAGCAAGAGAAAAAGGAGGAATTCTACAGACAACTTCAATCAACACTGGACAAGACGTCAGTTGGCGATATCAAAATTCTGATGGGCGACATGAATGCCAAACTGGGAGGGGACAACACGGGAAGAGAACTAACCATGGGTCGAGAGGCGCTAGGTGAAATGAATGAGAATGGAGAATTGTTTGCAGAATTCTGCGCATTCAACGATTTGGTGATTGGAGGCAGTGTGTTCAGGCACAAAGATATCCACAAAGCGACATGGATTTCACCAGATGGACACACTAAAAATCAAATCGACTTTATCTCAATCTCAAGAAAATGGAGACGCAGTCTACTTAACACAAGGTCAAGAAGAGGAGCAGATGTAGGTTCAGACCACTACCTAGTGCAAGGAACCTTCCAAATCAAGTTAAAAGCCTTCAAGGAAGCTGGTGATAGACCTCAACCCAAGTACAACACTCGGAAACTGAAGGATGAAACTACAAAGGAGATCTTCAAGGCAGCCATCAAGACAAAATGGGAGACATCGAGGGACATCCCTGAAGAAACCTGTGTGGAAGAACACTGGAAGTCTTTGAAAGCTATGTGGAAAGAAACCTGCACAACAGTATTAGGAAGGAAGAAGAAAGAAGACAAGGAATGGATCTCGACGGATACCTGGAAGCTGATAGAGGAGAGGAGGATGGTGAAGCAGAAGATAAACCAGTGCAAGGATGCTCAACGACAAGAGGAACTGAGCACAATGTATAAAACACTGGACAAAGAAGTGAAGAAGAGTGCACGCAAAGACAAAAGACACTTCTACGACACACTGGCAAGTGAAGCAGAACAGGCTGCAGGTAAGAGAGACCTGACGACATTGTATCAAATAACCAGGTTGCTATCAGGGAAGAGACCAACACAGATGAAACCAATAAAAGATGAAGAAGGAAATTTAATTACAAAAGAAGAGAAACAGAGGAAACGATGGGCCGACCACTTCAAGAAGCTCTTGAATCGACCACCACCTGCACTTCGTCCAGAAATACCACCTGCAGCCGCTGAATTACAAGTGAACATTAATCCCCCAACGAAAATGGAAGTCCTGAACGCCATAAAGCTACTGAAATGTGGGAAAGCAGCAGGACCAGATGGAATACCGCCAGAAGCACTGAGAACAGATGCAGAGACAACAGCGGACATGCTCACACCACTATTGCAGAAGGTGTGGAAGGAAGAGAAGGTACCTGACGATTGGAAGAAGGGTTACCTTGTCAAACTGCCGAAGAAGGGAGACCTCAGTGCTTGCAAGAACTGGCGCGGAATCACTCTCCTGTCCACCCCAAGTAAAATATTAAGCCGCATCATCCTGGAGAGGCTTAAAGAGCACTGGATTCAAAACTAGACCGGAACAGGCAGGCTTCAGGAAGTACAAATCATGTGCAGACCAAATTGCACAGTTTGTCAGCCATTGTAAAAAAAACAACTGAACCCAAAGCCTACAGTTTCCTCGGTCCCGAAGAAAAGCATATTTCTTAAAGTACCATATAGAGGGGAAACAAGCAGTATGATATTGAAGCAGAGATTAAAATCTGTTATCAGTAAAACATACTATGAAGCTCAGCTTATCATTGTTGAGACAACAAAACACCTGCTTCACCACAAACCTCAATCTCGCATAAATGATTACATCACATCCTACTGCGTTTACCAATTTACATGTATGTGTGGGCACACATACATAGGGAGGAGTAATCGTTCAATGCAGACTAGGGTGGGTGAACACATCCCCAAATGGCTAGAAAAACAGTTTAACACACAAACTTTGATAAGTGCAGGTGACAGACATCCATCGTCATCTATAGCAAAACATATTATTGAAATGAATCACAGGGTTAATACGAAAACAGCGTTTAAGATAATATACAGGAATAATCAGGGGCGCATACTGAAGTTTGCCGAAGCGTTAGCCATTCGTAAACTTAATCCCCCGCTGTGTGTACAAAAACAATTTGTTGTTTCACTTAATTTACCTTGGTAATCCTTATCTGATTATATTACCAAGACTAGTGTCACAACCTTTTCATATTCACTATATTTGACCTTTAATTTTCATATATAAATTGACTTGACAAGTAAATGTGTGATCAGATTGTTCGAAATGTATTGCGCAAATACATCACATTTTTCAGATAATCTTCGTCTTCTAATAGCGTTATCGAAATCTTAAAACCAATTCAAATGTCTTCAAATAGATGATGACGATAGAATTAGGTGAAGTCCAACTGCGAACTTTCACTGTGGTTTCCGTTGGAAACCAGAATGTACAGAAAATAAAATGTGATTTGATCAATATTATAAGTGGTGTCGAGATTGTGAACATGAGAATTGTATAAGACATAACTAATGATTGATTTAACTAGTCGATCACTCATTCAGAAGAGTGTTCTCTAGCTAGATGGAAATTATCTAGACGTTGGAGGACAGTTCACCTCATTCGCCGTATTCTAACTGACTCCACTCGGATAATCAAGTCATCTAAAACACTGAAACAACCTTTAGATCAGTTCAACCATCAGGTTCCTCACAGGAAATTAGCTTTAGACAAACCGTCGAAGCATGTAAAATAGTAGCATATGAGACAATAAAACAAATAAGGGATATAAAAAGCTCATTCCAAAATTGTTTGATGACAAAGCTTTTGAGCGAATATAGACTTACACATTCCCATGGAACCTCAGGACCCTAAAAATGAAGTAAAAATCACAAAGCAAACATCAATAAGAACATTATGAAGCAACAGAGTGTATTTAAATATGATTTGATGCAACTTTTAGTTGAGTAGACTAGCAATACAGTTCTTAGTCAATGGATTGAGTTCAAAGTACTCTAATGTAGTGAATCAAGTAATAGCATCGGTGATCAAGCATCAGTCTGTGCTCAAATGGATGCGGGAAAACTACAGATACACCTCAATAGTGAATGCTAAGGCTGATTTCAACAAGGAACTGGTTGGATAGTTATCACAACAAGACGTCACTAGTTCTAATCCCATATCCTATCTGATGTAAAAAAAATAGCGTTAAAAACTGTAACTAACCCTCAAAAAAGCTAGAAAGAGTCAATGGATCTCAGCAGCTTTTCCTGCACTGATGGGTACTCATCAAAGCACTCATCCAGGCTCTGGATACGATGCGGAGTGGAAGCAAATCACGTCCAGACTGGCAAGAAGTCTACACAACGTGTGCGAGCAGTGGTGAGTAGTGAAAGCCAAAGACATGGAATAGGTAACAGTGATTGGTAACAGTCGACAGTTCTTCAGACTTATCAAGGAAACCTGGATAAAATTGTCAGTGGTCAGTGAGACGACAGAAAATTATGGATCTGCAAGCCACTTTCAGGGGAGATTATTGCAACGATAAGCGAAACACTTCGAGAAACAGTTAAACTGGCCTCCAACTATTGTTATGCTTCCTGACTGGAGCACTGAGATATGCTTCCATACCCGCACAATTTGAGGTTTGAAACAAGCGGAAGTGAAGGAGAGTAGATGAGCCAGTACTGGATGTGTACAAGAACCGTTGTCGAGGATTAGTCAGGTCAAATGAAGTGCTAGCTAACCTATGGAAATCAGATACGATCCCCTCTGACTAGTCTCAATCACTGATTGTCCCAGACAGCTTTCAGACCTGGCCGTGCGTATATCGACTGGATATTCACCCTCCACCAGGTTCTGGAACACGGGCCCAAGTATCCGCACTAGACTCCATTGATTGAAAGGTATGGTGGCACTGTCTATCAGTGAAAAGGCTGCCGGATAAGGGCAACACCCTGTAGAAAGTTATGCATTTGAGCCTACAGTGAAGTGTCAGGTGAAATGTATACATCGAGTGGTGTTTATCAAGGACGTATGCTCTCTCCATTGACAGTAAATTTAGTCGTGCGTACTAATGGATATTTGCCTCTCCTTATCTGACCTTACCACGATTGACCTTGTTGCAAGACTAAACAGATCTAGAGTAAACATGGCATAGCACTGCTGGGTGAAGTTGAAAAGATAGCCTTCTGGACAGTGAGTGGCATGTTAGTTGATTGAAGGCAATCTGCAGGAAACCTTAGTCCTAGGTTGCACGCTTGTTGGTATTCATCAAGAAAGGCGTATCTGTAACCACAAGAGAATTGATATCTCCTCAGAGATTCAGACCTGCCTCACTGAGTACTGAAGTCAGCGACGCTGCAACCGGGCTATTCTGGCTGGTGCTGCAGTCAGAGACATTACCAGCTCAATGGATTTTAGACGACTGAATTGAGAAGATTAAACTTTAAACTGGTGAAAATGCCCAACACGAATTTGAATAAAACGGATTAATCCAATTATATAAAAATTTTGGTATCTAAATACTCGTTTTTATATGGGTTACCTAAAACATATGAATCTGACCATCCAACAAGTGTCACATTGTATGTGTTGTTCACACATATATAACCTGACAAAACTCTTGAATATTATCAGAATTTGTTTATTGAAGTCCCCAACGGAAGATGTATTTGGTCTAATTGACTGCTCAAGTGATATTAATATCAAGGATAAGACTATGTACTCTTGCGGTGTATATTCTTTATTTACTAATGTACCACTAGCAAACATGACATTAAATGTCTGTTTCTTCGGATAGTTTTACTATATTCCTCTTACTCTTTTGAAAAATTTATCATGATGATTATAATTAGTCTGCACTGACAAAGTTCAGTTCACATTTCAGGGTGAATATATTTAAGAAATTGGTGATGCGACCTCCGCTAGTCAATATGTGGACAACATACTTTGAAAACTTGGCTAGTGACCTTATTAGGAGTGTTTAACTTCTTTAAAAATATGTCAATGACATAGTTTTTATATGTGGCAAGCCTGATGATGAGACGCACTTGCTGGAGATGACGATTCAAAATTACATTAGTCTTACTTGCGAACAAGAGATGAGCAACCAGATACCAAGCTTAGTCATTTGCCCAGATGAAGATAGGATGACTTGACCAGAGGGTAAATCTACAGAGAGCCTACCTGCATAGAGTAATACATTAGCTTCCAGTTCAATACAAACATGGTTTAATTAAATATTCATTTAACAGGATGGATTGCACTTGTACAGATGAAATAAAGGAAGATGAAACCAAGCTGTTGGCGATGCAAGATGTAAGATGGGTACCCGTTAAAACTTATCAACAGGTGCAAACGTTGTGTGAAATTTTGACCCACTACATGTCCAGTCCCCAAGAAAAATGCCTATATCGCAATGCTATTTCTTGAAAGTGCCTGTGGTTAATTGACTCATCCGAGAGGACTGGACAAACACAGAATTCCATCACAGGGTTACCATAGGCTCATCTCTTTCTACTCTCAAACGTTAAATCTGAGAGAGGGAAAGAGATTCTAATAAAAGTTCCAAAAAAATTACTCATTGTACTTCCTATAGGTATGAAAATGAGACGTAACTGAACTTATAGACTGTCGGGAACGGTACGGGTAAATTTTATACATATCAAGCGACAAAAGTATGATACCTAACCTTTTGATTCCCACTGAGACGAAGACGTTCCTCAGCTTCAAATCTAGCAGCAAGTACAGCTTCGGAAAGACGGTAAGCTTTAAGACCGATTTGACCTCTACTAGTCCTTGTCGGATCATAGGTAAGCAGCACAGACTCAGATAGGTTGATTTGTCGCTGATATATATTATCGATATTTGCACGGTTCACAGAAACACCTCCAGGACCGGCTTGGTAAAATCCAACGTTCAAATAATCCGTGTTCAGCTACCGGAGTATCAATAAGATTTGCACTACCTACCTGTCTCAAATTACGGATCATGTTAGCTTCATAATTAATAAGGGCCTCATTAGCATTTGGGTCATCATCTTGAGTCTTCGGTAACGGAAAACAATTCGTAACTTCAAGTTGACTGCCTTGTGCAAGTCCCAAAAGCACACCATTGACAAAGTTTTGACTCGATACGGACTCTTCTTCATAATGTTTGATCATTTTTAGGAAAACAGTCCCTTCGACTCGAACTCTATTGATGCGTTTAGAAATCGTGGAAAGAAAATCCATGTTGCAACGTCACGGCAAATGAACCGCTTATACTTATCCTGAATACGTACTACTAACAATGTCCAATATCTTTTTCCAAGCCAGTGTGAACCAGTTGGTTTCTTCGCACTCGCTTTTAAGTCTTGTGGAGCAGTTTCAAATCCTTAGTCGATTCCGATGCAGCAAGTCCACTTATTCACCTTCTATAGCTCTGATTAGTCTGATGGGTGGTTTGGCATTGACTAGGTTTGTAGGGGTTGCATGACTTTTTCAGGGACTGTGGTTTAGATGACTTCCTCAGTTGGCATGCTCCAAAAAAGTTATCTGGTCTGGCCGCGAAAACGAGATCGAAAAGTTTTCTAAAGAAACCAAGTGAGAGGAAGTATGAAGAAAACAGGAATAAAGTAAAAACAAAGTAAAAGGAAGTGGAACGGTACATTCATGGGAGATAACAGAGGTAGGGGGAACCTTATCAAATAAAGTGATATCATAGAATCAGGGAGAAAAGAAGGAGGAAGTGAAGTTATAGGATGGATCGTGGGAATGGAAATATTAATGTTATTAGTGCGGAGTATGGTAACTATAAGATACGTCTAACGTAGAAACATAAGGTTGATTCGGGTTCAAAATGATACCGAAAGTGCAGAAGATCTGATGTGGGATTGTCTGTGCTGGGTTATGCGGAATTAGTTGGTTATATCAACCTGGTCCGTATCCCAACTGGATAGGCGCAAACCGTGCGTCGGTATGTGGCTGGTCAAATTCTTCTTGAATCTGTCGATAGGCAGGGCGGTTGCAGACATGGCAAGTGATTTGTTCCAGTGGCCGCAAACTAGCGCGGGGGAAGAGTGGGACGCACTGAGGATAATGCTTCTTCAAAGCAGAATTAGCCAAGTGGAAATTCCCCCAGTTTCTCCATCTCCTTTTAAATGAGGGCTTTTTATTGAGAGAGTAAACAACCGAACTTTTCATGGATTCTTTTGCCGTGCTATAAAACTGAACCTTGGGCTCTCAGTTTTTCTCAAATTTTGAACTTTAAGCACCGTGTTTTCAAAGTAACCAGCAGCGATTTTTGGGTTCTAATACCGTGCCACTGTAAAGCGTTCTGTTTGGGATGGCTTCGGTTATTTTCACAGTCAAGATAAACCTGAAAAGACAAAGATATGTTATTTTAACCAGTCCTTTTCTGGCGGTGTTACTCTCCATCGTCTGTAGGACGAAGTGAATCTTTTCATTTCAACCCACTAGTATTGTAGGACTTCAAATTGGCATATAGCCTTCTCGAAACCATCAGAGGTGGGAGAAACGGCGTTGGGTTGTAGCAAATGCAGGGGGAGAATTCCACAGTTTGGAGATCCCATGTTCAAATAAGTTGGTATGGACCTCTCAAAGTACATCCGCATTCTCAACACTCAAATGATGATTCATAGGGTGAGGTGAGGATTGATTGGCATGTAGTTGATTATAAGCAATATGATACACTAGTACCATATCTCCTGTGTTCCGCCCATGCCGTGGCAGTTGCAGCTTAGGAGAAACTGGACGATCCAGGTGAGGCCTTTGCCTTAATCCAGTCACCTTCCTTGCAGTTTTCCCCTGTGCCTGTTTCAAAGTAGAATCGTCCTTGTCTAAGAAGGTACTATAAGCAGCCCTCAAAGTGCTGGTAAACATGTTATCCATGCGCTGCTGTGAATAAACCCGAAATTAAATCCCCTCAAGTTGAAGAAACGAACCCCGTGAAACCATGTGAAAACGCCGAAAACAGACTCGAAGTGAGTCACCAAGGTTATCCGCAGATCTGCTTCCATTTTAAGTAACGGTTATTCCATCCAGACGGTGAAATTTCGAATTTAAAAGTGCTCTTCCCAGGTTTTTACCTTTGCCTCTTTGCACTGAGCCGAAATAAATTCTCATCCGTTCACTTTAGGATATTAAATAGATCCTCCTGGAAGACAGGCATTTGTCAGCTGCCCTACTGCCATACATATCTTGAGAGAATTAGGACTTGTCAGTGATTAAGAGTTCAGGGCTGTACGTTGGTCATTTGTAGGAGTGAAAAATACGAGTTAACTAGTAATCAAACCTTTAGACACCCCGCCAAAATTTGGGGGCCAGTTAGACGGGGGAACGCAGCTTCGGGTGGCCGTAGCCAACCTCCAAGATAACCCTAAAAACAAATCAGCGACGTTCCATTTGTTCCCATTGGTTGAAGTTTCATATGCAGTCGATTATGCCCAGCCCTGTGCAGTACTTTGGAGGAGCCAGTTAGCCCTTCATGAATAGGCTTCTTGTGCTCATCAGAGAGATCCCAGCCATTCTACTATGCCAACAAGCTGGTATTCCATGAGCTTCCAGGTTGAATGCTCGTTGAGAGTCATTTATGACCGAGTTCCTCGGTTATTAGAGGTAAACTGACTCGCCTTCCATTCCTTCGATAACCTTTGAAAATAAGCAGATTGTGAAAATGGGAATATAGTTGGAAGCTATAGTTTCAATGCCACTTTTATATGCCGAAACGAATGTGACTCTTTTTCAACTGTTAACTGCACACAAGATCGAACTTGTAGCAACACTAAGATAGGAAACCAGCTCTAAAATTTTTGGTCGATCTGTTTTGTGATGATGAAAGTAACCCATCGTCCTCCATGTACAGTATCAGGCCCTGGCCATAGTTTTATTCACTTTTAGGCCGCTAGGTGTTGATGGATTCTCACATCAGACAAAAAGCTTCTTTGGACTGAGAGAACCCGAACATCCATGTGGGTCATATGCGTTAAGTTCATCGAACACACAACCCTAGGAGGACTAACCAGGGGCAGTGCCTTTGGGTTCAGCTAGGTTCTGTGATCTTTCAAACGTTCGCAAGCGACACAGTAATGCATAGCTTGAGTACATAACCAAACATCTGTAACCTAAAACTGGCATTTGCAGAGCTAGTGAACCACTTTAAGTAAACAGTTGTCACAAATTTAGTATTGTGACTTCTGCCAACAATCTGTAATATCTAGGAAAAGCGAAATGAAACTCGAATTAGCGGTGGGATAACCAGTTAAATTCATGCCGAATGGGAAAGTTATTTTTCCCTTGTGGTGAGCCACAGTCTACGAAATCACACTAAAAACAGCCATTAGTGAATATTTTGCGGAAATTCAAGACATATTTCTTTGTGGACTTTGAATCTGTGTTACAAGTCTCATCTAATCTTCCTTGACAGCGCTAACGGCAATATTTTGAACACAACAGATTTGTCTCACCGTCTGCCAGCCTGGTGATAAGTCTCATATTAGGAGTTCATTGGAAATTCAGTCCAAGTTTGTTGAACTAACAGTGATCTTGAGTTTGTCAGCTATATCGGTAGCGTTACTTGATCTTGGTCACGAGCAGTTCACTGATCGTGAAAACACTGTGTGACTGAACTTCTTCCAGCGCCTTGGATGAATAAACGGGGATAGATGAGTATGAAATCGTAAGACTGTCTGTCTCCATCAAGCCAAACCAACAGCTGCTAACTTGATGTGACGGTCAGGTTATCATATGTAAATGATATGGCAAAATGTACTGTCAGGAAAGTGATTTGTCCCCTGTAACCAACCTGCGTTGAAGTTTTAGCTGCGAACTAATTTCTAAACTTTCAGGTGTGGTTGCAGTACTGGGAGGCTTCAACGCATGGGGAGGAGAGCTGTTTAAAAGCGTGGGCACCTGAAATTATAATGACGTTAATTTTTATGATGATCACATCGAACTTAGCCCTCAAATATTTTAAGACAATCTCGACAACTGAGGTGTGAATGTTTACAATGAAAACGCAAAGTACCTTCAGGATTCTAAGTGGACCAGTAGATAAATGCGGTTGTATGCAGCAGCAGCGTCTAGATACCCATTATTTTTGTCAGGTACAAACTTCACAAGAGACATCGCCTTACAGCGTTCATCAACCTTATCCAACAACAAACACCAACAGATTATATCGCTGTAAATTGTCGCTGAAAAAGGTTTGTGGAAGGGTACTATTGTCTCCGAAGCTGGTACTTAAACAGTGGTCAGGTGGTCACTAGAAGTGAAGGATATAATAGGCTTCAGTTAGTCAGATAACATTGCCTCCGAAGGATCACCCACATGTGCAACGTAGCAGTTAAGTGTGGAGTTATTCAAAAAAGAGTCAATTCAGTTGGTGAACTTGTACACCTTCATTAACCAAGATGAGAGGGATGTGTTAGGCATACCCAGTTACCATTTACCACAACGTAGAATTTTAAGTGAAACAACATGGCGAAAGTTTAAGGATGGCCGAACTAAAACTTAGCGTCAGCTCACAAAGTTTCTGCTGTTGTTCCGAGACATGTTGAGAAATATCAGATTCCGTGTTGATGTCGGTTAGCCCAACAGGGGTGATAGTCTGAAAATCCAGGTGATGTGAAAAAAACTGAATGTAGTTGGAAGGATTTGCTAACCTTTTATCTACGCCCCGACCCCTAAATTACATTTCACAAATCTCGCCGTTCCATCCCATCGTTTTCTACAACTTCCGATAATATCTCAGTAGGCTGGATTTTTGCGCTGTCGATTAACTACAAACTCTCTGATTTAGTGGACTCAGTTGGGAAAACCTCAGCGACTGATGTGCAGCCAGCTGCTTTTCAAGTACTCATGTCTCAACCGCGTCGCTTAACGGATCTCTTGCCGGACCTAAAATAAATTGTGGCTGGGCTCCCTAACTCCCGCCTAATTTGAACTAATGAAGAACATGCACCGTCAGATGAGAGAAGACACAGAACCGTAGATGTATCCAGAACTACACACTGTTCTCACTGCTTCTAAATCTCAGCTGACCATAACCGTTTCTGCTTGGCCTCCACTAGTCACGACAAACAACTTCTTTAATGGTGACTTACATGATGAGCTAATTTGCCTCCATGATTTCCACAGGCCACCATAGAGAATTCATTCTACCGTTCTTCTTTTTACTACCGTACGTCGTGGTACATCAATTTTAAGTATAGCTGCACGGCGTATTATACAGTTATTCCACACCTCATGCTAACAATGACAAACGAAACCGAAGCTCCTACTTAATTGTAGGTTTGGGAAATTTTACAGTTCAAAGCCACAAAATATGAGAAAGAATGTGATACTTCGTACCTTTTGGAATATGCAATATCCTCGGTAAATATTATAGAAGGCTGGATAACTTATTAAATGTTTTCATGAAAAGAGCACCTCGTTAACCACCTGTAAGCAAATTCATAAAGTAGGGGACAGCTTTGCAATATACGTTTTTCGTTGCCAAGATGCTGTTTCTAGTAACTGTTACCTCAATGACAGAAGTGCTAGGAAATCAGGTTTGCTGCAAAAATTTTATGAAACTGAATCCCGGCTTTCATTGGACAACAAATGTTTAGATCACGAGTAAAACACAAGTTGTTTTAGAAAATAGAACGCTCACTTCTGAGCCATTATCCATGAGGCAGCGAACCCTCGTCTTTATGTGAATGACGTACAATAAACGCCTTTATCCAGTGGCTACCGTTGCCATTAACGCCTGCCGGGGACGCAGTTTCCCGCCTTTGTATCTCTGCTGAAAGTGCGTGGTTCTCGACAATTTCTTGCCACATCGCCACAAGTTCTGTGAAACCGGCACCATTTAGGGTTTTCCACCACGTAAGGTTTAGTTGTTGGATAACCACGACAGTTGCTGCGATAGGCTGAAACACATTTCTGTGTTGTTCTACGTAGCCCAGGCCTTCGCGTTCGTAGAAGCTGCCTATAATAGTAGCATAGTTCTGGAGCCCATGAATCCCGGCTCTCAGGTTTTTCGCGAACAGAACGTGCCTTGAAGACGGGTCTGCTGGAGATCTCCAATACTGCATTTGCCGAGGTTGCCAAGTCACCGACTGCAACCGATGGAAGCGTCGCTAACACGCTTCGCAGCAGTTGTGGAGGTTTTGAGAGGAACGGTTCTCGGAAAATGACATTATCAAATGACCGTTGGCCAACTACTTCTCGAACCAGCACATTAATAACTTAGTCGTTACCTAGCTCGATATTACTGAGCAATTCATCTACGCATGGCGATTCGTACAATCACTTTTCTTCACAAGTGCTGCTTTGGGCAATGCATAGCAGTTATTAAGTTCAGGGTTAAGCATTTGCGTTGTTACGTGCCTGTTCAACTCCCGTAGTAATAATCGTATGACAGCAAGAAATGGAGAGCACGGACCTGTGACTCCCCATTCTCGGATATCTGCGTCAGCATACAAAACCATGTTTCTGGGTTGTTTGACCAGTATAGCACCAGCTGGATAGTGTTCATTATCAGGTTAATGAGGATAACTTTCGGAACATGGTCGCACGTAGAAGGAAGTTTAATATGAATGCATGAAAGTTATAAATTTGAAAACAAAGATGAACAGGCATAAAAAGGAACTAGCTTACCAGTTTGGGAGTAGTCCTCTTGCAAACTTGATAGACACAGAGGCATTCACTACTTATTCGCACTTGTAATAATTACCAACGAACGTGTGACCAAGAAAGAACGCAATGGCTTAGTCAAATGGGAATAGTATATTTGAGAAGTCGTGTCAGAATACAGACACGTCTAACTAGCTGGCTACAAGAGTGATTGTGAGTAGAGCTACATAACACGACGACGTACCAAATGGCACGGACGCTTAGCCGTATGACTTCAGCTTAGCGAGTCTGATAAAATTATGAAGGTTAGAATCAATAGTGAATCTCGTGGAACTTTAAGATATTGATTTCGGGGAGTTATGTGCCTCTACATTGTCTCTCCCAGTTACTATACTTGATCCAAAGAGATGTTTTCGTATACACTGTTTACCTTCCGGAGGTGTCTCCAGTCATCTATCCAACTAGTCTTATAGGAGAAAAAAATTTAAATGAATCTATTTAAGACATTTGGCAGGACAGAAAAATGGACATTTTCTTTTCCAGTGAGTCCACGCTAGCTTCGTCAAATGAAGTCTATGTAAAGTATCTTTGATTAAATTAACAATCCCGCATTGAGACAGGACAAAAACTTCAGTGGAGAAAATTTCTCTTTGCCACGATTTTATTTTCAAAAGAAACCATCTACACAACCCCTTTCACTATTCGGACCTAACTTATTATTGTGACCACATGTTTCTTACATCTAGCTCTTTCTCATTTTAATTTTATTCCATTTCAATCCATTTTGTTTCCTCATAACAGTTTCACTCCTCTCACTCCCTATCATATCATACTTTATCTGAATGATGTTCACATTTGTTGTTTCACACAAACTTCATTCAACTACTTTGGAATAGAAAACAAATTACACCATATTCATTCATTTATTCACTTCCTATCTTGCGCCTATGATCTTTATTCTCCTACATATTTTCAAATGATTTGGTGATTCACAAAATATCATTCTAACAGATATAGGAACAGTTGACGATTCCACTTGTTGTAACAATGAATTACATACATAAACAAACTTAATACTGCATGATGATTGAAGGTGAAATGAAAATTTGGGCCACGGTCGGATTCGAACCAGTGACCATCGGGTTTCGGTCCGGTGGTGTATCAACTGATCTACGAGGCACGACTCCTGACCAGATTGTTACTTCACTTCGATCACCAAGGGATCTGAACGACTACTATGTGGATTCGTGACATATTACTCACATTGGCTGCCCAGTCAGGACTTCTCATCCAAATTCAAGTCACAAACAAATTTTATAATAACAATAATAATAACAATAGTAATAATAATCCACTTTATTCCACACAATTTGTAGTACATTTCGGAATTCTCAGCAACAATAACAAAATATATGTATGTATAAACTCCTTTAAAACATTTCGTATTGTGTTATTATAAAGATTTAAGTGATGGAAAGAATACTAAAAACGAGAAATTTTCACATTATTAATTAAATTATTGGAACGAGATTATTAACTATCACAAAGTTTTTTCACGTTGGTATTCATCATAGAATGACATCAACTGGAGACACGTTAGAAACCTGGGAGAACTGGACAACGTTTTCGTCCTAGTATTGGACTTTTCAGCAGTGCGTACCCACGACCTCACCAGAGGCCGAACCCATGACCATCAGGTTCCAAGGCCAGCACAGTACCACTGGATTGGAATCCACTGGTCCATATTTCCAACTTCTGTCAGTTCACAACATAGCGCACTACTGGAGAGTCCCACACTGTGACAAAATAGCTGTCTAGTGCTCCCAGGTTTCCAATGTTCCTCTAACTGATACCAGTCAGTCCATGATGAGCACCAACTTGAAAAGTCTCTCAATCCCCAAAAACCCCCTAATTCAATGTTACAAAGTTCATATGTGAGTTCCGTTCTGACACTTTTCCTCACATAATATGCGTGCTAGGTAAAGTACAGACGAATTCTTTTACTTGGCTGCGCGAGCGTACAGTCTTATATAGTTTATTCTTGTACTCCATAAGAGATACAAAGAGAGAGCTGTGAATGAAGTGGATGCTCAGTGTCAATTAAAATCACTGTAGTTAGTTGCTTGCTGAGATTTCAATGTCTGCCAACTAGTGTTGATCAGTCGAGCCAGAGGCACAGAACCCACCCTACTGACGGCTTTCAGAGCCCTGCGCATTATACAATAGTTCTTCTTTTCAGCAGACCAGGAAAGATCAATAAAGAACAATAGAGAAGAATAGGTAAAATGCAGAAATCAATAAATTGTAAAAGTAGAGGTTGAGTTATATCACAGAGCCTTAGTTTATTAATGTAATACGTTAAACGAAAGAATTTTTACAAGTCAACAAGATATGAGACGACCAACAAAGATCCAAAGTGAAACTCAATCTAAGATAGTTAACACTCAATTTGCTTTCTGCCGAAACACCATCAATGAAACAGGCGTCATGAGACTTAAGCAGCCCACACAAGTCTTCTTTACACCTGAGGCTAAAATTAACAGTCTGACATATAGAAGGCTTTCAACTTGAGATCATTTGAGATAGACCATTGGTCAATAAGAGACAAGAATTCATTTAATCAAGGGCAATATAAATGAAAGTTGACTGGAATAGACACTGTCAGGTCATTAGCATACTTAATAAAATTCATTTCAACAGACAGCTAAAAATTCCCATTACATTTCGAATTTGTTATTGTCTACTTCAACTCATGTATAAATACGATTATACAGCTTTTGGTACTGAAGTCGTTACAGATAAAAATGTCCTTCTCTGAAATTTTTTTTGAGTGTCTTAATGGAGATTGTTAATTTATTGATGATTATTATTATTTGTCCCTTGGGTTCCTAGTGGAATATAGGGCTTCAGTAGCACGTCTCCATTTTACTCTGTTCTCGACAGTCTTTTGAACCTGGCTCCACGACTGCCTAGAACCTTTCATTTCTTCCTCACATGATCTCCTCCACATCACCCTCCTTGGACGCCCAACTCGTCGCTATCTAAGCGGGTTCCACTCGAGGGCTTAGCACATGATGTCCCCAATCGGTCTTCTCAATGTACGCCCAGTCTATCTCCACTTTCTTCTGCATATTTGTTGGGCGATGGGTTCTTGGTTGGTTCGTTAACAGCCAGAGTTCCTTGTTGCCCATTTTCATTATTCTGCTCATCTGATTTTCAGTATCAAGTGAGCGCAGACAGCTGTCGATGAATGTCATTAGTGTGTTGGAAATGCTTTTCGTGGAGCGCCAAGTCTCTTAACCATCACATAGAAGCACTGACTTAACATTGGTGTTGAAAATCGGGATCTTGTTGACGCTTTGTGCTGAGTACAGTAGATCTCCATACTGATTTCAGGTTAATGCTTTACTGTCTTTCCGATCCTGGCGAGGGTCGATAGCCCTATGCCCAACCTTCCCTGTTTATTCGGGCTTAGGACCGGCTAGTAACTAGTGAACCAGTTAACCAGGCGAGCTTAATTTATTGATGACAATGATAATAAATCTTTCAGAAAGGTGAAACAGATAGAGAGTAAAAGACTATTCGAAGAAACATCGTTACATTGAATATCAATCATCTTTATCAGTAGTACATTGAGAAATCAAGAGTATACGATCTTATCTTTGATAGTATTATCACTTGAGTGGTCAATGAGATCAAATGTATCTTTCAAATGCGGACTGAAATAAATAGATTCTGGTAGGATTTTCAAGAGTTTTCCCAACCATTCAGCTAGGTTATGTGTGGGTGATCAACATAGACCATGTTGGATGCTACAAAGAGAAATACTCTTCACTAAAATCTTTGTTTTAGTTTGTTGTTTTGGTTTACAGAATTTATTCTTAGTATTATTTTAGGACCTTATCTCTGGGTTCAAAGGAAGTTTGTTCAGTCCTCTCATATGAAATCTTGTTTCATCTCTTATTATTATAATAATATGTGTTGTCTCCGAGTTAAGTCGTTCTAATGTTTGAAATGCGGTTCTCACCACCTAAATGCAAATTGTTGCTCCAGGACTGGTCTTCAGCGGTACCACGGCTAACAATAGAGAGTGGTGGTTGAGTGTGTCAACCACTTCACTTACCTGGGAAGTAGGATCAGCCCTGGTGGGTCAGTTGCCGATGAAATCTCTGCACCGATACAAAAGGCTCGATTGGCTTTTGCCAATTTACGCCACCGTGATATCCGTTTGTCTATTAAGGGTCGCGTGTAGTGCATAGCAGTCCGCTCACTTCTACTGTATGGCTGTGAAACATGGCCATTGAAGGTGGAAGACATGAGAAGGCTTCAGGCGTTTGACCACCGTTGCCTTCGTAGTATAGGACGTATTCCGTGGTATCACCACGTGAGTAATGCAGAAGTCAGGTATAGAGTTTTAGGGAGAAGAGTTAAATCAGTTGACAAGGTTATGAACCTTCATTGATTGAGATGGTTGGGATACGTGTTACGTATGCCTAGTCACCGATTGCCTCGCCACACAACGTTGGCCGAAGTAGGTCCAGGCTGAAAAAAGGTCCATGGTGGCCAGACTAAAACACTGTCACCAATGCATGAAGTCTTTGACTGTTGGTTTGAACCATGTGGGGCGATGCAGATTCCCACCATTTTGTCATTTTTCCTTTCTTTCTTCTCATACTTTATATTTCTTTTAAGTGAATTTTCTTATCTTCACCTTACTACCTTTCTACTTGATGTACTGATATGAGCTGTGGCAATTCGGATCGTTACGCAGTAACACCTGGTCCTATGATGATAAATATAAACAGTAGTCATTCTATCTAATCCTATTACATCATTCACTCTAGTAGCTGAATATGACTTCAGTTTTGACTAAGTTTCAACCGATCATTATCCACATTCTACAGATTTTTCTTTTCTCTTGAACTGTGATCTAGAATTAATGTTTATCAAGATATTTTACAAAGTATTCCATCCTTACTTTGAATCAAATGTAATATTTACATGCGACTCAACAACTTGAGAATGACGTCACTGAAAAAACGACCTAGAAAATTTCAGTTCTTCTGTTCTGTGCTTTATAATTGACCATTTTCAGGACATAAGAGGAAGAAGTACTACAATTGGTTGATCCGAAATTCTCCTGCTTCTGAGTAAATAAGTAGAGAGGTTATAGGTGAACAAATATATTCATCTGCATTCAAAAGAGTCGCTTAGTACGACTAACTAGAAGTTGAATGAAGAATTTGCAGGTTGGCGAAGAAAAAAATCATTCATTCTTCTTACAGATAGACCGGATCAACACGAAACTTTACACAAATTCATCGTTTCAGGTTGCCACACTTGACAGCAGCATGAGAAGAACGAATAGAGAAAGGCTGATATTAAAGTTGACGGTCTATGGTAGAAGGGACTTAAAAACTTAGGTTAGTCAAAACGTTCAAGCTTCAGAATGCGTCAAAAAGTAAACAGATTTACGCTCTTGTAACCAATATTCAAATATTTCATCAAGAGGCCTCAAAAACCAATTCTCAATGTTTCGGGGACTCCTTCCAGTAAGGCAGCTTGCACTTCCCTACACGGCTCAAACCAACGTTTTGGTCTGGTCACTCTAAGCTACCTTTCAATCAGACCTTTATTTCTTCTGGAGTCACACATCAAAGTATACAGTGACTCGGCTCGAGCAACACATGTTCAAGCCACCTCAGCCAATGAAGTTTCATAACCTCATCAGTCAACTTCCCAGCTTGTCTTGTCTAGTACCCCTCCACGTGACCTTAGCATTGCTTATACGGCGATTCATCAAATGCGAGAAATGCTACGAAGATATATGTGATCAAAACTCTGTAACCACTCCACCTTTTCTACTTTTAACGCCCCGTATCTTACCGACGTACAACATGACAGAATCGACTGCAGTGCAATAATATTAGTCTTTTAACGGATCGTAGGTGCCATAGATGACACAAGTTTTCAAATGTCAAACGGAGCTTCTGTATCTGAGCTGAGATTCCGTCAGCAACCAGCCCGTTTGGCTGGCTCATGCAACTCCCCAAGAAAGTGAAGTGATCGACATATTCCACCACTTCACTCCTTATCATTAAACTGAGATTACTTGCAGTAGACCAAAACTGGGACACCATCTTACATTCAGCAGGCTTGAAACACATGCCAAGCATACACGGATTTCTACGTAAGGCTTTTAGAAGACCCTGGATTTTTGTAGCATCTTCCCCTAACATGACAATATCGTGTGCGTACTCCAAGTCAACTACATGTCCTCAAGGGAGAACATCATTTCCTGTGAGGTTATAAGTACCTAAAGTTATGTCCATTAATAAACCCATAAGGAATTTAAACGGCAAAAATGAAAAATGGCATCCCTTGTCTGTGATCCATATGAAAACCCTCTATGGGCCCTACGTGGTTCCGTGAGTTTGAGTCGGGAGCTTTGAAGGATGTTATATACTTGTTCGCGGCTCTCTTCACAGTCAGACATTGCGAAAACGACTCACGGTCGACAGAGCCTAATGCAATCCTTACATCAAGAAATATGGCCAGTGCAGGCCACCGTTATGTAAGCCTCTGTTCCATAACCTGACCGATGCATCCTCGACCAGGTTCGAAACCTGCCTACTATTCTCGAGATCCAGTTAGACGTCGGGTAAGTATGGACTCGAGGATCTTGAATACGATGTCAAAAAAACTCATTCGCCTTCGTCACTAGAAGTACTATCTCCTTTCTTTTAGACTGCAATTATCAGTGAGGTGAACCAGTCTTAAGGCACTTCCTCTGATTCCCATACACTGCAAAGTACCTCCGTCACATTTACCAGTAGTCTTTTACCACTATCCATAAAAGCCACTAGTGGCAAACCATTATTCCTTGCTGTTTTGACACGTTTCAGGCTCGAAACAGCTTTCTCAACTTTGAGGACTGTTGAAGGACCGACATTAGGTTCAAGCTGGATGCTGAGCAACTAATGTAATGCTGTGGGTTAGTTGAACTGGGCTTCGAAGTGTTTTGCTCAACGTCCTAGCTGCCTATCCTGAGGTTGTCACGGTTCCATTCTTTACAGTGATGGCTTCACTGACCATCACCTCCTACTTGACGGTATCCTTGATAAGCTGAAATAACTGACGGGCGTTACTGGCTGCTGATACCTTCTCCATCTCTCTCGCTCACGCCACTGCTAGCGATTATTGCGAAGAATCTTGGGCAATTTACATTCAAGTTACTTTAGCTTTCATCATAGCGTAGTAATTTACATTATATTAGTAACTGGTTTTTGTCGTACCACTACCCAACAGACGTTTCTCGCATAGTAGGACCTCAAGAAACAAGCCTTCCAGTCAGTGTAACTTGCTGGGTAGTTGTAATATCCAAGCCCGACCACTACGTCAAGGTGGCAGATACCGATCATAGTAATACAAATACATTCAAGTCTTATCTATTTCTGTTCTCACATCTTTTTTTCAGTCTTTTTACAACTGCTGATATTACAGATGCGATTTCTTTATTCATCACACTGACCAACCCGACCTTTAAGTATATATGTTACGTTTGCAACCTGAATCGTTACTCAGTGACAGCACAGTCTATGTTGTCTACATCTGATTATCTGTCAGTCATTTAGAAGGATTAAACTTTGTGCCATAGAATGCCAGCAGAAATGTAATCAGAAGAAGCAGCTACAGAGATTCATAACTGATCAGTATTGTTGTAACGCATTCGAAATCCTGCTCATTCACCTTCCACTTTCGATTTCCAGACAGCCTCATCTCTTAGTTGTCAAGCTCTACCGTTTGTCAGTTAACTTGTATTATTAAAGGTAAGTACTTCCTGTGTACTAGGTGAGTCGTCGGTTCACCTTTTTCTCTTCCTCTTTTCCCTTCAGATTCTCGTAGCCACCAATAAACTCACACTGCTCTACGCGCCCCTTGCAACAAAATACTACCTACCTACCTACCTACCTACAGGCTAGACGTAAACATATCAAAAGCTGGTTTTTACACTGTAAACAAAGCAACAAAAGGTCTAAACACTGCACTGTTTCTACCAATAATAAATGCAGTAAAACAACAAAAAAAAACTCTGAATGGTTGACAGAAAAAAATATGTAACGAAATGCAAAGTTGGAAACAAACAAAAGTAATTCTCTGCTTTAAAAAATCATTTTAAAATGCAAAATATAGCTAATATGCATACCAGTAGTGTATATTGTTTAAATAATTTCACTTTCCTGAACATTCATACACGTAAAAACGTAATGAATACAAATTGATTGGCATAGTTGCCTTACTGACTATTAAATATCATTGAGTACCTTCAATGTCTGAGCGACAATTAAATCGATCTTCTTATCACCACTAGGTTTTACACCAATAGATGCAAAATTTTCTAAATCATCCTTTTTCAAGGATGGAGTATTTTCATCAACATTATTGAATAAAGAATTAGTGCTTTGAAATGATTGTCTTGTAGTTTTCATGATTTGATTCTCTTTTAATGGTTTTGATGATTTCACTGGTCTAGGTATAAATATTCCATTGTCTTGATGTTTAGATTCCCATTCAGTAAGTGTAGATGGAATATCAACTATCTTCGGTACAGTCACATAACGTACACGTTGACCAAATATAGTGATTGTCTGAATAATTTATACATAAAATGAAGGTAAATTTTCAGTAATTGTTTATTGTTGATTAAAAGTGAAAATAACAAAAGGATACATGAACAGTTATCAAAGATGATAGACCTCTTGGGAAATATGAAAAAATAAAATAACAGATAACTGTTGACAAAAAAATTAGAAGAAACACAAAAAAAACTATCTCCTGACTGCCTTCCAAAGAAAAAACAACTATCCACATAACTAAAATCAACCAAGGAAAATAAAATCATCATCAGCAACTTGATACTAGTTGAACTTGTGCTTACTGAGTCGTCGGTTCATCTTTTTCTCTTCCTCAACTCCCTTCTAGATTCTTGTGGTCACCATTAAAACACACACTGGTCTACACACGCCCTGCAATAACGCACCCACCTGCCTACCTACAGGCTAGACGTAAACGTATCAAAAGCTGGTCGTTACAAACTGTTTGTTTTTCTTCTTATTGTTCCAGTTGTCTAGTGAGAATGAATAACTGGAATATACTTGAGGACGCAAGTATTGTTAACCGATGAGACTATTACGTCAGTTTCTCAAATCGTTCTTAACAACTGCTTACTGTAAACTATTACTATATTTTCTTCATTCCTTAAAATTTCGTTGTCCGTTAGTGCTAACAAGCAATGCAATACATTCAGACGCTAGTTCCCCAAGGTGCTGTTCTTTTTCTCGGTCTCTCCTGTTTCTTTCTGTATGATATATCATCTTCAGCAAGCATCAATTTTACCAAGTATGCTGATAACCTCTTCATGAGATTGGTACTGACTGAACGATTTCTAGTATTGGACAATAGTCCTTCGTGAACAATTTCGTGTTTAATTCTTCAAAATTTCGAACTATAAGCTTTAGTTTCAGATGTAAACAACATAACCTCCGTAAACTGCTTAAGTTTTATCATTCCTGTTCTATTGACGGTTGTGTATTAGAGAATCCGACGAATGAGATTTATCTAAGTATGTTTTTCTTCGGACTTTTCCTAGTCCTCCGATATCTTACCAGTTCCTAAAAGAATCTTCCGCCTAACTCACTATATTAGGAAGCTAGGTATCTAGTATAACTCATCTTCTTCTCGTGTGTTTTATAAACTCCTACATTTTGTCTATTCTCCTCTGTTTCCTTTTTACTCTTTCCTGAGTTGTTGAAAAAATACTATGCTGCATTGCGTAGAACTTTGAAGATTTCCAATAGAACTAGTGGTGTACCTTTAAACCTTCTTATTGAAACTGCTGTAGACAAACATAATAACTCATGTAAACATCTGACAAGAGTTATTCTATGGGATAATCAGTATCCTCTTCACTCAAAGCTCTCTACGTGTTGGTCCTCAAGTAACACCAGGAGCAAGTATATAAGACTTTATCCATATACTACTACTACTAATACTCCAGAAATGAACTAACTAATCAACTTGTGCTATTTAAAGCACTAATTAAAGAGTACACAGCCTGTAGTTGTTTATGTATTATGAATCTAACTGTTAATGTGACTGTTTATCGAAGTTAACTCTGTATTTTCGAGAAAATTGTAGATAGAGTAAATATTCTTTTGTATAAAATTTCTACTCCTTTCATTTTATTATGTATACCTACCTATGTACATTGTTTCTGTTCAATTGATGTTATGTGATATACTGAAAGTTCTACAGAGTATTCTCGAAATATCTTTGTGAATGAAGTCATTATTATTATTACTAAGAATGACTTGGAATGTATTTCCATACATCCAAAAATTTAAATGAAGTTTTGAGGGAGTTGTGGAGATTTGGAATTATTTCAAGTTGTTATTCATCGTAGACTGACATCAGTTGGAGGAACAACTTGAAATAATTCCAAATCTCCACAACTCCCTCAAAATTTAATTGAACTGGTGCTCATTGGTGACTAGTTTCGAGAAGTATTCCCGAAGTTCCAATGACAAGTCGTGACCGGTGGAGTCAAAGCCTGATGGCCATCAGGACAGATACTCAACGATGACATTGGGTGGCGGTTGCACTATATCGTGAGCTAACAGAAGTTGGAAATATGGAGCATTGGATTCTGACCCAGTGGCTCAATGGTAACGCGCTGGTCGCGGAACCTGAATGTCGCGGGTTCGATCCCTGCTGGTGTGGGGTCGTGGGTGCGCACTGCTGAGGAGTCCCATACTAGGACAGAACAGCTGTCCAGTGCTCCCAGGTTTCCTTTGTTCCTCCAACTGATGTCAGTCTACGATGAATAACAACTTTAAATGAAGTTGCTCAAACCAACTGAGTTTTTCTTACTTTCTAGTAAAAAAACACGAAATCTCCTATACAAGTGAGTAGTCAATTGACAAGCGACCCTGAATTCAGGTTTCATGCTTGTTGGCATTCATCAGCAAGGTTTATCTGTAGTCGTAAGGAAATTGATGTTTCCATGAGGATTCGGATGTGTCACCAAATGCTAAAGCCGGAGAATTTACCATTATTAAGCTAAACAGTCACTCAGTGTCTGTTTTTACACCAAACTGAAGATAATACCAGGTAGTGAAAATATATTCACATTCAATACATTCTATTACGATAATTACGAATATCGACAATATGGCAATACATTAAAGCAGTGGAGTCTAAGCAGTTGACTTCAAAATTTATTTTCGAAACAATTATAACAGAGCGATACCTAGATTTTAATAAGTATTTTGTAGGAGACGGTCGTTAATTACGCCTAAAACAGAATGCATATCTTCACAAACGAAATGCACTCCGCTATCTTTTGTACACCCGTGCAGTAGAAAATGACCTACACCAATCGTGTGAGGGGTTGTGATACTAACTGACTGCTCAAACCTCGGCAGGTGGAGCGGGACTCGAACCTGTGACTCAATAGCTGGTAATCACTTCCCTAAATCACTGAGCCAAAGCTCCATGTATATCTTCATATATTGATGTTATTCAACAACTCTTTGCAGCATATACAACTTTAAGATATATATCTCTTAAAGTTGATACGCTGGCATCGAATTAATTTTTTAAGTATTAGTATGTACGATCTTTCATGAGAAGATTGTGCTAAGGCTGCGTTTACCTCCATTTAAGCATTACTTAATAGTGGCCTGCATTAAAATTTTCATCAACAACGTTTTATCCTTCACTGACTGACACACCAATCCACTAGCAGTCAATTCGAATATATCCAAAATGGTCACCAATGATTAGTCGATCTAGCTGTCCAATCCTAAGTGCTCAGCACTGATCGAAATCTATCGATTAGGTGTGCAATCTAATCACCAAGCTAACAGGTAGGTTTTGAACCAGCGGTCTCAATATTATCGATCCAGTAATCTACTAACTAACCGATGAGATCCAACCACTGATCAAGTTTTAAATTCACCTCGCCACCATGGTGCCACCTGTGGTGGAAAAAATGACTGAAAACGATTTAAACTTTAATACTGTGAATATACTGAAAAGTGATAGTTTCTTGTAAGTTTCATAACTAGCAGAATATTTTGATGTCTTTAATAGAGTTTAATGATATCCCTTTAGTACCGTTCGACACCCCTAAAATCTTGTAGTTTTTTCAACAAATATCAATGTCATGATGTCTCTAAACTGGCTTCTCTTATGTTAAATTCATAATGTGAGAATGAAATATTAATTTATTCATAATCTGTTATTCAATACTGCAGAGTATTTTCAGACAAAAATCTAAACAACAAGCCTATCTCAGTGTCATAGAATACACATTGATTGATAAATTCTTCAGACTTCTGCACATTTAATGACTTGGTGATTGGAGGCGGTGTGTACAAACACAAGGATATTCACAAAGCGACATCGAGTTGATTTCACCAGACACCAGGACACACTAGAAATCATATCGACTTCATCTCAATCTCAAGAAAGTGAAGACGCAGCCCACTGGACACAAGATCAAATCAAGAAGGCGAGCAGATGTAGGTTCACACCACTCACTATCTAGCACAACCAACCTACCTTCAAAATCAAGTTGAAAGCCTTCAAAGAAGTTCGTGATAGACGATCACAGTTCACGTTCAACACCCAGAACGGAAACTGAAGGACGAAACTACAAAGAAAATCTTCACACCAGTCAGTCATCAAGACAAAATGGGAGATATTGAGCAGCATCCCTGAAGAAACCTGTGTGGATGAGCACTGGAACTCTTTGAAAGAGATGTGGAAAGAAACCTTCATAACCCTACTACAAAGGAAGAAAAACAGGGCAAGGAATGGATCTCGATGGACACATCGAAGCTGATAGAGCAGGGAGAGGAAGATGGTGATACAGAAGACAAACTAGTGCAAGGATGAACAACGAAAAGAGGAACTAAGTACAACCTATAAAACACTGGACGAAGAAGTGAAGAAGAGTTCACACAAACACAAAAGACACTTCTACGACACACTGGCAAGTGAAGCAAAACAGACTGCTGTTAGCAGAGACCTGACAACACTATATCAAATAACCAGGTTACTGTCTATCTGGCAAGAAATCAATACAGATGAGACCAATGAAAGATAGTGAAGGAAAGATAGTTACCAAAGGGAGAAACAAAGGAAACAATGGGCTGACCACTTCAAAAAACTCTTGAACCGACCACCACCTACAACTCGTTCAGATATACCACCAGCAGCCCAGCCACACAATTACCAGCAAACACAAACCCTCCGACAAAAGCCGAAGTCCTGAACGCAATAAACCTACTGAAATCCGGGAAAGCAGCAGGACCAGATGCAATTCCATCAGAAGCACTGAAAACACATGCAGAGACAACAGAGGACATGCTCACACCACACCACTATCGCAGAAGGTCTGGGAGGAAGGAAAGGTACCTGCAGATCGATTGGAAGAAGAGCTACCTTGTCAAACTCCCAAAGAAGGGACACCTAAGTCTTTGCAAGAACTGGCGAGGAATCATGCTCCTGTCCACCCAATGCAAGCAAAATATTAAGCCGCATCATCCCGGAGAGACTAAAAGATGCGCTGGATTCAAAATTACCACCGGAACAGGCTGGCCCACAGGCTCCAGGAAGAACAAATCATGTGCGAAACAAATTGCAACGCTATGCATCATCATAGAACAGAGTATAAAATGGCAGTCAACTCAAATCTACCTCAACTTCATCGATTTTGAAAAGGCCTTCGATAGAGTCGACCGAGAAGTAATTTGGCAGGTAGCTACTTCAACACTACGGCTTTAGTGCCACAAACCTTTATCAACCTCATTCAACAGCTAGCTATATGCTATATGGTGATGATCATACACGCCAGTCAAGTGATTCACAATGGGAAGCTCAGTGATGCCTTTGAAGTGAAGATAGGAGTAAGACAAGGCTACCACCTACTATCACCCATCATATTCCTCATTGTGGTCGACTCGACTCGACTGGATCATGCAACAAACTGTGAGGAGAGAGAAGATGGGCATACTCTGGACCGATGAAAAGACCCTAGAAGATTTGGATTTCGCCGATGATGATTTATGTCTAATGTTGCACAAACTCGAAGATCTACAGGCAAAAACCAACAAGTTGATAGAAGAGGCAGCGAAAGAATATGGGACCTTAAGTGAACGTAGAGAAGACAGAGGTGATGAAAATACCTAACCAACAATAACAACAAGCACCGACTATCATCAACAGGAGAAACCTAAGGGAAGTAGTCTCTCTCACCTATCTAGGCAGCACTGTTTCAACCACAGGTGGCACACATGAGGACGTCAAAGCCAACCAGGATCGGAAACACAGCAAGACAGATGTTCATTAGCCTGAAACCAGCGTGCAGATCTACTGCAGTCAGCAAAAAACGTGAACAAGATCCGTATTTTCAACCCTAATGTCAGTCAAGTCAGTGCTTCTATTTGATGGTTCAGAGACTTGGTGTGTCACGAAAAGCATTTCCAAGAAACTACAGATATTCATTGGCAGCTGCCTACGCTAGAAACTGATACTGAAGATCAGATGGCCAGAAAGAATAAGCAACAAGAAACTCTGGCCTGGAAATGAACCAACCAAGAACCCATCGTCCAACAAACATGCAGAAGGAAGTGGAGATGGATTGGCCATACACTGAGAAGACCATTCGGGGACATCACGCGCCAGGCCAGGTACTCGAGTGGAACCCAGATGGGAAACGACGAGTTGAGGAAGGAATGAAAGCTTCTGGGCAGTCGTGGAGCCAGGTTAAAAAGACTACGGAGAACATAGTGCAATGGAAACGTGCTACTGAAACCCTGTGTTCCACTAGGAACCCTAAGGACAAATGGTAGAATAATATAATGTATTCTTCAATGGTAAACGTTTGACTCTATAATCACATTTTAGTTTAAATTAGAACAATAAGAACAAATGTCTAATTCATTATGAGAGTTTTAACGAAAAAATCTGGAATTTAAGTGAATAATCCTTGTCTTATTTCAAAATTATAAACTTATGACTTAGTAACAAATAGGTTAACCAGACTTATGACACAAATAGAATCGTATTCAAGTGACCTTTCATTGTTTAGTATGAGACGCTTATTTTGTGGTATATCAACACCACTCAACTTAACCAAAGGCTACTTAATTAGTTGGATATTTCAATACAACCTTGTGATTGTGGCCATAGTTATCTGCATTTAAATTTGTATAAGAGTAAACACACACTGATACAACACTGGTTAACAAAAATACAAGACAAACGAATAAGTGACAACGTCTCTGATTGCAGTACAGGGTGGTCAGGCATCGAATCACAAACAGGAAGTTGCAGTTACGCATTGCTGAAGAGTGCTAAAAAGCGTGAAACCTAGGTTAAGCAGGGCTTCTTGCCAATTGCCTTCATCCAATTTACATCTAACTGAGTGAAAATATATTCACTTTGTTAAGTTGTCTACTTATTTGACAATATGCGTAGGTTAAGGATCTCCTGCCAACTGACCTCTAACATAACGCTACAATACACTGCACCAACAAGATAATATGACTTAGCCTATTGGTTGTAATCGACAGGCTTTCAACAGCACTAAATAAAGAGGATATACGAGTTGAATTTGAACAGCATGCAAGAGCATACATCCATGTTACGATGATGATTAGATGTATGTCATACTCACTGAATCCCAGACATCTTAAATACTATGTATCAAAATAACTAAGATCAAAGTCTTCACAGTTTATTATTTTAGTATTTGTATTTCCTACCCTCTACCTCAACTTCATCGACTTTGAAAAGGCCTTTGACAGCGTCGACCGGGAAGTACTTTCGAAACTGCTCCAACACTACGGAATACCACAGACTTTTATCAATCTCATTCAACAACTATATGAAGACGCCCCATGACAAGTAATTCACAATGGGAAGCTCAGTGACACCTTTGAAGTGAAGACAGGAGTAAAACAAGGTTGCCACCTACTATCATCCATCATATTCCTCATTGTGGTCGACTCGACTCGACTGGATCATGCAACAAACTGTGAGGAACGAGAAGAGGGGGATACGCTGGTTGGACCACGGAAAACAACCTACAACATTTGGATTTCGCCGATCATGATTTATGTCTAATGTCACACAAACTTCAAGATCTACAGGCAAAAACCAACAAGTTGGCAGAAGAGGTGAGGCGGGACAGCGAAGATGGGACTTCAAGTGAATGTAGAGAAGACAGAGGTGATGAAGATACCCAACCAACAACAATCACCATCAATGGGAGAAAATTAAAGGAAGTAGTCTCTCTCACCTATGTAGGCAGCACTGTTTCAACTACACTCGGCACACACGAGGACGTCAAAGCCAACCAGGATCGGAAACACAGCAAGACAGGTGTTCATTAGCCTGAAACTAGTGTGAAGATCTCCTGAACTCAGCATAAGGAACGACAACCGGATTTTCAACACCAATTCAGTCAAGTCAGTGCTTCTATTTGATGGTTCAGAGACTTGGCACGTTACGAAAACCACTTCCAACAAACTACAGACAGGACAGCGAAGATGAGACTTCAAGTGAATGTAGAGAAGACAGAGGTGATGAAGATACCCAACCAACAACAACAACAATCACCATCAATGGGAGAAACTTAAAGGAAGTAGTCTCTTTCACCTATGTAGGCAGCACTGTTTCAACTACAGGTGGGGGCACACATGAGGACGTCAAAGCCAGCCAGGATCAGAAACACAGCAAGACAGGGTTCATTAGCCTGAAACCAGTGTGGAGATCTCCTGAACTCAGCATAAAGAACGAGATCCGGATTTTCAACATCAACTCAGTCAAGTCAATGCTCCTATGTGATGGTTCAGAGACTTGGCGTGTCACGAAAAGCATTTCCAACAAACTTCAGACATTCATCAACAACTGCCACCTACACACACTCGATACTGAAGATCTGATGGATTGCCAGAATAATAAGAATAAGCAACAAGGAACTCACTGTGGCTGGCTGGCTGGCAGTGAACCAACCAAGAACCTATCACTCAACAAATATGCACTGGAAGGAAGTGGAGATGGATTGGGCATGCACTGACAAGACCATTCGGGGACATAATGCATCAGGCCCTCGAGTGGAACCCAGATGGGAAACGACGAGTTGAGCGTCGCAGCTGAGGGTGACATGGAGGAGATGAGAGCTTATGGGCTGTCATGGAGCGAGGTTCAAACGTTTGTAGAGAACAGAGTGCACCGGAAACGTGCTACTGAAACCCTATGTTCCATTAGGAACCCAAGGGACAAATAATAATAATAAAGTGTTATTTGTTCTAATATACTACGCCGGGATTACACAAGTAAAAATACATCCTATACAATGAATAATAATAATAATAAATGTAAAAGCGAAATAAATTTGATGAGAAGAAAAGATTTGCTGAACTCAACAAAATATAACTCAATAATAATAGACTACTACTTCAAGAACTGAAACCTACAATCAGCAGTTCAATTTGGTTCGAGCTCAAACCTAAGTCATATATAGGTTCAAGATTCTATAGCCTATCCAAGATTCAAAAATCTTTCAATCTATTGAGAATTGTAAACTTCATCAAACACACTGACATACAACCTCTATAAATATTTGGCTTCAATACTTAAACCCTTACAAAGGCATTCAGAATATACAATAAAGGACTAATGTGACTTTAAGTCTAAAATCTCTTCATTTAATATTGAGGAAGACGTAATTATAGTAAGCTATGATACAGTTCATTATATACTAGTATTCTAATTAATGATAGCCTAGATATTATTTCTAATCTATTAGACTCTAACACAACATTGACAGAAGGATGTCCACTGAATACCAGTGACATCATCAAGGTCCTTAAATTTTGCTCACAGACCACTTACTTCACATATAAACGAAAACTATACGGGTAAACTGGTGGTATTGCTATGCGCTCTATCTGTTTCACCGATAGTAGCTAACCTATTTATGAGTAAATTTGAAGAGTGGTTTTAGTCCCAAAGCTAATAATTTGGCTTAGATCAAATAAACTCTAGATCACCTTGTGTCAAGAAGTTAAGATCAGAAAAAGAAACAGATAATGAAGAACTGCTATTTCTTGATTATCCTGTTAAGCAGAAAGAAAATGAACATTTTAGGTATAACCATGTTCATAAAAGCAACTCATCTGTGTGCCTAGTTGTCGATTGCCTTGTCACACAATGTTGGCTGAGGTGGGTTCAGGCTGGAAAAAGGCCCGAGGTGGCCAGACTAAAACATAGCACAATGTATGAAGTCTCTAACTGTTGGTTTAAGCCATGTAGGACGATGCAGACTAGGTGGTTGGGGTCCACGGGACAAGAGGAACCAGTGGTTGGAGACCCTAGGTGATATGGCTCAGAACCGAAGTCAGTGGCGCAGATGTATACACACATTATCCTCATCTTAACAACGCTATACCGAATCTCACCATTTTGTCACTCCTCCTTCCTTTCTTCTCGTACTTTATATTTCTTTTGACTGCATTCACTTATCTTCATCCTTCACCTCACTACCTTTTTACTTGATGTGCTGATATGAGGTGTGGCAACTCGGACCGTTACGCAGTAATGCCTGGTCCTAGGTTGATAATGATGATGAAAAGCAACTCATTCGAATAAATATTTAGATTTCAATTCATCACATCCAATTAGTGCAAAAGTTTCTGTTGCCTTCAGCCTTATACGGAGAGCATACTCTATCTGATAACGAGTGACAATGAAAAAGTTAAGGAATTAAAATATATGAAAAAGATACTTAAAATGAATAATTTATCCAATAAAATTTATGGATCTCACCAATAGTGACTCATACAGATCATATATATAGGATGAAATAAGGAGAGTCCTCAACAAATACAATATCACGGTGTTCTACAGAACATTAAACACATTGCAAAGTACCTTAGTCCATTTGAAAGATGACATCTATCTGGATTCACAATCTAAAATGCTTAGACTGTGATGCACTTTTATACATAGAACAAACTTTCCATAAAATCAGAATTAGGAAAAATGCACACAGAAGAGCTTCCGCTCGATCTTATAGAACTGGAAGAACTTGAAAACACTTCAGCCATAGCTACAATTTCACGTCACAAGATCAATTTTGATAATATCGAAATTGTCATTTAACTATCTGAGATAGCCATAGTTTAACAGACTAGTATTTATACTGGGTGATGATTAAAAGTGAAATAAAAATCTGGACTGTGGCCGGATTCGAACTAGCGACCACTTGTTAATAAACATACGAAATAGTCAACTATTTATTTCATTGATAATACGAATCTTAATATTAGGCTGTAACCTTTATAAAACCAATAATTTTGTATCACCTATATGCAAAAGCATTGATTGATCACTGGAGAGCAACCAATCTCATATTGTCTAGTTCTAATTGCGCTGACCGAATTCTATTGATCATTTCGCAATGTAGCCACCAAACTAGGAGGCTCAACATCGCAGTGCACTTCGATGGATGTTAGTTAGTCGGAGGCAATCGGCAGGAAGCCCTGGACCTAGATTTCATGCTTATTGGCACTCATCAGCAAGGTGTACCTGTAACCTTGAGGGAACTGATGTCTCGCCTGAGATTTTAACTCACGTCATCCAGTGTTGCAGTCAGCGACGTTACCGCCGAGATATTCCGACCATGACAGACCTCCTGTAGGACTGGATTACATAAACTGACTGGTCAAAGGGCACCGCGATGATGAGCCTTCTAGCTTGGTGACCAAATCGCAAAATGACCGATAGAATTCGGTCAGCACTCAGAACCAAGCAACATGAGTTTAGTCGCTGACTCCAACACTGCGTGGCGTGGGTTCAAATCTTACAGGGGATATCAGTTCCGTAGAGGTTGCGGACATGCCTTGCTAACGAGTACCAACAAGCACGAAACATAGATCCAGGGTTTCCTGCCGATTTCCCCCAACCAACTAACATACCCAAATGCCTTGCTCTCACTCACTTCGAGTGGTCTGATCGAACACGGTAGAGGATTTTGAATGACTTCTCAAAACGAACGGAGTGGCCTCAGTTCACATAGTGCTCTCTTATAAAGCTGAAGATGCATTTTCTTTCTCTCTTTGCTAGCCAAGTTGCGTAGCATTCTTAAGGACTTTTTACAAGAGGACGCATGGTACGCCCGATGAACTCAGCTCCACAAAAGCAAGTGAACTGGTATACATATATTGATGTGGCCCAATGCGTCACCTTGTCTTCCACACGTTGACCAAAACGTTTCTCTCAGGAGAAAACGATTTGAAGGTTAGTGGTGAAGTATGTCCGATTCAACGATCTTGATGATCGTTTTTTGAAGATGTTTACAGTAATGTCATTTTTGAATTCAAGATTTAGCAAAAGAATCTTTCTCAACACCAAATGTGTTCATTCGGTTGTGTTCTTTGGCTTTAAGTCTTTATCTATGAATCTAAGAGGAAAACCATTCACTACCAGAGTTTTTCGAATATTTTGCAATTTCTGTCAACGGTGTCCACAGTACATAGTTTCTTGACCCTTCAGAACAGTTAGTAGATGAGATTTCCCTTCCTACTTATAGGAATAGAATTTTGGAAATTAATAACTGTCAATTCCACGAAGGCTGTCTGCAAATAGATCTATGAAGTGAATTATCAACTTTCTATGGAGTTGAACATCGAGAACGTTGAGTTTGATTCTGATTCTAAAGTGAATTTGATTGAGAAATAGGTATTTTGAAAGCAGGAAGCAAGTTTACAAGGTTCTTGTTTTCATAACAAACTATGAAGGTAACATCATCAATAAGTATTTTTAGTGCGAAATCTGTAGTCAATCCCAAATAACGACTATGTATCATCATGGACGGTCAGGAAACTAGCTCTCAGCTTCTCCACTCGTTTGGTTAGATTCATTTGTACCTGGGAAGGCTGCTTATTACTCTAAGCTGATATTTTATTTATTGGTTTCTTGCACCTTGTCTGTGTTCAATTCTGTATTGTGTCGCACCAATATCGTATACCTGAAATTGGTATTTCAGTGGTGGTGAAGTTACTTGATGACGTTGCTTATCTAACAGCCATACAATATTCAGAATTATTTACTAAATCAGTAGTAGTATAGTGACATTTCTGTTTAAACTGTGGTTCAGACAATATTCAGTATTCTAAGCGAAATTAGTTAGTTAAGAAAATGTTGCAACATTCGCTTCGGAACGCAAAGCGTTATCCACTAGGCCACTGAGGCACGATAGCCACCTCTTGTACAAGTATCAACAAATAAAAATAACTAATACGCCTTGTACAAGAGATGGCTATCGCACCTTAGTGGCCTGGTGGATAACGTGTTGGCGTTGAAGCGAAAGGTATGAGGTTCGAGTCTTCTTATTGGAAACAACACTCACTAGAGTGCATGTACATCCAGCTGACGAGTCACATATAGAACAAAATGCACGTCTTGGATTCCAACGTCATCTACAACTAAGTCTATTATAATGAAGATAATTGTTTGCAGTGCTTAAGTAACGTTGACCATCACCTACAGAAAAAGGAAGAGTGATTAACTCAATGTTAATCAACGGTTCCTACCTACAGTCTGCTGACTACATTCAAGACTGGCGGTATTTTGAGATAGATTGATATGGGTTTTGGAGTCGGAAAACAATTTGCAAACTGTCCATACAATTTAATCTAAGTAGGTTTTTGATGAAAAGTATACATACAATGATAAGTTTTTATTTTAGTAATATTTCGAGCAAAATTACTGCCCGTGAATAAATCTTATCAAAAAAAATTCCAACTAAAGGTGTGATCACATACAGCAATTTTATTCGAAATATTACTAAAATAAAAATTATCATAGTGTGTAAACTATTCATTAAAACATTTACTAATTATACATTCATCCATTCTACAATGTTAAAACATTTCACAGGTATGTTCAAGCAAGTTTAGCTTAGAAACTTGATGCGATTCAGATGGTTTAAACAACCCACACCTGTGACTTTAACTTATTCGGAGAAACAACCGATGTAAGAGGAAAATATTTGACTCAGCAGTCATATGTACATTTTGTGTCGACCAGTTCACTTACTTGGGGTGTTATATTAGCTCAAACAAGCAGGATGCTGGCCTAGGTAGGGCATGGAGGAAAAGTTTGCAATTTGCCAACTTGCATCATATGCGGTGTCCATTGGCAAGATACCTCACTATCTATCAAACAACAAGTATACTGCAATGCAGTCAGTTCTGTCCAGCCACACGTCTATGAGAGATGGCCGTTGAAAGTGGGAGACATAAAGCGGCTACAGGGTTTGATCACACGTGTCTTCGTAGTATTTCTCCCATTTTTTGGTGGAATTACTGTGTGAACAATGTTGAAGTCAGACGAAAAGCACTAGTCAAGATAGGAAAGTCGATTGATGAAGTCGTGAATGTTAGTGGAGTGAGGTGGTTTGGACGTGTGTTACACATGCTGAACCACCACCTACCTCAACGTGTCGTGCTAGGGGACGTTGTACTAGGTTGGAAGAGACTTCATGGTAGCCAGACCAAGACGTGGCACCATTCGATAAAGTCTCTGATTGTTGATCTCAGTCATATGGGAAGATGTAGACTACCTAGATGGGATCCTTGAGATAAAATCAGTGGTTGAAGAATGACTCTTGATGAAATGGTTACAATTCTGCCACACTGGCCCCCACATGTTTTCACTGCTTCACACATAATGCTTGAATATTTGCACTAATGATTATCGTTAAATTTCTTGTTCTCTCTCACACAACCTCGTCCACTTTGATATCACTCTCTTTCTATCAATCTCTTCTTTGCATGCTACTATATCAAGTGTAACAATTTGAACGAATGGAGTTGTGTGCGAGTTGCTATGTTGATTTCATCTGTCTATCTCAGAAAACGCAACACCACATAAATGATTTTAAATTTCTAAACTTATCAAGGGAATGATTGTCACTAGTTGCTCATTGATGAATGTTAAAGGTGACGTTATAATCCACCTATGAAATAGTAAATTGTGTTCAAGCTGTCTACTGGAGTCTTTTGCTGTATCATAGTCCAGTAAACACGTTAAATATCTAATGAGCTGCAATGTTAATGGCGTGTTTTCATCAAAGTAAGCATTTGTTGATATACACATGTAAACTTGGTCAAAATAACAAAATTATTTTACAAACTCTTATGGGTACATAATGTTTTTATCATATCTCAGTTGTTGTTTTTTTTTCGATTTCGCAATTAAATTTAATTTTCGATTACTGCTTTGTTTTATTATTATATAGGTAAGTTTTTATAGCCTAGAGGATGTTTATAAACTGTTTTGTTCTGTTTTATTTTTCAACGATGAATTATGCACTCTGGTTAAGTGTTGAGCGGTTTATCAATTAAATCAGTCTATTGTAAGACGTTAAACAAAAGATATTAAATCTAGTTTAAGTAGATGAAAACAAATTGAAACACTGTAATAAAATATATCTATTCAAAGTGTTCCACTTTAAAGGTGACTCAGTTACGGGAAATCAAATAAAGGAAACAATAGAGGCCGTTGTAATAATGGTGATTATGATGCTGTCAAGTTACTCAATTATTCAACTGGTAATAATTTCTTTCAAAAATGCCTCGGCACTCATTGGATATTTGAACGTGACTCTTAGCAGAAAGTATCGTAAATGCCTATCACACAATCAAGTAGTATTATTTACTGGTTGACATTTTTAGCACAATTTGTTATTCATAATCACTTTAAGTTGTTATTCATTATGAACTGACATCAGTTAAGGAACCATTGTAAACCTGGAAGCACTGAACGGCTGTTTCGTTCTAGTATGAGAGTCCTCGGTAGTGTACATTCATGACCCTGCCAAGGAACATATCAAGATATTCACAAGACTTGCTGATCTAGTTCTGCTGTTTTTTATTCTCTGACTTAATAGGTAGTAAAATATTCCACTTTTACAGACCTAGCATTATGTCATTCCGATTCTTTCTAATAAGAGAACTTAAATGGGAGTATCCTCTATCATAGTGCCCAAATTATACTCTTATACTCAGGTATCATAGAGGCAAATCCGCGCATAACTTTAAGATTTTAGAGTTAGGATTTAAAATCACTCACTTTTCAGCATGTCTAGATTAAGGTTCATGGAAAAAGCATTGATATTGACTCATGAAATCACGAATTCGAATTCTTATCCAAAGTGGTATGTTACTTGAGGAGTTTACTAATCTTTATGTTTAAACTTCCTATTTAGGGTTGTCGTGGCAAACCAGCAGGAGAGTGTAGATGATATGGCTCATGATGGCATGGGCTCATCGATGGATTTTCACAAAGCGAACTAACTATCAAACTTCTATAATGGTGGTATGTGACTTTCCTCTCCAGCAGATATCCTTTGGACTTTGCGGTCCATACACTAACCCTTCTTTCTTAGGTACCTCAAAGAGAACTAGCCTTCCACGGTGTGGGCAGTCAGGAAGCGTCAACCGTCCTCATAGCTTTGTCAGCACTCAAGTTCCCACAAGTCATTATTAACCTTCCACATTTTGTCTTCTAATCTTCCTTCACTTCTCTCTTTGCTTTTTCCTATGTCATCTTTAATTATTTTCAGCTCTGTAGCTCTTGATAACGACTTGAGTTCACGGAACAACATCCTTGGTCTTCTAGAACCGCACTCCAGATTTTATATTGCAGTTTTCTATAGTTGCACCCAATTTGGAATTGAACAACAAGCCTTGCTGGCCAAAATTCTGACATCTCGTGCCATAGAAGTGTACTGTACTTGTGAGACACTCACATAGGGTTATTCACTTGACCTCACCCGGCCAATATGGTGGATCCGTAAAATTCACCCTTGGAGCTCCTGGAGCTTCGATGGCTATTTTTCACAATCTTGCAGGTGTGTAAGTATATCATTAGGTGTTGAGGCAGCAAGTGCACGGCTTTACTGGATCCCAGTTGATAGTCGCTTATACGCTCCCTGGCTATAGGGTGTAGTGTGAACTAAAAAGAAGGGGAAAATCACTCACTGTTGTCTATTTATAATTTCTGCACCGACTAACTGCAGTTTTGAAGAAGTGAAAGATAACTTCTACCAAAGACTGCCTGATATCAGACTAAAAAACAACTGTTCAGATGTGGTTTTTGTAGCAGGTGCTTACAATGGACAAATGGGTACGGTAAGTGGGATGATCAGAGAGGTAATTAAATGGTATTTTCGGAATTCTAGTCAAATAAACACCGACTGCCTGTTTCAAGTGTATTTGGACAACCTCCTATCATTGGCCAGCAGGAACTTCAAAATTGAAGCAGTACATTGTCTGACGTGGCATCTACGGACCTCAACTCAAGGACGGACTGATGCATACAGTCTGTGGGGGATTGTGAATACTTTTGAAACATGTATTTTTACTTTTGATCACTCGTTGTTTGGAGCATACGCATATCGTTGTCTGAATAAAAGCGGGAAGTCTGGAGCAGCGAGATCATTACGAGAACATCTTCTCAGTGAAAATACTGAGGGTGTTTCAGTAAGGAAACTGATTAGACCCTTATGTGAACAAAACAACACCATTTATGCAGAAGAAGTCTGGTACCATCTGCAGTCTGCTGCTGACATAACAGCTTTACAGACGATAGCTGACTCTCAGAATGTGGTTACAAAGAGTCAATGGTTGTCAGTAGCTTCTGTTAATTTAATGAGTGCATATGAACACATTCTTCTTGGCTCTAAGCGTAATGAGGACTGGATCCAGCTCAAATGTAGACTGACGAAGAGTCTACGCAATAACTGTGAACACTGGAGGATAAAGAGATGGAAACGCCAGTGGCGATAAGAGACTGACTGATAAAAGCAGCGCAGAAACTCGCACACAGGTGTTAGTCTTAGGGTCAGTGTGGCAGAATTTTAACCATTTCATCAAGAGTCATTCTTCAACCACTGATTCTTATCATCTCAAGAATCCCATCTAGGTAGTCTACATCTTCCCATATGACTGAGATCAACAGTCAGAGACTTTATCGAATGGTGCCACGTCTTGATCTGGCTACCATGAAGTCTCTTCCAACCTAGTACAACGTCCCCTAGCACGACACGTTGAGGTAGGTGGTGGTTCAGCATGTGTGACACACGTCCAAACCATCTCACTCCACTAACATTCACGACTTCATCAATCGACTTTCCTATCTTGACTAGTGCTTTTCGTCTGACTTCAACATTGTTCACACAGTAATTCCACCAAAAAATGGGAGAAATACTACGAAGACACGTGTGATCAGAACCCTGTAGCCGCTTTATGTCTCCCACTTTCAACGGCCATCTCTCACAGACGTGTGGCTGGACAGAACTGACTGCATTGCAGTATACTTGTTGTTTGATAGGTAGTCAGATATCTTGCCAGTCGGTACCACAGACAACAGGTGTATGAGAGGAGAGGAAATGGAAAAATTAGAGTCACTCAAAATATTCATGCTGTAGAAGACATCTAAGAGAGAATACATCTACGCCACTGGAACTGATTTAGAACAATGTCGTCTCGGGGACTTAATCCAGGTAGTCTATACCTCTGTAAATTATTCGAAACAAACAGTCAGGGATTTTATGGATACAACAGCAAAATCATCCTTCTGAATTACAAATATTCTCCATCATTTCAATACTGAAAATCATTCTGGTATGATTTTTTTTATCTACGCATGCTGCATTCCCTCGATGCAATTGAACTTATCCGTTGAAGCAACCAAAGCTACGCTATTCAGTCCGAAGATTACTCTTTTCAATTTATGCTTCAGTGATAAGGAAACATTCAAACTAAGCTTGGAAATATTCATTACTAGGTCTTTAAATAAGCAATTTAAGCGTTTAAGGTAGACTTTTTCTCCGCTTCAGTAGAATTTTCTTAACTAAAGAATTATTTGGAAGTAGTATTCATCATGAAGTGATATCAGTTGGGGAAACATTGAAAGTCTGGGAGCACTGGACAGCTGTTTCGTCCTAGTATGGGACTACTCAACAGTACGCACCAGATGGATATCATGAAGCTCTAATCAGAAGCCGTGACCTGTGCAGTCAACCAGTCGGAAGTGAAGTCAATGCTAACTGAAGACCTTGGGTGACAGTCATGCTATGTCATGAATTGACAAAGTTGGAAATTGTGAACCACTGAAAACCGACCCAGTGAATGAATGGTTAACGCGTTCGCCGTGAAGCCTGAAGGTCCTGGGTTCGATCCTCACCCGGGTTGTGGGTGTGTACTGCTGAGGAGTCCCATGCTAGAATGAAACAGCTGTCCAGTGCTCCCAGATTTCCAATGGTTCCCCAACTGATGTCAGTCCATGATGAATACTACTTCTAAATTAAAAATCCCTATTCATCTCAAAAATACATTAAAGAATTATTATCAGTTTGATTATTTGAGATTGACGTTGTTTTATCAGACTTGTGTTAATGATATTAGGTGATGATTGGAGATGAAATGAAAATCAGAGTCACGGCAGGATTCGAACCAGCGACCTCCGAGTTACCGATGCGGCTCTCTATCAGCTGAGTTATTCTCATTTGAGTATGAATGATGTATAACAATGATAAAGAAATTAATTTTTGTTGAAAACAACTGATAAAATGAACTTACATCAAGTAAAGTGAATTCATCGGTATTTGGATTTCTTATTATAACTCCACTATCTAACTGTAAATTCATCAATCCATCACATGAACATAAACGTCCAGTTAAGCGAGTTTCATCCAAAAGTGTAACTGTAACTGGTTTACCAATGACTGCAGCAGGAAAAATAGCTAATAATGAAGAATGCAAGCGATCACGATTACGCCATGCTTTAGCAGCATCATTATCGTCTAATACTGCCTAGATGATTCATTCAAGAAAGTAAAAGAAAATGTTTCAATGTTCATCTCCATATAATATATGACAAATATATCAATTTCACGAGATAGTGATAACCGAACCAAACTCTCTCGCGAGCGCACACAGCATCCACGTGCACATTAATGCGCCAGGTAATGATCCAGACGTAATTGTATGAGAGTTAGTGGTAGAAAGCGGCCTTAATCGAAATTAGCAGTCTAAGTCATCAGCCGCTACGGTAGAAGTTTTGGATTCCAACCCTGTTTAGGGTTACTGTGGGCAGAGAAAACCTTATTGGACAAATCTGTCCCTCAGCTAACCAATAAAAATAAGCATCCAACTTCTGACCCAGCGCCTTTATTTTCTGAGGAAAAACGGTGTATGAATAATATATCTTTAGTCAAATAAAGCTGTCTTCCTTCTAGTCACAAGTTGGTCTCTGTCTTCTGATTTTTGTGGCTCAGTGAATTGTCAAGTCTGAGGGAGAACAGTGGCTATTCGTATCCAGTCTAAGTATCTCATTGAGTTAGCAGCGTTCTCGTATTATTCTATCAGTCACTTCCACTCGTTCACTTCAGTCAGTGATGCTACCCGGCTGCTCAAACCTCGGTAGGTGGAGGCAATAATGATAGATAAATGTGACTTAACAGCCCAAAATGCAGTGACAATATAAGTCACACCTACTGTGAAGACTTATGATACAATCCAGCAGCCTAGGATGTAACAGGAGAATGGGACTCATTACCAATGATCCAACAGTTAGCTATAATGGGTCTACGTCAACCATTCACAAGAAATCACATATATTACGTCACGACTAACAGCCGAATTCACATACTAACACTAAAACAAATAGCCTAACATCCGAAAATAGATAAACAGATAAATCAACGTAGAACCTGGCACAAAAGTGCATCAGCCCAGCTTGTCACACTTCGCAGCAGTACACAACGAAGAAGTGTATGGCAAAATTGACATTACGGTAAACAAAAGTGTATGAGAGTTGGGAAAATATAGAGATGAGGGTTAATGGAAAGTGTTGAAAACTTCGAAAATGACAAAGTGTTTACATTCAAGCTATTGTGACCGATTTTTGAGCCACACTGCAGTCTCCATCCACAGATTCCTATTGCCTTGAGGATCCCAGCGAAGCAGCTCACACGGTTCAAATCAACTCAGACTTCATATACTTATGTCACTTCTTGGTCTAAGCACTTAATTTTCTTTCAAACTAGCCTTAATTCAGTTGACATTGCACGTCGAGATAGACAGTGATTCCGCATCCACAACATATATCTAAATCACCTCATTTGCTGAGGGTTCACAACCCCATCGACTGACTGGCTTAATACCTTTCGCCTAACCTCAAAATCGTCCAAACAGCGATTCCACAGTAGATGATTAATCACGCAAAGATACATACAGTCGGAAACCTGCAACATCTTCATATCATGTATTTTCAGCACTGAAGTCCTACAGCCACATAACAGGACAGAGAAGAATGCATTGTAGTATTCTCATCCTTTACTGTATGAAGCTATTTCTCGTTGGTCTAGACACTTGTAAATATCAAACCTCAGAAAACACCAAAGAACCACCATTCTCATCTTGAGCTAACAATCCTTTTCATCATTTCACGTACTTGACTTCCAGTGGGCCATGGATTCGAACACCGCTCCACCTACCAAGGTTTGAGCACCCAGGTGGTATCAACAAGTTTCACACAAAAGGTTTGACTTGAAGCCTACCACATGAACATGCACGTGGTGGCCAAGTGCATTTCCATTAATCTTTTTTCGCTCCGATAGGTAGTTCGATACCTCGGCAGCATCAGAAACGATGTAGGTTGCCAAATGGGTCTTCTGTATCCGACCCCACAATATGTTAGTAACGAACCCATTAGGACTGATGAAACGCCCCAAGTAAATAAAGTGTTGCACAACAGCTGTTGGATTATTCAAAATATTATGTAGATTAACAGTTATACTTTTGAGAAATCTTTTTTCTAAATGAGTCAATATCATCGTAAGGCCTCGGATTATTGCATAGCGGTCTAGCTTGTCACACCTCGTATCGAAACTTCCAGACAAAAGGTGGTAAGGTGAAAAATAGGAGAAAATGCGACCAAAATTGTGTGAAGTTGTAAGAAAAGAGAAAGAGGTTATTAAGCAATCAGTGAATGTGGTATGAGAATGAAGATATAGATAAGGTGAGAGATCGATTCTGAGATATATCGCCTAGAGTCTTAAGACAATGATTACAGTTGTCACACTGACCCCAGTTGGGAAGTTTAGATTCCCCTACATAGCTCAGATTGGCAGTCAAAAGCTTCATGAACTGATGTCACTTCTCAGTCTGACCACCTTTGATGTTTTTTCGGTCTAAATGTAATTCAGCTAATATTGCATGACAGGGCACATGGTTACTAAGTATATATCATCTTAAATGACACACCGAATAGGAAGTGTAAACACACCATAACAACTTACACAAATCAGTTCCCCTGCGCCGTTTTGATCAATAAGCTTAGATCAGTACTGAGAAAGTCAGTACAATATCACATCCAAGAACAAACAATAGTATTGAGTCAAGAAATATTCATTACCCGAATAGTTCAGCAGCAACAGTAGATAAGTGATGTACTCACTCGCCCAGGTTATGATCTTTTCGGTGGAACTATAAAGCTACACAACTTGTACGTGAGTTTGAGTCATGCTGAGCTACTCATTACATCATTGAAAGAAACCGAAATGTTTTAAATCTTAGGGTGTAGACAGCTAGAAGTAAGGGGGATTCTCTCACCCTGCTGCAATTTTTAGGTTTTATCCTAGAATATTCAATGGCCTCCACTGAAACAGAACAAAGCAATTTTGTGTAAAATGTCACCTTTTGAATTATTTAAAAAGTATTTCATATATGAGAAATCAATTTGATATCCACTCGCTTCTGAGCAAAGACTTTCCATTGATATGATAGCCTTTCGATTCCATTGACGCTTTTGATTAAGTCAACAGGTCAACAATATATGAAAATATCTTAGAGAAGGAAAGTAACCCATATGAGATCAATACGTGAATCATGCGATATGGTATGAAGAACACATTTTGTGTATCACATGTGGAATTCAGTACTAAACAATTATCAACAAAAGTTTTGCTATATAGTACAATCCATTCAATATATTGAATGTATACTCCAATGATCATGTGTTTACTGCGCGGAAACTACAATATGGACTGTACTACTCACCTATTTCAATGGAAAATCACGTTAAAAAATCAATACAGAGAGATCTGATAAACTGTACTAAGCTGAAAGTATGATATTGCTAAGAAAATTTTACAGAAAGCAAAAAATCAATAAATAAGTCATATAAGCAGGCACTAGTTCTAATTTACTATTAGGAAAAACAAAAAAATTTCAGAGGAAAGAATTTTCATCAAAATTTGGTCAAACTCAATACATAAGTACAGGATACATATATATTGGTTGTGTTGCATTCTCGGAGCTGAGGGTTTTAATCATGAAGCTTACATTGTCTTTCTAGACCTTTCTGACCTAGCAGAATCCCATCGTTAACCATTCAATACATCGCCCTGATGAGGACAAAATAATGCATTTCCACTGGCAATAGTTATGGATTCCTCGTTTTCAAAACAAAAGACTCACTAATAGTAAGACTTTATTTTCTGAAGACTACCAGAGTAAATTATTCAGTCACTGTAATATGTTAGAGAGATAAATTTCAACGGTGCAGTCCATGTTATGCATCACGATGTTCTGACCAACCTTCACTTTCACATTTTCATCTACAACAAAAGGCAACTTGTCCATTGTCCCTGTGTAATCCATTTATTCCACGTACCATTATTTAATGGACTAAATATTTCATTATTCGTAGATGAACGCATTTAGTAATCATGAAGCAAAATGTGCGGTTCCCAATAGACAGAAATAGTTACATAATTCCAACTTTCCTTTCATAAAGTGTAATTTTGGTGGATAATGAATACAAATTTCTTTATTTTAAAAGATTCCCAAATAAAAAGAAGGCTTGACAGGAAGCATTGACAAAACTATAAATGAAAACTTAGACCGCGGATCAAATTTTCGATTCACCTTCAATCATCACCCAGTATAAATGATAGTCTGCCAAACCATGGCTATTTCAGATAGTTAAAATGATAACCAGTATGATCCTTCCTCTCTCTAATTCAGTTAGATTTCCATTGGGATGAGAAGTCTTGACTAGATAGACAGTGGTAGTAGGGCAAAACCTCGCCTTGTGATTGAAGTGAAACAAGAATCTGGTCAGCTGTCGGACCTCGCAACTCAGTTGGCAGACCACCGGGCAGAAAACAGGGTGATCACTGGTTCGAATCCAGCAGCAGTACAAATATTCACTTCACCTTCACTCATCACCAAGTATAAATACTAGTCTGCCAAACCACGTTTATCTCAGATAGTCAAAATGGTACGACTGTAAATTCTACTAAATGCCTGGTAATTTGAGTGCAACTATAATTTGTCACCACTTAATGTTACCAGGAAAATGAGTGAGACCAGTGAATTTTAATACCGTATTCCCAGTGCCAAACCAACTTCGTAATCAACAAAAAAGCATCAGTTTTTGGGATCTGAGCGCTTAGAAACACGGTTTCCAGTGATAACTTAGACGCCCCATTGACGATTGAAATTAGGAGAAAATCAGGATTTGAATCAGTAACCACAGAGTTACTAGTAAAGTGTTCGACTGAGTGAGCTTACAAGATCCAGCTACTCTTATACGATCAACTGTTGTATCCCATTGTCATGAGACCGAGAGATATACAAAATCAATCATCCTTTCCGTCTAGTAGATAAGTATGATAAGAATATGTCGTCCAGTCTTACAAGTAACAAACGACAGTCCGATGGGAATACACAGTCAATAAAGAACATGACATCACTACCTATTAGTCCAAGCTGTCAAATTCCCCATCAGAACATCAAAATGGAAGTCAACTAGAAACAAGTTAACAAATCGATTTCGAAACTTAAACAGAAACATATCACTTTTAGTTGCATTATTCACACCAACATAGAAAGAAGCGGATAGAAAAAGAGCAATACTAAGGTAGATAAAAGTGTATGAAATAAGAGAGAATAAATATAAATAAATGCCAATGAAACGTTTGGAATTTTGAAGAGTTGATACACCTGCACCATCGTCACTCATTTTAAGTCATATCATAATTTTAAAAAATGCCTAGAAAATCGAGGACGTCAGTCAAGTAGACTACATCTTGATGCACAGTTTCCCCGACAGTTATTCTACAGGAACTGGAGCCCTGTCTTGGTCTGGTCACTTCCAGCTTTCAAATTAGTTGTGCTTCATTTAATAAAATCCAGGCAGGCGATAGTCAAGAATATGTAACATATACCCAGGTCACTTCAGCTGCTACAAACATACAACCTCGTCGACTGGATTACCTCCGTTGTCTAGAACTCTACGCCAATCCTTGACACAGCTCATATAGTACTTCCACCAAACAAAAGCCTACAGCCTTTTCATGTCTTTTACTTTCAACGATCGTGTCTCAAAAACATAAAACAGAACAGAAAAAACCGCTGTGCAGTGTAATCGTTTTTTATAAGTAGTTGGATATCTGTAGGACACCAGAAATGAAGTAAGTCGGCATGTACCAAACCGACCTTTTGTACCCAAGCTGAGATTTCATTTGCAACCAACCAATTAGGACTGATGTAACTACCCAAGTACGTGACCAATGCACGTCACTATTTTGCATGCTGTTTTAAAGTGGGAGTTTGTCAACATCAGTACTGAAGACATTCTGAAGATCTATCATTTTGTCAGCATCAACCAGGTTCCCTCGAGGGATTAAGTCAACTCCCGAGAAGTTGATGTAAGCAGAAATGACGACAATGAATACTTTAGGAAACGCCGCTGTTTGTCGTCAAATCAAATGACAACAGTCTATAAGCCCTTGTAAAACGACTGTACGTGCTCGGGTAAACACGCGTAATTGGCATAATATACATGCTCGACGCAGCCTTCACAGTCAGCTACTATAACAGGACCTCTTGATAGATGCAGTGGGATGACATCTTCAGGTAAAGGAATATAGCAAGACAAAAGGATAGCAAATATCATTTACAAACAAACACATACACACATAACTATACAATACACACTTTCAATAATTAGGAGAATAATTCAACAAGCTTTGAACTGAGTGTTTTACTGGTCAAATTGTGATAACAATAAAATAAAATAGTAACAGAAGGATTGATTCAACTAAAGAGCTTACAAATACATTCACAAGAGAATGAAAAATGCTTGAAATCAACTAACTGATCAATTGATATTAATAAATAAATAAATGTACACAGGAAGGCAGTGAATACAAATTGGGTCAGAAAATCTGGATCTTAAAGGTCGCTAGTTCAAATCTTATTACGGCCCAAATTTGTATTTCACCTTCAATCACTACCCAGTAACAATAATGAAGTGTTTTACAAAAATAAAACTGAAAGACACATTACATACATAAAGAAAAATAAATAATCTTAGACAACTTCAGTTTGATTATCATTTGAGTCTAATAAATTCGTTTGATCATGATTCACGTTGCCATGACTGTCATCTTGACGTTGTCTTGATCGATAAAGACAGAACTGAAACAGTATCTAAAGTAAATTAAGTTTGACAATAATAATGAAGTTAGATTTCAAAGAAGTGAGGCTAACAAACATGTGAAAACAATTGATGATTTTCCGTATATATATATATATATATATTATATATATATATATATATATATATATATATATATATCGTTCATTACCCTGAAACCAGTGTGGAGATCTTCTGCACTCAGCATATGGAACAAGATACGGATTTTCAACACCAATTCAGTCAAGTCAGTGCTTCTGTATGGTTCAGAGACTTGGCGCGTTACGAAAGGCATTTCCAATAAACTACAGACATTCATCAACAACTGCTTACGCTGGCTCGCTACTGAAGATCAGATGGATTGCCAGAAAGAATGAGCAACAAGGAGCTCTGGGAACGAACCAACCAAGAACCTATCACTCAACAAATATGCACTGGAAGGAAGTGGAGATGGATTGGGCATACACTGAGAAGGCCGACTGGGGACATCACGCGTCAGGCCCTCGAGTGGAACTCAGATGGGAAACGACGAGTTGGGCATCCGAGGGTGACATGGAGGAGATCGTGCGAGGAGGAAATGAGAGCTTCTGGGCTGTCATGAGCCAGGTTCAAAAGATTTCAGAGGACAGAGTTCACTGGAGACGTGCTACTGAAGCCCTATGTTCCATTAGGAACCCAAAGACTAATAATATATATATATATATATATATATATATATATATATATGTTGTAAATGTATATACCATAGAGAAATATCAGAATGCAGGTAAAATTTAAAGTCAATTGGACGTGTGTTAAGGTGAGGCAAAAACATCTTCAACTGGATAACATTTAGGGTCATACCAAACACTGCACAAACAAACACGTAGTATTTGAACATGTTTCACTTTATGTTGTTATGATACATGTAATTTCTCATTGTTATACAGGGCCAAAGCGCTCGACCACTGCTACTGGGAGATGGGCTCCTATGTACTATTATATTATTATTATTGTTTGTCCCTTAGGTTCCTAGTGGAACACAAGGCTTCAGTAGCACGTCTCCATTGCACTTTGTTCTCTGCAGTTTCTCTGTAAAGTTGTTGTACTGCGACGTTCTTGATCTTTTGAATAAATACTGTAGGCAAATAATTTTGTGCGTCGTTGGGTTGTTAATAATATAGTTGGAGATTTGACCAGTGTATGTTGACTTCCTGTACACTTGAGTTTCCAATTTTTCAGTGTTGATTCTACTGACTAAAACATCCACGAATGGCAGTCTATTGTTCGAATCCTTCTCCACTGTGAACTTGATGTCATTGAAAACGTTGTTGATCAAACAATATTTTCTAATTCATCCTCTTTAATCATAACATAAGTATCGTAAACAAAGCGTATGATAGCTTTTAGTCTCTGCATTATTGCTGTTGCAGTAAATCCCATTAGAGTTCCCTTCATCTGCTTGTATATTCTCCCATTAAATCGGAAATGTTATCAGATGAAGATCAACGAGTCCCATCACTGACTGCCTGACATAACCGACGCAGAACCTTGCACACAAATCCATTGGCTCAAGTTGCCACACTTTACAGTAATATATAAATAACAAGTTGAAAGAAAAAGAGTGATATCAAAGTGAACAAAGTTATGTTACAGAATAAATAATTTGAAGATAAAGGTTAGTGCGAATATTTAAGCTTTACAAGACGTCAAAGTGAATGCGTCTGCACCACTGCGATCGATTTTCAGCAATAACCAAGTATCTAAAATAGATCTTCGTCTCTCCAAGATCTTTAGCGCAAGTGCATTTCATTTACTTCCCTTTAGGTCACAAAGACAACGGCGAGTTTTACTATTCCTTAAAGTTCTCACTGCACCCTTCAGTCGGACAGCACATAAGGGAGTATCAACTGGGATCCAGTTAAGCGATGCACTTGCTTCATAGTACTTAGTGCTTTACCTATACACTGTAAGATCGAGAAAAATAGCCATCGAATCTCCAGGAACTCCAAGAGTGAATTTTAAGGATCCATCATATTGGCCGGGTGAGGTCGAGGAAATAACCAAACACGGGTCCTATATGCGGGTTTCACAAATATAGCACATTTTCATGGCCCAAGATGCTAGAGTTTCAGCTGTGAAGCTTGTTGGCCGATTTGAAGGAGGGTACGGACATTGAAAGCTCTAATATGTAGTCTACAGTGATGTCCAACCAGACCTATCAGGCTGCTCCGTGCTCTTAAATCATTGTCAAGAGCTACGGAGCTGAAAAAGTTAAAGGTGACGAAGGAATATTGGCCGAAAGAAGTGACGAAAGATTAGAAGGTAAGGATGTGGAAGGTAAACAATGATTTCAGGGAACTTGAGTGTTGACAGAGTTGTGGAGGTGATTGGTACCTCCCAATTACCCACACCATGGAAAGCTAGTTTTCCTAGTGCCACCTGAAAAATGAAGGTTAATAGGTGACGTCACATACCAAGAAATATCTGCTGAACAGGTCAGTCACACATCGCTTTTTTAGAATCTGGATGGTTTGGTTTGTTTTGTGAACCCATACTACCGGAAACGATATGCCTCAGAGTAAAGAAAAGTGTACTGTTTTCAAAACAGATCTTTCCCAATCCACTTTCTAATAGGAAAGAAAGCATGAACATGGTACCGCTGACCACTTTCGAGGAACATCTTACTGCTGTCACACCCCAGCCATCCAGCAGTAGGACTTCGATCATCGACCCTCATTATAGCCTAGCAATTTACATCATAATGGTAACTGATTTTTGTCTTACCACTACCAATTTACCTTTCTGGTATGGTGATGTGATGTGAGCTAATTATACAAACAGATGTAAATAGTATATGGCATGATATCCCCCGGAGAAATAAGTAAAGCTGTCATTCGGTTGGTAGAGATTCTGACGATGAAAACGAGAAACATAGGAAGGAAATACAGAAGATAAGTGTCGTAGCAATGAAATTTAAAGGCCGACTCATCTCGGATGTAGAATGCACAGACTATTTGCATGAAATGTGTTCAACGTAGTGTCTTCATATTTTACCAAGATTTAATGCAATTTCTCGATGAACTATCTCATCAGTCGTCAACTGTGTTCTTGTTACAGTAAGACTTCAAGAGAATAAGTGTCCCACCAGCATATCTTGTTGGGTCATAGTGATATGACAACCCAAGCACCACGCAAAGTAGCAGCCATCACAATCAGGAGGACATAATATACACTAAAATCAATAAAAGGTGAAATATTTAAAGTGTACAACGGTAAATGAACTCACGAACATATCTAATAAAACCACTCCAAAACTCCCAATTATCCATGGTACAGCTCGAATTAAGTAGTTTCTTTCAGTGGATGATAGAAAGATTTGGGCACCGTAAGACAAATTACCCGTCACAGTCATATAGAACATGAATAATGAAAGACCTACAGTAGATTTACGTTTCCACTAGAATATATACAGAAAGAAAAAATCAAGTGCTGGAAAGTAAGTCAGCGAAAAAAAAAACACTTAACTGTGCAATAAATGACATTTAGGCGAAACTCGATTACATAGTGTCGAACCATAAAGTTATGTTCCATTGGTTAAAATCTTCAACTTTTAACCTGTAGTTCATGATTTTGCACTTAGGTGCATATACTAATGCTGATTGTTTGCTAAAAGACGTTATTCCATGACTGAGGGAAATTTTCAGTTACACGTATCCATATTCAGTTGAACAAGACTATTCAATGGTTTATCAACATGTTCATACTGTGAAAACTTACAGGTGTTTTATCCTCCCCCCATCCTCTCTGGTCATCATTATTAATTAGGACTACCAACAAATTCATTCTGGTTCCTCTTGTTTGATTCTGACTCTCTGAGTACAACTTGCTAGGAGAGTCAAAAAAAATAGCGGAAGTGAGCATCATGATGTTTCCTGCATTATGATTAATTGACAGGTTCGGAATCGTATTATTTTAGTCTACCTTTGGATAGCATCACATTCCCAGTAATAGTGACTATCACTAGTTGATAAAACAATGATTACATGAATTTATGCGATAATTTTATACGGTGGTTTTTTGCATCCAATGGCTGAGAAGAAAAAACGTTTATTGGTTATGCATTGTTCAGGAGTCCAAACCAGGACGAAGCAGCTGTCCAGTGCTCTTAATTTTTCAGTAGTTCTCTAACTGCTTTCAATTAGTGCTGAAAATGACCTTGATACCAACCAACACCTTCCTTCAAACCACCAATCAAATCGCAAAGAAGGATGTCTAGGATGACATTGATACGTCAGTAATAAAAACCACGTTGAGTGCAGAGAACAAAATACCGAAACTTGATGTACTGTTGATTTTACAGTTTAATTTTAAGTTTTGAGTCTATTATGGTGATCTCGTTAGTTGTGGCTAGTAGAGGAATCTAGGATGCGCGCCCTATCCTATTTGGGACTCGTCAGTTGGATGTACCTGCACTCTAGTGATGTTGTCCCCACTGAGACTCGAACCTCGTACTCATCGCTTCAAACGCCAAATTGTTATGCACTTTGCCACACAGGAACGATAGCCACTTCTTGTACAACGAGTAGTAGTTATTACTATTTATTGATATACTTGTAATTCTCCGTTGTTTTATTGGATCAAATCGTTCGATCTCTATTGGCATATGGGCTCCTATGCGGATGCCTCGATATTGCCTGAGTGTTAATTATGGTAATTTGGTTAGTTGTGGCTAGTAGAGGAATCCAGGACACGCGTTTCGTCCTATTTGTGTTGTATATAAACAAAATCAAACCAACGAAAGATCCACAACTTATAAATGGTTCTTTTTTTAGCTATTTAAAATTATTTTGAGGCAGCATGCGGTTGGAATACAATGTGTTACATTTTTGTCAACTTTTCGAGAGGATTAGCAAGTTGAACACTTGGTGATAGATAACAACAAAACATCATTCTTAACAGATGTGAGTCCATGACACAAATAATTTTGCGTACTACTGATCATCTACGTGAGCTAAATGCAAACCGAGAGTGTATACGAAAAGTTTAATTTATGGGACTCCGTAGGAACCACACCAAGTTCATCATTCTGATGAACTAACAACAGAGTTTAATGAAAGAAGCTAGGCACTCAATAAGACTAATGATAAAATATTAAAACTACAAACCTCATCAAAACAACTTCAGTTGGTGGAGACAACTGAAAGATAGACAAGATAGGCGGTGTTTCATCGGGTCTTGCATACCACTGGAAGCATACGGGTGGTTGACGCTTCCCGGCTGGCCACATTGTAGAAGGCTATTCCTTTTTAAAGCATCCCATAGAGAGAAAATTGTGTGAACACAGAGCCCACGAGGCATCTGATCGAAGCTTGTCACATGCAGCCTTTCGCGGGTTGTTGTTTTGAGGTTTGTTTGTTCTAACTTGAGAGAGGAAAGCCATACCGCCGTCACCGGAAGAGGAGAAGTGTGCTGTTATGCGGGAAGACCTTTTCTACCCCGCCTTCCCATTTGGAAGGAAGCATCATACAAGGGAACGCCCTACTGTTGTCACACCCCATCCAGCCAGCAGTACGACTTGCCCTCCAAGCCCATCAGAGTGTAGTAATTTACATTATAACGGTAACTGCTTTTCGCCTTACCACTATCTAACAAACTTTTTTGGAACGGTAAGACCTCGAGGGAATAAGTGTTTTAGCCAGTGTAGCTCGATGAGCTGTTATGATATGCCAGCCCAACTACCATTCCAAGGTAGCAGCTATTGGCCAAGATAGAGACAACTATAGCGAATTAGATTGTTTTACTGGTAGTTAATATTCACTAAGGGTTCAACTTCACATCATTAAATGATGTGACATATGGATTTAGACGAATTAAACAACTGTTTAACTGCTTCAATCTTCTTTGAAAGCACTACAATCACAATATACCTTCATTGATTGATTTAATTTTCAATGTGTTTAACGAATATCATCTTCGTTTCACAGCGTTTAAAAACGTAAATATTCCATTATTCCATAGCACAGCACTTGCAGGGAAAAATCTAACTAATTTTCCAGTATGGAGTACATATACAGAATGTTCAGGTTTCACGGCGAACGCGTTAGCCATTCAGCCACGAGGTTGAATTTCAACGTCCACAGTTCCCTACTTCTGTCAATTCGTGATATAGCGCGACTATCCACTTCAGCAGACATTCCGTTTCACTTCCGACTGATTGACCCCACAGGTCACGGCTTCTTATTATAATTTCGTCATATCTATTTTGAAACATGTTTCTGATGAGCGCTTTACAGTATTCTACTTTGAAGTTTATGGAGACTGACAAGTAGTCCCATACCAGGAAGAAACAGGTGTCCAGTGTTCACAGGTTTTCAATGTTTCTCCAACTGATCTCCGTCCATGATGAATACTACCTTAAAAAGCCTTAGTTACCAATATTTCTTTCTACATAACCAACTTATTTCTTGGGATTGTCACTCTACCTCATCCTGTTGCGTGATTGTGTGAGGGAGCATGCATGACCATGGCAGAACTATCTTCTGGATTTCCTATTTTGCATTTTACATTTAGAAAGGTTTTTATATCTCGCTCATTCAACAACTATATGAAGACGCCACATGCCAAGTAATCACAATGGGAAGCTCAGTGACACCTTTGAAGTGAAGACAGGAGTAAAACAAGGTTGCCACCTACTATCATCCATCATATTCCTCATTGTGGTCGACTCAACTCGACTGGATCATGCAACAAACTGTGAGGAGCCAGAAGAGGGGGATACGCTGGATGGACCACGGAAAACAACCTACAACATTTGGATTTCGCCGATCATGATTATGTCTAATGTCACACAAACTTCAAGATATACAGGCAAAAACTAACAAGTTGGCAGAAGAGGTGAGGCAGGGCAGCGAAGATGGACTTCAAGTGATGTAGAGAAGACGGGGGTGATGAAGATACCCAACCAACAACAACAATCACCATCAATCGGAGAAAATTAAAGGAAGTTGTCTCTTTCACCTATCTAGCCAGCACTGTTTCAACTACAGTCGGCACACACGAGGACGTCAAAGCCAACCAGGATCGGAAACACAGCAAGACAGGTGTTCATTAGCCTGAACCAGTGTGGAGATCTCCTGAACTCAGCATAAAGAACGAGATCCGGATTTTCAACATCAACTCAGTCAAGTCATGCTCTATGTGATGGTTCAGAGACTTGGCACGTTATGAAAACCACTTCCAACAAACTACAGACATTCATCAACAACTGCCACCTACACACACTCGATACTTAAGATCTGATGGGTTGCCAGAATAATAAGAATAAGCAACAAGGAACTCACTGTGGCTGGCTGGCTGGCACGAACCAATCAAGAACCTATCACTCAACAAATATGCACTGGAAGGAAGTGGAGATGGATTGGGCATGCACTGAGAAGATCGACTGGGGACATTACGCGTCAGGCCAGGTACTCGAGTGGAACCCAGATGGGAAACGACGAGTTGGGCGTCCGAGGCGGAGGTGACATGGAGGAAATAGCGTGAGGGAAAACCGAGAGATTCTGTGTTATCGTGGAGCCAGGTTCAAAAGATTGTAGAGAAGAGAGTGCACTGGAGACGTGCTACTGAACCCCTATGTTCCATTAGGAACTCAAGGGACAAATAAAAAATAATTATTATATCTCGCTAACTTATAATAACTAACCTAAGGTGAATAATACTGTTTTACTGTACGACACATATAGTACAAGAACTACAATGGAATTATACTTTGAAGTGACTATGAGCCGTAAACTGTACTCAAAATGTCATCAGTAAATAATACTATATCACTGTGTACAATAATCAACTAAGTAAATCCAATAGTCTGACTGACAGCTGACTAATTTTAAACATTACACGAATACATTCAGCACTTTGTTAATTCAACACCTATCTTTACATCTTGGATATGAATTATTTATTAATGAGTAATTTGTGCACTAACATACTGATAGTTTAAAAGTAGTATTCATCATGGTGATATCAGTTGGGGAACCATTGAAGTCTAGGAGTACTGGACAGCTGTTTCGTCCTAGTATGGGACTATTCAGCAGTACGCACCAGATGGATATCACGAAGCTCTGATCAGAAGCCGTGACCTGTGCAGTCAACCAGTCGGAAGTGAAGTCGATGCTAACTGAAGACCTTGGGTGACAGTCATGCTATGTCATGAATTGACAAAGTTGGAAATTGTGAACCACTGAAAACCGACTCAGTGAATGAATGGTTAACGCGTTCGCCGTGAAGCCTGAGGTCCTGGGTTCGATCCCACCCGGGTCGTGGGTGTGTACTGCTGAGGAGTCCCATGCTAGAACGAAACAGCTGTCCAGTACTCCTAGACTTCCAATGGTTCCCTAACTGATGTCAGTCCATGATGAATACTACTTCTAAATTAAAAATCCCTATTCATCTCAAAAATACTGGTAATGTGTTCTGTGCACAACGATTTTATTGGTTATACTCAAATAAATATTCGTAACCAATAATAACTCTTTATAATTGCTTCTACAGCTGACCAACAATACTGATATCTGATTTGAATAGTGAGAAAACTATTTTGATCGTATTAAATTCACTGTATTCAATAACATTTCCATCCGCAGTCAACTATGAATCTAATGAGATAACCTGGTTCATGAACCTTTATAGTGCCATAAATTCTGCTAGAATTATTAGTTTTAGGCATTAAATTAAACCATTCAGTTGGTATATCAGATCGGCTGTAGATTTCCTGATTTTATTCATGACCGCGTCTAAAGGCTTCTTGATTTCTTCATATGGTCCCTGTTTGGATATGTTTCTCAATTTTGTTGAAATAATTCAATTTGTCCATAAGTACTGTTGAATAGCCTTTATGAGACTTAACAATTACTACATTATTGTCATTGCATAGATTATTCAGAGGTGAATTTTCAAGTTTGTTCAGTTTCGCTGTCTCTTCTTTTGTCTTTTCAGTGTTAACGCACACTGCGCTCTAACCTGTTCAGCTGTTGCTGCATCCACCGAGCTTAACGCTACTTCTGTGCTAGGTATGATATTTTCTGGTTTTAGATGACCTATTGTCACGTTGAAGTTTAGTCCTGTTTCGAGTACGTTCGTCGCAGTTGAGTTTAAGGTTCTCGAGGAGAGATTGACTACCCATCGTATTTGCAACATTTGAATGGATGACTGTGCATAAGAAATATATACTAATCAAATACACTACACTACTGCAATACGCTACAAATCTGAATGATTCGACAATGGATCTTTTTAAAGAATCATTACAGTCTTCATAGGAAACTCAGTAACTCATAATCAAAATTCACTCAGCAACCTTCTGTACATTTGTGTAGTAGGCAACAAGGGGCACCTATTGTGTGGGGGCTAGTAAAACTACATAGTTTCCTAAGTCTCAATAGGTGGAGCGGGACCCGAATCCATTGGTTGAAAATCAACTCCCTAAGTCAATGAGCCACAGCTTACAATGTAACTCACAGTGTGAATGCACAGTTATATACTGAAAAAGAGATCCTTCAGATTACTTCTACTATTATGAACCTCTTTTGATTAATTTAAATAATTCCACCAAATAATTGTCATTATCCCCGACTTAGTAGCAACACTTATGTCATCTTCACCCACAAGTCCTTACACGTCTTTTCAGTTACTTTTCCTGGACTTGTACTGACCAACACACATAGTGTGTAAATGTGGTTGCATTTCTCAGGTATGAGCAGTTTTCCATTCAGCTCTCATAATTATCTCCACGATCCATCAGTGTTATTATCTACAACTGTCTACATAGAAATATTGGATGACTGATTGAACGGATAATAAAATGCGATGGTCAAATAGATAATCACCCATGAAACTTAAACTATCAGTTTGCTACACGTCGGTGACAGTGGCCACGAAACTTAAAATAAACAGAAATTATAGGAAAATATACTGACCGATAGATTGAGATGTACATAATTTTTCACTGGATGGTGGTAAACCTCACGGATGTCTCGTCCCATATGTCAACAGACAAAGTACACTTTACATAGCCAGTCGCCCTTATACTGGTAACTGCTTCCAACAGCAATAAACGTATACAGTGTGAAGGTGATGACTGGAGTTGGTGGATAACTTGATGCGGGACTGAACTGAAATGTTACCCAGTAGACGCTTAACTTACATCTGAACAGAAATCAGGCTAACCTTCGAGTTTTGTACCTTAGCTGCCAGAGCATTCGACTAGTGTCACAAAGATCTCCTAACGGAAATTTGAAATAACCCAGAATTCTCAGCACCTTTTATCCGAATCATCCACAAATGATACAGAAATCTATTAACCATAACAATCGTAGACAGTAAGAATACAGATTTGTTTGGAATTACCCTAGAGGATGCCCTGGTAACTATGGAAATAGCCGAGAAGGCCTGATCATTTGATCAAAAACTATCTTTACAGCCAGAATACGAAGACCTAAGTTGTTATTTCAGTGGTCGCTAGAGTGACTTTTAGATTCAATTATCTGTGCATACGTTAAATAATTTAGAAGTAACAGTTAACAGAAAAACTTCTATAAATTGAAAAAACTAGACATACATTGCGAAATAATTGTGGTAGTCTGGAAAACAGGTACAAACATGTAGAAATCCATCCAAGAGTATAACCCACTTTAGTGACTACCCCCTAGGGAAAGAAAATAAGAGTGGCGAGATAATATAGCACATGTAGTGAAACATTTAACTCGTGAAATGAGTATGCAGGCAAATATCATACACGCATTAAAATTAAACATTCATTATACTATTTTTAGATATAAAAGTACTCAGGTGTTCCACGTTTATTAAAATAAGAATGACGTTAATAGGATTGTGGTGAACCTAGTGTTCACTATGAAAATGTATATTCATGGTATATATCATGACACTGGAAAACACAATATCAAGTATAAGCAAGCAGGGAACACTGCATACTAGGATGCGAGGGGGAGGATGTTTGCTCACGTGAGCTTGTTGTAAGCTTTAATATTTTTATCATTGTTGACGATAATTTTCAGAAATAAAGTGTGCTGCTCGGTAGAACCCCTCTTCAATTGGAGTAGTAGCCTTTGGACCAGATGAAGATAGCGTGGCCTGAAGTGTTTCAGAAGGAGGGTATCATCAGGGGCTTCCTGTAGAACCTATAAGCTGTAGCGAAGATGGTCGTACTGGGAACGCTGCTCCAGAGTCGAATGAAAGTGATATGCGACAGTATGAAAAGTGCAGATAAGATGGCCCTGAGGCAGACTGTGCTGAAATGGCTGGTGGAAGAGATTACAGTATAGTAGATACAAAGCAGCAATGGGCAGTTCCAGAGTATGAAGTTGGAACCGGATAGAGACCCACTGATGCTAACCAATATATTACATCGACTACTTCCTACGTTGAACAAAAAGTCTCAAGAGCAGCTATTAGTGTGTTCCAAACACAATCTTCCAGAAGTTACATCTTGTTACTCCAGTGAGAGTAATTCAAGCGAAGTACCATTGGGTAGCGTATGTTCATTTGGAGAATTATAATCGATAATGATAAAGATATTAAACTTGACAATAAGCTCACATAATCGAAAATCCAATTTTTCGGTATCCTAGTGAACGGAGTTTTTCTCTCCATATTTTTATTCCATATTGTATGTTCTTTCTTGCTAAATCTTCACCATACGATCGTTACCATTATTCTGTTTCCTGATTTCGCACTATGCACTACTGATATCCATTCTCATATTTTCTTGGGTGACAACCATAGGAGAACCAGTTCGATTAATATCATCTACAAGATACTTTGGGCCATAGTTATCTGACGACTAACTGAAGCTCGAGAACACCAGAATCAAGAAGATTAGACAGGTTTCAGACCTGGTTGAGGGTGTCTCCATTAGATTATCACCCTTCGACAGGTTTCGGAACACAAACATACGTACTAGCCGCCAATAATTACCATATTTCTTGATTTGAAGATGACATTCCACTCTGTAGACCGTGGGGTGTTATGGCAATTTCTGACTGTGAAGGAAATTCCGAGCAAGTGTACAACTATGCTGGTAAGTGGGTATTGTGATTCGGTGGCCAAGTGAAAAACGCCGTCGCGTTTGAAACGACCGGTCCCGGGTTCAAGTTCTGATGGAAACAACATCACTCACTGGAAGATATGTACATCCAGCTGACGGGTACCAAATAGGAGGAAACAAGGGTCCTAGATTCCACTGCTAGCTACTATCCACCATTACCGAGTATATAATGCTCATCAAAGCTCCCAACTGGAATTCATGCAGACATGTAAGGGTTTATGGAGAGTTGTCAACAGAATAGATGACAACTAGTGGTATCCACCAGGGATGTCCACTATCACCGTCCTTGCTCAACTACGTCATACATATAGTAGTAGACATAATTGAAATATCTCTAACTTCACAGGGATTGACCTTTTCCAGGGGAGTACCTGATTGGCTTGGAGTATGCAGATGACACTGTCCTGTTAGGCAAAGACGCTGAGAAAAGGTAGCATCTTCTGAACACTCTGAGCAGAAATCTGAGTATGTTTGGAACGCATTCTGCTCCTGTCGAATGTAAGGTGATGCTTCGGAACTGATCTGCAGCCACTGGCCTAAAGATCGTGAGTCAAGAGGTTGAGTGTGTTGACCACTTTACAAACTTGAGAGCTGCATCTGTCCGAACGGATGGGTTGCTGACAAAACCTCGGCTCGGATACGAAAGAGCTGTTTGACACTCGCCAAATTGCGTCACCTATGGCACCGACTGGCAAGATATCCCGTTACCCATTAGATGACCAGTATACTGCACTGCAGTCCATCCTACCCTGTTATACGACTGTGAGACATAGCCGTTGAAAGGAGAAGATATGAAGAGGTTATAGGTATGTGACCATAGGTATCTTCATAGCATTTCTCGCGTATGGTGATATCAACATGTGAGCAGTGTCGAGGTCAGGTGGATAGTAAGTAGGATAGGCAAGTTGGTCGATGAGGTTGTGAACCTTCATTGACTGAGGTGGTTCGGACATGTGTTGCGCATGCCAAGCCACCCTCTACCCCAACGTGCCATCCTGCGGGAAGTTAAATTAGGTCGAAAGAGGGTTTAGGATGGCCAGACCAAGATGCGGTATTAGTTCACGAAGTGTCTGACTATCGAACTCACCTGTGTACGGAGGTATAGACTAGCCGGTTAGGGTCCTCAAGACGATAGGAATCAATTGTTGGCGACCCTTGGTGACATGGTTCAAAATCAGTCAAAATGGTGCAGATGTATTCACTCTTTGTCCCCTGACTCATAAAGCTTGAACACTGTCACTAACCTTGACTTTCAATTTCCCTGTTCTCCAATATACCTTTATCTACTTTGATACCAGTCTTTTTCCAACCACTTGTTCTTTGCATGCTATGGTGAAGTATGGAAACTTGAACCGATGTACTTGTCTGAAGTTCCGCGTTAACTTTGTCTGTCTATCTATAAGAACACATATAGGTAGTATAAAGTCCGGTACCATTGAAAAACGTAGTTAGAGTTGACATACAATCAGCAGAGATTCTGGGGAAAAGAACGAAATATCGGAAGGAGGTACAAAAGACAAACGAAGAGAAAATAGGACTTCATCTGGAACACCGAGTGAATATATTATTGGCATGAGTAAAGAGTTCTACTACTTTAAGCAACATTCAGTGTGATTTCTTAATAGACAATTCCATCGGCCCTTATCAGTCTTGTTTTCCACATTATGTTGTTAACCTTCAAAAAACATTTGTATCCCGTGTAATAACCCGTTACGTACTATGAACTAATTATAACAACTAATAACTTTTTAAAAGTACTTCAGTGAGCTTTTATTTCCACAGTAGCAGGAAAAAATAATCCCACTCAACCTCGTACAGGTCTTTGTACTATGTATATGCACTACAATTGCTGTGCGAGGACTAACATTACAATCGGTTTGATCAGGTAAAGGTAAGTGGAGAGTATCACTTTTATACAAATCAATAAATGAAACTAAGCGGAAATGACGCGAGTGTTGTAATCATACCCATACCTAGCTGCCTGTCGCAAAGCTTCATGAAAATACCTACCTAGATACAAACAGAGAAAACTAGATATGAGTAACTGAACTATGGAAGTTTTTTCAACAAGACAAGAGCGATGAAACGGACATTTAATTTAGGCAAAGTCATTATACAATTTGGAGGTTAGTGGGGATTTATTGAATACAGGTCGGTACTCATTATGGACTGACATTAGCTGAAGGAACATTGGAAACCTGGGAGAACTGGACAGCCACTTCATCTTAGTATGGGACTCCTCAGCAAGCAGTGCGCACCCATGAACCTGCCCCACCAGGGACTAAACCCAGGACCAGAGCGATACCACTGAGCCACTGGGTCGCGATCCAATGGTCTATATTTCCTACTTCTATCAGTTCACGATATAATACGACCTCCATCTAATGTCATCGTTGAGTTACTGTCCTCATGTTCGAACTGGTTGGCCCTACCGGTCACGACTTCTTACTGGGACTTCGAGAATCACCTCTTAAAGCTAGTCACTAATGAACACTCGATTAATTCAGGTTGGAGGTTTGTGGGAATTATTGATTCCAGGTTGGTATTCATCATGGAATGGATTAACCTAGTGCTCATTGGTGACTAGCTTCGAGAGGTGATTCTCGAAGTCCCAGTGAGAAGTCATGGTCGGTAGGGTCAACCAAGTCGAACACGAGGACAGTAACTCAACGAAGACATTGGATGGAGGTCGCATTATATCGTGAACTGATAGCAGTAGGGAATATGGACCACTGAATTTCGACCCAATGGCTCGATAACAATATGCTGGCAGCGGAACATGAAGGTGCTGGATTCGATGCCTGGTGGGGCGAGATCACGGGTGCGCACTACTGCAGAGTCCCATACTGGGAGAAAAAAGCTGTCCAGTTCTCTCAGGTTTTCAATGTTCATCCAACTAATGTCAGTCTTTGATGAATACCAACCTGTAAGTCATCATACCTGAACAGTCATCAAAAAGCTTCAAATGCCATAGAGTTAACATCTTGGTCCAGCAAAACATTTAACACAGTGTGGGTATCAAATCCCTCAATAAATCCATCAAAATTATCAGCTTTATGAATGGGATTGCGAGGCGTATACAAGTATAAATTTCCTTCTTAATGTCGATGTATAACATACAAATAAGTTTCTACATGCGCTGACATAAAGATGATACACTGAAAAGACAGAGAAGTAGTGAAAGAGACAACTTTGAATATGACCAGATCTTACAAGATCCATTCATTGATGAAATCTTAGTCCACCAACTACCACTGTGTGACGAGTATATGATATCAAGAAAGACATATAACTGATTCCAAAGTATAGAAAAATACGCACAGTTGCAACAACTGTAACATGCTTTCCTGTAACATTTTTTTCTTATTGCCTTTTGGATTCTAATAAAGTTAAGCATTAAAATGGTTATTTACCCTCTTTGCGCATTTCTCTTTTGTTTTACTGTCAATTCAGCAAGAAAACTTACATCTAAAGGGTCTGAATCCAGTATTCTAGTATCACTCAACTCATATTCTTTCCATTCCAATAGTCTTCTCGATTGGTAGGGGATTTTACCAGTGATCTGTTGTTGAGGTATATTAATATCGAATAAACTTCCGATAGAGGTTATTGTAAGAGCTGCCAAAGTTAACCCTGTTACACCAATAAAAGAAACAGGAAGTCTTCGATGTTCTTCAGGTCTGTCAGTTTGTTCTAAGTCATCAGAACTAGTAGGTGAAGCACTTCTGACGGGAGATACTTGACCCTCTTTCAAGATGGTAGCCATTTCTATAGCGAAATGAAGATGTACACAAAATACGTACAAATATGAATTACCACACTAAACAAAAAAAAAGTTCATGGACTATTAAAGGAATTAGAATAAAAGGGAAATATACATTTGAGGGTAGATGAATTTGGATCAGATAAGTAGATCTCTTTTTTAAATGACTGTCTTCTATCGATACGATCTTCACTGTTCCCTGAATATGCTTACTATCCTCTGTGGAGCTGTAGTTCACTGGTTTAGGCAGTTGACTTTCAACCAGCTTGTCACACGTTCGAACCCAGCTCCACCTACCGAAGTGTGGGCAACTAGATATTACCATCAGCTCTGATACAAGAGATGTGGTTCATTGTCTCTGCACGAATGTGTACTTGGTTGCTGAGTGCATTTCGATCTCAATACGCTTTTCTAAAAGGATTGTTGCTGGTTAAAGGAAGAGATGACCGAACCCAAAGAAAACAAGAAACTCCAATCGAACGTAATCACCGATGGGACAAAGATTAACTCGATATTCTTGCACTACGTATAGTGTTGGGTATGTTGTGTGTGCTTAATACTAACCATTTTGGAGGTTTGTAAGGATTTATTTGATTTCAGGTTGGTAGTCATCATGGACTGACATTAGGCTGAGAAACCCAGTTGGGAACCTGGGAGCACTGGACAGCCACTTCATCTTAGTATGGGACTCCTCAGCAAGCAGTGCGCACCCATGACCCCACCTCACTAGGGATCGGACCCAGGACCTTCATGTCCAGCTATTAGCATGTTACCATTGGGCAACTGAGTCAGAATCCAATGGTTTCTATTTCCTACTTCAGTCAGTTGTACAGTTGGACTTGTTTCTCAAACAGCTACTTCATGAGATGGAAAATTGAAGTTTTAAGGATGGTCTTTCATAACCCATCGTGCCCACACTATAGTTGAGAACAATAATCTTCCACAGGAAACCCTCTTTTATAATCATATCTCTGTTCAGTCAACAGTGCAATTTTTTTCATCAGACCCCTCATCACAGTGCATATTATGTGTGATACAACGGTGGCTACTATCGACCTTACAACTATCTAACCGATCTCTCTGGCAAAACAAGGCTTCCAAAGACGACAAACTCGATCATCAGTCAAAAGTAGCTGCTATCACTCAGCCATTTGTTAGATTTTTTGCAGTGTAATTAGTTACAACGAACTCAGCCACCTTGTGTACAACCATGCAGTAGACAACAAGCCCATACCTATTGTGAGAGGGCAAGTGGTACTATTTAGCTGCTCATACAACGGAAGCTGGAGCGGGATTCGGACCGCGGCTTACTGATTGGCAGTCATCTCCCCAAACCACTGAGTCACAACCTCAATCAACTGTACCCTCACCATTTGGCCACATTATTACTTCCGTTTTACTTACTTTCCTACTATGTAAAACAGTGTGAGAAGTTAAACTGATAAACGTTTGCTTCATACTAGGCATACATAATATTTTTATAACTTAGAAGTTTGTGGAGATCGATTGATTTCAAAGTAGCATTTATCATAGACTGGTATCAATTTGATAGCGATTGAAAACCTAGAACTCGAGGGCTGTTTTGTACTAGTAGAAGATTCTCCAGTAGTGCACACCCATGACCCCAACATAGATCGAAGATCATTAAGTTCTGATCCACACTTTCCTATTACTAAGACGAAACATGTCCAGTGCTACCAGGTTTTCAATGGTTCTCCAAATGATGTCAGTCCATGATGAATACTACCTTGAAATCAGTCAATTCTAACAAACCTCCAGATGGGTTTCGGACCCAGTGACTGAACGGTGACATCCTCACCACAAGAACTGACGGTTCTTGACTCAAGCCGTGGTAAGGTTGTAGATGAGCACTGATGCTGTGAAGTAGATGGTACGCAGACCACCAAATGTCATATATATACCCAGAACACTCAGGGTAGAGAACTTTAATACAATTCAGGTAGCCTATTGCTGCAGTGAAATAGACTCCGATATCTTGTTATTCAAGTTACTTAAGACTGAAACTTCTAATGAAGCGTAGACCCGTGAGGAACTCTATGTACCAGGGCAGAATAAGGCGCCCAAGCTAGATAAATCACCCTTAGCTCTTCTTAAGAATGGATGTGAGACTCTCGCCCTGAAAATGAACATTGTTTGGGAAGATATGGCAACTGAGTGTTCTGCCACTCTAGAATGAATCTGTTGTTGTACCAATCTATGAAGTTAATATATAACATAGTTATCAAGGTATGAATTTAATACCAGTAACGTCGAAAATATCAGCTGCTATCGTGTTTTGTAGGTTATGCAAAGCGGGTGAGAAAGTGATCAGTGAGGAGCAAGGCCAGGATTCGTTCAAGTCGTAAATCCACTGATCACGTGTTCACTCTTCGCCAGATGCTCGAATACCGTCACATGAATTGGAGGACAGAGATCACTGTAATTCTCTATATTAGAGCTGCTTTCAATTCAAAATATACTAATACTGAACAAATTGAGTAGTTAGAAACCACTGAGGGTGATCTGCAGATTTCTCGAGCCATATCAGAATGATATAAATGCCGGATGGTGCATTTGCCCGTCTAGAGCCAATCTCATTAGCAGTGTGCTCGGATAAATTCAGTTCACAGAGCCAATTTGTGCAGATCAACATAGAAAAGACAAAATCATTTGGGAACTGTTCATCCTCTTTAAAACATGCCGATTCACCTAAGTCAGCTAACTAGATTCAGGTTATCTGAACAATTTGTCTCTGTCATCTGAATTTGTCCGGGCACACACTAATGGCTCGGTCCCAAACGAGTAAAATAGTTACTCGGTGGTTAGATCACTCTGATCTAAGTGACTAAACCTACAGATCAGCCTTAGCAGTTTCTAGCTGCTCATTTGGCTCAGCAGTATATTTCCCTGGGGTTTATGAAACTTTTGTTGCAGAGACCACACCTTGTGATCTCGGTTAACAGGTGGTTTTCCAACAAAAATTCTGCCGATACCACGGTTGGGTAGTTGAAAAGGTACTGAAGTGTGAAAAACATCAACATGCAACGGGCTATTTGTAAAACATTTCCAAATTGATCATCCTGTTTTCGATACACCGAACAGAGTTATGCTGTGAACTAATCTATTAAAAAAAAGCCAGTGGTCTAAGCAGCTTCTTCTGAATTAATGGATGCACGTGAACGCAACCCTGTAGGCTACAAGCACAATGAGGGGCGGAAGTAACTCAAATGTGGACTAACAATTAGTCTATGCAATGACTACAAACGGTGGTGGGTAGCGAAGCCTAAAGAGAGGAAAAAGGCAGCGGCGATAGGTAACATTAGATAGCAATTCAAACTTATCAAGAAAACTGGGACAGAAAGGTCAGTGGATTAATTGAAGTGTTAGTCAGATGTGATCCACTCTGACTAATCTCAATCACTAACCCTCTCAGTTATCGAGAAAGGTGAGAAATTCTCTTGTAAAAAAACAAGGGAATCAGTCTGACGAACATAGTGTCTGAGATCCTAGGTTCTATAATAATCAAACTTCTGAGCGGAGTTTGGGAACAATAAACTCGAGAAAAGAAGGCAGGTTTTACACCTGGTTGTGGGTGTATTGACCAGACATTTTATCCCCCTCTTTAGGTTCTGGAACACAGGCGTACTCATTGACACACAATAAAAGCTGTATTTCTAGACCTGAAGGCGTCATTCGACTCCATCGACTATGAGATCTTTTGGCAGTGTATCTCATTGAAAGGGGTGCGAGTAAGTACATACTCTGTTGAAGGCTCTTTACTCGAACAACCGTGGCGCATTAGAGCCTATCGCGAATTATCAGGTGAGTTGTGTACGTCTAGCGGCGTCCATCAATGATGTCCACCCTCTCCATTCTCATTCAACTTTATCATAGACGTTTTTGTGGAGATCTCCGTCTCGCCAACTGACTTTACAGAGCTGACCTTGTCACAGAAGAACCTTTGGTAGGTCTAGAGAACCCAGATGACATGGTCCTGTTAGGTGAAGACGCTGACAAGATGCAGAGTCTTCTGGATACATTGAGCGGCAATTCGAGAATGTTTGGGATGAGTTTCCCACCACCAAATGTAAACGCTTGCTCCAGGACTGGTCTTCAGTGGTACCTTGTTTAACAACAGAGAGTGAAATGGTTGAGCACGTTGACTACTTCACTTACCTGGGAAATTGGATAATCTTAGTGGACCAGTGGTCAACGAAATTTGCGCACGGATGCGAAAGGCTTGCTTGGCTCTCACCATCTGTACCATCACCGTGATGTCCGATTGCATATTAAATGGTCCAGTGTACTGTGGTGAAGTTAAATCTGTTCTACATCATGGCTGTGAAACATGGCCACTAAAAATAGAGAACATAAGGTTTCGGGTGTCGAATCACCGTTGCCTTCGCAGCAAAGACCATGTGTCGTAATGTCACCAAGTCAGTAACGTGGAAGTCAGGTGTAGAGTTTTAGAGAGAAACATAAAGCCAATCGATGAATTAGTTTGTGAACCTTCATCGACTCAAGTGCCTGAGGTATGTGTGCTGCATACCTAGTCACAGTCTGTCTGGTAGCACGATGTTAGCTAGAAAAGGGTTAGAGGTGGTCAGAGTAGAACATGGCACCCGCGCCTAAAGATTTTCATCATTGGTCCGAGCCGTGCAAAAGACATAGACTTCCCAGTTGGAGTCCGTGTGACAGGTGAAGTCGATGGTTGGAGGCTGTAGGTGATATGGTTCAAAATCGATATCACTGCGCATTTGTATCTAGAAACTATCTTCATCTTAATCGTCAAACTAAAATTCAGTATTCTCTCATTCTCTCTTGCCCTCTTTTAATGATTTCAAACACATATTTCTTATTCTTTGATCAGAATGCATCCTCGTTTGATATGCTGACATAGGATGTGACAACTTGGACCATTAATCAGTAAAGCCAAGTTCTATGTTGACTTTGTCTCTCTGTTTGCCAGAGCTGTCCGATTTCGTCATTCCTCTTCAAATCGATGACATTCTTGAGACAGCCCTTTTAGGAGACGAATGGTAGTGGTGGTGGTGTAGATTTGCCATCAGATACAAGACTTTCCGATTTCGAGTATGCAGACGATATTGTTCTACTTTGTGACAACATATAGACTACTATTCAGTCATTCATCAGTGTCCGTAAGTACGGTATGCGCTTGTCCGTTCTATGACCGCGAAACCTGGCTTGTCCAAAATTAGAAAGCCTGACAATTATGTGTTTAGCCAGTGATCTACGAAGAACTGCTCGTATCCAGTGGAAACACCATGTGAACGATTTTGAGGTGAGTTAATGGGTGTTTTGGTGTGATGGATATCACCACTCATTAAACGACGTCATCTTGAAGCCCTGACTTCATTGGCTTAGATATCTATAACGAATTCATGTCCGGCTGCTCCCATTTTGTTCGCGATTCGCTAACCTTGGGATTGGTAGAAGAAGCGAAGAGATGGTCAGTGTATGAAGCTGCCCCACGAGAAAAAAGGTAGTTGTAATGGTTTACAACTGTTTATGCCAAATGATTTTTGGATGAAGTCTGAGAGATTACGCAACTTCATGGCTAGAGAAGATAGCAGCCAAGCAACAGTGTGAGTGCTGCAGCTCTATTGTCTCCTCTACTATTGAAAAGTAAAATGGAGTTAGCCAATATTTCTTTGTGCATACCTTTGAGACTGCCTTTGTATGAGCTTATTTCTGGTTTTGCTCCGTTCTTCTTTTCTTCTTTCTTTTAAAGAGCTCTTTTTTTAGTGTTGCTATATTATTTTCTATAAGTGCATCCCTTAGTGAGCATGTTCGTCGTGTTTTACATCATATAACTGATAAAAATTGGATTCCTTATAGTTCACTAGTGCACAATTTAGTGAATCAATCGCTTTGTAAGGAAATATCTTGTAACAAATTTACCTTTACGCAATTCAACTAGTCAAATTTATTTCGGTCATACAGAATATGAACTGAGGTAAGCAGGAAACACTTTCAATACACAGTTATTGTAAACAGTGGATGATATTCATCGAACTACGGATTCAGTTATGGAAATACTACGGGCTGCTTCCATTGTCTAGTGGTAGCGGTTTTGAAATATTCTTATCAATTGGTCAAACGTTTAAACTTTGCTCCATTTACAAACATTCATAGACATATTCATCACTCCATACATACTGTTAAAAAAAATTGTGGATCAGACAAATTGAAACTGGAGCCAGTGTTAAACCGTTAAGCCGAAACACCAGACTTCATACGAATTCTTAGTTGAATTCCTATTTCCGATTGATGTGCTCAAATATGGTAAACATAGCAACATATGCATTTATCTAAGTCTCCACAAACTTATTGTTACAGTAGTATTCTGGATAGGTCACATTATACAGAAACAACCAGAATACTAATGCTTATAGAGTATCTCTCATCACCAAAAAACGACTTACGACGTAAAATAGCCTGGTGTCGAAGTTTGTAATAGATGAATTGAAACACAAGAACCAAGTCGCTAACAATACAGTAGCCTGTTACAACAATCTGTAAAGTATAGGTAATTTGTAAACAAATAAAAATACACTGGTAGGCTTGTGGCTCTTAAATTGGGATAGAAGGTCAAACAGTAAACTGCATACATAGAATAAAATGAAAAGCGATTATTAAAGACGGGTTTTTACACTACATCTCAACATATAAACAAATTTTGAGGGAGTTGTGGAGATTTGGAAATATTTCAAGTTGTTATTCATCGTAGACTGACATCAGTTGGAGGAAAAAAGGAAATTTGGGAGCACTGGACAGCTGTTTCGCCCTAGTATGGGACTCCTCAGCAGTGCGCACCCACGATCCCGCCAGGAATCGAACCCGGGGCCTTTAGGTCCCGTGGTCAGCACCTTACCATTGAGCCGTATCGTGATATAAACAAAGGTCCGGAAAGTCTAGCAAAATGCCGCCATTTCAAGAATATTTTACAACTCTCAACAAATATTTCCTTGTTCATTGAATTTACGAATACTGACTGACAATTATTGTATATTTCAACAAGATGAAATAGATTTGATACCTTTTTGGAGTTTAAACTAACAGATGTGAAAAGTGTCTATGGTAGATTGGAGAAACACAACTAGTGGTCGTTATTATTTCAGAACTAAGAATCTAGTTAGATAAATTTACTGAATTTCGCCTTCAATGGATACATACTGGGACGATGAAAATCTGCTGCTCGCAGAAATACTTTATAATGTGAAGCACCAAAATCACATCATACCATGAAAAAATATTCAACCTATTCATAGAGCATTTGCTCAGTTACTAACTAGTATTACCATACATATATTTCTTAGTATCCGAGTAAAATTCCTATAGTCAAAGTTAAATTCTTCGTTAGCCTCAATGATAAACCATTATGGATGATCGTGATGTTTGGGTATCTGAATGGTTAACAGTGTTTACAGGTGTGTAGAAGATAAAACTAGTCTGTAAAAAATGTCACCTTCGACACTGTTATGAATCAAATCAAAATGTACTCAGCAACCACATCCACATGCATGCGATATGCAATGCACTACATCTACTGTCTGAAGCCTGCAGATACTACATGGCTACTCAAACCTCTGCAGGTGGAGCGGGACTCGAACCCATAACTCACTGTTTAAAAGTTCAATGTGTAGATCAATGGGACACACCTCAGGAAAGTCTAATTTCAAACCTCGCTGTCATGATATACTCTGTCTGCGAAAACCTGGATTTTTAACAATTCAATATATATTCTTTTGATTCGGAATTTCCAAAGCTAAATTTTTCCTCACCGATGATGTTGACTAGTTTTCAGCTTTGTCTCAATGTTTTCCTTAAAGAAGAAGTGTTAGTATTTTTTGTGAACACTGAACAATCCTTTGCATCTGAAACAAATGTAGACGAGACTATTCAGTGAATAAAAATCAACATCCAACAACAGCTTTGGTGGGATATAACAAGACATCACCTACTCGAACTCATCCAGTTGTATCAGGGCTAATGGAGAGTTTTCAAGTGAGTTGAGAACAACTAGTGGTGTCCCGCAAGGAGGTCCACTGTTACCTTTCTTATTTGGCTTCGTCGTACATGTGCGAATGGACATAACCTTAGGTTTGTCTAGTCTTAAAGGGAGTGATCTACTCTCTGGAGGTCATCTAGTTGACTTGGAATATGCAGACGATATTGTCCTACCAGTTGAAGACACTGACAAAACGTAGGGTCTTCTGAAAGCCTTGAGCAGAAATCTGTGTATATTTGGCTGACATATGTTTCACACCTGTCAGATGTAACATGATGCTACAGGACTGTTGTGCAACGACTCGCAGCTTAATGGTATGGAGTGAAGTGATGGAATCTGTCGACCACTTCATTTACTTGTAGAGTTGCATCAACGCAAACGAGCTAGTTGATAGCGAAATCTCAGCTCGGAAACAGAAGGTCCGTTTGGCATTCACCAACTTACCTCACATGTGGCATCGGCGAGATATCTGGCTATCTATCAAACGATAAATATACCGCACTACAGTCCGTTCTGTTTTTTTTGTACAGCTGTGAGACATGATCTTTCAAGGTAGGAGACATGAAACAGTTACAGCTTTTCGACCAGAGGTTTCTTCGTAGTATTGGTCGTGTGTGGTGGATTCACCATGTGAGAAATGTTGAGGTCAGACGAAGGGTACTACGTAAGACAGCCAAGTCGATTGATGAGGTTGTGAATGTTAGTCGACTGAGATGGCTTGGACATGTACTGTGCATGCCCGAGTTACCACCTACCTCGACGTACCATGCTAGAAGTTGGATTATGATGGAAAAGGGTTCTTGGTGGGCAGACCAAGACCTGACACCAGTCCATAAAATCCCTGACTGTTGGCTTGAGCAGTTTGGAGAGAGGTAGACTGCCTGGTTGTGGTCTTCAAGACGAAAGGAATCAGTAGCTGAGGACTGGAACTTAGTGAAATGGCTGAAAATCGGTCACAACGGTGCAGATATATTCACTCCTTGACGTCTTCTAAAGCCTGAATATTCATACTTTTTTATCTTCAGACTCTTTATTCTCCTACACTATTTCTTCTACTTTGATATCACTCGCTTTCTATCCACCTGTTGTTTTTGTACCTCTGTGAAGTGTAGTAACTTGAGCCGATGCACTCCTGTGCAAGGTTCTACGTTAATTTTGTCAATCAGTTAGTCGCATCTTCATTGCTAGGTTGCGACAGGCTACATAACTCAGTAGTCTGTGAAATTATCAGACGGGCATCAGAATCGAGTCTCCATCATATATATAAGAAGGTAACTATTCCTTGCATTTTATTTGCGAGGATATAAGAAGACTAGATATGAATGCTTATTTGAATGCATCCCCATATAAAAGTCCTACTAGTTAAAACCATGATTTTTATTGCTTTCTAAAATTTTTCATCTTCAATATGTGACCCATTTGTGTTTGAAATAAGATAGGTTTACGAAGAAATATTTCGCCTATACTTGAATTTATATGCAACTATAAAACTGTATTCTTTTAAACATATAAGGATACCAAAATAGCTGATTTTATTAGACTGTTTAAACACAATATGCTATAAACTTGAAATTTCCGCGGCAAAATTATGAGATAGTAATCTAATTGTCCAAATAAGACGAATGCGCATCCTGGATCCCACCGCTAGCCACTGCCCATCATTACTATACATGGTTAAAAAGACAGGCAATACCGAGGCATCCGCATAGGAGCCGATATGCCAAGAGAGACTGATCGATTCGGTCCAATCAACGACAGTGTAATACAAGCAATAACACTAAAGTATGGGCAGTTGTAAGGGTTTTTTTGCTTGCTACTAGGATATATCAATATCATTTACCCAAAACTTATGATGACAGTAAAATTTAAGCTTCTCTGTGAACATGTAGGCGTTTAAATAACTCTGTCTTGATAAAATAAAAAAAGATAAACAATGATGCAACATGATAAAGATATGCAGATTCTTGGTTGTATTGTGTTCTCTGAACAGAGGAGACATCATGCTCAAATGAACACTCAAGAACAGAAAACATTAAAAAAACTGAAAAATAGGAAAGATATCGTCATACTTCCAGTAGACAAAGGACGCACTACAGTAGTCATGGACAAAGAAGACTATATCAAGAAGGCAGAGGAATTACTCAAAGACGAAAATGTGTATCAACCACTTGAAACCAACCCTATCCAAAAGTTCGACAACCAGATCAATAAAACCTTGAACAACACGACTAAACAACCCAACTCAGAGAAAACAATACAACCAAGACGATCCACCTGAGCTACAAATATTCTGCATTATTTCAATATGCAGATTCAGATACTAGGCTATCAGTTAAACTTGTTATGTAAAAGCCAATAGTATTTATCAATGTACTCAAGTTGTGGTGGATTGTATGAGAGTGGAAACTGTGAAAAGTTAAGTAACTGAACTGTTGGAGCACACTTATCAGCAAGCCAAGAAAATTACATTTGACTTATGAACTAAAATACTCTAATAAAATGCCATACATTTAATACATCTTAAGTGAAAAAGAATATTTACGAGTAGTAGTTCAAGGTTTTTACAATTAACATATCACATGCAGATAGAAAAGATTTTCTGAATTTAAGAAACTGTTTCAACAAACCTGCATAATGAGTTGATGAGTTAAAAAACAGCCTATCAAGTTGCAAACATCACCAAAAGTCCAAAGTGATAAGAAACCAAATGAAAGAGCCTTGTCTGGAATTCCTGTTCGAAAATTCTCAATTATTTGAGGTATTCCCACTGCAATCCAAATAACTAAGCAGACAAATCCACAGAATAGAGCAAAACCACCACGAGCATCCATTACACATTGTCCCATAGAAACCCAGACCCAGTGAATACCGTATGAACAATTTCCATCTGCAGGAACTAGGTCAGATATGTTTGGAGACACTCTTGAAGACATCCAACTATTGGAATGAACAGGCGGAAGACCAGGAGGATAACCACCTGGCATTTTTCAAATGACCTTTCAAAGTAACGTATGGGTCCTGTCTAAAATGTAAGCACAATATTGAATGATGAAAAGATTACTAGTATCTCAAAATACTATAAGCGAGTCAAACATATGTTATTGAGTACGAATTTATACTTCATAAACTAAAAGAATAAAAACTGGGACAAAACTACCATTGAATGCAAATCATTGTGGTAACTGATTAGGTTTTATACAAAGGAACACACTTACTTGTCAAACAGTTCTTCGCACTAACTACTTTACCTAGCCGTGAAGTTGCATAACCCCAGGTGGGTTGACTCCGATCACGGTACCCAACTTCCCGTACAAGTGAGGCTCGCCTGTGCGATGGCTAATGAGAACTACACTGACTAGATCACTGATTTCTTTAAGGTCCAGCCATGCTAAGAAGAGTGATTTGAAAGCGAAGGGACAAACTATCCAATTTCTCATCATCATCAAGATCAAGACCAGCCATTACTGAGTAACGGTCCGAGTTGCCACAATTCATATCAATACATCGAGTAACAAGACAATAAAATAGAAGATGAAGAAAGAAAAATCGGCTAAAGGAAGTAGGAAGTAGTAAAAAAGCGGAAGGAGGAATGAAAAATTCTGAATCCAGTATAGCAGTTAAAATGAGGATAATGTATGTATACATCTACTTCACTGATATCGGTTCTGAGACAAATCAGCTAAAGTCTCCAACCACTAGTTTCTCTTGTCCCACGGACCCCAGCCGGCTAGTTTGTATCGCCCTACATGGCTCAAACCAACAGTCAAAGACTTCATGCATTGATGCCATTGACACATGTTCCAGCCATCTGAGTCGATGAAGGTTCACAACCGTGTCAACTGTCTTACCTCTCCTGCCTAAAACTCTACATCTGACTTCTGCGTTCCTTACGTCGTTACACCACGAAACACGGCCTATGCTACAAAAGCAACGGTAATCAAACACCTGAAGCCTTCTCATGTCTTCTATTTTTAAGGCTAATGCTTCACAGCTATACACTAGAACAGAGCGGACTACAGTACAGTACAGTCGACCCTTAATAGACAATTGGACACCGCGGCGGAAGCGTAAGTTGATAAAAGCCAATCGAGTATTTTGTATCCGTGCAGAGATTTCGTGGGCCACCGACCAACACACCAAAATTGATTCGACTTCCTAGGTAAGTGAAGTGTCCAAGGCACTCAACCACTTTATTCTCTAACGTTAGCCAGGGCACCGCTGAAGACGAGTCGTGGGGCAACAATTTGCATTGGGCTGGTGAGAAACGCATCCCAAGCATTCTCAAATTGCTGCTCAAGGTGTCCAGAAGACTGCATCTTGTTGGCGCCTTCACCTAACACGACTGTCATCTACGTACTTGAGGTCTAACAAAAATTCTCCTGTGATAAGGTCATTCTCTATGTGGTCAGATGACGAGAGGGAGACCTTCATAAGAATATCTATGATAAAATTGAATAAGGATGGAGAGAATTGGCATCCTTGGCGGATACCACTCAGCGTACACAACTCACCCGATATCTCACCACAGGCCCTAACATGCCCATAGGTGTTCAAATAATGAGCCTTCACTAGGGTGATGTGCTTACTCGGTACCTCTATCAGTTAGACACTTACAAGACTTCTCAACTGACGGAGTCGAGTGCCGCTTTCAGATCAAGAAATACGGCTATTGTTGGGAGTCGGTAAGTGTGCCTGTGTTCCACAACCTGGAGGAGTGTGAACATTTGGTCGATACATCCATGACCAGATCTGAAGCCTGCCTGGTTTCCTCGGGCTTGCTGTTCCCGAGCTCCACTCAGGAGTCGAAGAATTATAGAACCCAGAATTTTGGATACTATGTTCGTCAGGCTGATTCCTCTGTGGTTATCACAAGAGGACTTCTCGCCTTTCTTGAAGACTGGGATAATCAGTGAGAGGATACTATTTGATTCCATATACTAGTTAACAACTCCGTTAACCAGACTAAGAACACTCTAATCCCCATCCTTGTATACCTCACAAGTTAGTCCATCTGGTCATGCCGCCCTTCCTCGTTCCAAGTTACTTACCGCTTTCTCGACTTCTGCTAGTGTTGGGGGGCCTATTTCGATGTTCCATTCAGGATCCGACTGAATAGCGGGCAACACAATGGTGGCTAGAGGCCAGTTAAACTGTCCCTCGAAGTGTTCAACCCATCGTTCCAGCCGTCTCCCCTGCGAGTGAATCGCAGGCCCGTCCCTCTCCGTTATAGTCTCACTAACCTATAACCTTTTCACCTCAGTTCCCCTAATCAGTCTAAATAACTGTCTGCTGTTACCTATCGCCGCTTCCTTTTCCATCTCTTTAGCCTTCGCTGCCCACCACTGTTCTCGGTCATTGAGTGAACCTTTTATTAGTCTAGATTTGAGCTGCTTTCGTTCCTCACTGTACTCAAAGCCTGCAGAGATGCGTTTGAGTGCATCCATTGATTCAGAAGAAGCTGCTGATATCCACTGGCTCTCTTTAACCACTCTTTGAGAGTCGACTACGGTCTTCAACACTGTCTTCACAGAAGACTGGAGATGGTACCAAGCGTCTTCCGGATAAGTGATAGCGTTCTGTTCCGATAGGTTCCCAACCAGTTCTTCACTGAAAGTAGCCTTATTGTTCTCATTGTCAATCTGCACTCGTAATGGTCTTGTTGCTACAGTTTCTTTACGTCCACTGAGATACAGACATATACGTGCTCGGACCAACGCATGGTTGCTATCCAAACACGTACTCCACCGACTCTTCCCAGCGATGACTGATGGCAATGTTACCTGTCTGTGTGCATTCCTCAGTTGAAGTCGGTGGACGCCATGTCAGACTGTCTTTCGTTACGTCTGAAGTTTGTGCTAGCTAGAAACAAACGGTTATCTGAGCACAGTTGTAGTAGGCGATCACCAAGACCTGTTCGTTCCATAAGGATACCAAAAGTGCCACCTAAGTGCCTTTCTGCCTGACTTGTGCATTGAAATCACCTGCAACAACCACACCTGAGCGTTTGGCTTTCAGAAGGAGACTAGACAGTTTTCGGTAGAACTCATTCTTCACTTCATCCGAAATGCAGTGCGTAAGCAAAGATAACAAAAAGATAAGCGCGATTTTCACTGTATTTTTAAATTTTCATTGTGCCGTTCAGTCTAGTAGTTAGCTTTCTGCCCTAGTGCTTAATGCCATGCTTACACCTGCAAGACCGCGAGACCTGGCCATAGAATCTCCGGAAATTCGAAGGGTGAATTTTGTGGATTCACCATATGGCAGAGAGAGGTTGAGTGAATAACTGCACCTGGATCCTGTACCAGTATCTCACAAACACAGCACATATCCATGGTCCGAGTTACTAGTTTTGGCTAATGAAGCTTGCTGATCAATTTGACGAAGGGTGCAGACATTATAGGCTCCAATGAGTAATTTGGAGTATGGTTTAAAGGAGACCAGTGATGCTGTTCTGTGAACTCAGATTGTTTTCGAAAGTTGCAGAGATAGAAGAGGTAAGTCAGTTGATACGTTGTGAACCTTCATCGACTGAGATGGCTGGAACATGTGTTACGTATACCTAACCGCCGTCTGCCTCGTCACACAATGTTGACCGAAGTAGGTTTGTGCTGGAAAAAGGAGCAGGACGGCTAGACTAAAAAATGGCATCAATGCATGAAGTCTTTGACTGTTGGTTTGAGCCATGTAGGGCGATACAAACTAGCCGGCTGGGGTCCGTGGGAAAAGAGAAACTAGTGGTTGGAGATTTTAGCTGATTTGTCTCAGAACCGATGTCAGTGAAGTAGATGTATATATACATTATCCTCATTTTAACTGCTATACTGGATTCAGAATTTTTCATTCCTCCTTCCACTTTTTTACTACTTCCTACTTCCTTTAGCCGATTTTTCTTTCTTCATCTTCTATTTTATTGTCCTGTTACTCGATGTATTGATGAGTTGTAGCAACTCGGACCGTTACGCAGGAACGCCTGGTTCTATGTCTATTTGAATGTATGATGGGTGAGGAGCAATTAAAGATGAGGTAGGATTGTTAACTGAAAGACGTAAAGGAAGATAAGAAGGTGTAAGGAAAGGAGAGGTGGATCGTAGTCTGAGGGCACCTAAGCGCTGACGGAGTTATGAGAACGGTTGACATTTCCCGGCCGCCCACACAGCAGAAAGTTATGCCTTTTTGAAGTACCTGAAGAAGAAAGGTTAGTGCGTGATGGCAGAGCCTGCTAGAGACCGGTCACATATGGCCTTTCTGATGCCATGAAAACCGGCCTGTATTATGGAAAGTGTGGGCAGGTATACGTCCTGTGGTTTTGGATCACCACTAACCAATGATGACTGATCTAAGCCATCATAATGCATCATTTCATTGCTTAAGAACGTTTTAAGGTCAAGGGTAACAGCTTTTTGTCTGATCACTATCTAGCAGATCTTTCTGGTATGGTAGGGCCTCGAGGGAACAAGCGTTCCAGCTAGTGTAGCTCGTTGAGCCGTCGTGATATACAAGCACGACTGCCACGTCAAGGTAGCAGCCATCTAATTTTTACTGTTGACTGTGTCGGGGTGAAACAGTAGTAGTGTTTTCATATGACAAACAGCACCTCTGGTGATACTCGCTTCCAATGGTTACAAGGGTTTGAAATTTTTGACCTTAAAATTAGCATACTCCCCTCCCCAGATGACTTTTGAAGTCGGTGAAAGGGGATTTGAAACCAAGATTAGGAACCGTTAAAAAGACTTATACAGATAGATGTTCCTTGACCTATGGAGTAAGATAGTCAAAAAATGAACTCCCACAGTTTGAGTAGCTAGTGAAGTGCACCAAAACACCTCCAATTCTATTCTAATTAACACCAACTTTATTTCTAGAAACTTCATAGACATTACTTCATTTGACCACTTTAGTGACCTTAGAATATCTTTAATTTTTCAAATATAGCCTGTACAACCCATTCAAGTTCATAAAATAGAATTTCCAGCATCCGAAAACTAGTCCAAACTGCATGTCGAAGGATTAGGTGCCTGCATCCTATACCAAACTTAAAGACAAGCCTCACTAGCGAAACTCTGAAATCCCGAAGCCTGTATTGATGAAGTTCTTCTGAAACATCCATACAGGACCTAAAGTAGTCATGTACTTGACCTTACTAAGTAAGAATGATGAGCCTATGTGGTTTTTGTTTCAATATTTTACAATCATTTCTCGGGCTGTTGCAGTTGTAAGAATAGCATTGGGTCCTAGAGAGTTCGGTTGAATCTCTTGCGAGCTGACCAGAAGATTGGTATAATAAAAATTAAAAAACATCATGACCTAAGCTAGTCTTTTTGGTCTCCGCACATGTACCCACTAACTACAGCTTAGAAGAATCTCGAAATGAATTATGTTGAAAACTGTATAACTCCTCACAAAAGTTCAAGAGTCAAATGTGGTCGTTGTAGTCAGTGACTTCAATACATAAACAGGAGGGTTGCCGTGCATAAAAGTTATATACCTTCGGAGTCCCAACGCAACCGATAATAGTGATCGGGTGCTAAACCAGAGTTTCAACAAATATCTATTCTTAGGCTGCACCAACTTCAAACACGAGAATCTTCGTCTCATCTGGTAGCCAAAGACCTGAACACAACGGCAAGCACAAACAGACTATACCGCTGTGTCACTTACCACTGGAAATGGTGAACCCAGATCTCTATCACTTTCAACGTGGGTTAGTGACCGACGAAATCTCTGCACGCATAAAAAAAAAGACTCGTATGGCTTTCGCCTACTTATATCACTTATGGCACAATCATAATATCCAACTGCGTATTTTGGACCAAGTGCATTGTTCTGCGGTTTGCTCGCTTCTAATATATGGCTGAAACATAACCACTGTGACCGGAGACTAGGCGATATGACCTAGAATCGAACTCGGTAGAACAGACACATCCATATATTGTCTTCATTCTAGTTGTCATACCTCATTTTAGTATTGCTCGATTCCTCCTCCTCCCCTTAGAACAACTTTCCCCACTTTGATTACTTTCCTCCCCAGTTCTCTATCTTTCACCTTGATTTCTACCACCGTAAAGTGCTGATGTGAGGTGTGGTAACTCGGAGAGACCTTGAAAGCCACCCTGGCAACTGCGGTAATAACCAATCGGGTTTCAGTATTCCGGCTTGAAAGGTATTTTTGTATAAAATAGAGGAACTCGATCGGTTATCTCAACAGTTGCTAGGGTGGCTTTTAAAATCACTCGGCAACTCGGATCATTACGCAGTAATACCAGAGCCTCACGTTGATGCTGACTCATTAGTTAGATAGTCGGAACTCTCTTTACTAGCACAAAAACCCTTATTAGTGTAACAGAAATGACTGGTGTACAGCGATTTCAGCAATAAAAACAGAGCCGTTCCTAAACTCTGAATGAATGTGGCACTTAGTCGTCAAGGTCAAGTAGTAGACATCGACAAAATGGTGATGAGGAAGAGGAAGTACAACCATAGAAAAGGGTTTTGTAAGCTGTTTATTTTTTATTTGCAGGTATTTTGAAATTTAAAGTAAGATCTCCATAAACAACTACACTCACCGTTACTTTCCTTCAATTTTATAGTAAAAAATTAAAGAAATAACTTTTCTTGTTGATCCATGCTATAATATTTGAATCTCTGAAGGACAGAAAAATTCTAGTTTCAAATAAAAATTTTAAAGAAATTGATTGGAAGTTGATTTTTCTGTTCCCTTTTCCCTTAATAGGTAAAGAAACCTTAAAGGACATAACATGAGCGTAAAAAGTGCTAAGAATGAACCTTATCACCGTGAAGTAACGATTATCGGACCAATTATTCTACTCCAAGCTTCCGACCAACTCTGAAAGTGGTTCATGCAGCTATAAATGGCTTTTTTAATAATAGCTACACAATCACAAGGATATGCTGGAAAACGATGAATACAAGACTAGACAGGTAGGTAAAATCAACATAGGACCTCACACAAAGTGCATCGGTCCAAGTTCTTACACTTTACAGCAGCATTTGAAGAACAATTGAGTGGAGGAAGAGTGATGTAAAAGCAGACAAAGGTTTATGGGAGAAGGAATTTGAGAATCAAGATAGTCCCAATGTCCAAGCTTTAGAAGACAAGACGTTAAAGAGCTAATACATCTGTGCCATTGTGATAGATTTTCAGCACAGCATTTTCGAAATAGTATCATAAGAACAACCTTTAGTAGGTTGGACGGATTCAGTCACTGTAACTTTGAATTCTAGTGTCATAATTGTCTATAATGAAGAAACTTTTCTTTAAATATGTCGTTATACGTTAAAAATTATCAACCTTTATTTGGACTTAGTTTTGTACTGTTTTTTTAGAAAGGAGAATGATGAATTTGTATCGGTTAACTAGATTGTTGCTTGAAAAATGCTGAAATACTGACGATTTACCGCAAACTACACTATTGTATAAGTTGAGTTGATAGATTTAGGTGCACTAAGTAACTCTGGATTTTTGAGAAAATGGTTTAATGGCACTTAGGAATGCAATACGAAAAGAGAATGAAAAGAATTATCATCGTTTTGACACACATTAAAACAATTAAAGACGCCTACTAATTGAACCTATAAAAAGTAGTGACAACTACCTACTATCCATGAATAAATATGCATTCCCATAGTTTAATACAAGTACAACCAACAAAAGATACTTAAATGTTTATTAATACACACAATTTAACGGCCTAATATTTTTTAGTAACAAATGATAATGACAACATGAATTTATGAAGACTATTTGTTACTATTTAGTTCGAATATAACACTTGATCGACCTCACCTAGGTAACTGGTACACTAGTTACTAGCTGGTCCTAAGCCCGGATAAAGAGGAAAGGTTGGCCATTGGGCTAGCAACCCTACACCGGAAAACCAATCCAACCGCTAAACAAACTTTAAAGCACCAAGGAAATACAAAACATAAAATTAAACTTATTCCTCGCTGAAATCGGAGAGACAGAATGACGTCGGTTGGTGAAAGCCTTCGGGAAGCCAATTGGTCGGTGTGTCTTCTGTCTGTCGATGAAAGCGAAAGTGAGATTGGGGACATGGAATGCCCACACCATGTATGAACCTAGCAAGGCTGCCCAGATTGCAAACGAGATGAGAAGGTGTAGCATAGAAGTGCCAGGCTGGGAATCTTCGAAAGCAGATGGGATGCAAGTGGACTCTCCAAACTGTCAACTAGAGAGGAGAGTCAATAATCTACTCCGATATTGTCACCCACACAACAACCACGAGCACACTGAGTTTTGGAGTGGCTATCATCATGTCCCCCTCCCAACAACATCGAAGGCTTACTGGCAATGGGGACCAAGCTCCTCCTGTAGGATCATGACAGCAAGATTCAAATCAAAAGGAAGTCACAATCATACAGTGCTACGCTACGCACCTACAAATAATGCAGATCAAGAGAAGGAGGAGGAATTCTAAAAACAACTGCAATCAGCACTGGACAAGACCCCACCCCAGCTGGCGACATCAAAATCCTGATGCGTGGGGCGATATAAATGCCAAAGTGGGAACGGACAACACAGGAAGAGAACTGACCATGGATCGAGAAGCACTCGGTGAAATGATGAACGAGAATGGAGAACTGTTTGCAGACTTCTGAGAATTCAACGGTTTGGTGATTGGAGGCGATGTGTACAAACACAAGGATATTCACAAAGCGACATCGAGTTGATTTCACTAGACACCAGGACACACTAGAAATCAAATAGACTTCATCTCAATCTCAACAAAGTGGAGACGCAGCCCACTGGACACAAGATCAAATCAAGAAGGCGAGCAAATGTAGGTTCACACCACTCACTATCTAGCACAAGCAACCTACCTTCAAAATCAAGTTGAAAGCCTTCAAAGAAGTTCGTGATAAACGATCACAGTTCACGTTCAACACCCAGAACGGAAACTGAAGGACGAAACTACAAAGAAAATCTTCACACCAGTCAGTCATCAAGACAAAATGGGAGATATTGAGCAGCATCCCTGAAGAAACCTGTGTGGATGAGCACTGGAACTCTTTGAAGATGTGGAAAGAAACCTCCATAACCCTACTACAAAGGAAGAAAAACAGGGCAAGGAATGGATCTCGATGGACACATCGAAGCTGATAGAGCAGGGAGAGGAAGATGGTGATACAGAAGACAAACTAGTGCAAGGATGAACAACGAAAAGAGGAACTAAGTACAACCTATAAAACACTGGACGAAGAAGTGAAGAAGAGTTCACACAAACACAAAAGACACTTCTACGACACACTGGCAAGTGAAGCAAAACAGACTGCTGTTAGCAGAGACCTGACAACACTATATCAAATAACCAGGTTACTGTCTATCTGGCAAGAAATCAATACAGATGAGACCAATGAAAGATAGTGAAGGAAATCTAATCACCAAAGAGGAGAAAAAGGAAACAATGGGCTGACCACTTCAAAAAACTCTTGAACTGACCACCACCTACAACTCGTTCAGATATACCACCAGCAGCCCAGCCACACAATTACCAGCAAACACAAACCCTCCGACAAAAGCCGAAGTCCTGAACGCAATAAACCTACTGAAATCCGGGAAAGCAGCAGGACCAGATGCAATTCCATCAGAAGCACTGAAAACACATGCAGAGACAACAGAGGACATGCTCACACCACACCACTATCGCAGAAGGTCTGGGAGGAAGGAAAGGTACCTGCAGATCGACTGGAAGAAGAGCTACCTTGTCAAACTCCCAAAGAAGGGACACCTAAGTCTTTGCAAGAACTGGCGAGGAATCATGCTCCTGTCCACCCAATGCAAGCAAAATATTAAGCCGCATCATCCCGGAGAGACTAAAAGATGCGCTGGACTCAAAATTACCACCGGAACAGGCTGACTCACAGGCTCCAGGAAGAACAAATCATGTGCGAAACAAATTGCAACGCTATGCATCATCATAGAACAGAGTATAAAATGGCAGTCAACTCAAATCTACCTCAACTTCATCGATTTTGAAAAGGCCTTCGATAGAGTCGACCGAGAAGTAATTTGGCAGGTAGCTACTTCAACACTACGGCTTTAGTGCCACAAACCTTTATCAACCTCATTCAACAGCTATATGAAGACGCCACATGCCAAGTGATTCACAATGGGAAGCTCAGTGATGCCTTTGAAGTGAAGACAGGAGTAAGACAAGGCTGCCTACTATCACCGATGATCTTCCTGATTGTGGTCGACTGGACTGGATCATGCAGCAAACTGTGAGGAGAGAGAAGATGGGCATACTCTGGACCGATGAAAAGACCCTAGAAGATTTGGATTTCGCCGATGATGATTTATGTCTAATGTTGCACAAACTCGAAGATCTACAGGCAAAAACCAACAAGTTGATAGAAGAGGCAGCGAAAGAATATGGGACTTTAAGTGAACGTAGAGAAGACAGAGGTGATGAAAATACCTTACTAACAATAACAACAAGCACCGATTACCAACAACGGGAGAAACTTAAAAGAAGTAGTCTCTCTCACCTACCTAGGCAGCACTGTTTCGACCACAGGTGGCACACACGACGAAGTCAAAGCCAGTCAGGATCGGAAACACAGCAAGACAGGCCTTCCTTCATTAACCTGAAAGCAGTGTGGAGATCTACTGCACTCAGTACAAAGCGTGAACAACATCCGGATTTTCAACACCAATTCAGTCAAGTCAGTGCTCCTGTATGGTTCAGAGACTTGGCGTGTCACCAAAAAGCATTTCCAACAAACTCCAGACATTCATTAACAATTGCTACCTACACACACTCGATACTGAAGATCAGATGGATTGCCAGAATAATAAGAATAAGAACAATAATCAACAAGGAAGTCACTGTGGCTGGCTGGCTAGCTGGCTCGTAACGAACCAACCAGGAACCTATCATCTAACAAATATGCAGCAGAAAGTGGAGATGGATTGGATTGAGCATACAATGAGAAAACCGTTTGGGGACATCACGCATCAGGCACTTGAGCGGAATCCGCATGGGTGACGACGAGTTGGGCATCCCAGCTGAGGGTGATATGCAGGCGATCATGTGAGGAAGAAATGAAAGCTTCTGGGCAGTAGCGGAGCCAGGTTCAAAAGACTGTCGAGAAGAGAGTAAAATGGAGACGTGCTACTGAAGCCCTATGTTCCATTTGACCAATGACCTATATACGTAAATCATCTTGTGCAGAATTTGGGAATATATTTCTGGTTCTTAGCAAAAATCGTAAGCTTGCTGATGAGCTTTACCCGAGCTCTTTCAGAGAGCTTGCACCCCAAATAGCCAAATGAATATTTACTGTCATCTAGTCAAAGCACGCTTCCATATGGCTGGAAGAACGCCACAAATACACCCATTTAGAAACAGAGCTATGGATACTACCCATCAAATTACAGACCAATACACCTGAGTAGTACTGTAGTTACAATCCTAGGAAAAGTAATCGACTTGAACGGACTGGTAGAATGATTGTCCCCATCATCAAGTGACTCATTTAAGAAGGCTGTACAAAGAAAGAGTTCTATTCGGAGCTTAAAATCGGTTAACAGCCTCCTATGTGTCGTAAAAATGCTTATGGTAGGGCAGGGCGCCACTTTGCAGTAGCCTCTGGTATGTAGTGTATCGAAAATGAGAGTTGGTTCCACGATAATTGCACAAGCCTTACGCCCTCAGCACATAAGAGGTACAGTAACGCAGAGAATATCTGGTTTTGCATGTTGTGCTGCTCGGATACTCGCGCGCCGGTAGAAGAGGCAAAAACACTTCTGAGTACGATAACAAACTAGCATCCAAAGGGAAAGTCGATAACTGTGATAGTGATAACGACACAGCATTCATTGACATATAGCTGTGCAAAATTTTAAGAACGTCCCACGACATGGTGTAGTCGGGAACGTAGACTACCTACTAGGTGTGTTGACAGCGACTTAGAAAAAACCACACAAACCAGGGTGAAGTGAGTGTCTTTAGGTTTTCGCATCCGCAGACCCAGTCTGAGAACTACCTACCGTAAGACTAGGTCTACTTCCGACTAAAGAGACGGGAGTGAAGTACTCGCAGTGCCAACCACGGAACCATGCAGGTCTTAGGTCATAATCAGTTCGGCGACGCAGTTAGTAACGAAAATTACACAGAATGGGATACAAGTCCACAGGACCAGGCTTTAGTAAGCCTTGTATGCCCGACTCTGAGAAATGGCAAGTAATCAAGTCTAAACGGCATGGCCAAGAAGCCAGCGACGGTCAACGAATCAACTATCACCACTCCACAGAGCAAAGATAAAGTAGAGCTCCTTGATAGGTTGTAATCTTCCACAGAGTGGAAGAAAGTAGAGACCCAAAACCACGTAAACGTTTCGAACATGACCTTGGGAAGGTACAAAGTTTGATAGACCAGCTTTTACAGGAAAACATACCAGAGCCACCCTACTCAAGATATATAGGGTAGGCAAAAAAGAGAGTCCCTACTGGAAACAGGTTTCGGCTACTTAAAGTTGTGTTAAAGTTAACAGATAAGAGGGGTCAGATTCTGAAGAAGGCTCATAGACTTCAAGGATCTGGAGTGTTTGAACGTAAGGATTTGGCTCTAGTGGATCGAACCAAAAAACGAAAGGCAGAAGAAGAACTAAAATCCAGATTAGTAGCAGAAGACCAAGATCTAAAAGCAGTGGGTTTTCATGTAGTCAGGTTTCGGCAACAAATGATACCGAAGCCCCTATGGATAGGACGGAAACTCCTTCAAGTAGTCATCGTCTTGTACACAAATGCACGCAGTCTTATAAACTAGTGGACTGAGCTTAATGATTTAATAAGTATAGAAAGTTCTGACATCATTGCTATCTCAAAACTTGGTTCTCTTCTGGGATCAGTGACTGTGAAACACACAAGGATTTGTCCCATTCAAAAGTGACAGGTTAGCATGCAAAGGTGGTGGTGTCATCTTTTAAGATAATAATCCCCTAACTGTAAAAGGCATAGAAATGGTTGCACATGAAAATGGGACATATGAAATGCTGAGCTGCCGACTAAAATGCAAGAGACAAGATGTTGACGTAATCATAGTAGATGGAAGCCCTGAATGTGAGGCAGGAGCCTAATACGACACAGAAGGGTTTTACATACATTACACAGTCAGAAATACACCCCTATTGTAAACTAATGCTTAAGAACTGTAGTATCAACCATTTCCATGGAAAATTCGGCTCTATCCCAAGGTTCCCTAAACTAGCCCGAAGTAAACTTCGGCCACTTTCCCATTGCCCGACATGAGCCCTAAGCTATTGCCGGCTGAGTACTTCTAACGAACTTTCAAATACTTGCTGCCTGTTCCTGGGTGACAGTCGATGGACTTAATTCTCAGCTCCAAAATGTAACATTCAACCTCGAGTGAGATAAAGCGTTAACTTTTGTTGTTTCCTTACCTTAGCCTTGACCTTGCCTATTGGCCTTGAATTTGAAAGATTCAGTTTCAGATTTGTGGCCTCAAAATCAAGGTCATCCAACATCAAGCATCCGACATCAATAGTGTGAGCAGAGCAAACCTGTGGTTTTTAGGCTCTCGCTTCAACGTATTGTTGCTTGGTTCTTTTGTCCTGTTATACTGTTTCGGTGGTAGCAGACGTTTTTGTGTTTTTCCTGTTTATAGCTTTCAAACTTCAAACTTCGTGTTGTAGAATTAGTGAACTCCGGTTGCTTGGTTCTACTTCTGTCTTATTGGAATACGTTCTGAGTTTGAAATGGTCACAATTATCTTCCCGGTTCTCAAAAACCTGAAAGGATAGAGACACGATTGATTAATTAAGTAATCTGGTCTCAAGTTAGTATTGCTGCCTCTGATCTGGGGAAAGCTTCTCGAATATAGCCCATCGGTACGGTAGGAATCGAGGTGTGCGTCTAGCCTCCCTTTAAAGGTATCAGGGGACCGAGCTGTTAGCACGGATCTTTGTACGTGCTCTCTCATGCTCTATTCTTAACGGGCGACCCCTCAATTCGCGTTTCCGACTAAAGCTTACAAGGGATCTGTTGGGATGGAGGGGACTATGGGCGATGTGGTACATCATGATCATATCCCCTCTGATCCTCCGGTGTTGTACTGGATGCAGCTGAAAAGCAACTAAGCTGTCTGGGTACGGTTTGTGCCGTAACCCAATCACTTTCTTTGTAGCTCTTCTCTGTGTCCGTTCTAGGATAGCAATGTCCTTTTTCAAGTATGGGGACATTACAAGCGAATTTTTTTCTAAATGAGGACGAATGTACAAAGCATAGACTGTGGTGAAAAAAGGAGTTAGACACCCTAAGGTTCGCGAGAGAAACCCCAGGATTCCATAAGCCCTATTGGCTGCAACGCGACAGTGAACAGAGGCTCGTCGTGTATAGCTTAGTGTAACTCCCAGATCTTGTTCCATGTTAGAGTGACAGATATTTATTTCACCTAGAGAGTAAGAACTGGGACTGCCTTTATGTTTGTCAACTATCATAATTCGACGCTTCTTCGAGTTGAGAGGAAGCAGGTTTTCTGTAGTCCAATTAAGGATTTTCGTAAGGTCCTCCTGGAAGATCGAAATATCTGTTGGTTCCTGTATTTCCCTCCAGATCTTCAGATCATCGGCATATAACAGTGAATGTGAATTAAGGACCCCTGGTAGGTCATTGATAAAAGCAAGAAACAGTAGTGGGCCCAGTATGGAACCTTGAGGCACACCACTCAGCATCGGGAACCAATCAGATAGAGAGGAGCCAACTCTAACTGGCTGCACCCTGGTGTACAGATTATCTCTAAGCCAGAATAATAATTTTCCGTGTACGCCCATGAGCTGGAGTTTCTCACAAAGGATATCATGATTTACCCTGTCAAAGGCCTTAGAAAAGTCAAGTAAACCAATGTGTATAGGCTTTTTCTTCTCGATAGAGAGTGTCCAGCTATTCCAAGCTATCAACAAGTTGGTGTTACATGACCTTCCCGGAAGAAAGCCATGCTGACAGTCGTTTAGGATTGATTTCTGAAGCAAGTGATCACGAAGTGAGTCATTTATGACTCTCTCCATGACCTTCGCAACTGAAGAGATCAGGGAGATTGGTCTGTGGTTGGAGGCGAGTAGTTTGTTTCCACCTTTATAAATTGGGACGACAGCCACCCGTTTCCAATCACAGGGTAACCTGACTTCCAGAAACGAGCATTTGAAGAGGTTTTCTAGTGGGGCACGCAGAACTTCAGCACACTCCTTGAGTGCTCTTGGGTGAATCCCATCGGTCCCCGGAGACTTATTCGGGTTCAGTTCTTTAATATTTCCATAATTACAGAGGGTTTAAACTCTATATGATTTAGTCCCTCTGTGATACGGGTATCCGATAGAGGTGGGGTTTTGCCTCCCAAATGACAGTTGTTTTGGAACTCATGAGCTAGTAGGTTTGCAACTTCGGAGTTGGAATAGAGAATCTCGAAACTAATGGGGTCCTGTAAACTTAGTGAACTGTTACTCTTCTGTTTCATCAACGAGTACAGTATCCCATGATTCCCCTCCAGGGTTCTGCAAAGTTGTGTCTGGTGGTTTATTCTATCTTTTCGATCCTTATTGTGTACTCATTACGGGTGTCTTTATAATTTGGCCAGTCAAAAGGGCTATTAGTGCACCTCCATAGATTCCAAGACGACCGTTTACGCCGTATTAGTTTGCGCGTGCTTGACCTAAGCCAGGAGCAGTAGAACTTGTTACTTCTTCTTGGGATCAGAGGAGTGTTGTCTTCTATCGTCTGTGCGATTATATTCTTCAACAGACCCCATCTAGCATCAAGATCCAGTAGGTCATCGCAATTTAAGCAAGCGGAACTTTCTAGATCTTACCGAACCTTCTCGAAATCAGTTCTCTTGTAGTTCCTAACTAGAGGCTGATCGGGAACGGGTGGCTTAGATACAGAAATATTGAAGGAGATAACTGCATAGTCACTCAGGCCAAGAGGGCTGAAAACATTCAAGTTGCTTACCCCAATGAACTGATTTGTGAAAATATAATCTGGTCGGGATGCCTTACCGTCAGGCCCCCGCGAGTACACTGGGAAACATGTTCTGTCAAGGAGTTTTCCAGTAACAATTCCCGAAAGCTTTTAGAGTAGTAGATGGACTTTTGTGGTAAAGAGTTGAGGAAGTTAAAATCTCCCAAAGAGGACCTGTGGGAAGTTCAGTTCCGGGCTCCTCTAATGGACTGTATTAACATTTTATTTAGCGTGGCATCAGCTGCAGGAGGGTGTATAAAACTCCAACAAACACGGACCTCCGAGTACTTAATCTACACCAGAGGACATCTTTATGCCAATTCATGAGACTGAATCTCAAGGATTTAAGGAAGGGAGGTGTAAGAGCAACGCCACCTCCGGCCCTCCGGTCTATCCTTTGGATTGGCTGAGCTGTCCTAAACGAACTTCCTCGTCTTTTATGTTTCTGATAGCCATGTTTCAAGAAAGCCATTAGCTAGGACTTTCCTCATCCACTATAACCTAACTCGGTACCTTGGAGCGTAGGCCTCGTACATTGCTGAAGGTACAGCGAATAAGAGTATGGGGCCGGAGGCCCAGCAACCGTTGAGTTAGCATGAGTTGCCAGCCTTAAATGGCCGGCTTTGACAAGTTTTTTGATAAGGCGGTGGAACCAAGGGCTACTGTATCCACTGACCTCTTTGACTGAGAACTGGTCCGGGTTCTTCGATCTGGGACAAGGTCGATAAAACTCTTGCTCATCGTCCAGCCTTCTACGTTAGGTGTGCGTTGGCCCGGTAAGCGCTTGAATCGCTTCTCGTCTGCCCTTGTTTCCTGGGTCTGCACTCGCTTATCTTTATTTCTCTGGGAATGTATCAGATACATTATCCAGGATTCCAAGTAGTTCTAACCATGCCGGAAAGTCAAGGGTTACTTGGAGTAGCCTGGGAGTACGTATAGTCGAGAATTGAGCCAGCCTTGGAAGACGATTTATTCTTTCAGCCCTCACATCGATTTGGAGTTTGCTGACAATATATCTCCACTGGTTTATGTCGTGGATAAGTTCGGCAGTATCGGTACCCGAACATTCAGGAATCCCGTGTATAATTACCGAGCAGCATAACTCTTGAGACTGAATCTTCTTGCTGTTGCAAAGAAGTTGTCGCACTGACCAGGGTCTACCAGGCCTAATCCTGACGTCAGACAGTTTACGTTTCACCAACTGATGACCTTTCAGAAGGATGTGTTCGGACTGACGTGTACTATCAAGAGATGCTCTTAAAGGTCTAGGAGAGCCTTTGGAGAACTTACTACGCGCTAGGCGTTGAAGAGATGGACTGCATGGAGAGGTTCCTAGGAGTTTGCAAACACTTCCATTGGTCTAAGTCATGTTCTTCACGGTCAGTCAACAGAGAGGAGCCACTTTCCTGAACGTTGAAGAGTATGAGCGATCTGAGATTACGGTTGTGGCTTGCCTTTTGGAGCTTATTCCAACCTGTGAACACAGACTCGGGTTTCTGATGATCTTTTTGCGAGTAACTTGGAAGACCTGAGGTGCCAGCTGTGGGAGTTTTCTTGATGACCGAACGAGGCTGGTGGTGAAATGAAGGTGGCTTCCTCCCTGAGTTACAGGTGGTGGAAGCAAGATCTGCTTTTTTCGGGACGTTTTTTCGCCTGAGTAGGAGGGGCAATGTTCAGCTTATGGTTCGGCTTCCCATTAGGCTGAGTAGTCGTTACTCTGTCAGACTCACGATCGTTACTTAGTGTTCCATTTTTAACTGGACTGACCTGCCTACATTTCTTCAGACCCTTCTTTTGGCGCTGATCAGGCGTGAGATTCCCATTCATCACTGAGGGGATCTGTTCCAAAGGCATGCTAACAGGGAGACAGTCCGTGACAGTGATGAATTCGCTACTTCCCTTACTGCTAACTTGAGGGATCTTTTTATGGCCATTAGACTTCTTAAGATTGGGGCTGGTTTGTGTAGGGATCTCAGCTGTAAGGTGGTCAGAGTTCTGTCTCGCTAGCTCTAGGCCTATTTGCTACTTACTTTTGGACCTACAACATGGACAAAAATACCGATCACCATCAAAAGGGCTATTAAGCAGTGCTTCATAATAACCAGATGGTCGGCTGGAATCCCAGGAGCAGTGAGTCCAATGAGAGCAAAGCTCACAACCCATCGCCTTAGCTCAGAAGACAACATTTCTGCGACAAACTACGCAGACATCCTTTGAAACTGTCATTAGACTGCATAAAAGGTAGGAAAATGTTTGTTCAAAGAGTTATGAACCTCAACACAGTAAAAATAACAAACTAATCAAAATTTGTCGAACCCCACCGTCCTTTTGAAAAGCGCGCGTAACGCTCAGACACCGTCGAAGGTGTTGATTGTCTGCTTGGGGGTTGCCTCCTATCTTCCAGTCTGGCAAACCGTGGTTTGCCTTCACAGCATTGTACGGCGCCTCCTGCTTGGTCTTTTATGCGGTACCACGCTGTGAGGAACCCTGTGAGTGATGCCTTGGAGTCGAAGCGTAAAGCGAATTTCTTGAGATGAACCGTAAGTGAATTAAATCTGTTAACCAAAATCTTCCCTTTTAGCTTATTTAGTGCTCTAAATGTCGTCTAAACGCATCATGTACTCTTGCACATTTTAATAGTCTTTTCAGACTTTCGTTTCCTAAGCTAAGAACAAAACAAAGGAAATGGATTTATAGGTACTCAATGGTACACCAGATTACTAGCCCTAAGATACCTAGATGGGATTGTGGATTTGCATACTGGCTGACTTAACTGCCACCATCAAAACTGCACTGGATTTTGTGCTAATTTCCAAATCGAGAACAGATGCTAATGTAACACTAGCTGCTCACTTCACACTTATGTCTTCATTACTGTTATCGTTGACACTATGCACACGTAATCATAATTTCTTTGGAGCATATTCTGAAAAAAGCAAAGTTGCTGAAGTATTAAATACTGTGTCATGCATTCTGTTTGGGATGAAACGATTATTACCATTATTTTCAATCTACTTACGCTGGTGGTAGGCAACTTTTCTAGTTCCACTTTTGCCACTGGCCATCTCCACTGCTCGACATCATGGGGTAATGATAACATTTTGCGATCAACCCTCCAATTCCGACATTCCGCGCACCACGTAGTTGCGGCTTTGTACAGGTCACTAGGCATGGACCTTCTCTCCACCTCTCTGGTGACCCATGGTTTATCTGACCTCACCCTTATGACACAGGAGTCTGAGATACCTGGTCGGAGCGACAGCAGCAGCATGTCCTTCGACTGTTTCGCCGTCATCGATGACACCCTGAGAGGTGGTGGTTTATCTCGTGGTGCTCTACTTCCTTGAAAAAGCCGGCATAAGCCGGTTGCGGTGAGTTCTATTCCTAGACCCTCGCAGTGGTCATCTTATTCCTCTTTATCAGATAGCTCTATTTTCCTTAGAGTTTATCTGTCGGCGCGGTGATTTAGGAGTTGTTCTGGTGTGAACCTGACAGACACAGAGGCCAGTCACTTATTATTCTTACTACTCACATGCCCACAAATACGAGACCAAGAAAGAGCACAACAGGGTAGTCGGGCGGAATGGTATATTTGCCAGGTCGCGCCAAGAAACCGATGCGTTCCAACTGACTAGCTAGAGGGCGATAATGAGCAGTGCAGCGTAACACGACAGCGTCCCAAATGGCGTGGATGCTTGACCGGATCCCTCCAGCCTAAGGGGCCCAGTTAAACTATGGAGGTCAGCGTCAGTGCCGAAGCTCGTCGGACCCTAGGTCATTGATTCTTGAGAAGCGTGAAGCTACAGGGACATGGAACAAAGTGGTGAAGTCCGTTGCCTTGTCTTGTGGATGCTGGATGTTGAGTTCGATAGCCCGTGCTTTTCGTCTGCCCTTTCACCCATTTGCTTCCGTCCACCTGTCCTCTACATGGCCTATTTCCTCGGGTCGTTCAATTCCGTTGGATGTTCTGGGTTGCGTCGACGCAAGTGAAGACTTCTTTTTTGCCTCACTTGGGGTGGAAACTGGTGGCTTTCTGTGGCTAGGGGTGACATAGTTGTGCACTTGTGGAGCTCGACCAGCTTTAGCGGGTAGATTTGAGGAGCTCATATTTTGTAATATCTTGGGTTGTACCGGATTCCTCAGATCGCCGATAGTGATAGCAGGTAATTTCCGTCATTCTGGACATTTATCCCACATCCACTTACACGGGTGCTTCTTTGTGAAGCAGTAGTACTGACCTGGTACATCCTGATCACGGTAACAGTATGCCCTTTTTAGACAGGTGTTGCGAGTAAAGGCTTCTTGGGCCTCCAATAGTGATGAGTTGCAAACGCCATAGTTGCCAAAGGCTTGCTGTTTGTTGACGGCTGAGTGGTTTGACCTTTAGCGGCTGAAGTCGTCTACAGCGTGCATTGGTTGACTCGCTTGTCGACATGCGTGTTTTCCCCATCTTTTGTTTTCTACAAATGGGATGATTGGGCGTGTAGTAATATCACTGTGACTACATGAATTCACCGATTTCGGTAAACGCGTGTCTGATGTAACAGTGATACGGGGATCCTGGATGATGTTGGTACTCTTGTGCTCATCTCTTCTGCACAGACTAGTCCCGTCAGTCTACCGACCTTATCATACGAGTTACAGCCAGTGACCTAGTTTTCTGTACCATTTTAGTTGGGTGGTGCAAAACATGTAAATGACACAAGTAACAAGGGAAGAAAACGTATTGTGGATAGCTTACCACCAGGAACCTGACACTCCATCTTTCCCACTTTATCAGCAATTTCAATCAAATACCTTAAGTGCGTATGTGTAGATCGAAAAAGACGTCTCTTGTTAAAGTATCTCCGGGACAGGCAAAAGCCATAGCGGTCGGATCTACTTTCTATCTGTTTTTCCATGCTTACAACTGGCATAGATTCGCTGAACCATTACGATCTGCTCATGGATGTCCGTCGACAACCACTGACAGATAGCAGCGTTAAAAAGTTTTCTGTTGACAGGACTGCCTGCTTGGGTCCACGTTTAGCGACGGTTAGAACGAAGAGCAGTGTTAGATGAATGTTTGGAACCGAGGAAAAGGATGCATACCCTCCAGTGCATAGCCAATAATATTACACGTCATGTCACAAATATACGTCCGCCGGTGGCATGCGAAGAACACCACCTAACCCCTGATATGCCGCGAACGGCGAGAAATGAGTTTGGTCACGTGCTTGGACTAGGAATTATCAAACCGTCAAACACCCAATAGGTATCGCCGTCCCATATGGTTTGCACGAAGGAAAGCAGCGATCGGCTTCCGGCTGGCATCAACCGGTGGCTTAACGCCAAAACAATGACGGACTTACATGTGATACCCAACATTTACAATCTGATTGCGACTTTATGTGGAATGAATATATTCTTGGAAATTGGCATAGTCAAAACCCATCACGAACTCCCTATGGCAGCAGAGGATATCTCGAAAGGAGTCATCACTCAACCTTTTGGACAGTTTGACTTCCTGCGCAGAATGCAGCGAATACGTTCCGACGCTTTGTGAGAGGTGTCTCCCGTGGTTTGGATTTCGTCCACGCATACATCAACAGAGTCAACGTTCGGAAACGTCAAACAGGTGGCTCAATTTCCCTCAGGATACTATTGGTATGCGTCCACTGACACTAGGTGGCTGGTGTTCTGAACTTCCCAGAGTCGACTGCTGGGAGACATTTTCTCCTTTTAACGGCCTGGTTAGCCTTCGCCGAAAATTTTTCCGAACCGCGCTTCTCTCACGAGACTACCCGCAGACCCACTCCATAGGAACGCAAACTTTGTGACAGTGGATGAAGTGATTAGACCTGGTTTCTTCAGGGCTCAGGAAGCCATCGCAAATGCAACCATCTTTCAGCACCACCACCCAACAGTGCTTTGAACGTTTTTACGCGTATCAGACTTAACAATCGGATTCATTTTGCAACAGCTCAAGGACAACCACTGGCATCCATTGCCTTTTCTCCAAGCGACTGCAGGAAGCAGAGACAAGATGCAGCAGACTTACCAGGGAACTCCTATGAGCCACTTTCGACATTCAGTTGAACGTCTTGATTTTTACTATTTTCATGGACCAAAAACCGCTAACCTTTCTCCTGGCTCAGCATCCAGTTAGTACATTTCATATGATTCACGACAACTGGACTATATTTCCCAGTTCACTTCAGGTATCCGCCACAAATCCGGAACAAATAACTCTGTAGCTGATGTGTTAACTTGGATATCTTCTGTGAACCGTATCGGAAGCGCTGGTCCTTTTGGACTGGCCTAGTCTCAAAGAGACGACAAGTTTTCATCTACAATCCTCAAGCTACAAAAATATACATACCATCATTATTATTAACAGCATCCAGTAAGATGATGTGGAGACTCAGTTTTGTGCGATGTTTCTACCTGACAGCCACGCTCGAAAGTTCGGAAAAGACGTTGACGCAACGTCTTCAATGCTCTGCACAAACTGTCTCATCCAAGCATACGAACCACTATTGGCCCCACATCACAACCTTCTTCGTTGCGTGGGATGGACTGGGCTCGCATGTGTCACCTGTCAAAGTGTAAAGCCACACGGCGCACGACAAGTCCTTTGGGCTATTTTCAAGCCTCGAACGCGCCTTTCAACCATATCCATGTAGATATTGTGGGGTCCCCACCAGAAACTAAAAAATATGCACATCTTTTCACATGGGTGGATTGGTTTATGAGGTGACCAGAAGCAGTAACTATTAAGAACATTGCGTCCGAACCCATTGACTTGTTTTCATCTAAGGAAGGACAGAAAACTTTGGATATCCATCCTCTGTGACAGTCGACCGTGGCCACCCCATAGAGTGCGGGTTATTTCACACTTTAACTGGACTCTTAAGTTGCACTCTGTTTCGAAAGATGGCCTACCAATCACAGGCAGACGGCGCAGTAGAACTTTGACATTGGTAGCTGAAAGCCGCTCTCTCGGCCAGTACTGATGTCCTTAAACTCTCATAATCAAGACTTTTCGAATTTGGGGTCCGTGGGTGCCATTAATCTTCCTATGCCTTGTTTTAAGTTTAATGACCCGCAATTGTGGTTTGTCCGTCTAGAACATTTCTTCATGGCCAATCATATAACTTCACAAAACACAAAGTTCGGATACACAAGCTCTGTTTTGCCGGAAGAAGTGGCTGAACAAGTAAGGGAGACACTACTAAAGCCCCACCCAGACACACCTTATGATGTTTTGAAGCAGGAGGTGCTGAAAGCTACTTCGTTATCTGACCAGAAGGCTGTCGATCAACTACTAAGTAGCATATGCCTCGGTGACAGAACACCTTCACAACTTAAGCGACATATGCAAAGTCTGCTGAAAGATAGGAACGTAGACAACCGTTTATTCTACCAGCTCTGGCTGCGGAGACTTCCTTCATGCATTCAGCAGATATTAGCTGTCGGAGATGCGGACATTGACATTGACAGGTTGGCTGACATCGCTGACCGTATGTACGAAAGGATGCCTAAACCGGTTGAAAGTATTGCTGAGCCAACGCAAAACGACCGAGTGGCCGCTTTAGAGAGGAAGATAGACATACTTACAGGACAACTGACGGCTTTGCAGTTAAACCGACGGTCACCGAAGTTCTGTAGAAGCAGATCCCGTAGTCGTGATAGGACCACGAGTAGAATTGTCTCTAAAAGTATAACGTGCTGGTATCACAAGAAGTTTGGCAGTAAAGCACGTCGTTGTTTGTTACCATGCGATTTTAAAACCTTTTCATCGGGAAACGGAAAGGCCGGCGATCAGTGACGACTGCTGTCGCCGGCGTACAACAACACAGTCGTTTGTTTCGAGTGACGGATAGGAAGACTGGAGCTCAGTTTCTGGTTGACACTGGAGCGGAAGTGAGCGTGATCCCACCCACACCTTCCGAAAAACGCCATCCCAACCCAACTTTGGTACTACAAGCGGCAAATAGATCTGCTATTACTACATATGGGACCAGAATTTTGATCCTAGACATTGGCTTTCATACACCATTCCAGTGGGAATTCGTCATAGCTGACATATCGTCGCCTATCATTGGCATGGATTTCCTTCAACACTACGAACTATTGGTCGACTCTAGTCGCCATAGACTAGTCAGCCGTAATGGTGAATTTTCTATCACCGGTATCGCTACGGAGACAAAAACAATAAACTTAGTCGTAGCTCCAATAAACAACACTTCCGAGTACGATATCCTTCTGCGAGAATTTCCCGAGCTCACTCAAACGGATTACACGAAGTCCTCTCCAAAACATACGGTGACGCACCATATTCTTACAAAAGGTCCTCCAGTCTCATCGAAACCTCGACGCTTAGACCCTAAAAAGCTGCAGATAGCAAAACAGGAATTTGATAAACTTCTAAAGTTGGGAGTTATACGCCCTTCCAAAGCCCATGGTCATCACCCCTGCATATGGTACCTAAAAAAGCATCAGGGGAAATACGGCCTTGCGGTGATTATCGAGCGTTGAATAAGCGTACGGTCCCTGATAAGTATCCAATTCCTCACATACATGATTTTATGAACTCTATGACAAAAGTAAATATTTTTTCCAAGATTGACCTCGTGCGAGCTTACTATCACATTCCTGTGGAACCCAATGATGTTCCTAAGACGGCCATCACTACCCCTTCGGACTATTCGAATTTATTCGTATGCCGTTTGGTTTGACAAATGCTGCTCAAACATTCCAAAGATTTATAGATCAGGTACTCCATGGCTTACCTTTCGTCAGTGCATACATAGATGACTTAATAGTAGCTAGCGCATCTGAAACAGAGCACCTGCAACATCTGAGGACGCTTTTCGAACGACTGCGTGAATATGGCATTACAATCAATCCGCAGAAATGCGAATTTGGCAAGGAATCCCTACAGTTTTTGGGTCACATTGTTAATGCCAACGGTGTTAAACCGGTTCCGCAAGAAGTAGATGCAATTCGAGAATATCCTGTTCCAGACTCGTTTCGAAAGCTGCGAAGATTTCTGGGGTTAATAAACTTCTATCGACGTTTCATACCTAAATGTGCTGAAGTAGCCCAACCGCTGACAGATTTATTGCAAGGACGAGCCAAAGTGTTTCACATGACCCAAGCGGCCCATGATGATTTTGAAAAACTGAATCTGGCTCTGTAGCTGCCAGAATCCAATAATCTTGGCCTGAACGCGGGAACTAACTAGGCGGTGCCAACTGACGTGAATCTGACTAGTTCCTGCGTTCTACTGTATAGCTTCCTAACTTCCGCGAGTGGCGCACAGTCAAAGGTTGGATCAAATATCAAAACACGGTTTGTAGTAATTCAGTAGTAGATTCGTAACAAATCTGTGGTACTATCAAAGCACCAATAAGTTATGTCAAATTACAAAAATACCTCAACAGTGCCGTTAAGTAACTATACAGTCCAAAACGTTCTCGGGTACAAATACGAACTACACGGTAAAACTGGTTACAAAAATACAACTGTTAAATACCTGTCGGTCAATAGGAATATTCCCGGCAAAAGGGATCAAAACTCTGCCTACAAGAATCAAATCAACAAACAAACGTTCCCAGTAGACAGTCAAAAGACAAACAGTCAAATCACTGCACAACCGTAAGTTGAACCAAAACAAAATGTCGTGCGCAGTAAAACAACATCACCTTGTCAACAGTCCAGCGTCACATAATAGGAAGGTGAAACATTCATAATAAGTCTCAAACATACAAAGGCAAATACCGAGTGTAAAGTCAAATAAGACAGTTAAACAAGCAAGTAACATTACACCGGCGAGGGTCAAAGGTACACCATCCATAACGAGGGTAAAAATGTCAACACAATCAAATAAGGGTGATCGGAGGGATTTTCAGACCAATTTTCCGTTACAGGCTCTAAGTTCTGAAACTCTTCTCTCTCGTCGTGATTCAGAAGCACCACTAGCCATCATGACAGACGCTTCAAATGTCGCGGTAGGCGCAGTACTACAACAGTTTGTTCACAGTCAGTGGGAACCATTATCTTTCTTCTCGAAACGAGTTAATGCTTCTCAATCGCGATACAGTACATTTGGCAGAGAGCTACTGGCGATTTACTTGGCTATCAAGCACTTTAGATATATGCTCGAAGGGTACTCATTTATAGTATTCACCGACCATAAGCCACTCACAAAAGCAATTGATGCAAAGCATGACAACTACTCGCCCCGAGAAATTCGACATTTAAAATTTATTTCACAATTCACTTCAGATATAAGGTATATCAAAGGCAGCAAAAATGAGGCAGCTGATGCTTTGTCTCGTATGTACATAAACGTCTTAGAACGTGACCGTATTGACCTAGCAGAAATGGCAAAGTTGCAGTCCACGGATGAGGACTTGAAACATTTGAAAAACAATGTGAACACCTCATTACGTCTTGAAGAAGTGACACTTGATGACTCTGTATCCATCACCTGTGATTTATCCAAGGGTAAACCGCGCCCGTTTGTGCCGTTATCAATGAGACGATTAGTCTTCTCTAAGATGCATGGCATTTCACATCCTGGTATTCGAGCTACGGTGAAGTTAATTACTGACCGATACGTCTGGCCAAAGATGAATCGAGATCTTCGACAGTGGTCCAGAGCTTGTTTAGCGTGCCAGCGATCGAAAGTGCAAAGACATATTCTTTCACCTACGGGAAGATTTTCCCCACCGGATGGCAGATTTGACCATATACACGTTGACATCGTTGGACCACTACCTCCGTCAAATGGTTTTAGCTACATTTTAACATGTGTAGACCGATTCACGAGATGGCCAGTGGCAATACCTCTGCAGGATATATCTGCCGAAACAGTAGAGAGAAATATCATCCAACACTGGATTTCTAACTTTGGTGTCCCAAGTGTCATCACCACAGATAGAGGTGCGCAGTTCGAGAGTAGTCTATTTCAACAGTTAACTGAACTTCTCGGGATCAAGCGCATAAGAACCACTGCGTACCATCCTGCATCCAATGGTATTGTCGAAAGGTTCCATCGACAACTAAAAGCAGCACTGATGGCAGTAAAGACTGATGACAAGTGGAGTGACAAATTACCACTAGTACTCCTTGGTATACGTTCGAGTGTCAAGCAGGACATTGGCTGCTGTACTGCTGAGTTAGTTTATGGAACTACTTTAAGATTGCCAGGAGAGTATTTTAACCCGGCAACAGACGTTCCACCGGACTTGACTAACTATGTACAACAACTACGGCGACACATGAGCACACTTCGACCTCAGTCCCCACGATACCGAGACAACCAAGTTTACGTACCTCAGTGCATCTCAAACTGCACTCACGTTTTCGTCCGACACGACGGCGTACGAAAACCCTTACAGCCCCCGTATGAAGGACCTTTCAAGGTAATTAGTAAATCAGACAAAGTTGTCACGGTCGAACGCTCGGGTAGACGAGAAACGGTCAGCATTGATAGAATCAAACCAGCGTTTATGGAACCAGATGTCACGGATACCAAGTCTGAACCCGCAGTGAAGCAACCGGAAACACCGAAAACCACCGTCAAAACAGAAACAACGGCATCGGAATCACCCAATAGTAGCGACGGTAGCAGAACCACGAGATCCGGAAGAAGAGTCCGTTGGCCACGACGTTACTTTCAGACAATTTACATTTCATAAAACCAATTCCCTAGTAACATTATTATCGTTTTTGCTCATTACCTTGTTGAAAACATGACCACACGATTTTGTCAGACTTTTCCGCATACACAAAACAAAAATTTTTTTCCGGGCACCACGGACTTCCGAATCTCTTATTTCTTAACAATGTTCCAGGTAATACGATTTTGGTTGTTAATTTTTTTTATCTCCGGATATATTATTACTTTGGTAAAGTTATTTTAGTGTTTCGAATGTCATACACTTCATTTTTATGTAAACACTCTTCCAATCAGTTTTCATCCTGATAATAGATATCCTTAACATTCCTTCTATGTTTTTAATATCTTCAAAATGAATTTACCTTTCTCATAATATTTTATATCTGACACAGATATTCCCTCTTATATCTGTATTCTGGGGAGGGACTTATGTAGCATTTTATTTCACTGTATTGTGTTGATGTATGTAACAACTCATTGAACATTTTTGTTTAGTTGTACTGGAAAAGACTTTTTGCTCGCTCGTTGACTAATACAACATCCTGATATATACTTCGCGTTAACTCCTGATATTTACACTGTCTGACGCAGGTGGATCAGCAGTGTCGGGAATTATAAATAGGCGATAGTGTATCTGGACACGTATATAAAATTTGGAGTCAGATTTCAGAGCTCGACAAGTTCAACATTAAATTCCGGTTATGCTTCCGTTGTTGCTTCTTCCACCACTTGGGTTTACATTCATACGTTTCGTTTAGTGGTTCAGATTTTAACATTTCCGTTTCTGTTTATCGTCAAAAAATCTGCTGAGTAGAACCCTTTGCTTATTGATTCCTATAGCCTTGTGAATTTACACAAACCACTGATGAACAGTGCCAGCCAATACTGCAAATGTTGGTATTTCACTGGTCTTTAAACAAGTTATATGAACCCAGGCGCTTCACTATCTGGAAGCTGAAAAATAAATAAGTTACCTAAGGACTTACTGAAGATGCAATAATACCTGACACCAAGTCTCTCTGTATGCAAGCCCAAATAACTTCACATTTCCTCATTGCTCCTAACTTTGCTGACCCATCAGTATCAGACAACGTAAAAAACGATGATCCGTTACAATCCAATTCAAAGGTTGCAACCAGATAAGTAATATTTAAACATGGTACAAAGGAACACGCATTTAAAATTTTAACGTCAAATAAAGAAATGCAATGACAACACACTCATATACTCTCTTCTAGATCAAAATTGATAAATAATAAACCGAAAACTATTTGATTGGTCATTAAGTAGGTGAATATGTAATATCGTAAGAATTTCAGTCTCAACTGGCAGCCTGCTTAAATCTTGGGCTACCAAAAAGCTTTCCACCGGTTATATCCCATCCTATTCTTCCCTTGCAGTTTGTTTCAATTTTTTAAATGTCTTCTAAAGATATCATTTACTCTTGCCCATTTTAATAGTGTTTTCAGACTTTCGTTTCCTAAGCTAAGAACAAAACAAAGGAAAAGTTTCCTGCCAGTTGGAAATGGATTTATAGGTACTCAATGGTACACCAGATTACTAGCCCTAAGATACCTAGATGGGATTGTGAATTTGCATACTGGCTGACTTAACTGCCACCATCAAAACTGCACTGGATTTTGTGCTAATTTCCAAATCTAGAGCAGATGATAATGTAACACTAGCTGTTATCGTTAACACTATGCACATGTAATAATTATTTGTTTTAAAAAGATTGTACAGAGAGGGAATTTGTAAAAATATTCCACGCTTGAAATGCCATACTATTTCATAAATATTGTTTAGAATAAGGCGATTACTATCATTATTATTATTATTTGTTGTGAGCGAGCGGTGGGGTTGCGCGCTTGGGTATAATGAATACTGAGACTCAATAGACACCTTAACCGAATACCTTTACGATTGACCTCCCTCAGCACCTTCTGCTTCACTGAGCCGCGTAGAAATCAGAAGGCAAAGACAGCCTGTGACTGCAAGAACAGCGACAAATTTTATTGGGCAAATACATGACATATGTGTATTTACAAAACTCTCAGAAAGTGAAGCCATAAATGAACCAATCGGATTTCTTGTACGAGGTCGAACTTCTCCAATCAGTTTCTCATGTCAGCGCATGCATAAATCACCATCTGAACATGATCTGATCATGAGTTGAAAACAACTCCCCTATTGGCTGCCGTCTGTCGTTAAGTAACATTATTATTATTACTAAAGTAGAACTACAGGATCAGTTATTCGAGTTCCCCATTTTCATTAGTTCCCTTTGACAATAACTAAAAAGTATGTCAACTGAAATCAACCTGGATTTCTTAAACCAGAAACATTGATAAATAGAAATAACGACTAATTAATTATGCATAAAATTACTAGTTGCTATATCAGAAATAAAGACTATTAGTGTCATTCTAATGATTACCATTCAATTGATTTTTCAATGTAAATATTTCTTTGAACACTGAGAAGCTGTTGAGCCCGTATCTAACTCCAGTCTCTGTATATAAATTTCCTAAAATACTTTCATTTTTCTTTTTATCCCACAAACTGCTGATCCACTTGCAGTAGACAGTGTGGGAATAGGAAATATCATGAAGCATACACTGGGAGGTTCAGTTGACAGTAAGACAACAAATTCAAAATCAGCGGGAAAGAGACAGAATTTTCTATACTAGGACAATTAAACAAGCATTAAGTTACAAGGTCAATGTTAAATAAATCCACGAATACAATGTAGAATGCTTATTATAAAGCAACAATATCCTCATGACACTTATATCAATCATGCCAGAATGGTTCTTCACTTGTCAAAGTGGATATCTTTTGGTAGAGAAAAAAGTTGGTTACACTAAAATATGGGTTTCTTAAAAGTTTATAAATAGTTTTTCCTACACTCTTCCATCCATTAACACTACGGAAATAAGTAAATTAGTCATAATGACAAGTTAGCTATTTTTTGGTAGGTCCTAAGTGATAAAACTATGTTCCCCTAAAAAAAAATTAAATGAATAAATTACTTATGCAGGTTGTTGATTGAAAATCTTGCTGTATCGTATAGTTACGCATCACATTCATTCACACTTGAATGATTTCCTGAACAAATTTCAGTAAAATACTCATTGAAAAAAACATATGACTTGGCAACTTAAATTATAAATATCCAGACCAAATTTATCGTCGTTGTCCTTGAAAAAATTCAAAGATGAATTCAAGATACTGTAGAAACTACGGATAATACCCGGAAACTTTCAGAAAAGTGTCATTTTGACTTACTGAACACTTTAGGAGTATTGTTGTTCTTTGTATTATCCCGTCGTTGGGTGAACCAAATTCATCGGTTTCTATTGGTATATAGGCTCCTGCGTGGATGCCTCGATACTGCCTGTGTTTGAGTTATACATTAGTGATAGATAGTGGCTAACTGTAGAATTCAGGAGGTGTGTTTCTCCCTATTTGGGACTCGTCAGCTGGATGGGACTGAGTTCAAGTTCTAGCAGAGACAGTATCGCTCACTAGGAGGGAGATACATGCAGCTAATGAGTCCCAAATAAGACGAAAGGTGCGTCGTGGATTCCACTGTTAGTCACTATCTATCATAAATATATAACTCTACGACTATATTCTTATAATGATTAACAACTGTCCCATATCGTTCTAAACTTTTCGAGTTTTAAGTAGCCACAATCCCTCATGTAGTGGAACTGGTAAGCGCTACATCTCATGGCAAAAATGTTAGCCTGCAGAGCACTGTATTTAACAATAAAAACCGATGCCTACAGTTCCCGTCAGTTAATAATTTGAAATTTTCTCAAGTCTACCGTGAAAGTTCTTTATGAGTCGACGAGCGAGTAAACTCGCATTATTCTATAGGTCACTCAGTTTTCAGGTATCATTTCCCCTATTTTTCATAATGAGATATTGGGGAACTACGTATTTTTCTGAATTGTCTGTAAACTGTTTGCAGCATATTAGGAGTTACCATTTCAGACAGTGACTGTACACTTACACAATATAGTTACTCCAGGATATCAGTGGTTAGATGAAGAATTTAGAAGGTGAGCAGTGGATCAATCCTCATGTATGACAGGTTACATTTATATTAACATCTACCTCGATTTTCGCACTACTCAAAATTAAATCAATAATCCACATTAAGAAAATTTTCCTTTGTGAAGATTTCATTTTCAAAAGCTATACAATAGTAATTATTTTTTGACTCCGTAACATCATCGTCATAATAACCTGAAACAGTTTCTATTTTGGAAAAGAAATGTTACGATCATATGTTAACTCTTTCGCCCATTAAGTTTCTACCTCTATTTTTTATGTCTTAATTATACTACTTAATAGGAACAAGTAGTCAAACTATTTATATCACACTGGTAACTTGTACTCCAGATTAAGCATGAAGTTTTGTTTTCTTACTGAGCTGGTAACATGTAAGCGTGTTAGCTTTCCGAGTTTTTCTAACTATACTTCACCTTTCCCATTTCGCCTTCCATGTGTCAAAGCTCAGTCACTTCTGTTTATCACCGGCTTTCTAGCACCTTTCATTCTCAATAGTGGTCTGAGTTTAACATAGCCTTTCGCCATTTATTTTATTTGTTGAATCGCTTCTTGTACACTGCTTTTGATAGTGCAATGAACACTTACGCACTCTGAGATATGAGGTTTGTATTCTAATCATTTTCATGATTATTTGTCGATACAGTAGTGTGCTTCAGAGAAATCCCTTATGTTTAACTCCTAGGTTCTACGCGTAACTTGTATTTGATTTTGGGCTGCTGAATCATTATTTGAACATTTAGTCTCTGAATTCCTTGGCAAATTATCCCATGAATGGTTAGTTTGCCAACTGATGTTTGTAGGAAACGACATCATTACCTAAAATTAGGTAAACAATGTATATCTTCCCACTGTCTGGTGCGAAGTATTCTGGCTTTGAGTCTCACCCATGAAATCTGATAAGTAGAGAATCTATTGATATGCACACCTCCTCACGCCTTTCTTTATTTTGTTTGTTCAACTTCGATATTACTATTTGACACCAGTGAACAAATTAAAGCATAATATAGTTGAATGCATAAAGGGAACTGACAGGATTTTTAATGTTGATGACGCTTATAAATACTACTAAAAATGTACTTCATAAAACTAGTGCATACTGGTGGAAAAGGCTAAGATGCACAAATAATGCCGACCGATGAAAATGAAGGCTGTAGGATACAGTGAAAAGTAAGTAGAGGGAAACGATGTAAAGGATAACGAGACTTTTTTATCCAGCTTGTGAGGAAGAGTGGATGTGTGTCAGAGCTCCATAGGTCATCACTCACCATCCCTAGTCATTTTATAGACCCTAAGGTACTCCTTAGAGATTGTCAAACAGAAGTTATGCTTGTAATTCTAACTACAAATATCAGCCAATTGCACTGTAGTGCAAATGAAAAGTAATTTCGAGTAAGGACTTCTTCTGAGGGTACCACTGCATTTCACCTTAATTCTACGCTAAAACTCAAACTACTTAAAATTGCATTTCAGTAGTTAAGATTGAAAACTTTTATCACCACAGCCACCGATTGTTTAAATAATCATAGCAACACATAAAAAGTTACTTAAGTAAAACCTCATAGATGAACAAGGAAATCATGAAGTAAGAAGAAAAAACTTTAAGTGGAATAAAATGACTATCTCAGAAGAATATAAACTGGATATGTTGACTCCAGAATAATTATTGAAATTGAAGGAAAATATTAAACATCAGTTTACCAACTTTATAGTCTTCAAGATTCAATTCAATTCAGATTTTGCTTCGACTTCAGTCACCGAGTTACTGATCCTGTAGTCTCATGAAGAAGATAACCTTAACTTCATCGTCCTCAACAGGTTAATCCGGTCAATTATTCAAGATGTACACTAAAATGGATGTCTTAATCGACTAGGTCATCTGGTTCAGAGAACACAACACCCTCGAGATCGTCTTTCTCAGCTACAAATATTCTTCATCATCTCAAAGAAATGAACTATATATGACATTGCGATTCAACAGTTTAATGTATAACTCTATATTGGTTTCCTTTATTTGATATGAAACACAGTGATACAGTGTTATTTACCTGATAGCCTTTCCAGCACAAATCATTATTGCACATAATTATATCAGTGTAGTCACACTACTCTCCAAATATGCTCTTTACAGTCCCATCACCCGATTCATATTGTTTGCTTTTATTGTTAGTAAAATCCTCCATATGTCTTATCTGGATGTTGCATCATTCCTATTACATGTGTTGAGTGTTGACTGATTCGATGAGATGAACTTCTCTTTCTTGTCACCTAATTATCTCACCCACTTTATTGTGTAGTTGTGTCAATACATGGATTGCAAACGACGAGTTTTTTCTAGATTACTGATCTTATTCAGGCCTGTCATTCTATTATTATTTGTCCCTTAGGTTTCTAGTGAAACATAGGGCTTCAGTAGCACGTCTCCATTTCACTCTCTTCTCCACAGTCTTTTGAACCTGGCTCCACGACTGTCCAGAAACTTTCATTTCTTCCTCACATGATCGCCTCCATGTCACCCTCAGCTGGGATACCCAACTCGTCGTCGCCCATGCGGATTCGCTCGAGTGCCTGGCGCGTGATGTCCCCAAATGGTTTTCTCAGTGTATGCTCAATCCAATCCATCTCCACTTTCTTCTGCATAGCTGTTAAGCGAAAGCTTCTTCGTTGGTTGGTTCGTTACGAGCCAGCTAGCCATGTGTTGAGTGTCGGCTGATTCGATGAGATGAACAATGATTCTGTAATCATTCTCTCTCTCTCTCTCTCTCTCTCTCTCTCTCTCTCCGTCTACAGTGATTTTATCCTATCCATATTATGTGGTTGTGTGTTAATGCATACATTTCAATATCCATAAATATATCTACTGAGACTGGAGATTTATTTATAAATACTTGGGAAAAAATGGCTTTACAAACATTTAATCCTATACCTTAGCTTTGGTGGTGATATGTGGATGACACATTCACCGTGTTAAAATCAAAACATTCACAATTTTATCACACATATAAACTCAGTAGTAGGCGCAATCCGGTTCACTTACGATGTAGACAATAAACAAGGAGAATTACCTATGCTGAATTGCAGGATAAAACGAAGGACAGATGGTGGTTTGGTTACTACTTACCGTCTACAGGAAACCGACACATTCTATACTTCAAGTCATCTCATCTAATGTCAGTTAAGCCAGGTCTAGTCAGATGTCTGAATGATAAAGCTAGAAAACTAACTAGTCAATCCAAGGACCTAACTGAACTGCATAAAAGAAGCGTTAATAGTTAATAATTATTCTCTGCAGTTTATTAGGAAATTCATACGAACACCCAAAAAATGAAATAATAACAATGACACGAGTAGGAATGGCAACGATTACACAAGTAGAAAGGAGTTCACAGCCTCTGTTGTGTTACCTTATAGAGAAGGAACATCAGAAACTTTACTTGGGATCCTCAACAAAGCTGGAATTAGGTTGACATTTAAGCCTAAAAACACTGAAAGATAAGCTTTGTTCACTGGCTTAAGGATTCGACAGAACCGACTCAGCAAAATAATCTAATCTATCAAATTCCATACAGTGACTTAAAGATCAAGTACATACGTAAAACCAGGCGATCAGGGTTAATTAGAATAGAACAGCCAAACATAGAAATTTAGCTAAATAAAGAATGACAGCCCAGTCACCATCAATGGGAGAAACTTGAAGGAAGTAGTCTCTCTCACCTATCTAGGCAGCATCGTTTCAAATACAGGCGGCAGTGGCACAGATGAGGATGTCAAAACCAGTATCGGAAACACAGCAAAACAGGCCTTCCTTCATTAACCTGAAAGCAGTGTGGAGATCTTCTGCAATCAGTACAAAGCGTGAACAACATCCGGATTTTCAACACCAATTCAGTCAAGTCAGTGCTCCTGTATGGCTCAGAAACTTGGCGCCTTACGAAAACCACTTCCAACAAACTCCAGACATTCATCAACAACTGCCACCTACACACACTCGATACTGAAGATCAGATGGATTGCCAGAATAATAATAATAATAATCAACAAGGAACTCACTGTGACTGGCTGGCTGGCTAGCTGGCTGGCAACGAACCAACCAACAATCTATGACTTGACAGGTATGCGGAAGGAAGGGGGGATGGATTTGGCATGCACTGACAAGACCATTTGGGGACATCACACATCAGGCACTCGAGCGGAATCCGCATGGGCGACGACGAGTTGGGCATCCCAGCTGAGGGTGACATGGAGGCGATCATGTGAGGAAGAAATGAAAGCTTCTGGACAGTCGTGGAGCCAGGTTCAAAAGACTGTCGAGAAGAGAGTGAAATGGAGACGTGCTACTGAAGCCCTATGTTTCACTAGAAACCTAAGGGACAAATAATAATAGAATGACAGGCCTGAATAAGATCAGTAATCTAGAAAAAACTCGTCGTTTGCAATCCATGTATTGACACAACTACACAATAAAGTGGGTGAGATAATTAGGTGACAAGAAAGAGAAGTTCATCTCATCGAATCAGTCAACACTCAACACATGTAATAGGAATGATGCAACATCCAGATCAGGCATATGGAGGATTTTACTAACAATAAAAGCAAACAATATGAATCGGGTGATGGGACTGTAAAGAGCATATTTGGAGAGTAGTGTGACTACACTGATATAATTATGTGCAATAATGATTTGTGCTGGAAAGGCTATCAGGTAAATAACACTGTATCACTGTGTTTTATATCAAATAACCAAATCTAATATGGAATTAAATCCTACCATAGTGTCCAAGTTTTACGCATATATTAATATTTTACTTGATAATTAAACGGGTGCTAATAGTATGATTTTTCGACATCTAAAGCTTCCTCAAGAATAATACAAGCTTTTATCAGTTGAAGACCGATTCATTTAGCTTACTGTCTCATTGTTTTGACTTTTTGAGAGGCATGAGTTTGATGGATACCTTCAAAAAACTGGATACCCAACAAATAAAATGGGCATTTTTTTTCGTCGGCATTCTGAACTTGAAGAAAACTCTTGCGATACCAAATATTCACTTTACAATATTATCTTTACCACAATACTATTCAGTATGATTTTGTTTCACTTGCTTCCTGTTCAGTATTCTACCCCATATGTATAATGAAAGTGAATAGAATTTATTTACTTTCAATGTCTTCATTGTCAAGTTACATGAAACAAACTTTTAAAAAATTTGGTTTAATAGTAAAGTAAGAAATTTATTCATTCATTTAAACAATTGAATACAGTGAATATTGAACGAAGTTTATATTCACTTCACAAAATCTGTATTCCACTCAAGTGTATACAGAAGGTTGTAATAATTATTTCACCAAAAGTATTTTGAACAGTTGAACAAAGGTATCTTTTTAACTGAAATGATTTCCTAGATAATAAAACTAATAGTAGAAATGTATTACTTGATATTGTATGACCTTACCTATTTGGTTGTCAACATTTCAATAGTACCTTCAGAAGGTGGGGATTAAATTGACAGATATGTAAAATGTACACGACATACATTATGACTTCGTGGGTAAACAAGACAGAAATTCATTAGCCGAATCAATTTCTAACTACATTATTATTATTATTATTATTATTATTATTATTATTATTATTATTATTTGTCCCTTGGGTTTCTAGTGAAACATAGGGCTTCAGTAACACGTCTCCATTTCACTCTCTTCTCGACAGTCTTTTGAACCTGGCTCCACTACTGCCCAGAAACTTTCATTTCTTCCTCACATGATCGCCTGCATATCACCTTCAACTAGGACACCCAACTCGTCGTCGCCCATGCGGATTCCGCTCGAGTGCCTGATGTGTGATGTCCTCAAATGGTTTTCTCAGTGCATGCCAAATCCATCCCCCCTTCCTTCCGCATATTTGTCAAGTCATAGATTGTTGGTGGTTCGTTGCCAGCCAGCCAGTCACAGTGAGTTCCTTGTTGATTATTATTATTATTATTATTATTATTATTATTATTATTCTGGCAATCCATCTGATCTTCAGTATCGAGTGTGTGTAGGTGGCAGTTGTTGATGAATGTCTGTAGTTTGTTGGAAGTGGTTTTCGTAAGGCGCCAAGTTTCTGAGCCATACAGGAGCACTGACTTGACTGAATTGGTGTTGAAAATCCGGATGTTGTTCACGCTTTGTGCTGATTGCAAAAGATCTCCACACTGCTTTCAGGTTAATGAAGGAAGGCCTGTTTTGCTGTGTTTCCGATCCTGGTTGGCTTTGACGTCGTTGTGTGTGCCACCTGTGGTTGAAACAGTGCTGCCTAGATAGGTGAGAGAGACTACTTCCCTTAGATTTCTCCCGTTGTTGGTAATCGGTGCTTGTTGTTATTGTTGATTAGGTATTTTCACCACCTCTGTCTTCTCTACGCTCACTTAAAATCCTATCTTCTTTCGGTGCCCCTTCTGTCAACTTGTTGGTTTTTACCTTTTAACTAAATATTGGATGTCATTTTGGCATTAGTTGGAAGATACTTTAGATTGCCGATATTCAAGGTCAACTTCAGCAATAAAGTTATAGTCTTGTTCTTCTCAGATATTCGACCAATTTATTAACAAAATTATTAAGTTTCACAGATAAGTAAAGTTGTTTTCCTCATCATAAAGTTTCTGTAGTATTTAAAGATTGCATAACACCTCAATAATCAACATTATCACTTGTCAGAAATCCTAACCTTAGTTGCTTACTCGCCGTAGTTTAAAGATTCGCAGAAAATTTGCTTGACCCAGTGATATGAACATTTTGTTCAAATCCACATCCGATGCTCTAGATTTATTTTATAGTTTCCAGAGTATAATTTTCATACTGATAATAAGTGTAGGATTTGATTGGGGATCGTTTTCTGGCTCTGAAAACTGCTTATATAAACATGAAAACGGCTGTATTTTGAATTCCCTGTTATAATCATAAACATGATTTCCACATGTAAAGCGAAAGACAAACTAACAACAGACAGATATTAATTTCAGTATAAATTGATCAATTTCTGCCTAAAGAATTAGATTTATGGAATTACTGAATATCGAGTGTAAGGTCTTTAAGTTAATTCCTTAAAAAGTACTGAAATCATCCTTGAACATCAGCTAACACGACTGAAGTTAAATACTTTATTCCATGTTTTACACGACTATATTTTATCTCCTTAAACTAAACTTCCTCAACAGGACAAGTATTCCTCATTTTTCTGATTAGTTAGTACACTTAAATACATATGCACCCACCTTCCCTTTCGAAAACCCTGACTTTGTTACAGCCTATTTCTAAACTATGATTTGTGATATGATTTCCGATCTTGACTAATCATTCAAAATCCTATTGGATTATTTAGAAGGACTTACAATGCAGCAGGGTTCGAGTAATCGAAACCACGAAGCCCGTATATTCCCCAAACCCCCACAGCATGTGAACGACAATGTCACATCCCATTGTATCTACCAATTCAAATGTATGTGTAGTGACATATACATAGGGAGGACTAATAGTCCATGCAAGTAAGGGCCTCGGAACATATCCCAAAGTGGGAATCAGAAGCAAATTAAATCACCTGAACCCATAAATGTTGGTAGCAGACGCCCAAGTTCTTCGATTGCCAAACATATCGTTGAGACAGGTGAAAGATTGATGTGGCTACTTCCTTTACACCTATTTACAAAACATGTTGGGGAGGGATCCTGAAATTTGTTGAAGCCTTAGCTATTAGGAAGTTGAAACCACCTTTATGTGCTCATAAACAACTTGTTGTCACATTAAATCTTCCTTGGTAAATTCAACTATTGAAAACCAAGTTCGATGTACTATTATTTTTTCACTCTATTGATTTTCATTGTTATTCGGCCTTTAATTCAGCCTTCCTACCTGACCCCTCTTTTTATTTTCTCATCCCTTATATTCATGAGTTTTTATATAAATACCTATGACAAGTACGTGTGTGATCAGATAGTTCGAAATGTGTTGTGCAAATACATTACACGGTTCAGACAATTTACGTCTTCTTATTGTTTTGTCGAAGTTTATAAAGGGAACTAAGTGTTTTAATTGACAGCATATATCTTAACAGTGGAGTCAGAAAATCTCGAAACTCATGTATGTACATGAGTTCATCACCAGTGTAGTCGAGTCATTTGTGGTCAACGCTGATTAGTACACCTAGGTGATTAGCCCTAAAAAGCTGGAGAAATGTATCTACAGTTTCCTACTAACTAACTCCGAACATCTAACATCAAAACACTGGTGTATGCACACTTTCACATAGTTAGATATTAAGACAGATGGACAAAACTGACACACAATCACGAACAGAAACTGATCGGTTGAAGTAAACACACTTCATGGAGGTATGCAAAGAACAAGTGGATAAAAAAAAGATAAAAACGAGTATATCTGTCCTTGTGATCGATTTCTAGCCATGTGATCAAGTGTCTCCAACCACTAACTCATTTATCTCGCGTACTGCAGTCAGGCAGTTTTCATGTCTCGTCATGGACCCAACCCAGTACTAATTCAGTATGCGCAACACAGTCCAAGCCACCTCACTACGCAGAGGTTCGCAATCTCATCGACTAACTTGACTTCCTTACTTAGCAACCTTCACCTAACATTAATATCACTATATGTAAGCAATACTACGCGGGCATTTGAGGTCATGTAATGTTTTTTCAATGGCTGGTTGTCACAGCCATATGGTACGACAGTGAAATATACTCATCCTTTAACAGAGAGCCATGTGTTTGGTCAGTGGGTACAAGAGACGACGCAAATTGGCAAATGCTAAACAGGCCTTTTACATATGAGCTGAGATTTCATCAGCAACCACCCCTTTCGGGCTGAAGCAACCCTCCAACTAAGGGAAGTAGTCGACGCATCCAACCACTTCGCTTCCCCACCTTAAACTGGGAGTTGATGCAGACCAGTCAGGCAGTTTGAGAACAACACCTGTACACACTCGATTATCAATTCAAGGTGACAATAGCAGATAAACTTACTGAAAAACTGTGGTGATTCAGCTATTATCAGAGGGGAAATAGCTCAGAAGATGACACTTAAACTCACAATGAAAATTCTACCCAAAAAAAAATGAAACTTTTTGACAACAACCTAAACTTCAGATATTTATTGTCATGTTAACATTGAAAAGCTAATTTTACAAATAATAGTCATAAATTAGATAGACATCAAAAACAAGATATTCAGCGAAGAGGACTGTTTTCAACGGATTTATTCTCAAGCTGTACATTCGTATACACATATGATATTTAAAGACTGTCATCCATGAGGAAGATTCAGCTTGAATAATGGGGGTTGAGATAGTAATAATGGTGGTTATAATAATCATGTTGCTAGTTGATGGTGTAAGCTTTGTATGATAACTAAAAGGGTTACGTAAGATTTTGAAATCGTTTATAAGGTGCATACAGATTAAAAAGAGGGGAAAACGTGGTAGTGTTAATAAATACGCAAAGGATTATGTATTTTTGAGATGAATAGAGGATTTTTAATTTAGAGATACTATTCATCACGGACTGATATCAGTTGGGGAACCATTGAAAATCTGGGAGCACTGGAGAGCTGTTTCATCCTAGTATGGGACTCCTCAGAAGTGCGCACCCACGACCCGACTAGAGATGGAAGTCATGACCTTCAGGTATCACAGATGGATATCACGAAGCTCTAATGAGAAGCCATGACTTGTGGGGTCAACTAGTTGGAAGGGAAGCGGATGCCAACTGAAGACCTTGGGTGATAGTCACGCTACATCGTAAAGTTGGAAGTTATGAACCACTGAAAACCGACTGAGTGGCTGGATGGTTAACGCGTCAGCCGTGAAACTTGAAGGTCCTGGGTTCGGTCCCCACCTGGGTCGTGCCTGTGTACTGCTCAGGAGTCCCATACTAGGACGAAACAGCTGTCCAGTGCTCCCAGATTTCCAATGGTTCCCCAACTGATGTCAGTCCATGATGAATACTATTTCTAAATCAAAGGACTAGGTAATACGAATGAGACAAGTTAATTGGAATAAGTTTAAAATGATATAACACCGGAAACAATTAAACATAAGATTAAAATGATAATGATGATATGAGAGTACAAAGATTAATCTGGCAAAAGACGAAGATGAAATTGAAAAAAAGAGAGGGGCGTACCTCGCCAAGACCAAAATAAGTTGAGGTTAAAGTAGAGACAAAGACTGTACATACTTCTTGTGTACGCAAAGGTCAGGCTTTAGTTAATGGATAGCCAAGACCTCTGCTGCTTTTAGAAGTTGAAGACAGAGGAAATATGGAATGTTTGAAAGAATTCGACAGACAACCTTAAAGTCACTGTTTGAGTCGGTTAGATGGCTGAGACCGATTAAATGGTCAAGAACTTCCTTTCACCCTTATAAAACCAAGCATGAACATGTTCTCGTATGAGTGTTGACAGTAATCTCTGACTACGGCCGATTTACCTTGCTCCACAGGAGTAGGTGAACTGGTAAATACATATGGATGTGGCGTATCGACGGATATTGCCTTTTTTCCAAACGGAAAACAATTTACGACTGGTAAAGATCAAATGAAGTTTAATTGAGAACAATTATGACAACAACTAGCAACATGATTATTATAACCACCATTATTGTTATTTAAACCCCCGTTATTTAAATTAGCCTGAAACCAGTGTGGAGATCTACTGCACTCAGCACAAAGCGTGAACAACATCCGGATTTTCAACACCAATTCAGTCAAGTCAGTGCTTCTATGTGATGGCTCAGAAACTTGGTGTGTCACGAAAAGCATTTCCAACAAATTACAGACATTCATCAACAACTGCCACCTACACACACTCGATACTGAAGATCAGATGGATTGCCAGAATAATAATAATAATAATCAACAAGGAACTCACTGTGACTGGCTGGCTGGCTAGCTGGCTGGCAACGAAACAACCAACAATCTATGACTTGACAAGTATGCGGAAGGAAGGGGGGATGGATTTGGCATGCACTGACAAGACCATTTGGGGACATCAAGCACCAGACCAGACCAGGTCGTCGAGTGGAAGGGAGATGGGAAACGACGAGTTGGGCGTCCTAGTTGAGGGTGATATGGAAGAGATCGTGTGAAGAAGAAATGAGAGGTTGTGGGCTGTCGTGGAGCCCGGTTCAAAGGTTTCAGAGAAGAGAGTGAAATGGAGACGTGCTACTGAAGCCGTTTGTTCCATTAGGAACCCAAGGGACAAATGATAATAATATTTAAATTAAATCTTCTTCATGGATTACAGTGTTTAAATATCCTCTTCGCAGAATATTTTGTTTTTAATCTGTAAGATACCTTATGTAAAGTTATGTTCAACATTGAAATTTGAAAGTATCACACAATAATTGTTTACTTGAAATAACTTCAAAGCCCATCCTAGCGATGACTGGAACTACCAATTAAGTTTCTTCATTCCAACTGGGAAGGTGATTTTTTTTCATAAGGCATAGAACTCTAATTGATTACTTCAATAGTTCTTAAGGTAACCTTTCAAGTTGCTTGTTTTTCTTTTGTAACATGATACACTTTCGTTTAGAAGGTCGCCTGTTTCTGTTGTTGACAGAATTTTAGCTAACAAATATTATAGCAAATCGAGTTTCTAGAATTTGTCTACTTTTTGTTGCTTCAATCTGCAATACCTCAACGAAAATGTGTTCTTTATGTGCGTATGTGTGAGTACATGCGTGCGTGCGTGCGTGCATGCGTACATGTTTGTCAATTTCCTTTGTAAATCACGTTCAACAGGAATAATTATCATGGACCCGGATGAATAGAAAGTGGGCTAACACAGGAAAAAGAGAGATAGATAGAGTGAAAAGTAAATAATATCTTCCCTTGGTGCTGAATAGGAAATATTAAGATTTTAAGCATTTTAATGTATCAATCCAGTAGATCTATCCCACTTCATCATATGTACTCACATAGGTGTCATTAGATTAACATCTCACCCACATAAATCATCTTTTCATATATCGAAGCATGCTTTAAGAATAGACAGATTGTTTGTTTATACCTGTTGCTTTTTATCGTCTTGGCTACCGTCCGTCTCACCATTTCGCCAGTTGATCTTTCTCTCTCTCTCTCTCTCTGTATATAAGAGTCATGTTTGAGTGTATGGGCAAAAGGAGATAGGGAAACTACTCAAACGTGACCTATAGGAGATGGCAACTGAGATTTTGATGCTGGTTTCAATCATGTGAGTCGTACTAGTAGTAGTGGCAGTTGTTGTTAGTGTTGTCATCACTGTCAGGTGTACATATCAAGTATGGTTCATTTTTGCTAGGGGAAAAAGTTAATAATAAAGACTAATTTGATATTAATGATGAATAGCGGCTAGCAGTGGGATCTAAGAAGCACATTTCATCCTTTTAGGGACTCATTAGCTGAGTGTACCTATCAATAGTTGCCGATCACTTTGGTCTAAACATAGACAAAGATTTTCAAACTATACTATCAAAAGAAAGAATAATCTTTTTATTTAAAGGTTTAATTTAACTCTATCTTTGAAGAAAAATATATGAGGAAGAAAAGTTTTGTAGGTTTCCTTTGCTGTTTTTGCAAGTTAAAAAACTGCCAAAAACATATTTATTCAATGTTTTCACTGGTAACGGTGACAATGACATCAGTAATAAACCAAAGAGTACATCATGATTTATTGTATCATCTGGTGCCTTCAGAATAGTCATTTGAGACGGTTTATCTGCTTAACTGTAGTATGTATACGAGTCGTTGAAATCAGAAGACAAGACATAGTTGTTAACTCAAAACAGAAGTATATTTTCAATGGTCTAATTTACTGAATAAAGGCGAACATCATTGGATTAACTTATAAGAAAGCTCAGTAGTTGGATAATAAGTTTTCATCAAAGATGGTCATCAATCAGAGGATGATTGAAGAACCAAATCTTTTAAACAGCTGTTCCATCCTATTTGGAGACTCCTCAATAGCCTTCAACGACTGATTTTTATTCGTGATGAAAACTTTAATGAAATTCATAAATTCCCCACAAACCACTGAACTTGTCATCAGTTCATTGTTCCTACACGTACTTATCGAAGTTTTAATGAGCAGTTAATAGTTAGGGGGTTGACCAATTGGGACATGAGGATAAATAACCAGTTAATAGGAATTAAAAGATGAGATATCTTGGATTCCTCACTAGCTTTATGTAGTCTAGTCCAAAGTGCTGCTTGGATTCTATCTATCATTTTGTAATGTGGCTACTAGGCTAGTTGACTTACCATCCCGATGCACTGATATAGATTTCAGATGGATAGAGGTAATCTATTGGGAGCTCTGCTCGACCCATGGTGGTCGCAGATACGACGTGTGTCGAGTGCTAACAAGCACGCCTGGTTAACTAGTTCATTAGCTACTAGCTGGTCCTAAGCCCGGGCAATGAGGGAAGGTTGGGCATACACCTAGCAACCCTACACCGGAAAACCAATCCAACAGCTAAACAAACTTCAAAGCACAAACAAAATATAAAAAATAAAAACAAAATTATCCCTCCCTGCAATCGGGGAGACGAAATGACGCCAGTTGGTGAAAGCCTTCGCGAAGCCAATTGGCCGATGTGTCTTCAGTCGATGAAAGCGAAAGTAAACGTGGGGACATGGAATGTCCGCATCATGTTTGAACCTAGCAAGGCTGCCTAGATTCCAAAAGAGATGAGAAGATATAGCATAGAAGTGCTATGAATCTGCGAAAGCAGATGGAATGGAAGTAGGTTCTCCAAACTGTCAACCAGAGAGTCAATAATCTACTCCGAAATTGTCACCCAGACGACAACCACCAGCACACTTAGTTTTCGAGTGGCTATCATGATATCCCCAACAGCATCGAAGGCTCTCTCTCATACAGTGGGAACCAATCTCCTCATTCAGGATCATAACAGCAAGGTCATAGTGATTACCAACATATCCCACTAAACTTAATGGCGTTACCGTATTCTGCAAATGATTTTCTTGTCGCGTTATTCAAGTTGAGTTAGGTAGCTAAGTGTATAAAAATTCAAAAACAGAGACTATCCACCCAGTTTTTCAAGTTGCTGAATCATCTACTGATAATTCGATGCAGAATACTGATAGAAGTTAATAGGCTAAAATTGTCTCAAGACTGTCTATTCTCCGGGTCAACTCTTCAGATCCTCAACAAGAGCATGATGAGGAATTTACCATCAAAATTGAATTATTTCAATAATTATGTAAATGATTTAAACATAGTATATCAAGTGACGTTCATTCATTTTCTTCCAAGATGTTCAATTCAAGACAAGTCCAAAGCTTTCAAAACCTACAGTTAAAAATGAACTTTATGGTAACTTTCCTGTAAAATCCAAAAACTGATTAAAACTGGACATATATTTGTGAGCTAACAGAAGTTGGAAATATGGACCATTGGATTCGGACCCAGTAGCTTAATGGTAACGCGCTGGCGGCGGAACCTGAAGGTCGCGGGTTCGATACCTGGCAGGGTCGTGTGCGCGCACTGCTGAAGAGTTCCATACTAGGGCGAAACAGCTGTCCAGTTTCCCCAGATTTCCTTTTTTCCTCCAACTGATGTCAGTCTGCGATGAATAACAACTTGAAATTTGTGCATAAATTATGCAATTTTATTGATTTCCAATATCTGCTAATATTTCCAACCGATGATTTAAAATGATAACTGTTTACTACATTAAAACAAAGCTACAGCGGTTTCGTCAGCATCTACTTCATCAACAACTGAAATAAGTTCTGACGAAGTTGTCTAATCTGATAGTGAAACACTGGTAGCCCAATAGTATTAAAATTGAAGAAATCTTCAACAACTGCCACCTATACACATTCGATACTGAAGATCAGATGGATTGCCAGAAAGAATAAGAATAAGCAACGAGGAACTCACCGTGGCTGGCTGGCAACGAACCAACCAAGAACTTATCGCCGAAAAAAAAATGCACTGGAAGGAAGTGGAGATAGATTGGATATACACTGAGAAGGCCGACTGGGGACATCACGCTCCAGGCCAGGCCAGGTCGTCGAGTGGAAGCCAGATTGGAAACGACGAGTTGGGCGTCCTAGTTGAGGGTGACATGGAGGAGATCGTGTGAGGAAAAAATGAGAGGTTGTGGTCAGCCGTGGAGCTAGGTTCAAGAGATTGCAGAGAACAGAGTGCACTGGAGACGTGCCACTGAAGCCGTATGTTCCATTAAGAACCCAAGGGACAAATAATAATAATCAATATGGATTATGCGTGTAAATTGAGTGGATATTTTTTTGACAGATCTACCAAACTGTTTCTATATTCACTAATATGCTATGCATGTGATTAATTGAGTATGAGGATCGCCCTTTTCAAAGTTGTACAGATATATATATAATATATATATATATATATATATATATATATATATATATATATATATATATATATATACATGCATATTTACATGAATGTACACTTTAACATAAGGTTGGATTTTCATGTTGTACTCACAGTTTCAATGAATAGAAAAGACTCATACTCCCGTATTCATACAGTTTATGCATAATATTGTGAATTAATTTAACAAGTCAAGTTCTATTTCACTTTGTTTGCTTTCACCTACTCAAATATAATGAGCTCAAATGCGCCCGACAATACATGGAGATATTCACCAACTGTATTTTTTTAAATCGTAGTTCGTCATTTGTTTATATATATATATATATATATATATATATATATATATATATATATATATATATATATGATAATGAACCGCTGGGTAATTCATCTTTTGATATGGGTACCTAAATTGAAAAGAACCATCTAATAACAACGAGTGTCAACGCTGTCATCTTTTAAACGAAAGTTTTAATTTAATAGAACCGAAGAACACAGGGAACAAGAAAACACTTCAGTTCATAAGGGAAGAAGAAAGCAGTCAAATAATTAAAAAAGGCAAAAGGAAACGAATGAATGAATTCATTATTTTATGCTCAAGAGATTCAAGTCAAGTAGCTTACATGAAAGGATAGAAGAGAATATCACGATGGTCAAACTACTCACCAGCGGTTAAACAACGCTTGATGATCAGATATCTATTGAGTAGGTAAAATGTATCTCATTATTGTTGACCCATACACCAAATGATAAATGTTACTTGGATGGAAACAATCGGCAGAAGCCCTAGACCTAGCTTTTGTACTTGCGACTCGTCAGCAAGTTGTTTACCATCCAGTGACCAATCAGTGTATCTAGTTAAATTCTACAGGGGGTCAGTCGCGGCCAGAATAACTCAGTAGTAAAGTCGCCAACTAGAACACTGAGTGTCGCGGGTTCGAATCCCGGGTGGAACATCAATTCCGTCGGGGTTGCAGATAGGCCTTGCTGCTGACGAGTGCTGGAAACCACGAAACCTAGGTCCAAAGCTTCATGCCGATTGCTTCCATCTAACTAACATCTGTCAAAGTACATTGCGATGTTGAGCTACCTAGTCTGGCGTCCACACTGCAAAATGATCGATAGAATTCGGTCAGTACTTAAGGCTAAACAACGTGAAGTTGATTACCCTCCAGTGACCAACCAATTGACCAAGTGGCCTAAAGTTTTCTACATGTCACAACGTACGACAGAGGCTACTATAGCCTAACTAACTACTCTATTTATCTGCTTCAGTGTCCGCAAAGCCATGGTAACCGATAATGGTACACAATGATTTCAGCAACATTTTCAGCTTCTTGCAAACAAAATGTAATCCAACACTTACGTTTCCCACCCTTTTCATCCACAATCAAATGGCCAGATAGAATGAGTGATGGATACATGTAAATATCCTTTGTTGAAAGAGGAAAGAGAAGGGTCTGTAAGCCTTGTCGTTAACAGATTTCTTGTCAACTATAGAAGCACTCTGAATCCCAACACATCAACCAGGAAATCTCCTGTAGAATACATGTTTGGTCGTCGAACAAGAACTGTTTTTGACTCTTTGCTGCTCATAACTAAGTTAAAAAGAAGCTGGCTGCTACAAAAAAGCAGGAAATCCCAACCTGGTGATGGGTTTACGGTCAGAAACTGCCGGAGTAAAAATCTGTGGGAAATGGGAGTACCAAGATACGAAATTGGAAGAGTACTTTACATAGAGCAAGTTGGTCCAGAAATCTTGAGGAGATACATAAATCAACTAAAACCAAGACTTCATAACCACGGTGGGAATGATACTCTTTTCAGCTTATCACTCGATATGTTACTGGATAATCCACAGTAATCAGAAAAGGATTCACGATTTCCGAAACAGCAAGGAGAATTGTCAAAATTCTGCTACGCCAGAGCCATCACAGCATCGAGCGGTTCGTTTCATGAAACTTATCAGGAAGATTCAAGTGAATCCCAAATAACACTTCTACACCTAGTTATTTCTTCGAACGGGAAGGTATTATGGAATGTGACGATATCGTCTAGACTCCTCAAAGAAACCAGGAATTCTCTGAAAAACCTTCACAGCCAGTCACGGCATGTCGAACGTTCGCGTAAAACCACGTGATCATACGTGTAAGTCTCAGAATGCCTAAAGGACTTTCTAGAAAAGTAGAGAACCTACCAAGGTCATCAGCATATGCATATAAACTTTTACTTTTCCTACATGTTTCACTTGACAATAAACTTTCAATCATTTTTACCGCTTCCTTCTGTGTCCAAGATACCGAGTGATGCTCAAGGGGAGGTTTAAGGTTACTGTTCAAGAGTCTACGTACCTGAATATTTTGTACCGATAAACAATCAAATCCAGGCCTCATTTTTCGTTCTTTTCCGGACTCATTGACTGCGTATACATGGTACCATACCATTTTAGTGTTTCCATCGAGACTAGGAGTCAGTATCAGTTGATTTAAGTGTCAGTGTTATCCAGTAGACTGCCACTTTTCTCAATGAGTATCAGATAATATCAGAATTCTGCATGTTTCCCTTTTGTTAGTTAACAAGTTTTCTCTCCATCGACACGCTGAACATAACTTGAGTACTGGCAGGAGTTTGAAATCAACAAGAGACTATAACCTTATTCATTTGTAACCTAAAGTACAAACTTCACAGGTAACCGAGGAACTTTTCATATGAGATAGGTTTCTCGAACTTCTTATTGGAGGCGACGATTTTTGAAGTCAACCGAGTTAAGAGTAAGACCAGATGCCAACGGATGACATTGGAGGATGGTCACACTCCGTCACGAATTGACGAAAGTGAGAAACGTGGGTCATTCGATGTTTACTTAATGAATCAGTGATAACATGCTGACTGTGAGATCTAACGGCCCTGAATTCTATCCCTAATGGGGTCGTGTGTGCACACTGCTAGGGATCTCTGAAGGAGGACAAAAGAGGTGTTCAGCGCCCCTTGGGTATATGTATTTCGCAACAAATTTGAAGCGAAACAGTGTTATTTTTATGTTATTGCTTGGGATTTCCCGTTGTTGATTGGACCTAATTGGTTTCCCACTGTTGGCTCCCATGCGGATGCCTCGGTATTGCCTCTAATTTCAACTGCCTACTAATCGTGGATAGTGGCTAGTAGTAGAATCCATGACGCACGTCTTGTCCTACACAGGACTCATCATCTGGAGTACCTGCTTCCCAGTGAGTAGCTGTGTTCCCACTAGGACTCGAACTCGGGACTGACTACTTCAAACACTACAGCCGCTATGTATCATTACTGATCAGTTCAGACCAATCGACGACGGGAACCTTCAACTAACAGCGAAAGAACTATAAACGTCACACAAAGCATGGCCTAATGAATAGCGCTCTGGTGACCGGGGCCGTCAGTCCCGATGGGGCCAGAAGTTCTCGTAAGAATCAGAACCTTTTTGCATATTTCTGATATCATTACATGAAATTCCGGCTTTATTTCAACTCGGACAGTTTCTTTAAATAACCATGTCATTTTCGCGTTTCGACTGAACTCACTGAACTGAAGTAAGTCAATATTTCGTTGCCATTTGTCAAGTGTAAATATTCTAGCATCTAATGAGAACCAATGAAATAATAAAATGAGTCCACATCGTTCTGCTCCAGTGTTTGTTCTTGCTATTTTAAATTCGATGAATGGGAAACGTGCCTACAAATCAACATTGATAAAACTGTATCCAGATACTAAATGAACAATTTTTAAATGGCGGTAACGGTTCTTATATACCTCATTTTTCTAATAGCTAGACCGATTCTCAGCCACCTGACTCTCATCACATCAGTGAGCTGTCAGTTGAGAACAACTACTCAGTTTACACCACAGAATGTGATGACTTCTCACTAAAACTTCTGGAATCACCTCTCAAAGTGAATCACAAATAAACACTACAATTATTCATTCTGAAGGTTTATGGAGATTTATTTGTTGATTTCAGGTTGGTTATCATCATGGAGATCGAGCAATTCAATCCTGTAGAGCAATGGGAGATTACAAGCACTACACAACAGTGATACCCATTGCACAAGTAGTGGCTATCATACCTCAATGACCTAAAGGACAACGCTGTGGCATTTGAAGCAATGGGTACTAAGTCGAAGTCCCAGTGGGGATAACCTCAATCACTAGGGTGACGGTACATTTAGCTAATGAGTCCCAAATAAGATTCCACTGCCAGTCACCAAGATAAACAGATTAATAGGCTACTCGCCAATTGCACTCTTCAAATAGACATCTTTCAGTTAGCCACGATTTCAATAGACTTCTCAGCAGTGACTATTCATTCAGTCAATGAAACTGTGTTGTATATGCTTTTTTGAATAATAACCGTAATAATAGTGATCAGAGTATAGTTAACAACCTGTGGTTCCCTTCAAACTACACCCCCTAACCCTGATTATTTCCATCCATAGAGGAACATACATTTTTATTCTCATCGAAAGTAAATAGAAAAATAAAATAAAATAATTCTAAAACATGAATATTAATTAGTTGGTTGTATTGATAAGAGAGTGATTAAAGCATGATATGAATGCAAGATGACATATGGAGTGTAACACTATAGAGATAACTCAGAATGAAAAACAAAGACATGAAGAAGAGGGTTATGGAAATAATACATATAAGCGGTTCAGTGTCCATTTTAACAGTGGGATCAGTGTATAAATGATCCATTTTGTCAATGTGTATGCATACATAAACTTATGTTGGTAATGATTAGAAAAATTTGTCATTGATAAATTGAAAATAAATATCTTCAGTTGGTTTGATCGAAGAGAATAGAGAAGGAAAGGATTAATTGGTTTTGTATAGTTGTTTATTTTTTCTCGGAGACGAAGAATGCGGGGAGGGGGGTGGTGAATATGGAAGACTCGACCGGCTTTTGCCAACTTACACTATCTATGGAGTCGACAAGATATCTAAACAACTCCTTAGGGTCTAGTGTACTGTTGCAACATTTTGCTGTATTCTACTGTATGACTGTGAAGCACAACCGTTTAGGGGCGTAGATTTGAGGATACAGCGGTGGCTCGACCATCGTTGCTTTCGTAACACTAGTTGCATGTCATGGAACCACCACTTTAGTAATATAAAAGTTAGACATGGAGTTTTCAACCAAACAGATACATCTGTTGATGCAATTATAGACCTTCATGGACTCCAGTGGCTGAAACATGGGTTACATGTGCCTAGTCAATATCTACCCCATTACTCAACATTAAGTGAAAGTAGGCAGTTAGACTAAAACATAATATTAGCCATAGATTCTCTGACTGCCGGACCAGATGGAGTCTTTGTGACAAGCAAAATAGGCGGTTGGAAACTAGAAATGATAAACCTACCTCAGTCGGCTACAGTGGTGCAAATACATCCACATATTATTTCTATCTTAATTGTTATATCAGTATTTGTGATTTTTTTGTCTTCCAACGACTACGATTACGGTCCTCCACCTGGCCCCCTTACTTCCATATTTTTTGGCCTTTACCTTGATCTGCTAATATGAGGCGTGAAAACTTAGACTGTTATACAATAGTGGTACATTATTATTTTTTATTTGTCCCTTGGCTCCCTAGTAGAACATAGGGCTTTAGTAACACGTCTCCATTCACTCTCTTCTTTGCAGCCTTCTCAACATGGCTCCATGACTGCCCATAAGCTTTCATTTCTTCCTCACATGATCTACTTCATATGGTCACCCTCGGACACCCAACTCGTCGTTTCCCATCTCCCTTCCACTCGACGACCTGGCCTGATCTGGTGCTGATGTCCCCGAATGGTCTTGTCAGTGCATGCCAAATCCATCTCTGCTTCCTTCTGCATATTTGTTAAGTGATAGATTGTTGGTTGGTTCGTTGCCAGCCAGCCAGCCACAGTGAATTCCTTGTTGCTTATTCTTATTATTCTGGCCATCTGAGCTTCAGTGTCAGTATCGAGTGAGAGTAAACGGCAGCTGTTGATGTATGTCTATAGTTTGTTGGAAATGCATTTCGTAAGGCGCCAAGCTTTTGAACCACACAGAAGCACTGACTTGACATTAATGGCACATACTATGCTGATATTGACTGACTGACTGACTGATGTCTGTTCGTCTTTTTTTCATAGTAAAAGTGAACATTAGACAAATTTGTTTTACCGATGTAATATCAAAGTAGAATTTTCATTTGAACTATTTATTGTCAGTTATGTTAAGAAAACTCTATTAACTGCCAACATAATCACTAAAGTGAATGAATATCTTGATAACTGATGTTTAGGTGTAATTGATGATGAGTCTTCATCTAGATTTTGTATTATGAACTAGCGAGATATACTACTACTACTGAATGACTTGAATAGTTAAAAACCATACAGGTTGATCTGTAGATTTCACTGGCCTCGACGGACGACCGTTTCATCCATTTGTATACTATCTCATCATCGATGTACTTTAGGATTTGTCCTGCTACGAACTTGACGGACGCAAAGACCAATCACTAATTATTCGAAACTTGTTATATACCCACGAATACGAGACCAAGGAAGAACACGATAGCGTAGTCGGATGGAATAGTATATTTGGGTGGTTGTGCCAAGATACCGATGCGTTCCAACTAACTGGTTACAGAGTCGATTACGAGCAGTGCAACGTAACACGACAGCGTGCCAAATGGCGAGGATGCTTGACCGGGTGCCTTCAGCTTAGCGAGTCCAGTTAAACTATCAAGGTTAGCATCAATGTCGAAAGTCGTCAACCCTAGGCTATTGATTTTGGGGAAGTGTGTGACGCTACAGTACCACGACAAATCCAGCTCACAGACCTGTACAGTTTGTAAGTCAGTTGCTAGTTGATCATCCTATTTTAGGTATACCGGTCCATTTAAATCAGCTAGCTAGATCCAAATAATCTGAACTAATTCGGCCCTATGACTTAAATTTTTCCGGATACACTCTGATGATCTCGACCACGAGTGAGAGAAATGACCATCCGGTGTTTAAATCATTGTGATGTAGCCGGTGAAATCTACAGATCATCCCACTAGTTTCTAACTGCCCATGTTGTTCACTAGTATATTTCATGAGAGTTCATGGCACTTTTATCTCGAAGATTGCAGCTCGTTATCTTCACTGATGGGCATTTTCCAACGGAAATCTTGTTCACACTATGGTTGAGCAGTTGAAGATCCAATCAGCTATCAGCATGAGTCGTACAACTTGTAACTCATTTGTAAATCCATCATCCTATTTTAGATTTTCTATCTGTTTGGATATTTCTGTGTAGTAGTAGGTCACTGGATTAGGTGATGGAAATTCTACCGTTAGGTCACTAGGTTGAATTTCATTCCCTCTACCTAGGTGCAAAGCAATCATGTATTCTTCTCAACTGTCATGAAAAAGGTGTGTTTAATTGGTGAGTTAAGTCAGTTGCATTATTGACGTCTGGAGGGAGTTAGTAGCAAAAGCATCACCCACTGAATCGCTTAGGTGAAATTAATCTTGGTGTTTGACGTTATAGATCAGTGAGTGAGAATCTTTTTATGCTTAGGTTTCATGCATATTGGTACCAATCAATAGGTTGTGTAACCAACCTTCCTAAAGCTTATGCTACCTTGGAGACATGAACCTACATCGCTCAGTGAAGAAGTTAGAGACTTGATCATTAAGATTTTTAGGCCATAACCGATCCCATGTAGGACTGAATTGCTTGGTAAGGAGAATTCACTCAACAACAACTGGTATCTCCCAAGACTATCAACTGTCACCAATCCTTTTTAACATTATTATAGATGTATTGATGAATGTTTCCCTATTTAACTCTAAATTCTTACAAACTGACCTACTTGATTAACTTAGAGCTTGTAGATGACGCAATCCAGTTTGAAGAGGACGTGGATGAAGAAAAATCTTCTGAATACCTCCAACTGAAATCTGAGTATGTTTGGCATGTTCTTTTTTTCACTGCAAATGGAACATGATGCTTCAAGACCAGTCTGAAATGACGTCTAGTTTAAAGATGCAGAGTAAAGTAATGAAATGTGTTGACCACTTCACCTACTTGAATAATTCTATCAGCCTAAACAGGGTTCTTATCAGAGAAATCTCAGCTCGAGTATAAAAAGTTAGTTTAGTATTTACTAGTTTACACCACTTATGATGTTACCGTGGTATATGACAAACTATCAAGAAACAAGTAAACTATGCAGCAATTCACGCTGTCCTATCATACAGCTGTGAGACACGGTTCTTGAAAGCAGAAGGTATGATACGGTCACATGCTTTTGATCATGAATGAACTTGTGACATCGATGGTATGGTGGTGTCGTTGAGATTATACGTGGGTTAGAAAGGCAAAAACCACCTGATGAGGTTGTGAACCTTCATTGATCGAGGTAGCCTGGACATTGGCTGCACATACCGAATTAGGATTAAGTTGAAAGAAAGCTAACTGTGGAAAAACAAAGATCTGATTCCGTCAGTGAGGTCTCTAACCATCAGTCTGAGTCATTTAGTGAAGTGTTGGCGGTAAGTCCTATTGGGATTATTAGTTTTCGGTATTTCGACTCACCTAGAAACTACTTATTTCTGAATATTAGATCTAATATGGATTCTTTAACCTTATTCGTAATAGGGCCCATTGGTTTCCTAATTTCCTATTACGGTCTTATTTCTATATGTTCGTCGACTTTCTGAAAGTAATCAGACTTGCTTAACACTACTGCTGAGTTTCCTTGTCCGATTTGGCAATTATCATGTTGTTGTTATTTCAGAGGTTCTTCAAAACTTCTCTTCCTGGTCTTGGTAAATTTTGTTTCATTTTCTTCTATAGAATAAGTATTGGTGCACATTGTGCTGGCATCTCATCTGCAACTACGTTATCTGCTGAAGTTAGTGCTGACTCAATTTTCGGGATGACATCTTCAAGTTTGAATTCATTGGCGGTTACATTGAAGCTAAGTCCCTTTTCCAGTACCTTTACTTCTGTTGAGCTTGAAATCCTAGTTGGGAGATTGGCAACTCACTCTGTTTTATTGATGATTGACGATGTGTTATTAGGAGTCTCATTACTGTTGCTGAATACATTCCTTCCATTCGTTTGTTGAACTCCTTTATTTGAGTACTCTAAAAGCAGTTGATCTCGCAAGATCATGCCATTATGAAGCCTGATGACTTGATCCGATCTGAGCCGGATTCTACACTTTTCCTAACTCCCTTCTGTTATAAGCAGTAAATTATGCTTTATGTCAGTATGCTAAATGAAATCTGATGTGATCAATTTGTGCTTCGAAAGGTGATTCCTGAAGTTCCACTGGGAAGTAGTGACGATAAGGTAGACCTGGTGATCCTAAGGACCAAATGCTCAACAATAACACTGGGTGTAGGTTGTGCTGTGTCGTGAACTTACAGAAGTAGGAATTATGGACCATTGGACTGCTACCAGTGGCTTAGTAGTAACGTACTGACCACGGAACCTTACGGTGCTGGGTCCGACTCCTGCTGGAGTCGGAGGTGCACACTGTTGAAGAGTTCCATATGAGAACGAAATGGCTGTCCGGTGCCCCCAGGTTTCCAATGTTCCTACAACTGGTGCCAGTCCGTGGTGAACAAACTTGAAAAATCACTAAATCTCTACAAACCTCCAAAGTTAAATTAATATGAATAAGTTACGTGAAATAAAATGAAAGTGTTAATCTGTTAAAAGATGTAATTATTTATTGAGAAGATTAAACGAAGTAAAACCAGGAACAACAGGAGAAGTCAAGTCCTCTGCTGCCTTTAGAAGTCGAATATGAAGAAAATGTGAAGTATTTGAATGAATTTAAAACAAAACCTTAAGTTCATTGTTTGGATTGATAGGAATCGATTAAATGTTCAAGGATAGAACTTCTTATACATTTCCTTTCATCGTCATAAAATCAAGTGAGATATGTTCTCGTTTACATGTTCATAACAATCTCTGACTATTGCTAATGTACCAGGGTAGGTGGACTGGTAAATGCATATAGAGGTGGCCTGTGGAAGGATATTGCCTTTTCGGCATAAAGAGAATAATTTATAGAAAATAAAAATCAAATGAAGTCTGCCTTAGAAAAATGATCTGCTGATGATTAATCGCCTATGATGATTTTCCAGAATATCTAATGAGGCATTACCTTTAAATTCCAGATTCATGAACAAAGTTTTTTTTAGAAACTAGAGTAGCTATTTTCCTCATGTTTACTTCTTAAGAAGTCAAGTTCAACTTGCACACACTCTGTCTCACAAATATTTCTTACTCAATAGTATAAAAAGGGAATGAGTTACTTTTGCTCATGATAGACACCCAACTGTAGAAATCAGTAAACTGTTCTTTATAATTGAGTTTCTTGTGTTTCACTGCTGCATCTCGTAATTAATATGTCATGGAAAGGAACAGCTGATTCCATTTCCTTCTCTAGGGTAAACTTCAATGCTGAGTAATGATTGCTGAAGGTGTGTAAGATGTCAGCTAGTATCCTACTTGTCTTTTTTGTCGAAAATCCAATAACAGTTTTATCTGCTATTTCCCATCAGCTGACTGGTTTAACCCAAAGTTATGAACCAATTTTACAAATGGACTGTTGTACGAATACTTTGATACATCCATTAATTCAACTATGAAATTAGGTATGATTAATGGCTAGGAGAGAAATTCAGCATCAGTGTTTTGTCCTATTTGGTACTCGTCAGCTGGCTATGCTTATCTTCTACTGTTATTGTCACCTGTCGTAGTTGAACCCAGTACACATCACTTCAAATACCGAAACATCAACCACTAGGCTACTAAGTTGCATAACTTGAGAATAAATATCGTGCTTCTAGTCAACCTCCGTCTCTGTTTACTACACATCTTGTCTCCTAGACCTGAGGTTGTTGTAACGAGAGTTCAAGAGGAAAGTCCATTATCGTTCCAATCATCGACTGGAAAAGTTATCTCATACCTATGCAATTGACTAGCAGTTACACAGTACAGTCTATCATGAAAGTACTTAGCTTGTTTTACTACATTTCTCTTCAAATAATTCAAGCATGTTGTGTTCTTGGAATGAAGAAAGCGTAAACATGGTTTAATGACAGTCAAATCAACTTTGAACAGTGATAATCATGTAGTGAATATGTTTTTCAATGCTAGAACTTTAAGAATCTTTACATACATAAAGTATTTATCTGTTGACCCACAGGATCCTCACTCCATATGATTGACAGCCTTCTGCTCTTTCAACCAGTATTCCTGTGTTATCACCAACATCATCAGCAACATCTTCATTTTAGCATTCTATTGCCTACTGTTTACTAACAACCAATTTAGAGTTTTACTCAGTAGGTCTACACTATATAATCTACTCCGATACTGACATTTAATGTTTGGGAGAACATTGGAAAATGAATACATTTACACTTGAAATATGGAAAGAAAGCCATGGTGAAAAAGGCCGACAACACAGAGCAGTTGGTCTAGAGATCAGAACGCCAACTGTCAAGCTATGGAGGTTTTTTGTTTGTTTTTTTCCTGAAAATTATGACAAATGTATATTGCCTCCAATAGCCTAGTGGATAACGCTTTCGTATCTGAGGCTATGTGTGCTGAACTCAAGTCTCAGTGGTGCGCAGGTACATTCAGCTGACGAGTTTAAAATGAAAAAGAAACGCACATCCTAGATTCCACTACTAGCAGCCAAGTAGACTACGACGTAACGAATATCCAAGAGGTGTAGAGGAATCTGGATAGGACCGCATTTGCGGACAGAGATCGAGCGATTCTGCTCAGTATATCAATTGGAAGTCACAGGTATTTATATCAACAACACTAACAAGGCAATTTTTAAGAACTCAGTTTGGGTGTTGTCCGCCACTGCCTCCTTCTATTCATTTGATTACACTGGAGTGATATCAACTCGTAGTAAAAATTTCCTCTTTTTAAAAAAAAATCATTTTAAATTTTACACAAACAGATTCATACTGTTCACCTCCTGTTTCGCTGTTTCTTCTACTTGTCTTTATCGCCCTTAATTAATTTAACAGAATTTTAAGAATTTGGAAGATAACAAGAAGAAAAATAAACTAAATTCTAGATAAAATAGAATTGTTAATCCATTCTTATAATCAACATCATTAGACTACCGCATTCATTTTGATGATGCCTACTAGTGCTACTAATAATGATATAAGTAGTAGTAGTAGTGATTGTTGTTGTTTTTGCTGCTGCAGAGTGTAAATTATCCAAGTAACAGACAATTACGGATATTTGTTCGTTACGCTTATAAAAGCGTAGATAAGTTAAACCCTAATGAAGATACATTCCTGTGTGTATGGGGCACTTTTGACAGAGAAACCAAGTGGGGGGGGGGAAAGGGACACCTGACCAATTTACCTAATCCCTACGGGGAGATATAATAAATTGTGTTTAGCTTGCCCCGCTTGTTTTGTTTTAAGTTAGGCACCATCATCGATACACGTTGTTAGTCGAGAAGGGAAAAAAGGCACTTTCCTACCTCTCTCTCTTTCTCGCTTATTGTTATTACTGTTGGTATTGTTATTAGTGTTACTATTTATTATTCTGTTCAAGGGAGTTTTCTTCCCAATTCCTGTCTTGCTTTCGGTAAAGAAAGACGGTGGATAAAATCGAGAGCAGTAGCTTCTTCCCACCTTCCACCCCCACTCGCTTCTTCTCTCTCTGTCTTCGAGATATCCTCAAAGGGATTAAAGTTGTGCCCTTTGCTTTATACTTAAGGTGGATATAGAGAAAAAAACAGGTAAGGTGAAGTGGGATTTGGATGAAACAATGTAAACGGAAAACTTATCTGCCGAGTAGGTGATACTGATGTCTAGCTGTTCTTATTATGATATGATGTGTATGTGTGTATGTGCAAGAACATGTTATATGCACACCTGGGTATTTGTATAGTATTGTAGCTTATTTACAAACTTTAGTTGCAAACATTTGTATGCTGAATAACACAGAACCATTGTAGACATTGGTATAATAAGCTGTCCTGGTGGCAACACCAACACAAAACTAATAGTTTACTCACCTTGGAAAATAGGAGGGAATGTGTTATGAAGTAAAGACAACCTAGGCTAGATTCCTCAAAGAAACCTGGAATTTACTGAAAAACTTTCTCAGACAATCATGGAGTGATGAACATTCACAAAAAACTACCTGATTATACGTGTCAGTTTCTGATTGACTAAACGGCTTTTTAGAGCAGTGTGGAACATATCAAGGTCAGTAACAGCATATGTAAACCATCAGTTTCTGTACATGTTCCACTTGACAATAAACTTCTTATCGTTTTTGCCGCGCTTCTTTCTGTTTCCAAGGCAATGAGTGACCATCAAAGGTGAAGCCTAAGGTTATTTTTCAACATTCCACCTATACACAACAAAGTTATATCAGAATGTTAGCTTTTATTGATTCATAACCATACCATTGTGTATCGTTCAACTTTTTCCATAACCTTGAACAGTGTTTTTCAGAGAATCCTTAACACTGTTGACCTCCAGCAGTACCGCATCACTCCTATTTGAATAACGTCCCAGCATTGTTTTTAGATCCAGTTATCCTTGACATACAGAAATGATTTACCTATACTGGTTTCTTGTATAGAGCATGCAGTTGATATTATCTTGTACTTCTTCGTTGAAGATCCATGATCAAACAGTGAAGATAGTTATTTTGTTCTAATGTTTCTCTAGGACTTCTCATCATTCGTGCTATCTCAAGAATTGGAAAATATGAGTCTTTGAATTTTAAACCAAGTGAATGAATGCTAACATGCTCACTATGAAACCTGAATTTGATCCGACATGGGGGCACGTGTGCGCGCGCTACCAAGTTACCGTGACGAAGATAAAATAACTGCCCAGTACTTCAACTGATATCTGACCTTGATAAAAAAACTCCTTTACTATCTGGTTAAATGTTATGCATCTTGGTTATTCATTATGATCATTAACTTTTTCCAGTTGAACAATGAATCAGATATTCTCTCGTAGTCATGAACTGATTTGCACTGGTTATTGAGTAGTTGAGTACAATCAATTAAGTACCTGTATTTGTGCAGTGATAGATAAGCACATGTAAACCCCTGAAACATAAACCTATAAAAAATCTTATTAAGTACAAATAGATAGGGATAGTGAGTTCTGAAGAAGTTCTACACACAATGGAATGAATCACTTCAAAGGAAAGTGATAGTGTAAGAAATGACAAAGACTGAGACGTAGGACAGAATTTGTATCATGACACCTTGTACAGTACTGATAAAATATTGTATACTTTTATAGTAAAACAGTCATTTGTACAGTGTATTTCATTTTCTGATTCTTCTTCTATCTTAACTTGCTCTTAATACGCCCACATTGTTTCTTGCGTTTCTCTGGCAGAATATTTACCCATCTCTGGTAATTGCCTACGATTGCTACCCACCTTTCAATATGTACTACTTATATCCACTCTTATCAGTAGCACCCACTACAATGGTATTACTTTATAAGCTTTAAAATAATCTTGTTCGATAAAGAAGTGCCAGCTATAAAACGATGAGGAATTGTAAAGGGAATTATATCGTTGTGGTTATGAAAACTATAACGAATTTATACAGAGTTGTTCTATGCTCAAAAAGATTCCGAAGCACTAGTGATTCAAATGTGTATAAGTCACCTATACTAACTTCTTTGAATGATTATCAATGAATTACGCAGTGTTTTGAATGATCAGTTCAGTGGTACTAAATGTTTCAAGATGGTGACTTGTTCGAAGATGTAGCTGTTGATATTCCTTCTTTTGTCTTTCCAATGGGCGACCTAGATAGCATTTTAAAATATGTTTGAACATTTGGTGTAACATACCGTCGATGTACGACGTTGCCTTACACATGATTAGGGAGATTGATGAAACACCAAAATTCTCTCAACAACCTGATGCTTATTTATGTGACAGACAATGAACCACAACTATTATATGAAGGATAATAATACTATCTGGCTACCTAAACCTCGATTAGTGCAGCGGTGTTCAAGCCCATAAGCAACCATGTGAACCAACGAACAACACCTCCAAATCGGTTGGTATATACACATTTAAATGTCACAATAGACATTTTAAAACCTCATAGCTACAAGTTCTGTTTTCAATGGTGACTTTAAAATCTGTTGGACTACTTAACATCAAATTATTAATAACCAGCCATTTGGAATGATGCCATAGTGAAGTGTTCTCACAGCCTAATTACTTTCACTATGTTTCTCTAAAGACAGATTAGTTCTGTCAAAGTTTCAGTGCACCATTACTGAAGAGTAACAAAAAGTATGAAACTAAGGTCAACCAAAGGTTTCTGTCTACTATTTTCAGCCACATGATACAAATTCTCTCTGGTGTGTAAACTTTTCCTCCATTTTGGTTCACGGGTATTTTTTTCTTCAATATAGTATATAACCTAAAGAATTAGATCCAAAACTTGCCAATGGATAGCCCATCTACTTTCGATATTAATGATGAACAGTGGCTTGAAATGGAATTTAGGACTAGCTTTTCGTCCTATTTAAGGCTCGTCAACTGGATGAACGTACCTACCTCCTAGCGAGTCCTGCTGTCCCCACTATGACTCGAGCCCGGAACTAGTCACCTCGTACACCAGACTGATATCAGTTGGAGAAGCACAGAGAATCTGAGAGCATCAGACAGATGTTTCTTTCTAGTATGGGATAGTTGTGATACATCGCGAATTGACAAAAGTAAAAAATTGTGAACTGAAGCTTTTCAATTGACCCAAGGGATTTGTCACCAATAAAAGATGACAACACTGTAAATATGATGTCTATTATAGATTATGCACTAGACGGTATGTTCTCCTAATTAAAAAACCCCTGGTTGTTCAACTGTAAAAGCTCTACGGATAAGATTTCCAAGGTGAGGTAAAGAAATATGTAGCAGACAGATCCATTATGATATTTTAATGTAAGTAATGAATGAACTTCAAGTTTATCCTAGCAGCTGTATCAAATGTAATCACTAGACTTGTCAACAGTAGAATAATCAGTGTTTCAGGAGTTAAGTTCTTGAACTTATTTTAAACAAATTATCAGTTAGTTTCGAGTTGGTATTCAACACGGACTGATATCCCTTGGATAACGAATGAAAATCTAAGAGTACGGAACAGATGTTTGATTCTACTGTGGGATCTCTCAGCAGTACATACCCATGACTCCACCAGGAATCGGACATAGAGTCCTCAGGTTCCACCACTGAGCCTCTGGGTCAAAATCCAATGGTCGAAATTCTCCTGCTTCTGTCAATTCTCAATAGTATACGACCACCATCCAATGCCGTCGTTGAGTAATTGTCGTCATGTCCGAAATGGTTTGCCTCGTCGGTCACGAATTTTCATTAACAGCAAGTCACTAATGAACACCAGATAGTAATTCATTTTGGAGGTTTTCAATGGTCATTGACGATACCAACTCAAAACCAATAGATAAACCTCTACAAACCTCCCACTTGAACTACTGTCCAGTTCTCACTAGTGACTTACTTTTAGATGAGATTCTCGAGGTTCGAATAAGAAGTCGTGACCAGGGGGGCAAGTGAAGTCGGATGTGGTGACAGTTATTTAACGACTGGATTGCGTGGAGGTCGTGCTACATGGCGAACTGACAGAAGTGCGAGAAAGTGGACCACTGGGTTCCTACCCGGTGGCTGTAGAATCTGAATATCTTGGCGAGCTCACAGATGCCCACCGCTGAAAAGTTCCATACTAGGACGAACAAGCTGTTCAGTGCTCCTATGTTTTCAATGGTTCTTCAAGTGACGTCAGTCCATGATCAATACCAACTTGAAATCAATAGATAAATCCCATAAACCTGCAAGTTGAAGTGATCAAATAAGTGTTCCTACTTAACTTAAGTGTTATCTTTATCCTGGATAAAGATTACTTCTTCTGGCCTTTTTATGTTTTTAGTCGACAGCATAAAAAGCTGTTGAACTGTTAACTTCTTAACTTTGCATTCCTCGCCTTACTCTTGACCGAAATGACTGGCATTTTCGGGTTCCTTGTATAATTTGTTTCTTGGTAGTTTGTAACGGAACTCTTGGCACATCTTTTGTCCTGTTGGAGCTCATCAGCTGATGTCACCACCTTTGTTTAAGCTGAAGCCTAGTAACCATGGCATCAAGCCTCAAAGCCTTGCACCCTAACGCTGATGAGTCACGAAAATCCCTTCTTTTTCTGCATTGCACGTTAAATGTTATCCTTCAGTAGGAACATACAGATATTCAACTGTGGTCGTGTGAGAGGCATCAAAATTTCACCAGTTTATTGCCGTTTATGGTAAAAATTAATCACCATTCTGGACAACACTAGGGATCTCTTTAGGCCTGATTCCTAAAGAAAATGAGATTTTTTCTATGAACTATCATAAACCATAAGACACTGAACTACTATTTCACCTTAGTCATTAAATGGTCAGTTTTGGAGGGTCACATCACTCGATCATTCAATTTCGGAACAGTATGTGTTTTAACAAATCATAAATTCACCGAAAAATTGACACTATTTGTTTTGTTTCCTACTTTGAAGTTTTAATCGAGTATTTTAATCAATCGATAATAAAAGAAATCCTTAGGATAATCTTGAGGCCACTAATTTGAATGTAGACTCAAGTTTTCCGACATTAAACTGCTACCTTGATGTGGTGGTCGGGTTTGTACATCACAATGACCCAACGAACTACACCGGCTTGAACGTTTGTTCTCCCAAGATCCTAACATACCAGAAAGGTCTGTTGAACAGCGGTAAGATAAAAGCCTATTATCATTATAACTTTAGTTGTTACGCTATGGTGGAGATCCGAGTGTGAAGTCTGAATACTGGTTGGACAGGGGTGTGATAGCAGTTAGGTGTTCCCTACAGATGACCAGTCGTACCATTCTGATGTTGTTTCCCACATAGAATTCGACAGTTTGAAGGGATCGACCCCAAAACAACACACTAACCTCTACTCTGTGATCTTCCAGTTCTACGGTATGGGTTTACAGCTGACCATAATTTTAGTCCCGTAAGCTCTGAGATCATGCACCATTACCACTAAATATTGTTCTTCAGGTTCTTCAAGAAGAACTAGCCTTTCAAGATATGTGTCAACCACCGTTTTATTTCTGTCAGCACTCAAGTTCTGTCATACCATTCATTACCAACTTTCCACAACAAACTCAGGCTTCAGATTAGATATATGGCTTCAGGACCAAGTTTCAGCATTAGGCTATAGAACAGAGGTATAGAAGTTTGAATCTAACCTTATGTAAATGAGAAATGCTTAGACTGTAAGACTTTTTAATATAGTTCAAGCTGTGAATACCTTACTGAAATCTTTATGCTTGAGAACTATTCAATAAGGGCTAATATTCCAAGAAATCCTCTGATCCCTTGTCATAACCGAAGTTATTTACGTTCAAACGGTAACTGTTTCCTGCTCCTCATCAGCATAGTTTGTTGGATCATTGCCATATGCAAGTTCGACCATCACATCAAGGTGGCACCTACCTGTCGAGTATCTTAAGAGTATAATAATTATATTAACTGGTCAGCTGCAAATCTCCCATCCACCCCCACCCCCCTCCTCTTGAATAATCGACCACAGTATCACCCATAGCCCCTAACACTAGTTGATAACTTCGAGTTTTAAGCCTAATCTAAATTTTTTATTATCTACCCTCTGATTGACCGTTTGAAGGCTATCTACGGTGTCCTGGTATTCAGTATAAAAATTCTGTTAGGCATGGAGTTAAAGTTACATCATCACTAAATTGATCACTGAGTGAATATATTTTTTCTAGATATTTCTAATTTTTCTCTTAAACTCTTCAAAATGTCTGTAGTTGTTCATGATTTTCTGTCTCTTTCGTCAATAAAGTCAACTAATTACTTATTGACACTATTTAAACAAAAATATTTTCATTGTATGACAAAAAAAAAAAGTAATTTTTCTTTTCCCGCCAAAAATTGTTCCACTTATCAGAGATTTATCATTTAACTGACACTGGTTAAAAATTTGTCATATCCATATAGAAAAAGCAAACTTCAGTCACTATATCATAGTAACTGGGTCTAGTGATGACAAATTACTTCAATTTGTAATTTTAAAGGCAATAAACAAAAATCTGAAACAAACACATCTACACATAGAGAAGGAACAGAAATACACAACAAGGAGATTCGGGTTGGCTACTGTTTATTTGAATAGATTGATTTCACCAGCGCCTTACCTATATATACCTTTCTGTTTGTCTTATTTATTTAAGTACACACACATAAGAGTTTCCAGGTTATCAGTTCACACCTAATCTTGTATTTGTTCTGAAAATGGGAATTGTAAACTCAACACGTCTTGACATCATCTTCTAGACGTTCAAACGGTTTAGACAACAGTGATGAATATACGAAATTGGTGTGCGTTTTTTTAACAAGAGGCCACACATGGAGTTATTTAGATATGATCATTAATCATAATATATTTCAACTCGTTACTGTCACGGTTTCCTCCGTCTTGTTAATGTACTTTTCTTTTTACCAGTCCCTTCTGTGTGTGGTGTGTGTGTGTGTGTGTGTGTCTTCTTCACATCTACTACTAGCGTAGAGTAAAACACGTACACATGTACTTCGTTAATGTATACTTCTCTTTTGAATTCTCTTGGAATCCATCTTTGTCTCACATTCTGTTCCTCCTAATCCTCGTCGTCGTCGTCGTCCTCCTCCTCCTCCTCCTCTTCCTTTCATCTCCACTTTCGTCTTAACAACTTATGATAATCTTAATAAGATCACAACTGTTCGAGTTATTCAGAGTTTTGACAACTGTTTTATCATGTGTAATTCACTTCTCAGCTAAGGTTTACGTATCTCTGCTTCTGTCTGTTGCTCTCCCCCTCCCCCCGCCGACGCACACACACACACAAGCACAGTTATAGACTTGCTGGCATTCTAGTAGAAATACATAATGGAATTCACTGGTAACTACCTTGACCATCAGCAGCATCACCATAGGCATCATCACTTCTGTCATAGCCGTCATAATTATGCATACAAGCCATTCGTCATTACACTTGCGTGTATCTAAGGTCCAAACAAGGGCATGTGTGTGTGTATGTGTGTGTTCTATTTTGACTGTTTTGATAGACAGTCATCATGGATTGTGTACAGTGGCATTTCACATTGTAATAAATAAATCTTTATCACAAAAATGTTGAAATTTCATCAGCTAAAATAAATATGTAAAGAAATGAAGTCGAACTCGCCTAACTTCTTTCTTCTAGTTAGACCTGCCTAATCATCCTTGCTTGATTTTATAAGTGTCCTATCAGTCAATTTTTTTGTCTAGCCTATGTGAATAACTTTAAAGGATACCTTAAGCCAACTGCTGATGAGATAGCCAGCCAATTAACTTGGTCTATTCTGTGGAACACTATCTTCCTAGGCAAAATACCCAGATATGATTGGTTATTTAAGCAGTTACTAGGTGTATATTGTTCCATCAGGAAGCTAATCAACTTTATCAGTGCACTTGGATTGTCATTCCTTTCGATGAAATCTTTTGTAATTCAGTTTGAGGGTTTATACACGACTGGTTGGTTTCATTATTCACTAAGAACATTCTTCCAAATCGATATCTTGAAGTTGTAACGAAACGACATGACCTGTCAGGTCAACTAAGTCGGCTGGGAAGAAAATTCATCACCGATAATAAGGGATAATGATGTTCAAGCTATATAGCGAGTTGAAAGAGGTGGGAAAATATGAATCGTTGAATCCCGACCCAGTTGGTAAGTGATGACATGCTGGTTGCGGGATATGAAGGTCCTGGGTTCGAGCGCTTGGGGTGATTTCTGAGTCTTCTATGGTTCTCTGACTGATTTTACTAAATAATGAATATCATCTTGAAATCTTTTGTGCTGTTCGAATTCAATTGAGACACTTAGCCGATTCACTAGTTTAAGTAATGATTCTTGAAATGAAACCTAGTTGTTTGATATAAATCATCTCTATTGAGACATTTGGCATAGAATATGAGAAAAGACTATACCCAATCCAAATTATGAGAAAAAAGTGTCTGTTTTGTAATCTTTCAATTTTTTTGGATGAAGTAAGCATCCTGTTATTTGATACTTATAATTTCCTGCTGTTGTACTGAGTCGAGTTGTTCGACCTCTGCCGCAACACTCCCCGATTACTCATTGCGTGGTATTCTGCATGGTTACTGATTTCTATAAGCGGTTCCTAAAATTCCACTCATAGTCACTTACAACGTATACCGCACAGATTTACCTTCTTGGCACCACCCTGGAAGGGGAAATCGTTATTATTATATTATCATTTGTCCCTTGGGTTACTAATGGAACATAGGGATTCAGCAGCACGTCTCCAGTCCACTCTCTTCTCTGCAATCTTTTAAACCTGGCTCCACGACTGACCACAAGCTCTCATTTCTTCCTCACACAATCTCCTCCATGTCACCCTCACCTCCAACACCCAACTCGTTGCTTCCCATTTGGCTTCCACTCGAGTACCTGGCCTGGAGCGTGATGTCCCCAATCCGCCTTCTCAGTGTATGCCCAATCCCACCCATCTCCACTTCCTTCTGCATATTTGTTCAGCGATAGGTTGTTGGTTGTTCGTTGCCAGGCAGAGTGAGTTCCTCGTTGCTTATTTTTATTCTTTCTGTCAATCCATCTGATCTTCTGTATCGAGTGTGTAGGTGGCAGCTGTTGATGAATATCCGAAGTTTGTTGGAAATGCTTTTCGTAACGCGCCAAGTTTCTGAACCATATAGAAGCACTGACTTGACTGAATTGGTGTTGAAAATTCGGATGTTGTTCTTTATGCTGAGTGCAGAAGATCTCCACACAAGTTAGTCGATAGTTGAGTGATGTGCACACATGAAACGCATATAATCATTACTTACCCCTCAAAAGGCCACTGCGAACCCCAATCCTAGTCATGAGGATGACGAACCAGCTTGCACAACCCATTTGTACCAGATTCACTGTCATCAATATTGTAATGCAGGTGGTGTCACTGGATATCTGTGTATGTATTTTAGTGTGTTAAGGTTAGTAGAGATAACTTGCTCTGGGGTAACATACGATGATATCCTTGGCCAGTGTTATTATTACTATTATTATTATTATTACCAGCGATAAATGATTGATCGTTATATCAATTCTGTTCGAATATAGCTTTTTAAATGCATTATGTATCTAGGCAGCGTTGCATAATATTGTCGATGAATAAACCGGTAAATAGTTTTCATGTTCAAGAGCAGTTGGAAAACATCCACTTGAAAGTGAAGTGGATGTCAACTGAAGACGTCAGTGAATAGTCACACTAAATCAAGGAGTTGATAGAAATAGGAAAATGTGATGTGTTAAACTCCGACCCAGTGACTGAATGGTTAACGAGATCGCTATGGAGACTGAAAGGTCATAAGTTCAATCCCTAGTGGAGTTGTAGACACGCATTGCCGAGGAGTTGCACATTAGGAATAAATGGCTGTCCACTGCTCTCCAGTTTCCAATGCTTTGCTAACTGATGTCAGTCTGTGATGAATATTACCCTAGAAATTACTTAACTCAGGTTCAATATTCGCCTATACTTATCTATAATGATTGCAGTCAGTCAAGGAGAGGGAAGATGAAGTGATAAGAGAAACCAAGTAAACAAACATATGGAATATATATATATATATATATATATATATATATATATATATATATATATATATATGTTTATTGATATATAAAAACAAGTTGATATGTACTCACATTTTTATCAAATCATCTTCAAACTGAAGTAATAACACAGACAAGACAAGAAGTAGACAAAGGAAGTTTTGTATTTAGAAAGTGTGAGTTGGAACATAATCCTCGTGGATGATAAAGAAGCAGAAGAACTGGTCGTAGACAAAAAGGTAGTGGGTGAGAGCAGTAGAGACCAACAAACGTCACCTGGAGAAGTTACACCCGCATTGGTTATCTAATAGGTGGTCTCTTGGATGCTGTCACTGTCAATGTGTATTATTCAGATTGCTCATTTTCTGTTTTCGTCATACTTTAAGTTGTATATATATATATATATATATATATATATATATATATATATATATATATATATATATATATATATATATATATATATATAATATATATATTGTTTGAGGTCAGTTGGTGCCCCAATGTTCATATGAATATTTTGGATATTCAGATATCAAATTTTGTTGTCTTGGATGTAGACCCTTTAAATAAAGGCCAATTAATCAATTAAATAAGTAAAGAAAAGGCGTAAAAATGTTTTTCATTTCATATACAAGAATCTTGACTCCAAAAGTCAGATTTATCCATGATAGGTTGGTCACTTTTAGTATGTTGACAATGATAATGGTGGTGTTGTTGGTGTTCAGGAGGCTGAAGTGGGTGATGATGATGAGGAGGAGGAGGGGGAGGGGGAAGAATATTGTGATAATCATTTTTAGAATTGCTGCTGGTTACAGCAATTTTATTACCATAACTACTACTTGATGGATTGAAGGGAATAGTCGAACAGCCATTGAATTGGTTTATCTGGTGTGTAGTCCGATGTAATGCCAATGTACGTGACTGACAGAATCCTTTACCGCAAATTTCACACAGGAATGGTTTCTTTGAACTATGTGTAAACCTGTAGAGAAATCAAAAAAGGATATATTTAATTATTCGTCATCTGGTAGTATAAAGTTATTTTCAGTTGTATTAGTCTTGAACTGATATCCGTTGGAGAACCATTGAAAACCTAGGGATGTTGGGCAGCTATTTCGTCCTAGCGTGAAACCGTCAGAAATACGCACCAACAACTCAGGACCTTCAGATTTCATGCGGAACGCGTTACCCATTCAGTCACTGGGGGAGGGATTATATGCTCCACATTTTCCTTTTTATTCAATTCGTGAAATAACATGACTATCCACTAATGTCTTCAGTTATCATTCACTTCACTTCCTGCTGTTGACCCCACACGTCATGGCTTCTTATTAGAACTTCGAGATATACTTCTCGAAGCATGTCACTAATGACCAATATACACTTATGTAGTTTGGAATTTATGGAGAGATTGACAACTGAATCATTGTTTATCGAATCGACACCTAATACATGTAACAGGAATGACTCAGCACTTGTTCGGGATACATGGAAAATCCTACCACTTAAATCACAAAAGGGGTGAGGAAATTAGGACTACATAAGGGATATTTCAAAGTTGTGTAGTCATCTTGATATGATGATGAACAATAAATTGTGTCCGAAACGTTATCCAGTAAACAATACTGTAACACTGTATGCGGTGCTTCCTGAAGTTCAGGAGAGAAGTTGTGAGCGATTGGGCCAACCAAGTCGAACATGAGGACAATAACTTAGCTATGACACTGGATGTAGGTTGCGCTATATCATGAACTGACAGAAGTAGGCAATGTAGACCACTGGATTCCAACCTAGAGCCTCAATTATAACGTACTGGTCACGGAGCCTGAAGGTCCCGGGTTCGATCCTTGGTGAAGCAGGGTCATGGGTGAGCACTGCTGAGGAATCCCATACCAGGACGATGTGGCTGTCAAGTGCTCTCAGATTTCCAATGTTCTTCCTACTGATGTCAGTCAACGATGAACTTCAACTTAAAAGTAGAATTCATGTATTGTCATCTTTTTATTCACATTACAAATTATTATCATAATTTTATTGTTTATCTATTTGTCCCTTGGATTCCTAGTGAGACATAGGGCTTCAGTAGCACATTGCCATTTCACTATATTCTCTATAGTCCTTTGAACCTGGCTCCACGACTTTGCACAAGCTTTCACTTCTTCCTCACATTATCACCTCCATGTCACCCTCATCTGGGACGCTCAACTTGTCGCTTCCCATGCGGGTTCCACTCGAGTACCTGGCCTGGCGTGTGATGTCCCCGAATGGTCTTCTCAGCCTATCTTCAGTCTAGTCCAATCCATCTCCACTTCCTTCTGCATATTTGTTGGGTGATTGGTTCTTGGTTGGTTCGTTACCAGCCACAGTGAGTTCCTTGTTGCTTATTCTTTCTGGCAATCCATCTGATCTTCAGTATCGAGTGAGCGTAAACGGCAGCTGTTGATGTATGTCTGAAGTCTGTTGGAAATGCTTTTCGTAACGCATTTAGTCTTTGAACCATACAGAAGCACTGATTTGACATAGTGTTGAAAACCCAGATCTTGTTCTTTATGCTGAGTGCAGTACATTATTATTATCATAATTATTATTAGTTATTTTAGAGAAGAAAAGCACGGGAAGGATTGAAAACATTAGCTCACCTATGATCTCTTAAATGATCCTGTCGTCGAAATGCTTTCCCGCAGACATCACAAGGAAATGGTCTTTCATTAGTGTGTGTACGTTCATGAATTAACAAATTGTAGGATTTCGTGAATTGACGTAAACAAAATCGACAAATATATTGTTTACGAATTCTACAAGTGAATAGATAAATACTACTCATAAGTATACTAATTACAATATATTCAATATCATTTGAAGTGAATTACACCCGTGGAAAAATATTCTATGATTTTAAAATTGTTGATATAGTTTCCTTTTGTTACACTAGATCGAACTGTTTAACTCTGTTGGCATATAGGCCGTTACGTGGATGCCTCGATATTGCCTGAATATCATTACATTCATATGTTAACAGAGGTTGAACAATTCGATTCAATAAAACAATAAAGAATTACAAGTACATCAAAGAAAAGTTTTTAACTATTACCTGTTGTACAAAAGGTGACTATCGTGCCCCAGTGGCCTAATGGGTAACACTTTGGCATTTGAGGCAAAGGGTAATGGCCTAGCATCTCAGTGGTAATAACATAAACCACTTGGATGCAGGTACATCCAGTTGACGAGTCCCAAATAGGACGAAAGCTACGTTTTGGATTCCATTACTAGTAACAATCAAGTAGATTTTAAAATTGTTAGAAAAGTCTTCACTATGATTCAAAAGCTATTTGAGTGAACAAAGAATATACTTTTCGATGACTTCTTCTTTTTCTGGCCTTAAAGTGAGGAATTATACATCAACATTATTGAGACTCCATTCATCAGTTTATTAATAATATTATACAGCTGAGGGAGTCGATTCACAAAAGTCATGTGTGAACGTTAATGATGGGATCAATTGTTATTGATTGTTTAGACAACTCTACGGCGTAGGTGACAGTTTGATGAAGCAAATGAAGAAGGATAATTTAAGAAGTAATAACCTTGACAGAATGGCACTCATGTCGAGAGACTAAATAGGTTAAGAGAATTTGTTAGAATTATTTCGAATTGATTATAGGAATGAATGGGGGGATGTCTACTGTATGGAATTACATTGTCTGGAGTAGGATGTTAATGAATTTGCGGTTCCTGAATCGAACTCTGGTAGTTGTAACGGTAACACTTGCTCCATTTGAATACACAACTCCAGTTTTTTTATTCTAATTGCTACTGCTTCTGTTGTCTGAAGAATCTCGAGCTGAGTACCTTTGGAAAACCACTCATTTATGTCCACACTACGGTTTGTTTCAATCAAGTGTACTAAAAATCTTTACAACACCTTTACTAAACTACACTAGGAGGTGTTCCTGAGGATGGAAAATTAAATTCCTAGAGCAGTGGTCGACGTAACTCGCTCCACAGGAGCAGATGAACTCATAAACACAACTGGAAGTGGCCAATCTAGACAATTCATCTTTCAGTCTTGGTGTCATCATTGGATGCGTGGAAAACAAAATTTGAATTGAATCCTAGTAACAATTCATTCCATCATAAGCATTCACACAAGACTTTTCTCAACTGTATACTATTATAAACAAAATGATAAGCGGAATCTCTATATTGCTGACTCATAACACCTCAGTATGTACATATAACTGTCGAACCTGAAGATTTTACAATTAACTTTCAATAAATATGGGTAAATTAGTGTTGGATGGTTGCAGGCAACTGGTATGACATCCTGTTTGATGTGGGTTTCTAGCTTGTTGGCGGGCATCAGCAAGGCCTATCCGAAACTTCAAGGACTCCAAATAGTTTAGTGGTTATGTTTCTGATTACATTAATGGGTGACACGTGTTCGGATGTGTCTGAGGGGATATCTGTTCCATCTAGGTTACAGATACGCGTTGTTGACGAGCGCCATCAAGCCATTCGCCTTCAACTAACTAACATCGATCAAAGTGCACCGCCTTGAGGAGTCCCCTAGCGTAGTAGACATATTGCAAAATAATCGATCAGTACTTAAAACTAATCAATAAAATTGATTACTCTGCAGCAACCGATCAGTTTATAGATAAATTTACTATAGACTTAATGTTCCAACCACTGTGTTAAACTCGGATACTTCACCTTTAACACTTTTTATATTTGGAGAGAGGGGGGGACATGATTTGTAGCATCATTGAATTTGAAGGTGAAAATGAATTCCCACTGATGATATGGGATCAGAATCATGCCGTATTTTGAAGTGACAAAAGTTGCTAACGTAAACTTTTCGATATGCTGTAGTCCGCTCTGTGGTGAGGAGTGGAATCCAGGACGAGCTTTTCATCCTATTTGGGACTAGTAAACTGGATGTGCCTGCACCTCAGTGGATGGTGTTGTTCCCACTGCAACTCGATCCATTACCCATTTCCAGTTGCAAGTTTCAAGTAACAACTGATACCTGTTACACAAAAGGTGGCTCTTGTATAAAGATAAATACAGATCTATCAACTGTTCCAACATTTAGTAGATAATGGACGGTTCCAGACGAATTCCATTTCTGTACACTTCAATTCCAGTCCCTTAGTGTACTTCAACACAAAACACCGTGAATTTTTTGTTCGTTGGTCCAAGGTTCCGTTTAAAAAAAGACTCTTTACAGGTGTGAGTCCCGCTCGATCTGCCGAGACTCGGGCAGCCTAGTAGTGTCATGCGGCTCACCGCATACTACAGGGATGCATGCATGGTTGGATCTAGGTTTTTTAAACTGAAGCACGTGTGCCCGGGTCAGTCGAAATAACACTCCAGCCTATATGGCCCATAATTCATATGCAATACTTGAAGACATCGAGTGAAATGAGCAATATCGATACAACATATGGGGCTTGGAAATGTGCCTAGCAAATCAGGATAACAAAATATTATGTGGAGAAGTAGTCATTCTCGAAATGATTCTATGTCTTTTGCATTGACTTTCACGCATAGATTCTAAGAAACTACTTACACCATGATAACTAAAGACTTCAACCTACCATATCTGAAACCTTCTTAGGTCAGTGAACCTTGCAGTGAATGACAGACTTCTTTCTATACAAACACACTGCATTGAACACAAACTGGACCACCAGCGTGTAAGCGATGTAACTATTCAATCCCTATTGGAGTCTACAAATCAAGTTTGAAAACTGGTGACTAAGCTTAATGAAGCAACACTGTGGTGTACTCGATTACGGTGTCAGATGTTGAGAGTTAGCCTACAGAAAGTAGTGCTTGATCGAGTTTTCGTGTTCATTAGGAATCGTCAACAAGGTTGGTCTGAGACTGTGAGGAAGTAGCAGTAGTGAACACTAAAAACTAGGCGGGTATATTGACTATCCTTTGGTGGTCGAATTGCATACGTATTCTAGCCATACAGGGTATTATCCGTGATCTGAAAAGCTTAACGGAGGCTAGTATCCCCAGAGAAACGCCAGTTTCATTATCTCTGCAGGTATGCCTTACTGATCAGCACCAAAAGCATGAATCCAAAGTTCAACAATCCACATACTTCAATGGGTTTTGCTACAAACAACACAGTATCTCAACCGTCGTAGATCTTATCATCTCTAAGACGTTCTGACATGGTTGCAGGTGAGTAAACTCCTCTCTTCCTTAAATAAGACTCTCAAATAGAGTTGAAAAATCCCTAACAATTTAAAAATGAAGGGTGAGGGATGGGTGGAGGGGACAGGTAGAGACATAAACATTTGCACAAATATACTTATAGCAACAACAACAACAATATTTACCTTCTACGTGATCCAGTTTGATTTGGTTTCTCTTCCTTACAGGTGATTAGTCGACCACAATTGACACGTAATCTATTCAACGTAAGAAATTCAAAAAGAAAAACAAGAAATGTTTGTAACTGGTATATACTACTGAATAAAGACATACAGTATTAAAATATCATAGAATTACTCAACCTACATTTGAGAAATATACAGTTGGAAACCGACTGAAACTTTCATTAAAAGTAGGACATAATCTAAGCGTTGAGTTCTCATAGCTTATTCAGATTATCTCAAGATGAGTCCATTAGTCTCATAGACTACATCAAGACTGATAGAAAGTGATATGTAATGATATACCTTCAACATCCCCTCACCCTACGATCTTAGTGATCAGTTGATACCCGGAAATAAAACAAACAGTATGTATAGCAACGTCAAAATGTGTCCAGAACACAATGTCACATGAAATATAACGCATTGGCCTTAGTACTTTCCAGATAGGTCTGGAAAGGAATATTCTATTGGTTTCGCCTCTTCAACCAATCAGAGAGCTAGTTTTTATTTTGACTATTTGAGCGAGATAGCTATGATTTGAAGGACTAGTAGTGATACTGAGTGATAATGAAAGCATGATTCGAGCAAGCGACCACTGGGTGTTCGACCCTGTGGTCTACCAAGCTACGAGACCCAAGTTGTGACTGCATTTTTATTTCACTTGAATAACTTAGAATTTTGCCCGGCTTTTGTGTGAGTTCGTGAAGCGTTAATACCGCTTGATCGTACCTACAGTGGTTCACTTGTATTAACTCAGGGTTAGTCGAATTGATCACCGTCAGTGTGACGCTCCCCGTCTCTAATTCATGTAAATTGAGACTAAGATGAGAATTCCTGACTGGGCAACCAGTTCGAATACGGTCAAGTGGTAGTAATGCATCACGAATTCACGTGGCAGTCGGATAAAACTCTTAGTCACTGAAGTAAAATAAAAATCTGACAGGCAGTTGGGTCTCGTAGCTCAGTTGGTAGAGCACCGGTCTGGAAATCCAGTGGTTACTGGTATGAATTTTTGCCGTGGCCCAGATTTTCATCTCACCTTCAATTATCACCCAGTATCAATCTGATATTTATGTGTATAATCACTCGGAGTATGTTGATGAATTGTGAAGCATTTTACGTTCTTCAAGCTTGTCTCGAAATTCTGGACAATCGTAGTGGACACCCTAACAAAGATGAATATCGATCTGAAGCTATTCAGGCTATGTTCATATTTCCCCAGAGATACTGGGTTGGAGAATACGTGATCAATCGAACACCTTTGATTTCGCAACATACATACATACATACATACATACATACATACATACATACATACATACATACATACATACATACATACATACATACATACATACATACATACATACATACATACATACATACATACATACATACATACATACATACATACATACATACATACATACATACATACATACATACATACATACATACATACATACATACATACATACATACATACTACGTACGTACATACATACACAAATACAACCCAGCGGTTAGTATAAATAACAAAAACCAACTCATTAACACATTCTGACTCCCTTTTTACAGGGAGGTTAAATAGTAAACGGGATTCGAATTAGTAACTTTGGCAACACAGATTTGGGCTTTGATTGATAAGCGTTTCAATGTCATACTAGACATCACTATCGTCACTGATGCACACAAATGAATATACAAAATCAGTCAGTCAATTAACCACAACTACAATGATAAATGATCAATATTTCAATTTTAAATGGATCTCATGACTGAAGTGAAACCGAAACTTGAGTCAGTGTCACATTACCACTACTGATATCTGGCCTTCCATCTGTATAACGATTCAATTTACTAAGACTATCTCATTCACTTTAATCAACCGTCATTTTTTTATATTGTGGTCGTTTTTTGTTTGTTTTTCAAGTGACCAAATGCTCACACGTCCATTCTTCGAAATATTTCAAAATATGAAATATTACTGATTTAACACGTTCAGTGTATTTTAAACGAAAAATTTCTCTCTCAGTAGTTAACGTCGTATACGCATACTTATGTGTAGGGTAACCATGGCAACACTGTACTCAGAAGCTTATATTACCTTCATTGGTATCTATGATTGTATTGTATAGTGATACGAACAATCATCCAGAAGTATCAGTCACGATCCCTCAGCATACACACACACACACAACTCTAACCTAAAGATTCGCATAACTTGAGTACAGTCCTATTTCACATAAATAAGGCACATTCAATTCAATAAAAATCTGAGAATATTCACAAAAATCACGGGGACATTTAAGAAACGGAATCCGCTAATTTTGTACAATTGCTAAGCGAACAAAATAACAAACAGACTCATAAACTGTGAATATATGTCCATACTTTCTTGTCTTCGTGTTTGGTTATGTACGTGTACGTGTTCGAGGAATGGATATAGAGTTGTAGTTATACCAGGATTCGTCAGTTGAGCACTGCTTATAAGTTGATATGTCGAATAGGTGATTTTTTCAGATTGTCCAGTCTTGTATGACGTCTTGTCTCTGTATGTGTGTGTGTGTTTGTTGAAGGTTGTAATGACACGAAACACGCACACATACACACACAAGGACAAGCAGACTAGTATACATACATTTACAAACATCCAAAATATATGATGAGTACACATATTCATTAGCTGAGTTGCTTGAATTAAGTTTTCATCTTGTCTACATTTAATCCACCTCCTGATCGGTAAGTGAAATTCATGATTTCTATCACAAAAGGTCTATTGTTAATAATAATGATAATTAGTCGATAGGTAGGTATAATTTATTTTATTCAGTAAATAACATACAAACAAAAACAAAGAAGTCGTTATAAATTACACAAATTAAATTTTCGGTTTAGATTTAAGTTTTGTTACATTGTATTCGTAAATATATGCATATACATACACGCATACATACAATTACTGTGTATGTGTATGTGTGCGTACGTATGTGTAAATTTAAATATTCTTGACTTTGAGGTAGATAGATAGATAGACACACATGCATATTTCTGCAAGTATGTGTTTGTGTCATCGCAAACAGCTACAAACAAACGAATGCAACACAGATTGTTTTCCTTAATAGTGTAATCTACGTAATTCACACACAAAAATCAATAAAATTGGTAATTACTCGAATCACATAATGCATCTGTTTTGATCAAAATAGCCAACATGTATTGTCACATAAGAAGATGAACAGAGAAATGAGAATAAACAGATATATGTCACAGCAGCTTGCAAAGAACAAGTGGATAGAAAAAGAATGGTGTCAAGGTAGACAAAGGTGTAGGAGAAGAAAAAGAGTTTGAAAATAGAGGTTAGTGCAATTTTTCAGGGTTTAGAAGACAAGACATCAAAGAGTGAATACACCTGCTTCATTGTGACCGACTTTCAACCGTGTCATCAAAGGTTAACAATTGATTCTTGTCATCTCAAGGAACTCAACTAGGCAGTCTATATCATCTACACAGACGAACGGTTAGATAGTTCTTTAACTAGTGTCATGTCTTGTTTTGATGACACTGAGCTATCCTCCAGCCTGGTCCAACTTCGGCTAACATAGTATATTGAAGTAGCTAGTGACTCGACATGCGCAACACATATCAAAGCCACCTCAGTTTCAGAAGGCTCACAACCTCCTCAACTGATTTTCATGTCTTCCCTAGTACTCATCATCTAACTTTTACATTGCTCACACGATGGTTTCCCCATATGTAAACAGTACTGCGAAGACATCACTGGTTGAAAACCAGTTGTCTAGCCATATCTCCAACCTGCGACGGTTATATCTAACAGTTTATAACAGGACAGGACGAACTGCAGTACAGTATGCTCATCTTTTAACGGGTAGTGGGATATATCGCGGACGCCGTAGATGATGCAAGTTGAAAAATGATAGTAGGTTTTTTGCATCCGGGCTGAGATTTTGTCATTAACCAACCCGTTGGCGCTAACTCAGCCCTCCCTCCCCCCACTTTACTCTCTGTGTTTAAACTGGGAGTACTTACAGCAGACCAGTCCTGGAGTATCATTTTACACTTGACAAATGTGAAACACATGCCGAACATACACAGATATCTGCTCGAGACGTTCAGAAGACCTGTATCTTGTCAACTTTTTCGCCTAACAGGACAATACCATCTGTTGACTCCAAGTCAAACATGTGGTCTCCTAGAAATAGGTCAATTCCTGTGAGGTCGGAGGTACCTAAGTTTGTGTTCACTAATAAATCTATAACGAAGTTAAGCAGAAACAGTAACAGTGGATATCCTTGGCGGACATCACTAGTTGTCGTCGATTCTGGCAACAACTCTCCATAAGCTCCTACACGACTGCATGAGTCCGAGTAGTGAGCTCAGATTAGGACAGTGTACTTGCTCTATACTCTCTTCATAGTCAGATCCAGCCAGTCACAACACCTCCCGATCGACAAAATGGAGTGTCACCTGCAGATTAAGAAATATGGCAAGTGTCGGTGACTGGTAAGTATGCCTATTCTCCTGAACCTGTTGAAGGGTGATGATCTATTCGACGTACCCTTCAACAGGTCTGAAACTTGCCTGGTTTTCTCGAGCTCAAGTTACGAGTCGGATAACTACGGACTATAGTATCTTGAACAAGGTGTTAGTTAAAACTGATTTCACCTTGACTGTCACAAGAAGACTTCTGTTCCATCATGCAAACTGGAATAATTAATGATGCAGATCAGTGTGATGGGACTAGGTGTGATGCCCACACGGTATGTAGTAACTTCGTTGCTCTACTCAGTAATTTCTTACGTCCATTCTTAGAAACTTCTGGTGACAAATCGTTAGGCGCCACTGCTTTGCACCCTTCCGGATTTGAAACGAAGTAACGTAGACGTTAGAGGCAGAGTTTTAATCAGGAGAGGTGAGTCAGTCGACGCTGTTGTGAACCTTCATAGACTGAGATAGCTGGAACATGTGTTACGTACGCCTAGTCACCGTCTGCCCCATCACACAATGTTGGCCGAAGTGGGTTCAGGCTGGAAAAGAGCTCTAGGCAGCCAGACTAAAACACAGGATCAATGCATGAAGTTGTTGACTGTTCGTTTGAACCAGGAGGGGCGATGCAGACCAGCTGGTTAGAGTCCATGGAACAGAGGAACCAGTGATTGGAGAATTAAGGCAATATGGCTCGAAACAGATGTCAGTGGCGCAGATGCAAACACACATTATCCTCGCATTCACCGCTGCACTTAATTTCATTATCTCCGCATTCTTCCTTCCTCTCTTTTACTACTTTCTGCTTCGACTTCCTTTGACCGACTTTTATTTCCTCATCCCCTATTTTATTGTCTTGTTAACTAATATGATGATATGAAGCGTGACAGCTCGGACCGTTGTATAGTAATGCCTGATCCTGTGTTGATCTTGATGATGATGACGATGTGGTTTGAAACAGCTTTGTCAACTTCAAAGAGAGTTGACGGGCCGACATCAACATAACTTTCGGTCTCAGGCTGGATTCTGAGTGACTGCAGCATGACGTTAGGCTAGTTGATCTATTCTTCAAAATGATTTGCCCAATGTTCTAGCCGTCTGCCTTGAGAAGTTATCTTTGACCCATGTTTTTCTATGATAATGTCTTCGTCATCGCTTTCCTTGTCCATATTGGTTCAAAGTCAACCTTTTTATCGCATAATCATAGCATTCTGAGTTGGATAACGACTGACAATAGTTATGCTTACACCCTCATGTATAGATAAATCCATTTTACTTGCTAGTAAGTGAACACTTACTGCACTACTGAAATCATAAATTAAGTAGTTCCCAGAAGACCACAAATAGTTTGTCAGCTGCTTAACACGCAATAAAACTATGTAAATTTAATAATAATTTTTCACAGTCTTCTCACCTAAGATGGGGTTTTCGGTACTGGGATCTTCTACTGAATGAACTAAGTTGTAATCTGAAGGTTATGGGTTCTAGTCGTGCGGGCCAGCGAGGTTTTGCCTACACTTCCATTTATCCAGCTGTGTCAGAAAGGTAATGACTAATGTCATATTCTTCATTCTACACCGAATACTATTAAAATTCCTTTGTCCTTTGGACACCAACCAAAGTCGCTTTACATCATTGGGAATCAAGGTTATCTAGGGGAATGGGATATTAGACACTGGTGATTAGTTTATGTGTGCATAGCGCGCAGTTAAACCAGCAACAGGTTGTGATATGAATAACTCAGTTTCTAAGGAATTCTTTATTTCTTTAACCGTCGGGACAAGAACTGGTCACAAGGTCTTTTGGGGTAGGAACACTGACAAATCTGAAACGAAGACGAAACAGTTATACAGTGCTCCCATGTTTTTAATGATTTTCTAATTGACATCAATCAGTGATCAAAACTATTATAAAGTCAATCAACCCTGACAGACCCCCCCCCCGCCACATTTTTATTTCACTTCAATCACCAAGAATTTTTCCCGACTACCATGTGAATTTGTGACACGTTAATACTGCTTGTTCGTATTCACACTGGCTGCCTAATCAGTACTTCTCATCCCATTCCAAATCTAACTGAATTATAGATGAGGGGCATCATATTGATTATCATTTGACTATCTGAGACAGCTGTAGTTTGGCAGACTAGTATTTATACTGGGCAAAACCCTTGGTGATTGAAATGGGATAAGAATATGGTCAACAGTCGAACCTCGTAGCTCAGTTGGTCAGTTGGTTAGAATCCTGCCACGGTCCAGACTTTCATCTCAGCTTCAATCATCGCCCATTATAAATACTAGTCCACTATCTCAGGTAGTCAGACGAAAAACAGAACACTTTCTAGTATGTTATATACCTTTGAAAAGGGCCAAATGACCGGACGTTTCCCATCTTTTATATAAAAATGGAGTTAGTCAAGTCATATTCGTTTTATAAGACACTTATAGTTTCAGCCTACCTCGAATCTGCTGTCTTCAAATAAGCTCCAGTTAGGCCACTATTTCTGTCATCTATGGACATTGTTCTTCGCTCCATTTTCATTGTTGCGGCTGATGTAGTCACTACTGCCGGTAAGGCATGGTAAACACTCTCACTGTCTACAGCATTACTAAATCCATTCTTCAATTGTTTACAGTGAGAAGCGAATTGTGGTTCCAGTGTGGATAATGCTGATTTCAATGTGTTCGTAGCATCATTCTCCTCAAAATCAACGCAAGACTGAGCTAAATGCTTGAAATCGAAACGTGTTTCTAAAGAATGCAGAGAAAAGTATTGAGAGAAAAAAAGAAGCAAAAAAAATCAGCATTCATTACATTAATAACCATGATAATCAAATTCATTGATAAAATTGATTTGAACGGAAATCAATACTTCAGACTGTTAGACAGTTTGGTAAATTTTGCCCTCCCCTTTTTTATGATGTCTTTGTTATCAAGTCGGAGGGTTTATGAAGAGGGCGGTTAGTTGACGTTTCAAATTAGTTCTTCTCTCATTCACCTCTCTGTGCAAGTTATCTAGCTAGATTATCCGTCACTGCTCATCAGTGATTAACATCTAGGAGAATTCCCTGAAGTTCCCATATATAAGGTCAGCTAGGTCAACAGTAAAATAGAGAATACAATAAGGCAAGTTAATCTATAAGGTTTTGAAGTTAGCTTGAACGAGTGCTTCAAACGCTCAAACCATCGCTTGATGTAGATTGTGATGTTAGCCATAGTGGGATTGGTACTAATGATGGATATTGGCTAGCAATCGAATCTAACGCGCTTGTCTCGTCATATTTAGGATTCGTCAGCTGGGTGACCCTGCTTTCCAGTAGATGACTCTGTTTGCACCAAGAATTGAAACCAACACCCTGCAATAGTCATTCATTCATTCTATCAGGCCAGAAGTATCAGTAATATCAAGGCATATACCCATATGTCAACAGTGGTCGATCATTTCGGTTCACAGCAATCAGATACGGGAGAACACAAGTTAACTTATTACAGTCAGTGAATAAGAATATTCAGTAAACATATTCAACGTGTAATATCTCTTTGAGTTCAGAGATAGACAAATATAATGAAGGAAGTGAGGCTGATATCACATTAAAAAACATTGAATGCCAAAATTTTCAATCTGTGGTTGTGAAGATAATTGTAACTTCCCGTTGCTCTGTCTCTGTTGGCAGATGCACTCCCATGCGGATGCCTCGATGCTGCCAGATATTCATGATGCTATATTGATCTTGGTGACTAGCAGTGGATTCCACGATGCGCGCTTCGTCCTATTTTGGACTGGTTAACTGGGTGTACCCGCGCCCTAGTGAGTGGTGTTGTTCCCCTAAGCTTCGAACCCATCACCCTTTTCACTTCAAACTCCAAAGCGTTATCCACTAAGCCACTGGGGTACGAACAGTCAGTGAGAACAACATCACTCACTTGAGTGCAGACACATTCGGCTGACAAGTCCTAAATAGGACGAAATACACCTTCTGGATTCCTTCGCTAGTCACCAAGATCAATCTTCCATCTGTAGGTTATACGGACTGACTGGCTTTAAAGCGGTTGCCATCATGAAGTGACACGAGTTAGAAAACTACTGGAGTTCTTCAGTAGTGTGCGCCGACAACCTCGAAAGGCGGTTGACTCATAGACACTCAGGTTGCATAGTGAGTACATTATCATTCAATTATCGGGTCGGTTCATTTTCTTTATTTCCTATATTTCTGCGATACAACCGTATCATTACTTGAGGGAACCGACTAGTAATTTTCTATACTAGATTCAACTAGCTTCACAGGTTGCAGGCGTAAGAGATATAAACTATTGGAATCTATCCCCATAGTTGAATAGTAATGTATTCACCATGGGACAAGAAGGTCTTGGGCCCGATTCCTAATATAGTCATCAGTGCGCACCACTGAGAAGTCCCAAGCCAGGACCATACCACTACTTCCAGGTTCTCAGCAGTTCTACAGCTCACATATTCGTTTCTTTGATTGTCCTTTGCATCTAAGCTTGGGGAAAAAAACTTAAAATTAAACTATCCAAGATGTTAAATGTGAAGTTCATTTATCATATATTTCTCTCAGTTTGGCGTAACGTTTCAGAAGGTCTTATACAATTAAAGAGAATCTGTGAAGTAAAATGAACCCGTTGAAATCAGATTAACCTTCTGAAAACTGAAAAGTCCCTTGGTGAGTATAACGAAATAATATGAGATCTATTGGTGAAAAAATTGCAGTGTTTTCTTTTAGAAAGTAAAGTATTCAGACTGCATGTGGCAAATGCTTCAGGAGTGGGAGTATTATAGGTGTGCGAGACATACTAGTCACTGATGTCAATAGTTACAGACCGTTCACGTCAGCCATACTACTGATGAATTCTATTGCAAACGAGTGAAACATCCAGCGGGTGCTTAAATCGCCTTCACCTGGTTAATAATAACTGCTGGTTGGCGTCAGTCGTCTACAAATACTCTAGTTAGTATATTTCCCAACGAAGCGACGTTATTATATTCTACAAATTCTGTGTTTGGATGTGTTTTTCATAGAATAGACCTTTTGTATTTTTCAAGTTCAAGATTGTTATCCTTAGTCATTACAAAGCCTGTAGTGAATTAAACTGCTAATTTACATAGGAGAATCCCATTGATGATACTATCGTGTATAACTCACTAATTCTGTCTGCGTTTGTAAGTTAGACTGATAGCCAGACATGATGAATGAACAGTTAAACAGCTAAATAACAATACAACTTCATATCGAATCGAAAAACTGGAATCCACTCAACAACCATATTTACCTCCTGGTAGTAGACAGCTAATCATACTGCCTATCGCGATAACTGGAATGGGATATGTACCCGTAACTTACTAGTTAGAAATCAAGTGCTGAGAGCTGTGTAGTGACTTCCTCAGCAGTACCCACTCATCACTCCATCTTGGCTGGAACTTTAGAACTTAAAGTTTCATAGTGAAGGAGTTCATCGCTCAGTCAATGAGTCGGTCCTGGGAAGGTTCTGAGTTCAATGTTTAACTGGGTCATGTGTGCACACTGCTGAGGAGTAGCATACTAAGAAGAAACAGCTGTCCATTATTCTCAGGATTTCGATGTTCCTCCAGATGATGGAAGTCGATGAAGAAATAAAAATCCCCATAAACCTCAAATTAAATTTAAGATAACTATCGTCAAAATATTCATTACTGAAAACAACTAATCAGTCTTAGAGATGAACTTGGCCCTACCACCTTCACTATACTGTTTCATTAAACTTTGAGGGAGTTGTGGAGATTTGGAAATATTTCAAGTTGTTATTCATCGAAGGCTGACATCAGTTGGAGGAACAAAGGAAACCTGGGAGCACCGGACAGCTGTTTCGTCCTAGTATGGGACTCCTCAGCAGTGCGCACCCACGACTCCACAGCATCGGGGATCGAACCCGCGACCTTCAGGTTCCGCGGCCAGCTCGTTTCCTTTGTTCCTCCAACTAATGTCAGCCTTCGATGAATAACAACTTGAAATATACTGTTTCAGTTCAAAATATAAATTATAATAACGATTTACTGAAGTAAGTAATTCGATTGTATCGTATCAACTCACCTTTACATCCTCTTGAATTTTCATGAACAGTTTTATAACATCGTTTAGTGGTGTTACTCAATTTTTTTTTATGTTGAAGATGATGTAGATATCTCGAGTTCTTCAGTTTCATTGAACATTGATCATACTTCATTGAATGTTTAACTCCTTCACCTTCTTTATCTACATGACAACTGTATGTATTGAACAATTGTTTTAAATTATTGTTATTATTATTATTATTAAAGTCATATCGATTATTATCAGTATTTTTAAATGAATTCATTGATTTATTATTGATTGTTAAATTGTTAATTATCATTGGTGTTGCAGCTGGTATCGTTGCGACATTAGGCTCCATTGGAGAGGATAAATTCATTTGTAATTTCGCATTTATAATTTCATTGAATAATTTTCCATGTTGCAACATTATTCTCTGTGTATAATTTGAATAACTAGTATCATGATCATAATGAGTAGTATAATGAGGATAATTATGCATCATATTAACTGTAGTTGGACTACTAACACTGCTATCAATAGTAGTAGTATTACAACTAACCTCTGATCGGAGTGAATTGTTATTATAACTATTATTTGTATTGGTAGTATTTGTATTGTTCATATAATTATAATTCATATAACAATAGTAATAAAACAAGATATTTTGATACATTTTTTCAAGAAAGTTATTCGCCAGTATTTCCAGCTGTTGTTCACCTTCTTTTCCTCTTGCTTCTTCATCTTGACTTTTGTATTTCCCACCGTCAATATCCTTGTGATTGGTTGCCTTGAAAAATGTTGTCGGTTCAACGTGTTCAATGTGTCTTGTTAAACACTCATCATTATCTTCCTGTATATCATTATTCAATATATTTTTAATTGAATTCCGTATATTCTGAGGATTTTTGTGTTTGATGCCTGATATATTTGTCGACTCATGTGAATTGGAAGTTGTTACCATGATGGACGATGAAGAACAGGTGGGAAGGCAGCTGAAGGCTGAAGGTGTTACTGATGAAGAATAAATGGATGAATAAGGTAAGGTATTCAGTGGGCTACTGTTTTTAGTATCTGACATCTGTGTAACACTACCAGGTGATAGTGTAGATGATGAGGAACACGGAGATAGTGTTGTAGGGTTGATCCAGTTGTACGCAACATTAACTCCACTACTGTTATTGAGGTTACAGTTTTTAGTTGCACCATTTTTACTATTATCAGTAATAGTTATAGGAGAAGGAGGAGTTGCAGTAGCTTTTGATGTTGGTGTTGTTGTCATGGTGACAGAAGTGTTTTTAAACCATTCACATAATACCATTAAATATTGTTGCATTTGTGAATAGAAATTTTCAGACTTCAATTGATAATTTGATAAAACCTGATTTAAACAATTCACTGTACAATATTGATTCAAAGAACTGATTAATTCTGTGGGTTTATCTAGAAATGAGAAAATGGAGAAAAATAACGAACATCCTAAACAAGTAGGCGGTATATAAGGCTGTATCAATTGGTCAGTTGAATATTTGGTTTAAGTACCTTGTTAATCAGAAGTGGATGGCCAAATTAAGAATTGAAACTGTAGACTACACGACAGTCAGAAGTGAATGCGAAGGGCTAAACAGTAACATCATCTATCCACTGGTGACAAATGTGTAATTTCTTCTCTACCACAGTTATGTTTCACCATCAGCTGATTGATGAAAGTTATCGTTACTATGAACAATAGTCATCAATCGATTAGATTTTCAAAGTTGAATAGATCATCTATGATACAGTAGCTACATCTAGTCTCTATTTTAAAGATTTCATATCCAATTAGATTGGTTCTTCCCTCTGTTAGACTTTAACAACACATTCATGAAAGTATGACGTAATTATTATCCATTAATTAAGGGGATATACCTCATTGAACGTTATTACTATTCCTTCATTTCGAGTATTTTTTCATGTTTGAACGTGTATGATTCATTGAATCGTTTCATCAAAGATTTAACCAAGAGAATAGGATTCTGGTTGCATGTGGAATGTAGTCCAGCAACCTGGTACACAGTCGTACAGAAGGTAATTAATTCACTACTCACTGTTCACAAGCCATCGAGTACCTGAACCAATAGGTTTCAGCTCCATATTCTTGTGTTATGGGAATGCTGATTATTGCCTCCAGTCCAACTGGTAAAATAGGAACTCTATCAACTACTGAGGCTAAATAGTGTGAATTCATTTGGGATTCTGGTGATAATCTATTCTCAATATTGATTATCCCTATTTTGGTTAAATCAATAAAATCCAGTTATTGGTGTAAATTTCAAAAGCGTTTTCTACATGAGTAAAAATCTGTGATGGAATCATTTCAAAACGAAGAATAGTTTTCATCTTAACTCAGGCATTCTCATCACTATACACTTCTGACCTCAAATGGAATCATTTAAATCGAACCTATGACGGATGAATGTTCACCCTGAACTGATAAAGGTTCAAGAACTAATGAAAACGATATTCATAACCGTTAGGAATTCTTCATACTGAGATGAAGACACTCAAGTCTGGTGATGTGCGTGTAACTGACTCTTCAGTAGTCCGGTCAAGATTTAATAGTGGTATCATTAGCTGTCACACAATAGATGTGTCTTGTTACCTCCTGTACCAACATCCAAATGGTAGCCTATATTTCTTCTCACCTTTGATCTTCGACCGCCTTCTTGCATCCTTTGACAGATTAAATTGTCTCAGTTGACTACATTGTAGTCTACTTTATGGTTGGTAGTGAAATTCAGCACACGCGTTTCGTCCCACTTGGGACTCGCCAGCCGAATGTACCTGCATTCCAGCAAGCGATGTTGTTGCTACTGAGACTAGAACTCAGTTCCACTTGATTTTATCAACTTTTTTCTTGTCGCTAGAGCAGTTTCATGTTGAACACTTTCACTAACCTCTTCTGGTAAATTAAAAACTTCTCTCTCTACTATGCACACATGAAGAAGCACCCACACATATACACATACACCTTCACACATAAAAATGTATATCCATACTGCACAAAATAAATCATTAGAACAAAACACTTTTCACTTCCTCATTGAAACATTCGTCATAATGTTAATCACCCAAAAAGGTTCCAATTTATAAATGTTGTCCACGTGTCTATGCAATGCATTTAGCCTCCTACCCTTCGACTATTACCTCACCTCCCCCCCCCCCACCTCATACTATAACCACTATCCGTAGGGGATTAAGGAATGCATGCACACATGATGTGCAAGTGAAATCGATTTTCCAAGATCAATGACGTAGCGTGGACAAATTACCCCCCCCTCTCTCTCTCTCGTGGGATATAGATCAGCTTTGATTCCGCTAAGGTCAATTAGTTAGTACTTGTTGACTAGTTATGATTGTTTTGATTACGCCTTTTTCAATTTTATCATTGTCGTCAATCTTGACAAATTCTGTCTTGAAAAAACTAACCAGTTTCAACTGGAAAGTATTCAATCAAAGTGTTGACGATTACATCTGTACATATGTGCATAACATTTAAGGCGTAAAATAACGACACTAACCTAGTTACTACGGTGCGAAACTGGTCAACTATAACACCATTTCCACCACTAACGCCAACTACTACCGCACCACAGGATGACATTTGAAGAATATTTTCGCTTCCATTTAATGACCCTCCGAATGATAATCAATCATGATAACAGAAAAGTGAAAAAGGTGACAACAACTAATTCTCTTGCATAAACAATTTACTTCCAGCAGAAATTAGTAGTCACGTGAAAAGTAATCATTCCACACAATCGCCAGCCTAGCAACAATAGAAATGACCAATTAGTTGTCTCCATTTCAGCTGGAAAGGCAGATTTTCATGAAATAGAGAAGTCTAATTGGTTATTAGAGTTGTTGCTAAGGCTTCGTTAAAGATACTCCTTATTAAAATGGTGACTTCACTGTGTTACGTTAAAGATCACCCCAGCAACTAATGAAACAACCAATCACATTTCTTTATTCTATAAAAATAGTCTTCCCAGAAAAAAAACCGCTACCTGATTGGCTATTTTGTCAGTTGTTAGGGTGGTCTTTAGAGTCTCCTGATTTCACTGAATAATTTTTGGAAATGGATTACACTGGCAACTATCGAAATAACCAACTGAGTTTTTGAATTTCGGCTGGAAATAAAGAAATGTTATCGGTTATCTAAGCCGTTGTTAGGATGGCCTTTAGAGTCACTGCATTTAACCAAATGAATATATCACTAGTCATTAGCATAGATGGTGAGTGAGTCATCTACAAAGAAGTTCTCAAGACTAACTAATTCACATCATCACCAAAATCCCCTGCTTTAGCTTCAAATCCTCCTCATCACTGCTGTTTTAATATCTACCTTAAAATTAGGTTAAGTATCTTCTGTCACCAAATAAACTTGTGTGCGACTCCTGAATACACCACAAGGACAATCTTGATGAAGACATAGATAGACGAAACTTTGGGCAGTGAATCCACACAGGATAATTTCAAGTGTTTAAGCCTAATAACTTTTTGGTGCTCCCCGAGCATTTAGGTTTCTAGATGGATGTTTCATCACCAGACTGGGTGGCCTCAGCAGGATTTACTGGATCATGATGAATAAACCTCAAAACTCGAAGAGTATCAACCAGTTATCCTCCTTATCGTAAGCTGGAAACCTCTACTACCTTAGATTGAAGCCTTCGAGATGATTAATTCCTTCCCCAACTTTTGACCGGTATGAACTCACTTGGAAATAGATTTATGAACGTCTCTAGAAGTTACTATCCATCAAATTGACCGACTCGGTAAAAAGGTGAAATCTGTATGAAGGATACTGGCTGACAGTCAGCCAAACTGTCTTAAGGTCAAAATTAATCATTTGTCTCGTAACAAACTGATAATTGGAGATTTAGTCAAGCTTCTACGCTGTTGCTGAGTCCTATATGGGGACGAAACAAGTCATTGATGAGAAGAATATATAGTTTGGGGTTTGTGGGTGTTTTATTTTTAAGGTTGTATTCCCCGTGGACTTACGTCGGTTGTATAACCATTGGAAAGCTGGGAGCACTGGACAGCTGTTTTGTCCTAGTGTACAACTCTTCAGCAGTAGGCACTAGCAACCCCGACAGCTGGGGAAGTCATGACTCTGCTATAGGTAACCAGGAGTAACATTTTCGCATATAAACTTGAGGGACGTTGTACAGAATACAAAACGAAGTGATTTTCCAATATCTTCACCCCTGGTGGAATCCGAATGTTTCACAAATTGATTTGTCAGCAGTTAAACGCAGTAATCTCTGGATCACTTAAAGTTGTTATACTTCTTATCAGAATATGAAAATAGGAAATCGAACTAAATGCGTTCTGGATCTCACTGCTAGTCACCACCAGGTAAATCAAAACAATGAACATTCAGGCAATATCGAGTTATTTGCATAAGATCCCATATGCCGACAGAAATCGGTAGATTCAATCCAGTAAAACATCGGGAAATTCCAAGGATCAATCTATGATAACAATGAAAGGACATTATACAGGAGATGATTATTATACCTCATTGGCCTATCCGACAGAGCCATGGTGTTTGAAGCGATGGGTGTGGGGTTCGAGTCCCGGGGGACAACATCACTCACTGGGGTGCATGTATATCCACTTGACGAGTCCAAAGTAAGACGAAAACACGTGTCCTGGATTCTACCAGGTAAACTAAGACGAAAGAATGCCCAGAAATTAATCCATATGACGGGAATGTATACGATTCTGATTGAGGATTATCTAAGAGAGTTTTCTATGACGGATGGACATTTATCAGCATGGGAGTTATAATTGAACGAAGTTGGTAAGATCTACATGTCACGACAGGATTGAGATTAGCACCCTACAACTTACTAACTTGACTTTCTACGAAGTGAGTTATAACTTATAAATTGAAATTGATACTAAGCTACCAAGGAGGTTTCTTGCTTTATACGATAAAGCTACAGGTCTCTAACCCCAAAGCTTCTGTAGCCAGTTGTCTCAGCTTCACTCATTATCCTTGTGTTCACAAATCAATGTAGGACATACAATATTCAGATAGCTGGTCTGATTAACGCTGAATTGGGTTACTTGATTAGCTATTTGCTGCTATCGGTGAGCTGAACTTACTAACTACAATGGAGTAGTGAATCTCCTTAAACTCCAAGCCAGTGAGTATGATAACTTAGAATTGTTGGCCATCACATATACAATAAGGGAGGGACCAAGAGTACTGTTGTTCGAAATCACCAATTACATAACAGACACTCAGTCAATGATATGATGTAAGCCATTATACAACTACGGAGTTCTGAGTAAAGACTGTCCCCTATAAGCTTGCCGTCATAGAAGCCTCGACTTTATTAGGCCGACCCAGGTCAAGCAGGGCGTCCTGTCGTTTGCCTCCATTCAACTACTTACCTCTTAAAAATCATCAACTGAACAGTTGGATAAACAGAATTGTATAAATCATTTTTCATCTGGTAAAAGGAATTGGACAACAAAAACAGAAAGAAAACCATAAGTTTTTCATTGATCCAAAGACTGTCCATTGTGAAATGAATCGATGTAGTAGAAATTGATGTGATCATAAATATTGAAGTGAGCAGTACTAACTCTATAGATGAGAATAAACTAAGTTTAACTCGCTTCTATGTCCTCTCTCACCTGTTTTGTTTTGTTTCAAACTCGTTCAAGTTATTCACAGTGAAAGAGATGATTTCAACTTACGTCATCATGTAGGACAAAAAATTGAATAGTGCTCAGTTCACATTAACCAAGTTGAAATAATTTAACCAGCTGAACACTTTCTAACGCTAGTAAAATCAAAATGAGTACTCCTCAGACAGGTGTTAAAAAAATTTCATTGTCTATAACGTAAATGAACTTCATACACTTGTATGAAAGGGTGGTGGTAGGGGGGGGGTGCTATGCTGAATACCCTTTGGCTTCCGAAGTTGAAATAAGCTTTGATAGTAAACAAAATAGTAGTCACTTAATAAACTATTCTGTATTGTGATCAGTACTCAAAGAAAATGGACCGATCGAAAGATAAGTTACCAAATGGTGAAGGTAACATTCAGGGAAAGGAGGAGTGATCATCATACAGAGAATCAAATTGACGACCGTTGTGATTATTGACGGTTTAATTTCTTTTTAAGATAAACTAGAGAAGTGAAGTAAATTGTTGACGTCGTAAAACCTGAATGGCCTGGATGTGTGCTGCTGAGGAGTGATATGCCAGGACGAAACGGCTGTCCCACGTTCCAAGTTTAACAATGGCTCCTCAACCAGTATCAGTCAGTGATGAATAAAACATTAAAAAGAGAAGAGTTTCAGAATTTGTTCAACCCATTCAAACTTCACAAGGAGTTTTAGGTAGTGCATAGGAGAGCTAGATTCCAGTAACCACTTTTGATGGGAAGCAGGTGATTACTGTTTTCTTTTTACTATGTTTTTCTAAAGGACAATCTCTTCAGATATCGAAATCCAGCATGAAAACTCTACCCACCACAAAAGAAGTGACTATCATGATTCGGTGGCCTAATGGAACAAACGGTCTCCGGTTCGAGTCCTACTGGGAATGATATCACTTACTGGGAGGGACATCCAGCCGACGAGTCTCAAATAAGAAGAAACACGCGTCCTGGATTCCACTGATAGTTACTATCCATAATTGGCATGAAAACCGAAAATGCCGCCAGTATCGAGGTTCCGAACAGGAGCCCATATGATCAGTTCGGTCCAATCAACGATGGGATAATGCAAGTACCAAGATAAAAATATATTCAATCCTAAGAAAAAAGTGATAAGACGATTGTAGCAAGAGAATTTTTTTCTTTTCCATGAGATCATTCTTCTTTAAGCTGTACATTCGTTAACAATATATAGTGGAACCTTCTTTGTCGCCAATACTCCTGTCAAAAACTCATTCGCCAGTATGTAAAGTATACGATGGAATATTGGGCTACATCAGTGTGTACACATAAAAGTTTACTTGCTCTTGTGGAGCCGAATATGCCGGCTTATGCAATGCGGTCGTGAATACTACCTAAACTGATAAAAGGAGAAGGGCAGTACATCTTCACTTTTGTAACAAATATTTGCCTACTTTTGATAATTCCTTCAAAATTTTGTGCAAAGTGCAACCGATCCACTGTACGGCAGTCTGGTTGAGAAGTATGGGTATAGTTGAAGCATTAACCACTCCAAAAGTTCAACCCATCATTATCCGTTCTTTTGCGCCGTGGCGAACAGAGGGTCGATCACTCTAAATATATATGACATAACTATCATTTTGTTTATTTCCCAACTTTACACGCCTATGAACATAATGTAACTATCTTTTGTCATGCAATCTGTTTTGATCTTTGACCGGAAATTACTCTGGAATGTTTTATCCTTCCTACGAGTGTACAGATAAGAGAGGAATCTCTTCGTTAAAAGATTCCATCATGTAAACGAGTGTAGTCTTTGACCTAATCAGAAGTTACACTCTTTGAAAGTGATTTGTCTGAGGGTTTGCTGGGTAGTGGAGTTTCGGTTGTGGGTTCGAGAACCACTCCACCTACCAAGGTTTGGACAGTAAGGTAGTAGTATCATTACACGTAACTCATTGCTTACTGGATGAATGTGCATCTGGTTGCTGAGTGCACCTCTCTCGCAGTAAGGTCACTACCACCTCCAGTCGAGTTCAGTATGTGTATTGATTGGACACGGGAGTGCAACCAATTTCATGTTGTCTAGTCCTGAGTGCAGATCGAATTCTGTCGATCATATTTGCAATATGGCAACCAAACTAGGAAGCTCAGCATCGCGGTGCACATTAGAAGATTTTAGTTGGTTGAAGGCAATCGACAGGAAGCCCTGGACCTAGGTTTCGTGCTTTTTGGCACTCGTCAGCAAGGCGTACCTACAACCTCGACGGAACTGATGTCCCTCCTGAGATTCAAGCCCTCGTCACCCAGTGTTGTAGTCAGCGACTTTACTACTGCGCTATTCGGGCGGTGACTGACCTCCTGTAGGACTGGCTTACATGTATTGATTGGTCAGTATGTGTTTGTGTGTGGCAGGGGTGGGGTGTTCACTCAAATAGGTAAATATCGCTTTTGGAAATTCACTTGATTTATGTTTTAGTACCAACATCGGAACAGCCCTCGATAGGTACCAAAAGATGTCAATTTCTTGAAAACCCCCTCCCCTATATAGTGTTCACTTACTAGGTTATTAATTGGGTGTTTTCATACAAAAAGCGTGAATATATGACTAAACTTAAAGTTCAGTTGAACCTTAGGATATTGGACAAGGAATGGACCATCCGCGTAACTGTGGTGGGATACTAAACAGAGTAAATGAAAAAAAGGTAACAACAGTTAAACTTCTGTTAAACACAACTAGAATACACCCAAGTTGGTGACCAATGGATAACTGCTGCAGTTGTCTAGTCCGCGAAACTTAGGTCCAGGGTTTCTTACCGACTGGCTTTCAGCACCAGTGAGTTAATTATGGCAGCAATCTGAGATCATTATGAAGGATCATCTAAAAGGCTGGGAAACTTGTACTCACTTCAGTGATACCTGTAGTCTTAATGAGACAACAGGACCCATAAGTCCAACCATGTTGAGTGTGAGGAAGACCACTCACCAATGGCATAGAATGATGGTCACACTATATCACAAACTGACAGAAGTGGGGAAGTATGGACCACTGGATTTCGCCCCAGTTGCTTAATGACAACGTGCTGACCGCGAAACCCGAAGGTCCTGGCTTCGATCCCTGGGAGGGGTATCATGGTTACGTACTGCTGAAGAGTCCCGTACTAGGACGAAACAGTTGCTAAATGCTCTCAGGTTTCCAGTGCTTCTCCAACTGATCTCAATTCATGATGAATACCAAGCTGAAACCACTGAACTTTTATTATTATTATTATTATTATTATTATTATTATTATTATTATTGTTTCACATTGATTATCATTCAGAAAGAGGAGGGGGGATTGGTTGTTCTCAAGGTATATTTCATCGCGGACTGACTTAATCAGAGAACTACTGAAGACTTGGAAACAATGTACAACTGTTTTATTCTAGTCTACAACTGGTTGGAAGTGAATCCCAACAACCCCATGAGGAACCAAGTCTAGGACCAGCACAATACCAGTCAACCAACAGGCTGGGATCGAATGGTCTAAATCTATACCGTTTGGTTGCTTTCTAACCATAAATTTGTGAAATCCATTCCGAAGTAACTCACTAACCAACACTGGATTGTTGTTTACTGTGGATATTCACGGTGGAATAGTTCATTTCACAGAAGTGTTTCTTCAGTTGGAGATCCTAAAAAAATTTGAGTTCCCCATAGTTTTGAGCTTCTCAGCAGTCGGCATCCATTGTTTAGTGTTCATCATTAGTGATTTGTTTCGAGATAGACTGTTTTACATGCGATCTATGGAGGCAACTAAGTCGGTTATGAAGACGCCCATGGTAGGGAGTGATGGTCATGTTATAACACAAATTGACAGGAATAGCAGAATGTTAACCAGTGAATTCCAAACAAGTCATTGAATAGCAAAACTTGTGTGCTGTGGGATATGATGGTCTTCGGCTTACTCTCTCCACAGTCTAGGAGTCAGAAACACTAAGTAGGATGTGTCCTGTGGTCTGAGACTTTCAGTTTGGGAGGAATGAAAGCTGTTCCCTCAAATCCTGATAGGAACAAAGTGTTCATTTCACTTCAACGATTGTTTGCGTACCTTATGACTACATGGAGCACATGGTCACCTGCACCCCCCCCCCATATTGCTTCGTTTTCATAAGTCATGATATAGATGATGTCGAAATTTAGTGCTAGGGGGTGATTTTTAAACCTCCTGGGTCAAGTAAGCCACTCGCAATGATATTTTCAAACAAATTATGAACCGAAGAGTTGGCTATTTTTGTAAATTATTTATTACTACATTTAATTCTACCGTTATTATACTGGATTGAACTAGTCGGCCTCGGTTGACAGATGGACGCCTGTGCGAATGTCTGGACACTGCCTGAATGTCTATTGCTATAATTTACTTGGTAGAGTTCAGTAGTGGAATCCAGCACGTATTATTCGTGGGATTCGTCAGCTGGACATACTGAACTTCAGTGTAGGATGTTGCCCCCCCCATCGGACTTGAACCCAGCACCGATCGATTCAAATACCAAAGCGTTATCCAATAAACCACTGACGCATGACGGTTGAGTTTGTCTGAAAAGTCATTATCTGCTCAAACTACATATAGAGGCTATGCATTCCGTTGAAAGTCAAAGTTGATTTGAATGTCATATGTCGTAAAGCATTATTGCTAATACAAATGTGTTTTTGTAATCACAGTATGGATGATGATCAAGTATGTGTTAGAGAAAACGACTAGTTTACCATTTGATATCAACCTGATGGCTCAATGTTCATTCAAGGATTCCACAACATCATCTACCCAAGCGACTTCTTACCACCGTTTCTTCACAAGACGAGAGGGTTACACATAAGTCAGGTCGTTATAATCCATCAACAGTATTTAAATACTTGACACAAACTAACTTCCAGATTTATTTACCAGAGTTGTCATGGAAACCACTGATATGTACCTTTCATATTATACATGTTTTAAATAAGCAGATAGTCCCTATTATGAAGAATTACTGAAACGTGTAACCACTGAGGAGAGCTGTTTCTTCCTACTTTCGAAGTCGTTAATAATGCTCAACTGTGAATAGTGAAACACAAAGTCTCTTATCAACTAGGCCACTGTGCTGACCCCATATGCTCAACTACAGGAGTTAAATATGTGAACCGTTCATAATTTGAGTCCTATTACTACAATTAATAATGATACCAAAGACTATACGATACCTGCCGTACAAAGAGTGGTTGTCGTGACTCAGTGACCTAGTGGATAAAACTCTAGCCCGGGGCTCGAGTGGAACATCACTCACTAGAGTGCAGGTACATCCAACTGACGAGTCCCAAATAAGATGAAATACACGTCCTGGATTCCACTACTAACCATTATCTATCATTATTATCAAGGTTGAAACTATCGGCAGTATCGGGGTACCCACCCAGGAGCTTATGTGCCAGTCGAGACTGATCAATCCGGTTCACCTAACGACGGAGACTTGCAGACTAAAGAAGCAAGGATAATAATAAGTCTAACCAAGTTAATATGATACAATGAGATCATGACTTACGTATTTGTCTATTCATTTCGCGGTTGATTTGATTATGTATAAAAGTATGATCACAGGTTCCATTTGGAAAGTTTTGTGAATAACAAAGATCATTACAACTTCTATTACTATTATTGATCAATGAATTCTTCCATAGATCCTGGGGTACATGACTGACAGTGTGATCAGTAGTGCTACATACATGAGAAGGATTTCCAGTGATACTCTGTAAGCCTGAAGTGATATTTGTAAAGTGGCATCTCTGGTAATCAGACAACTGATGTGTTGTATTTGATTGAAAAACATTATCATCACTGTTAACACTGTTGCTGTGACCGCTGCCATTACCGTGTTTGTTATTATCAATATTACTGCTGAGTCGCATCATTGCCTCCAAGTACTGGATAGACATCTGTTGAAGATTATTATCCTCTGACATTTTAGGAGTCATCATGTTCACGGTAAATAATAATGCATATAGTGTCTTTTAAGCGAAAAACAGATTGATTATATGCTTGGAGAAAGTTCCGTTCATATGGTTAAATTGAAATAGTATGTAGCGTCTCAACCATTTATTTTCTTAAATCCATTTGTTTCATTAGCTTCCGACCGGTTAATCATAATTTGTTGCCTTCACATCTACTTACCAGAAAAGGGGTAGAAAGTTTCATATTATCTATCCCAGTTAACAAGTTGTTTCGCTACTAGAAGGAACTACCCCCCTTCAAATAAAACTGACCTATTTCAATCTAAATTCTGATTGGTTGAAATTTCCATCAGCCGTCTCTGTCATCAAGCTAACACATATCATATTGGTTGAGTGAAAAAAAGCTCTACCAATCAAAAGCGTAATTAAAGCTATGCTTAAACTTTAAAAGGGGGGATACATAAAGAAGCTGTTAGAAAACACATCTCAATACTCTTTCCATTCTTACAGGCACAAAATTGACATTTAGCAAATTTTTTAGTCAATTGAGGTAGAAAAAACAGATCAGGTGATCAACAAACATGAATACAAATATCTAGTCAATTTAATGATCAACTCAGTATCTCTAAAAAATAATCAGCATGTGTGCAAGAAGAAATGAATGTCATCATCTCATGGATTAGCAAAATACGCATTAATTAATGAAGTATACTGGACTTGATAGATTTGTGCGAAATTTGTTACAATTTTTATGAATAGCATGCATTCACTTTACTCACTGATTAACGAACTTGATCTGCTAAACGAGGAAGTGAATTATTCTTATGCAGCAGTATTTAATAAATGGTTTAATATAGTAATTGTAAATAATACTCAAGTATTGTGTATGCATACATGTACGTAAGCACCTAAATAAGCGTATAGACACCCCCACATGTATGTGCTATATATTCATGTCTGTACAAAGAAACAGACATGCAACCAATGCAAATATATATATATATATTACAGTAAAGAGAAAGTGATGAATTTTCACAGTAATCTGAGTAAATCTTACACTGATTCGCTTTCACATTATTCTTTCATTTAATGTTGTTGTTTAAATAAAGAGTAAATAACTGCCAATATTAACAGTTAGTCTATACCTACCAGCTTATATTTTTATTTACATCTTTGTGTGTATCTGTTTCGCACATTTGATAGTTGTACTGTTGTTTTATTGATATTGATATTGGTGGTGGTGGTGGTGGATACGGCGGCTATGGAGGGTAGTAACGATGGAGGTGAACTGCTTCTTTGCTTTCTCATCAAAACTTCATTCTTTCTTTTAAAAATGAATTGTAACAATGATAGGAAGGTAATAAATGCCAAAAAGTGATTTTGTTTTGATTTAATTATTGAAAATAAAGTTGGCTATACTCTGTTTGTCATCGAAGTGGAGTGAATCTATATGACCATTATAGGTTGGATTACGCATATAGCGTGCGTAGGCGATGTTGACAGTATTATATTTGTAGTATACTTGTTGGCTAGCAGGATGCTCGTTTTCGTCCTAGTTGGAACTCATCACCTGGATGTGCCTGCTACCAAGTGAGTGATGATTTTCCCACCCAGACTCGGAATTCTAAGCTGGGAGATTTAGCATCATGGTGGAGTTTGATTAAATTCGCTTCACTCTATTACAGATGCTACCACCGAGCTATTCAAGCCACGACTGATCTTCTGCATGAATGGATTAAATAAATTAACTGGGTATTACGAAGTATCCATATTCATGTCGGCTATCCCTGAGTGCTGATTGAATTCTATTGGTTCTTTTGTAGTGTAGGCACCAAGCCACAAGACAACACTACGATGTACTTCGACTGATTAGAGGTGATCCGTAGAAATCCCTGAATTTAGGTTTAGAATATATTCTTATTTCTCAGCAAGACATATCTCCAGCCTCAAGGGAGCTGATGTTCCCACAGCAGTAGCATCTTTGATACAGATGTGTATGTCTTGAAGGCCGTTAGTCTCTTTGGGTTTGAAGATATGTTTAACTAACGAATCCTAACAGATGCGAAACGTAAGTCTAGGGCTTCCTATCTCCTGACTCTCGCCAACTAACAGGGAAATACAGTGTACCACAGTGTCACGTCACTACGCTTAATGTGGCCAGATTGCAAAACTCAGACGACAGACTACTCACGACCACTCGTAACCGACTCACTGACCAGTCCTAAAAGACTGTTTTTATAAGGTTGGATTCCCCCCCCCCTAACCAATGGAAACGAAGGACGAAAACTGATACATGTGCATTAAATCCAGTCAGACAGGAAGTCAGTCTAGTGGTAAAGTACTTGGCTGCATTACTGAGTAATCGAATTACTATGATTTTCCTCAGTGTTGCGGATACACCTAATTGGTTAGCGCTAACATGTACAATACTTAAGTCAATCAGGATTCCCTGCCAACTGATTGTATAAAATTAAAAACTGATTATTAGAAAAGAAAACTTTTTTTCAAATTCATACTTATTGTTGATATCGATCTGCAATAAGTGGAAGATGAATTTGGTTGTAAATCTATATAACCTGAAAAGATGAAGTATACTTCAGGTAACGGTATCGAACCAGTGACCTTCAGGTCACTGGTTTGAATCTTACCATGGCCCAGATTTTCATCCCACGTTCAATCATTATCCCAGTGTCAATAATACAAGTCTTCTGGCTGTCTGACACAGTCAAAGGGATAACTGCGTTTGTCAGTTTAATCTCCTTGACTGCATGGTGAAGGCGTAATGCATCACTTCAAAAAGTGGATGAATAATCAATCTATCTACTATAAATGTTACACCCCAGCGTCGACAGTTGTATCAGAGCTCATGGTTATCTCTTAGGTGGGATGGTTTACTTCTAGTGCTGTTAGCTAATGACATCTACTCTTTTCTTTTTCTAGGATGACTAATTTGCAGATGATTTGTAAATTGCCTATCCTCATAGATGGATAGTTAGTTTTTCAACTGCCCAACTGTGGAGTCAACAGGAATTCCGTCGAAAATCACTCAGGTGATTTGAACTAATTTGAGTCTATGAGCTGAATTTGTCTGGATACACCATTGATGAACTGGATTGGTCCAAAAACAAGTGATACGGTCATGTGATGTTGTTTATATTACTCTGATCTGGCTGCCTGGCGAAATCTACAGACTGACCTTATTGGTTTCTAACTACTTTCAAGTTGTTCAGTAGTATATGTTTCCATTTTAGTATTAACTTTATCATGAAAGTGTTTACACGGTCTGAATGCCACAATCTGATTGGATAATAGGTAAATTTTGAGTAGATTTAGATGTAAGTAGTTCAGGTAGATAAAGACAGTGAGAAAAATGCATAGTATTTTGAACACTTCGTCTCCACCTGGCTTGTAGAAGATAAATTATTTCTTCAGGACTGACCCATTTTGGTTCCCCGTTTGGGAGTAGGATATAAAGTAGTAGAATGCCTAAACAACCTCACTTACTTTCTAAGTAATATCAAGGGTGGTTGGTTAATGGGCAATAAAATCTCTTCACGGATACAAAAGGCTTGAATGGCGTTTGTTAGTGGGATATTTGAGTTTCTAATGACAGTCGGGTGTACTACGTAACACTCCGTCTTGTCCCACTGCATAGCTGTGGAACATGGTCATTGAATCTGCGGGAATGAGAAGTTTCCTGATATTTGATAACCTTGTCTTAGGTGCATTTTTCGCACAGCACATAATCGTTTCATAAATAATGAAGAAATTGGTGCAGGATCTTTGGTAAGAGAGGTGAACCAATTGATAAAGTTTTCAGTCATCATCGAATGAAGTGGGTGGAGTACAAGTTACCCATTCCTAGTCACTTCCTAACCTGACAAACTTTATCAACTAAATTAGTACTAGGCTGGAAGAAAGCCAGAGGTTCCTAGACAAAAACTTGACATGTGTACTTTGATTTTAGCAGTGTATTGGAATGTAAACTTCTTGAAGCAACCCACCGGCTTGAGACCTGGCATGATTTGGCTTGGAATCCTAGTTTTTGCTTACTTAAGCTCCTCTTCTATTTACCTCATGATTTTCTACTACTTTTTAGCGAGTTATTTCAATTCCTTTGACTTTTATCAACGATGTGACATTTCAAACTATACCATCAAACTTTACCTATGGCATCTAGAGTGGCTTTCATAATTGAGTAGCATACTAGCCAGAGCTCCAACGCTTTAAGCAATGTGCTCTGGGTCTGAGTTCCTGTAAAAGCACCATTACTGACTAGAGTTCAGGTACACTAGGCTGATGAGTCCCAGTTAGGCTGAAATGTGTATTCTGGACTGCATTGCTAGCCGCTATCCATCATTAGCATTAAGATGAAATTACCGACAATACGGCTACATTTGCACAAGAACTCATGTATCATTAGTGACTGACTGGTTCAGTCGAATCAACGACGGGCTTCTATGAGCTATAACACTTCATCTTGCTGCCGATATACAATAGAGAACCTAAAATTCTTCTGTTATGCATTTAATGGCCTATGGGAACCGAATAATTCTCGAATAGTTTTCACAAGGAACTGAAATCAGCTGAAGAGTCACTGAAAATCTTCTACCACCGAAGAGATGCGTTGTTCATGAATAGTCATACTCAATGCCGTCAGGTATAATAGCAAGCATGCTGTTGATCAGCAAGCGAGTTGAAATCCAATTGTGATTGCTAACATGCTCACCACGAAGCAACTACCCAGGTTTCCACTAGTTCTCCAACTGATAAAGTTATTTCAGTGGAACTGTGACTAATATTGGTGCTACTGACTTGACAGTGGTTTGTAAGGTAATTCATCCCATTTGCAGTTTGTCACTTGGAAATATGTGATTCATGCTGAATGATAGTCTATCCATTGAAGCCCAGAGAACATCCTCTAAAACTCCAGAACATGATCCAGTAGGCTACTAATGAGGGGTGGGGTTCCCAACCCCCCTGTCAACAAGTTTTTGACTTGCTGTAGGCTCCCTTTAGAAATATAGCCGTTTGTCTGATTAAAAAAATAATTTTTACTGGGGGTGGTGACTGAACGTGAAATAGAAATTTGGATCTCGGCCGGATGTGAACCAGCGACCATTGAGTTCCCGGCTCGATGTTCTACCAACTAAACTACGAGATCTGATTGTTGACCACATTCTTATTTCACTTCAATCATCAAGAGTTTTGCCCAGTATAAATACCAGTCTACCAAACTACGGCTATCTCAGATAGTCAATTAACAAAAAAAATATTTTGTTTCGTATGATGAAATTATCCCCTTTTTTTGTTTTTTGTTTTAATTAATAACTGGGCCTGTATGACATGACCACTTACTCAACAAGACCTTACTTGTCCTGTAATACATCATCATCAGGAATGACAAAGGGGTGTTATCCTTTCTTCTAATGATTAGACCAGAAATAAACAAAGTAGATAACAAGTAATGATATATTTTTACTCCCTCTTTGGGTGGAGAAAATTTATTCACTTACTTGTTCACTCATTTTCTTTACACAAGGCAGGGGAACAGATTTATCACGCCTTTTTTTTTAACGTAAGATAAAAATGTTGTGTTCATTATCCGACCGTCCTCAAGTATTTACACACCTGTTTAGGAAATATTACTAATACTATTCACATCTTTCATGAAAAATTGGATCGATATCCACGTACATACATACACCTACGCAAGTATAAATATGCACACTAACACGTGCGTACGTATGCATGCGTGTATGTATATATGTCCATTGTTGTGTCAGTATGTCATTAGCAAATTATCATATCCCTATTACTTTAAGGTAAATACTGACCTATCCACACCCACAGATTATTGTTTTGAAAAAAAATAATAAGCATTCATTTACTTTGGAAAAAGACGTTTTCTTTATGTTTTAGCTTTCAGTATCTTCACGCATGTGTTATCCATCCAGAGGTCAAATACTAATTATCTTTTTTAATCCGTGTTAAATAAATAAGAACCTGTAAAAAGTCAAAGCGCAGTGCCTTAAAAACAAGACAGTTAATTTCTGTGTGTAAGCATTTACGATTCTGCATAAGTGTTTATGAATTTTGTATGTGTAAGAGAGGGGGTAAGGGTTAACATTACTACTAAGCATGATCAATGGGTTGGGTGGCTACATTTTCACTACACAACATTAAACGCTTCGGTAAATATTACAAAATAACAGAGTAGTAGTGACACAAAGTCTTCATCCCCCACCCCCTTTACTTGAATAAGGTGATGAGAGCAGTATTTACAGAATGGGATGACATTTTATTTCACGGGGTTTTCACCAAGTGCACACAACCTAAATAAACATATAGTCTATAGCCTTCCATATAATGAACACAGGGCATATAATTAACGTATCACAGGCTTTCATGGTCGTCAACAGACAGAACACTTCAAGTATACTGGGATTTCCTTGTTTCTTCAAATAAGAACTCAGTGTTTCTATTAATCCCCTTAAAACCTGTATTTTCACTGACTGGTTATTGGAGAGGCCCATTATCACTGATAAGTACCAGTTAGAAGGAAACGTAGGTCCATGACTCCCTGCAGATTGCCTCCGACCAACTAACACTCATTAGAATCCCTTGAGATGGTAGCCACATTGCAAAATGATCGACAGAGCTCGGTGAGCACTCAGGATTAGATAATGTGAAATTGGTTGCCATACAGTGACCAGCCAATACATCTAATCTAGCTCTACTGAAGGTTAGTAACTGCCTGAATAGCTTAGTGGGAAAGTCACTTACAATAAGATTGGGTGACGCAGGTTCAAATCTCGCAAGGAGCAGCAGCTGCCTCAAGGTTGCAGATACGCCCTGGTGACCAGGGCTAACAGGGACGAAACCTGGTTCGAGCACGGCTTCTTGGCAATTGCCTCTGCAATTTCAAACTACTTTCCATTATTAGTCCGACTGTTTCACTGCGTACAGTTGCTACTGTTATTATATTGAGCTTATCTTACTCACTTATCAATTTTGTATGTATAGCTTTTTGTATAATTAAATAATCACCTCTTTCGATATCTAAATTTCTCACACCTATTTCACTAGTCGGAAATAACAAGTGATAAGATGAAAAGCATACCTGTCGCACAAGGAGTGGTTATCATGACTTAGTAACCTAGCGGATAACGCTCTGGTGTCTGAATTGGCTACCTCTGGGTTCGAGCCTTGCTGGGAAGGATATCACTTACCGGAAGGCAGGTACCCCCGGCTGTTGAGTTCAAAAGTGGACGGAACGCGCCTCTTGGACTCCACTGGTATCTACTATTCATCATTACTATCAGAATGAAGCCATAGGCAGCATCGAGGCATCCGCATATGAGTTAGTGTGCTAATTGTGACCAATCAATTCGGTCTAATCAACGATGGGATAATACAAGTAATGCGCATGTGTCCAGTTCCACTGAATTTATATGGATGACACATTGGCTGGTCACTGAAGAGTAGCCAGTTCCAAGTTATCCAATCCCAAGTGCTGATTGATCAATACAGGTTGAAATCTCTCAGAAGACATCATTTCCCTAGAGGTAGCAGATCTGCCTTTTTGATGATTCCCAACTACAGCGAAACTCAGGTCAACACAGGTCTTCCTGCCCATTTCTTCCAGCTGTCTAACACCATATTAGATGTAAATACTACATTCAGTAAATTCAATTGTTAAATCTTAATACCGTCATGAACTGCTGAACAGATACAGTAGCTGGGAACCAGTGACACGTATGTTGTTGTTTGACACTTTTAACTTCCGTTGCTATACAAGGCCGAATTCCTTGGCCTCTGTTGGCCCCCGCATAGAAGCCCGTATACCAACGGAGGTTGGTCATTTTGATGCAGAATAACAATGAAAGATTACAAGTATCGAGAATAAAAATTCGTACCCGCTGAATAAGTGGTGGAACACGTGTCTTAGCTACCTAGGGGGGGGGGAGGGGTAGCACTTTGGTGTTTGAAGCAGTAGGTGCTGGGTTCAAGTCCAAGAGGGGACAATATAACTCACTGGGATGTAGGTACTGCTAGGTGACAAGTTCCAGATAGGACGAAACGCACATTCTGGATTTCACTATCAGACACCAAGCAGATTTTCAACATAATGAGTAGTCGAACAGTATCTAAGCATCTGTAAAAGGACTCATCTGCCAACAACAGATGATTGCAAGTATGAATCAACAGTAAAAGGTATGTTCATACTAATTTCGATTTTAAATAATGTAGACATAGGGTAGAGGGAAGGGCGGTGAGATATTGGAGCGCAAGACAACGAAAAAAATTTCATTTTGGCATTCAGCATGAACTGATATCAGTTAGAAGAACATTGGGAAGCTGGGAGCACTGAGCAGCTGTTTCGTGCTAGTAAGGGGCTCCTCAGCAGTGCGAATCCATGACCGCGCCATAGATCGAACCCTGGTTTTCAATGTTCATTCAGCTGACGTCAGCCCATGATGAATACTAACTTGAAATCAATAAATCCCCACAAACTCCCAAATCGAAAGCCTTTTTATCATTAAACCTCATAATGTGTGTGTGGGGGAGGGGGGTGGGGGGGGTGTATGTCAACTTTTTGTTTACCATATAGTTACAAGATAATAAAAATGGAGATTTTTTCAATTATTGTCAGTAGAACCGGACAATGGAGAGTTTCTCTTAACTTCCCCACTTCCTACTCCATTCGTATTACCATTGCAAGAGGGAGGCGGGAAGCATAGATGGGAGGTTCGGGTGGTGTGAATTATGTTGATATTGTTGAGTAACCTTTGGTTTAATTGCCAAGATAAGAATTTAACCTACTTATCTCTCATAATAGCCTTCTTCTTGTCGTCATTACTGGAATTGGAGGTCATTTGTCAAAGGTTAGTTAGCATTATTATTATTATTATTATTATTATTATTATCTCTCCTGGTCTTCTCTCCATTTCTTTTCAATAAATCATCCAAGTTAAATTCAACAATATTGACTTATGCCCATGTAATATTCTATCTGAATGTGAAGTTACCAAAGTCAATTAACTGGTGCGAGTGGTTGCTTGTTCAAACGTACAACACCCATCTTATGCTGCCAAAAGCGCATTAAATCACCTCAATGAGTAAGCAATTTGCTCAACAGTATTCAGGTCAGTTAGATATCATAGTGTTGAAGAGTTGACAACATAGTTTGAGCATACTACAGAAACTGCTTAACAAAGTGACGCACTGTCTCATCATTTAACTAGGTGGATCATTCCTAGGTGAATTTGGAGGAAATGTACAAGGTGACCAGCAGTGATAATTAACGTGACTACCATCAAACCACGTAATGAAAGGTAAGGGGAGTGGTAGTGATCAGGCTTTGAAGTATTTCCTTGGCAATGAGGCATGCTTGTAAAAATGTGCATATTTAACCTCAATCAAGAAGAAATTACATAATAGAATACACCGGTACATTTTTGAACCATTCATCCACGACCATCTTATCTAACTGTTTCATATACCGAGATGTACAAATTGTGGTAGTGAGGTCAAGTATATGATTCACTCTGTAAGTGATGTGCTGAATATCATCTACATCAGCACTAACCACAAACAGTCATTTACAGTAACATGCGTTGTCATGGTTCCTTCTATACAATAATCTAAGCCATCAGAATGCAAGTATACAAGAAGCTTCCTGAAGCATCTTTAAAATTTGGATTATGAGGGTAAAATGATCATAACTGTATGCACTTTTTGTCCAAAAACAGAACAGTGAAATTTTGAGACGGATTTATTTCAATGCAGTAAATAGTTAGTGAGGTTCAAGATGGAGGCGGCAGCAGGGGTGGTGGTCGTGGTGCTAAGGGTCTGCTAAATCTCCTTTACTTGCCAAGGAAACACTACAGCATACTGTTTAATACTTTTGGAAACCTTCAGTGTTACTTAGTTTTTAAGGAAAAGTCACAGATTCCTATTAACCACAGACTTATTTTAGGTTCTAAGTTATCTTCGAACAGAATGAAACTTATAATTCGTCTGGTGATGGTTAGCAGTCGAATCGAGGAGGTGCATTTTGTCCTGTTGGGACTCGTCAGCTAGATGCCTACAGCCAGCTGAGTGATATTACCCCTACCAAGACTCGAATCTAGGGCCTGTCACTTCAAACGCCACAGTGTCATCCAGTAGTAACCCACCAAGGAATAACAGCTGTAACAAACTCCCTGCTTCCAACCAACTGACATCTACTAATGCGTACAGCGGTAGTGAATCTGTGAGATAAGGCCAGATATATTTAGCAGAGGTTACAAAATGGTGCGGAAAGGAATCATTCGAAAGAAATGATAAGTGGATCAGATCAATTATGATGATAATAATATCAACTGCAGTAATAAAGAAACAAAAGCCAATGTGGATGTGAGTGGATATGAGCATAAAACAAAAGTTGTATGAAAGATTAAAGGATAAAGAGTTACTGATTACTAGGACAGTAGTAAACTGGTAACCGTCCCTTTCTGGAGACGTAATCCTGGCTGGATTCGTTGGATGGCAACGGCTTCAGTAATCTGAAGTAGGCATGCAGTCCTTTGGATGTTCAGTAAGTCAACCTGGTGTCTTGTAACAACTAGATGAGCAGCTATCACACTTTCAAATTAGGTTGAACCTTCAAGGAATACACTTCCCATCACACATCTGGAGATTCCGTCAGACAACGATCTCTACGTTCTGCCTTTGCGCTTGCCATCGTATGTGCACGTGAAATGGGGGGGTAACTATGACTCTCCCAAGGTAGCTGCACCAGCCTTGTGTGTGGGAACGTCAACATAAAGAAGTCCTACACCACACGGTTAAGTAGTGTTGGTGTTTGGACTGATGGTCAGGAAAACTGGAGATAGTTTGTGTAACAGTGGTCACTGATCAAGCCCAGTTTCACAACTATGGTAGACCTTCACGTGATTCTGGTGGATATCAGTCAATTCGTCGTCACAGACGACTTGGCCGTAGAAGTAGCTGTCGAGTCCCATACGTGCACATCAACATTGTGGTTTTTTAGAACACGAAAGACCTAGCTAACCGTCAGGATTCTGCCCGGTGCACTGGGAGCAATGCAACCAAAACGTAAGGGAATCCTAATTCCTAATTCCGGTAGTCACTGTTATTGAAGGGGATCTATGGTTTTGCCTTGTGAAGATGGGGGGGGGGATTCGTTCTGGAATGCCGGATGTCGTTCTTTCTGACCCACAGGAGAAGCCCCGTATGTGAAATTTTGGTGAAAGGGGGATAGTCTTCCTAAAAGGTGAACTGCATCTCTTCTGAAAGATTATGGAAACTTAGTGAGTTATATCCGATGCACATGTGTTCACGGAGAGGTGAGTACGGTCAAACGATCCGAGTACCTGGCGGATGAAGTTACGATCAAATGTGACAGTTAGGAAGGTTCTAGGATTACGCGTCACTTGCTCTTGGGTGGGGGGCCAACAGAGTGCTGTAGCTGATTTTTGGATAATAGCCTCCATGAAGACAATGTCCATCCTGGAACTGAAGATTGAGCCAAAAATTGGAGTAAAGCCCTCTCTCACTTTCTCTTGAGTTGGAGTTAACGATAATTAGAAACTTTGTTTGACTGTACACAAAGTTTGATACAGCGGAACAAGTCTTCCAGCTGAACAAGTGCTAGGCAGCGTACTTATAATTCACCTGTTGTTGCTCTCTGTTACATTATCTCCTTTGAATTCAAGTCTAGAGAGGACTGGCCTCTTTTTTTACAACTTCGTACTCTTCTTTACTTTTCTTTCCTTTGTGGTACTTTTGCACACTTTTCATCAGATATACGTTTTTGGTGAGATATCATTCAACTGACTTAAGATTTGGTAGATAGTAAGACCAGGGAAATACTATGCAGTGGTGTGCTTACTTTGGCTATGCTTTAGATGAACACGAAGCTATTACTTAAAACTTTCTTTCCATAAAACTATAGAATGACTTAAACTTTTCTTCCAGTTACCTTATATGGAACGCTTATATTAAATCCTTTAACTTGGATGCCAAGTATGATCTTGTGGCTCAAAAATCTGTACTATTTTGTTCTCTGGTATTTATATATGAACAATAAAATGCTCCAACGCGATACGATTAACAATAGGATAATGACTTCTCCACACGATACTCAGCTGACTCCAGAAAAAGAAGACAATAGGACTGAAAATATGCTCACTTCAAACGAATGATGCGATTAAAGCTGGAAGTTCAATCGTTTATATGCATTTTTAAGGGCCTTGATGAGGTAAAACAAACTAGCATATTCAAAGTGTAAAATAGACCAATCAGCGTTCAGTATCTTAAACCGCGGTAAAATTAATTACTACTACATGGAGCAAAAAAGGCGCGAAAATAAGGTTTGGATTTTACAATGGAAATATATACGTGTTATAAGTTAGTTTTTTAAGGATCAGCTATCTTTAACATATACTCATTATGGAACTATTTTTTCCTTACATTAACTGTGTAGAGTGGTTTTTTTAACCTTAGAGTTGAAATGCATTTACGCACTATGTATAAGCGAGATGAAACTTGAACACAGCTTATTGTTCACTGGTTCCAGCTGCTCATTTACGTTTCTACATGACCAGAGCAGTGCAGAATAAAGATATACTGATCAATGCATTCCCGTCAGCCTGAGTTTGGGTGAAAATCATAGTAAATAGCAAAACTGATAAGCAGTAGACAGAAAAACAAACCTATAGACATAGATGGACAGACAGGCAGCGAAGATAGGTACTGTGATAACTTGAGTTTCTCACTAAATGAAAATGTAATGCATCAGTATCTTGGTGCTGAATAAGATTCCCTAAAATATGTGATTTCATGTTTATAGTGATTGGCTCATAAACATGTGAATTGTCAAACAGCAGTCTTCAGATTTAACTTGTGAGGGTTGCGCTCAATCTCTTGAAAACAGAATGAAGTACTGTTGGTATGCTACATGCTGCTTGTCATGTATGATTAAAAATATTACAATAAATGAAGAGATTGTAATGATGGCTAGCAGCGGAATCCAGGATGTGCATGTCGTCATGTTTGGGACTCGTCATGTAGATGCGCCTGTCTCCCAGTGAGTCCCCACCGGGATTCAGACTGGGGAGCGACAGCTTCAAACATCAAGGCGTTATCCACTACACCATCGAGCCACGACAGCCACTTCTTGTGCAACGGCTACGGCTTTTAGTATAATTGTTCCTATATCATACCGTTATCTCATCATACTCGTCGGCTGGATGTATCGAAGCATCCGAACAGGAACCCATATGTCAATAGAGACCGATCAGTTCGGTTCGATCAACGACGGTATGATATAGAAATAATTATACTGAAAAAATGAAGAGATTATTTAAAAATGTGCTTGAAATTACTCATTTCACACACTGTTTCAACGGAATAATGACCGCTAACTTCACTTACACTATAGAGAGATTACATGGTAACATGCAGAATACCAGTAGTGGAAAAAAGCGCAAAAACGCTAAAACTTAAGATCTGAAATCAAAATATGCTCAAAATACAATGAATTATGCATATTTCCGTTGACCTTATTCATTTTTAAACTTTTCTAGAGGAATATTAGCTATCAATCAAATCTTATTCACCAATCCGATATTCACAAGTCTGGTCATTTAGTTTCTCGAGAGAATCTCATGTGAGATGAATAATAATGAATGCATGGATCAGGATTTTGGGCTACTTCGAAACACCTAGACTACATATCATAACATGTTCTGTTTTCAATAGTATTGAAGAATAGTAACCAGTAGTGGAATCCATGACATAGGTTTTGTCCCAGTGGATGAATTTATCCCCCGTAAAACACAAACCAATAACCCACGTTATCCACTAGGCTACTGTGTTACGATAACCACTTTTTTGCAATGAGAATTGTAGTTTCGATGCTGAAACTCATTTTGGTCGTCGTTTATTGGATAGAATCTATCGACCATTAGTACTTATTATTATTATTATTATTTGTCCCTTGGGTTACTAATGGAACATGGGGCTTCAGTAGCACGTCTCCATTCCACTCTCTTCTCTGAAAACCTTTGGACCTGGCCCCACAACTGACCTACAACCTCTCATTTCTTCCTCACACAATCTCCTCCATGTCATCCTCACCTCCGACACCCAACTCGTCGTTTCCCATCTGGGTTCCACTCGAGTACCTGGCCTGGTACGTGATGTCCCCAACCCGCCTTCTCAGTTTATGCCCAATCCCACCCATCTCCACTTCCTTCTGCATATTTGTTAAGTGATAGATTGTTGGTTGGTTCGTTGCCACCCAGCCAGCCAGCCATAGTGAGTTCCTTGTTGATTATTCTTATTCTTATTATTCTGGCAATCCATCTGATCTTCAGTGTCAGTATGGAGTGTAGGTGGCAGTTGTTGATGAATATCTGTAGTTTGTTGGAAATGCCTTCCGTAACGCGCCAAGTCTCTCAATCATCACAGAGAAGCAGTAACTTAACATTGGTGTTGAAAATGTGGATGTTGTTCAGGCTTTATGATGAGTGCAGAAGGTCTCCACATTGACCATTAGTATATGTATGGATAAACTGGCAAGTTTCAGTCTTGTAAAATCCGTTGTCTTGAAACTAATGAAACTCTTGATGATTCCGATTGTATGTAACTATAACAACTGAAGTTGTTTGATTGTTTCCTATCAAGAGCATTGTATTAACCTATCGAAAGATTTCGATCTCTTTTGCTTCTGAGCGGAAATCCTACAACATTCTGTACATATACATTCATTAGACTGGTTGAAAGTTTTGTTGGATTCAGTATTAAAAAGTAAAGAGGAGGATTTTTGATATTATCTTTGTATTATATAAATATTCGTGGATTCTTGATGATCCTTGATATTCTCTTGGTTCCTCGAAAACACAAAGAAGTGACAAAAAAGATAAGGATTCATTTTTCAGTTGAATACATACAAAAATCTACTGGTTTATATACATTTGTTGATGGCCTTGAGAAGTTCTACACTTTTCTAGAAGCACCTTTAACTAATCTGATTCTCATATGTATGATCACATGATTTTCTCGATTGTTCGACATGGTATGATGGGCTGTGAAAGCTTTTCAAGGATTTCCAGACTTTTTGAGGAATCTACAGGATATTGTTGTATTCTATAATATCTCTGCATATGAAGAAATAACTGTGTATAGGAGCGTTGCTTTATGGCTTGAGTTTGATTGTAGATAAGGTCTAGTGGTTTTTCGAACAGTTTCAGTTTTTCTATCCTGTCTAGGCTAAATAGACGTAAGGGGAGTTGATCTGTCAGGCACAGTATTTCATTAAACGTTTCATTGCCATGACCAAAAGTACAATGAACTTCACCAATATATGTAGCTGACCACATACAGGCGGCACAGACGATAACGTCAAAGCCAGGATCGGAAATACAGCAAGACAGGCGTTCATTAGCCTGAAACCAGTGTGGAGATCTGCACTCAGCATATGGAACAAGATGCGGATTTTCAACACCAACGTTAAGTCACTGCTTCTCTGTGATGATTGAGAGACTTGGCGCGTTACGAAAGGCATTTCATCAACAGCTGCCACATATGCTGGCTCGTTACTGAAGATCAGATGCATTGCCAGAATAATGAGAATAAGTAACAAGGAACTCACTGTGGCTGACTGGCTGGCTCGTAACAAACTAACCAACAACCTATCGCTGAATAATTATGCAGAAGGAAGTGGAGATGGTTGGGATTGGGCATAAACTGAGAAGGCGGGTTGGGGACATCACGTACCAGGCCAGGTACTCGAGTGGAACCCAGATGGGAAACGACGAGTTGGGTGTCGGAGGTGAGGATGACATGGAGGAGATTGTGTGAGGAAGAAATGAGAGGTTGTAGGTCAGTTGTGGGGCCAGGTCCAAAGGTTTTCAGAGAAGAGAGTGGAATGGAGACGTGCTACTGAAGCTCCATGTTCCATTAGTAACCCAAGGGACAAATAATGTAATAATGACCACCTGATGCACTGGGAGCTAATTTTTCGGTTGACGTATTCACTACCATGTTTTTCTGCTGGTAAGTGTTATGTCGAAAGCTGTATCAAGCCGTAAAGGAACCTGCTGTTCGTTGATCTTTATGGATATATATTTTCTTCGTGACGCTGATCCGCTTCTTTGTAGTGCTATATGTGCATCTGATTTGAAGTTTTTATGCTAATATGTTTCTGAGTTTAGCTGTAGTTGATTTCAGCGTTTAACTGTATAATGGTCCTCTGTATGACCTCGTCAAGAACACTGAATGCACCGGTGATTCTTAAACGGACAAAATCTCACAAAGTGTCAACCATCACAATACCAACATGCTGAAGGCAATTTTGGCCTACCATCATTACTTTTTGAATGACCAGTAGCTTTACATCCTCTTTGACTAACTTTGTCAGTATTCGCCAAAATAATTTTGACTTTCAGTAATAGCTGAGTCATGTTTCAAGTTTACCAATCCCTGGCACTCATTTGTAACTTCCTGGAGTACTACATTTTGGCACTCTTCCATCTTAGATAAAACACGAACACGTGTTGTCATTATCAGCCGGAATTCCTTGGCAGTATAAAATTTACATAATGATCATGTTCAGTTTTCTTAAAATGATTCATCCAATCAATTTAAGGTGAATAAGAAATAAGTCTTCGTACCCTTTTGAACTATGATTCAAATATTATACCTGCAAATAAATCAAAATTAAGGTTTTGTATTGAAGAAATGAGAGAATCCATATGAGATGATTCAGGTTGCACGGATTTTGATGCACGTCGTATAACACCCAACTTTTCAGTAACTGCGTCTCATAGTTGATTTCAGGTGGGGATTCATCATGGACTGATATTATTTGGAGGAACATTAGAAATTTGCGAGTACTGGACAACCACTTCGTCGTAGTATGAGACTCCTCAGCAACGCGTATCCATGACCCCACCCCACCAGCAGCCGAACCCAGAGCATTCGGGTTCCGCAGCCAGCACGTTCCCACTAAGCCACTGTGTCGGAATTCAGTGATCCACATTTCCTTCTTCTTTCAGTTCATGATATAGTGCGATCTTCATCCAATGTCGTCGTTGAGTAATAGTCCTCATATTAAAATTGGTCGGCCCCACCGGTGACGACTTTTCAATGAACTTCGGGAATCACTTCTGGAAGCTAGTCACCGATAAGTACTAGATTAATTCCATTTGGAGGTTTTTGGAGACTTATTAATTGATTTCAGATTGGAATTCATCATGGAATGACATTCGTTGCAAGAACACTGGAAACCTGAGGTCCTGGGTTCGATCCCTGGTGGGGATATGAGTGCGCACTGCTGAGGAGTACCATGCTGGGGAAAAACAACTGTACGATGTTCCCAGGTTTCCAGTATTCCATGATGAATTCCAACCTGAAATCAGTTAATAGAAAAGGTGATAATGGAAGAAAAGGTGTATTCTGCAGCGTCAACATTATATGCAGATTACAAGGTTTTATATGTATAAAAGTGTTCATGACTATTCCAGGCCTTTCTAGATTTATATTCTGTTGATTTTTCGTCTCATCAATCAACTTGATACTTGAACGTTGGTTCACATGTTTTTCCCGAAACTTTGAAACAAAGCGATTGGTTGAAAAAAGCTTGAGGGAATAGGGGGTTTCTGATGAAAATTTTGTTAATCTTTCTGCACGTTATAACAATTTTCAACGTTATCGTCACTTCGAAAGGTTATTCTAATGAACTTTATATATCAGTCAATAGGGAAGGTGATGGATGAACAAGAGGAATTAAAATGGATATGAGTGTCACAGTAGGACTCGAACTATGGACCTTCAATGAAAGCAGATAAATACAATAAGATTGAGCTTTCAAAAATCAAATTACCTTGTTGAATTTTAAGGCTTTTGCAATTATTTTTAAATGAAAGGTGTTGCACAGTAGCTTAGATCACGAGATGACACCAGTAGGAGAATCATTGGAAACCTGACAACAAGTAGCAGTTATGTGGTAATAGTTCGAACTCTTCTGGAACGCACACCCACGAAAATCAGATAATATGTCAAGCAGATAACTCTTGAACCTCAAAGTTTGACATCCAAAGATGGACATCTTCATACTTCCTTTAATTCATAATACAGGATAATCGTAATTCGGTGTCATCAGTTGACCTCCACCTCATTTCTCTACTTGGCTAACCCCTCCCCCTCCCCCAACTCAGGAGTTGTATTTCGAGGCAACCGACAAATAAGCTCTGGAATGTAATCCAAACACGGGAGGATGGAAGTTTTAGACAAATAGACTTATTCAACGAATTTACCTAAGTCACTGAGACTTTGTCATATCTCCAAGTTCAAAAAATCTTTAGTTATTACAAAGAGTAGTCAGTAAAGTGAAGATTTTGAACATCAGATTAAATTTTTGATAGCTTGAACATTGAATTATGATTATTGATCAAACAAATTATTTCAAATTGGTCTGGTTTCGTGAACAGAGTGATATTTGTATCGCACAGTTCTCCGTCGTTGATTATACCGCCTACTGTATAGATGCGTTGATATTGTCGATAATTTTAGTTTCCTAGTAATGATAGATAAGAGCTGACATCCAATTAGTTTATTTCATTTTTCAAGATAATCCACTCAGTGATTATTTGATAAAATTACCATATAACCATTTTAATAAATCTCTTGAAGAAATGTTGACGGTTGAATTCATCAGCGGTGAACCCCTGGGCGAATTCAGCTTGAACAGCCTAACTGTTCGAACCGACCAAATCTATGCAGTTTGTAAATCATTTGCATATTGATCATCTTTCTGATAACAAAATGGTGGTTTAGACAGAAGTGTCTACAGGATACTATCTGATTTCAACAGATATCTAAACTTTTATCCATCTCAGCATACATCAGTAAAGGTAGGCCTAGTTAAATGTTGAAGTAACTGAACTAGGAGTCCCTCCTATAAGTCAAGAAATAAAGAAATGCAACATATAAGAGGAACTTTATTTCCAAACAATTATTATTATTATTATTTATTATTAGTGCCTTGGGTTCCTAGTGGAACATAGGGATTCAGTAGCACGTCTCCACTCCACTCTGTTCTCTGAAATCTTTTGAACCTGGTTCCACGACTGACCACAACCTCTCATTTCCTCCTCGCACAATCTCCTCCATGTCACCCTCGGACGTCCAACTCGTCGTTTCCCATCGGGATTCCACTCGAGTACCTGGCCTGACGCGTGATGCCCCAGTCCGCCTTCTCAGTGTATGTCCAATCCCACCCATCTCCACTTCTTTCCATTGCATATTTCTTGCGTGATAGGTTCTCGGTTGGTTCGTCATCAGCCAGAGCTCCTTGTTGCTTATTCTTTCTGGCAATCCATCTGATCTTCAGTAGCGAGCGTAAGCAATTGTTGATGAATGTCTGTAGTTTATTGGAAATCCCTCTTGTAACGCTCCAAGTCTCTGAACCATACAGAAGCACTGATTTGACGTTGGTGTTGAAAATCCGGATCTCGTCCCACATGCTGAGTGCAGAATATCTCCACACTGGTTTCAGGCTAATGAACGCCTGTCTTGCTTTTCCGATTCTGACTTTGACATCCTCGTCTGTCCCGCCTGTAGTTGAAACAGTGCTTCTTAGATAGGTGAAGGAGGTTACTTCCTTTAAGTTTCTCCCGTTCATGGTGACTGGAGTTAGTGGTTGTTGGAGTTGTTGGTGCGGTATCTTCATCACCTCTGTCTTGAGTTCGATATATATATATATATATATATATATATATATATATATATATATATATATATATATATATATATATATATATAACTATCTGGACTGTCTCTAGGCCTTTGTAGAATGGCATATCCTATTGATTTTAGCCTTTCCAACCAATCTGATCACTGTATATATGCTCACAGGATTTTTCTCGGAAGTTCGAAGCAACATGATTGGTTGTGGAAGGTATTCTGAGTTTCTTATCACTATGTAGGCAATTTTTTGCATTTTATACTCAAATTTTTAGAAATTATGTCAGTTCATTCATTGAAGCGAAATGAATTTAAGCGTTAATTTTTTAAATTACACTAAATTTAATCGCTAAATGGAATTAGTACTTTAAGTTGACTTGTCGATCAGTTGAACAATTCATGAAATCACGACATTTCACACAGCCTAACCATCGATTCTAAGGTTCCAATGATATGGATATTAGAATGCTGAACGGATTATCAGTAAACGCCTTTTATCTTCTAAAGTCAGGTACTTAGAATATTTAACAAGAAATAGACACTGATAAACTGAAAACCTAAGGTAACTCAAGGTCAACTCAGTAACCAATCAATCGGTTTGCCCTTGAATTCAAGGCTCAATTACTAGCAGTTATACCAACCTAATGACATTGAAGTGATCAAGAAATCAATACCAACCTATACCATTCTTGTAATCAAAGGTAGAATTAAAAGTTTAATAGTTGGTGGTAACATTGTACAGTGTTGTGAAATCCTACAAAAAGATTCAACAATTTTCAATTACCTTCCACTGATACTGTGATTAAGAAGAGAACTTGTGGGAACAGAATCACTGATTTTAAAGTAACATGCATTACTGACTGGTGTGAGTAATAACTAGGGAAAGAAGATGCCTATTTCGTCGCAGCTTGGCATTTTTTAACAGTCCATACCTTGTACCCGCAAAATAAATCAAACCTAATAGTATCACTTCTCATTGTGAGTATGCTGATCAGTTGAACTCTTGAACAGTACATAGGACTAGACAACATAAAGTTGGTTACCCTCCAGTGGTGGTTAAATATATCTAATCCAATCCCGCAAGAGGTCAACCACCGCCCGAACAGCTCAGTGGTAACGTCGCTGACTGCAACACTGAGTGACGCGAGTTTGAATCGTAGGAGACACACTAGTTCCATTCAGGCTGCAGATGTACCCTACTGACGAGTGCCAACAAGCAGGAAACCTAGGTCAAGCAAGGTTCCCTGCCTGTTGCCTCCATCTAACCTGCATCCACTGAACTCTGACAAGATGCTAGGCCGTCTATTCTGGTGGCTACAGTGCAAAATGACAGGTAGAATTCGATCAACACTTAGGACCCCATGACATGAAGTTTGTTACCCTTCATTCATCGAATAAGGTCAGTTTAGTAAAGAATGCCGGAAAATGCCGATCCCAGCTTTATCGAAACTTCAAAGTAGGCTGACTTTCTCGGAACCCTCCCTTGTATGGCAACATAATAGAGGCCTTGAATTCCACCGTAGTCCTGTTATAATCACCGCTTACATCACTAATTCTTTTTTCAGGCGTCCTTCTGTATTTATAGATAAATTTGGGCGGATAATTTTTTATGATTTATGATTTTCCATATATATATATATATATATATATATATATATATATATATATATATATATATATATATATATATATATATATATATCGAACTCAAGACAGAGGTGATGAAGATACCGCACCAACAACTCCAACAACCACTAACTCCAGTCACCATGAACGGGAGAAACTTAAAGGAAGTAACCTCCTTCACCTATCTAAGAAGCACTGTTTCAACTACAGGCGGGACAGACGAGGATGTCAAAGTCAGAATCGGAAAAGCAAGACAGGCGTTCATTAGCCTGAAACCAGTGTGGAGATATTCTGCACTCAGCATGTGGGACGAGATCCGGATTTTCAACACCAACGTCAAATCAGTGCTTCTGTATGGTTCAGAGACTTGGAGCGTTACAAGAGGGATTTCCAATAAACTACAGACATTCATCAACAATTGCTTACGCTCGCTACTGAAGATCAGATGGATTGCCAGAAAGAATAAGCAACAAGGAGCTCTGGCTGATGACGAACCAACCGAGAACCTATCACGCAAGAAATATGCAATGGAAAGAAGTGGAGATGGGTGGGATTGGACATACACTGAGAAGGCGGACTGGGGCATCACGCGTCAGGCCAGGTACTCGAGTGGAATCCCGATGGGAAACGACGAGTTGGACGTCCGAGGGTGACATGGAGGAGATTGTGCGAGGAGGAAATGAGAGGTTGTGGTCAGTCGTGGAACCAGGTTCAAAAGATTTCAGAGAACAGAGTGGAGTGGAGACGTGCTACTGAATCCCTATGTTCCACTAGGAACCCAAGGCACTAATAATAATAATAAAGACCTTCCGGCTTCATGGAGAATGGGTTAATCAATCAGCCATTGGGTTGAAGTTTATCGGTTCACAGTTTCTTCCGTCATTTTGCAATATAGCGCGACTACCAATCAAGGTCTTCAGTTAGCATCCGCTTCACGTGTGACTGGTTGATCCCATAGATCACGGCTTCGCATTACAACTTCGGGATGTCCATGTCAAGGCATGTCAATAATCAGCAATATGTAGCGGTGCGGTTTAAAGTTTATGGGAATTTCATAAACTGAAACACCGACTTCATTCATGAAATTGTGAACCTGATTCATACTTCATCAAAATTCAATGTTCAACAAAGTGATTTCGTATGAAAGTGAGAAAGAATGAGAATTATTTAACCGAAGAATTTTTTACCAGTTTCAGTGATGAAATGTTGAAAAAAGTATTAGACAAAAGGTTTGGTAGATACTTTTGAAACACTGGATGATGCAGACTCATGAAAAGCATAATGGATAGAGTGCCTAAAAGTAACACTGATTCCGTGTTCAGACAACGATATGATGATCTTGTAGTCTACTTGATGGCTAACAGCAGGGTCAAAAACGTGCGTTTTATCCTATTTGGGACTCGTTAGCTAAATGTATCAGCACCCTAGTAAGTGATGCTGTTCCCAGAGGGATTCGAACCCAGCTTCAAAAACCAAAGAGTTACCCACTAGGCTATTGGATCGATTTACTCGATTTTTGTTGTTCCTCTTTTGACTTTCACTTAAACATGATAGAACCTTAAAATAACCAGACTTACAAAGAGTATTGAAGAAAAAAGCAATTCAAAGCTACCGAATACATAGTCAGAGGAGAATCGAGAATTCTTTGCAAAAAGTAAAGTCATTCCAGTTACCATATTGCTGAAGATCAGCTAGATAGAGAAGAAGAAGAAGTCTCTTGAGACAGGAAGATGGTTAACAAGAACGCGAAAGATGTAAAGAAAACGGGTGAGCTGAACACTAAGTTCAGAAATATCACTAACACTACAATGATGCTAAACACGTTTAAATGACAGTAATAAAATAACCGTGAGAAATATTAAATTCTGCGGCGTTTTGAAAAGACTGAGTGAGCGAGCGCGTGCGCACTAGAGAGAGAGAGATAGAGATTACCTATTTCATGTTGAAAGTTTGTATTATACTGAAATAAATCAAACATTAATTGTCATTCTAGATAAATGAATCTTTTTTTTGAGATTGAAGAAAACTTGGCGCCACTTATGCAGAATATTGATATGTATTAAACATTGTAAACCCTGAGAATAAATATAGAAATCTCTACGGGTACAAGAAGTACACCGATGATACTACTTACTACTCATGGTAGTAGTGGAGATGATATTAAAAATTATGCCTTAATGAATAACTTTCACTTATTGACCAGATATTTTGAAAGATTAGTTCACCTCCTCAAACCTTATCTTTGCTGCCATTATCATTCAGACCACCACAGTCATACTCACCACCCTTAACTTCTATAACCTCCACTGTCTCTGCCTAAATTGGTATATACATACAAAAGGAAAAGGGTATTGATTCATTTTCACATGAAACGTCTTGAGTATGCGTATTTCTTTGACCAATTTTCTTTTCTGTGTCAAATTTTTTCTCACAAGACAGTTAAAAAATGTAAAGAGAAAGAGAGAAGGGGGAGAGAAAGAGAGAGGGGGGGTGTTTTTACTCTTTTGTTATTGCTTTGTTTCTAGTTTCAGAACACAAAAGGAGAGAGAAAATGGCAACAAATGTTTTGAAAAACAATGAAAAGGTCTAAGTTTTTTTGGCCAAAAAAGCACAATAAAATTGTCAAAAATTGTCTTAATAATGATAATAAAATCTCGTGAGAGAAAGAGAAAATTTATGAGAAAAATTCATACTATATATATATATTTTGAACTGATTTACATGGGTGGGGCTATTTTTGTGATTATTTTTTGACTAAGCAAGTATTTACGGTTATCTCAAGGTATTGACAACAATATTGAGCGTATCCTTTTGATGTTCAGCGGTTGGATTGTTGAAAATCGTCGGCACTTGAAAGAGATATGACACGCACACTTCATTTCTTATTATAGTCAGTCTAGTTATTCTGTTGGAATGTTTATTCAGAGGAATGATAGGCAGGCTAGACACGTTTGTATGTTATATTGGTAAATACCAATAGCATGTAAGTCTTGTAGAATTTCAGAAATTAGACTATTGTCTATAGCTGTATCACATCCACCGATATGATATAATCCATACTCTGAGAATGCTGACAGTTATGATACAAATCCAGGTTGGTATTCATCAGTGACTGACTGAGATCAGTTGGGGAATTATTCAAAACCTTACAATACTCGACATCTCCTTTGTCTTAATATGCTACTACTCAGTAGTCAGCAGGCACAATCCCACCAGCGACCAAATTCTTAACTTCTGGGTTTCACGGTGAGCATGTTACCGTTCAACTACTGGGTCAGAATCAGATGGTTCATGTTTTCCTACTTCTCTCAGTTCCGAATGTGGGCCGAATTCGTTGAGTAACTGTCCTAATGTTCAATCTGGTTGACCCCACCGGTCATGACTTCTCATTGGAACTTCAAGGAGTCTCATGTTGAATCATTTCATTGATGAGTACTGAACAGTAATTCAATTTGGAGGTTTTTAGGGATTTATTTATTCATTTCAGGATGGTATTTATCACGGGTTGACATTAGTAAGGGAACCACTGAATGGCTGTTTTGTCCTAGTATGCGACTCATTGGAAGTGCGCATCCATGACCTCTTCACAACGGAACCCGGAACCTTACAGTTTCATGGCGAACACGTCACCACTGACCTTGGAGGGGGTCCATGGGTGGCTACTGCCGAGGAGTCCCATATGGTCCCAATGGTCCTCCAACTGATGTCAGTTCACAATGAATACCAGGCTGAAATCAATAAATAAGTCCTCACTGAAGTGATCGACAGAATAATACGGAATGGGAGCATGCTACTAACGTAATAAGTTAGTTAGTCTGGATACGAATGGCGACTTTTCTCCATTAGAAGACATAGATCCACCTGTGATTGGAGAGAAGACAGCTTTATTTAACAAAAATCAAAACTTATATAGTTTCTCCTTGGAAAATAAAACCATTAGGCTAGAGTTGTATAGTTATTTTCATTGGTCGGATGAAGGACAACGTTATCCAATAAGACTTTTCCTACCGACAGAGTAACATGAAACAAGACTAAAATCCAAAACTTCTTCCTGAATGACTGATGACTTAGAATGCTGATTTCGATTTAGGCAGCTTTCTATCACCTACAAAACCTTCAAAGTGAATTATGATTCATTACTGGAATCTGTTTTAGGAAATCTGAGGTGGTATGAAGTTGGATATCAGTTAACCGATTCAATGTATTTCACTGAATGTCTCAACCAACTTCAGGGTTATCTTTTCCATTCTTTCTTCTCACAGTTTTCTATCTCAAGGGATATACCCTTGTGAAGGCTAGGGCAATGAATAACCTTCAAATTCCATGCTTGATAGTAACTCAATTCTTTGGTGGTGGAGAAGGTGGTCAAACAACAGACGGTGTATCGTTAGGTGAAACTGCATACAAAAAAATGCATCATTTGTATATTTATAGCAAATTTTGTAATATCCAGGCTGTTTTTGTTGCTCCAACCAATGTGGGAATTACGCGTCAGATTGCATATATTTTCCCTAGATTTGGAAGTATGATGAATGGTGGTTTTGAAATGCTTAAGTGATTTGTGGTTTATTTGAAGGATTTAAGCAATCTTAGCTAGATTAAGAAATGAATGGAAAAAATTCAGTGAAAACAATGCACACTGTAGAGTTACACAATACTCATACAGCCGCTGGATTCATAATTTATTTCAAGAGTAAAGCAGATAGTGTGAAAGAATCTACGGAATAATAACCATGGTATTTAAAGAAATGAAGTAAAATAGTTTTCTTCAAGAAAACGTCATTATTATCATCATTATTTGTGATAACTGAGTGTCTTATTAAGATAATGCTCAGAGTTGTTTGCAATTTTCTGGCCATTACGGTGATTACGTAGTGCTGTGTGTTTCAAGAATTAGAGATTTCCCATACGATAACTTTGATGATACCGGGGAATATTCATGTTACAACCATGGAGAATTGAAACGGCTTGTTGTTGAAGTTGAATGAAGGCAATTGGCAGGAAGCTCTGATCAACCTAGGTTTCATGCTTATTGGCACTCGTCAGTGAAGTGTATCTGGAGTATCGACGGAACTGATTTTCCTCCTGAGATCCAAACATGTGTCAAGCAGTGGTGCAGTCGGAGATGTTACCACACACCTAATCTGGTAGCGATCAACCTTTTGTAGGGGGTGAGTACATTGATTGATCACTTTAGGGTAATGAGTCAGTAAAATGGCTTATATCACGTGAGTGATACTGATAAATGGAAAAGTAATTGTGAGACTAAGATAATGAATAAAAATCAAGCACTATGGTAGATTGTAACTGCATCTTAGGCTTAACCTAATACGAAAGGTAGAGGAGTTAGAAATGTTAGATTTCAAGATAAAACGAAAATAAGATGGAAGTTTGGGGACTGGTAACTATAGGAAAACTTTCCGTTCAACTTACTACTAGACTGCAAGTCATCTCAGTTCATCTCAGTCAAAGTAGGCTTAGTTAAATGCCTAAGTGATAGGGCAGAAAGGCTTACTAGTAGGCCAGAAAATCTGCAACAAGAAGTTAGACACATCAAGAATACCTTGCATCTCAATAATTAACCACCTAAATTTGTAAATAAATTCATAAGAAATCGAAAGAAAAATATTAACAGTAGTAGTAGTAGTAGTAGTAGTAGTAGTAGTAGTAGTAGTAGTAGTAGTAGTAGTAGTAGTAGTAGTGGAAGTAGTAGTAGTAGTAGTAGTAGTAGTAGTAGTAGTAGTAGTAGTAGTAGTGGAAGTAGTAGTAGTAGTAGTAGTAGTAGTAGTAGTAGTAGTAGTAGTAGTAGTAGTAGTAGTGGAAGTAGTAGTAGTAGTAGTAGTGGAAGTAGTAGTAGTAGTAGTAGTAGTAGTAGTAGTAGTAGTAGTAGTAGTGGAAGTAGTAGTAGTAGTAGTAGTAGTAGTAGTAGTAGTAGTAGTAGTAGTAGTGGAAGTAGTAGTAGTAGTAGTAGTAGTAGTAGTAGTAGTAGTAGTAGTAGTGGAAGTAGTAGTAGTAGTAGTAGTAGTAGTAGTAGTAGTGGAAGTAGTAGTAGTAGTAGTAGTAGTAGTAGTAGTAGTAGTAGTAGTAGTAGTGGAAGTAGTAGTAGTAGTAGTAGTAGTAGTAGTAGTAGTAGTAGTAGTAGTGGAAGTAGTAGTAGTAGTAGTAGTGGAAGTAGTAGTAGTAGTAGTAGTAGTAGTAGTAGTAGTAGTAGTAGTAGTAGTAGTAGTGGAAGTAGTAGTAGTAGTAGTAGTAGTGGAAGTAGTAGTAGTAGTAGTAGTAGTAGTAGTGGAAGTAGTAGTAGTAGTAGTAGTAGTAGTAGTAGTAGTAGTAGTAGTAGTGGAAGTAGTAGTAGTAGTAGTAGTGGAAGTAGTAGTAGTAGTAGTAGTAGTAGTAGTAGTAGTAGTAGTAGTAGTAGTAGTAGTAGTAGTAGTAGTAGTAGTAGTGGAAGTAGTAGTAGTAGTAGTAGTAGTAGTAGTAGTAGTAGTAGTAGTAGTAGTGGAAGTAGTAGTAGTAGTAGTAGTAGTAGTAGTAGTAGTAGTAGTAGTAGTAGTAGTAGTAGTAGTAGTAGTGGAAGTAGTAGTAGTAGTAGTAGTAGTAGTAGTAGTAGTAGTAGTAGTAGTAGTAGTAGTAGTAGTGGAAGTAGTAGTAGTAGTAGTAGTAGTAGTAGTAGTAGTAGTAGTAGTAGTAGTAGTAGTAGTAGTGGAAGTAGTAGTAGTAGTAGTAGTGGAAGTAGTAGTAGTAGTAGTAGTAGTAGTAGTAGTAGTAGTAGTAGTAGTAGTGGAAGTAGTAGTAGTAGTAGTAGTAGTAGTAGTAGTAGTAGTAGTAGTAGTAGTAGTAGTGGAAGTAGTAGTAGTAGTAGTAGTAGTAGTAGTAGTAGTAGTAGTAGTAGTAGTGGAAGTAGTAGTAGTAGTAGTAGTGGAAGTAGTAGTAGTAGTAGTAGTAGTAGTAGTAGTAGTAGTAGTAGTAGTAGTAGTAGTAGTAGTAGTAGTAGTAGTAGTAGTAGTAGTAGTAGTAGTAGTAGTAGTGGAAGTAGTAGTAGTAGTAGTAGTAGTAGTAGTAGTAGTAGTAGTAGTAGTAGTAGTGGAAGTAGTAGTAGTAGTAGTAGTAGTAGTAGTAGTAGTAGTAGTAGTAGTAGTAGTAGTAGTAGTAGTAGTAGTAGTAGTAGTAGTAGTAGTAGTAGTAGTGGAAGTAGTAGTAGTAGTAGTAGTAGTAGTAGTAGTAGTAGTAGTAGTAGTAGTAGTAGTAGTAGTAGTAGTAGTAGTAGTAGTAGTAGTGGAAGTAGTAGTAGTAGTAGTAGTAGTAGTAGTAGTAGTAGGGTTGAGAGTGAATTCAAAGCCTCAGCAGTGTTACCATACAAAGAAGGCACTTCAGAAGCCTTACGAAGAATTCTCAATAATGCTGTGATTAGAGTCGTATTTAAATCGACAAACTCGTTTAGAAACAAGATTTGTAGGTTAAAATATTTTTCTGATCTAATTTGGCTTTACCAAATCTCTTGCAATGATTATGAGGTCAAATACATAAGCCAGAGGAGTTGGCTAGGGTCAGTCAGGCTATCCAAATACAAAATTTGGTTAAATCAAGATTGGTAGATCCTAATGAAGCGTGAAAAGTTATGTATGCATTCCCACAAAATGGCACAACAGGGTTGGATACAGTGACAGTGTTAGAAACTAAGTTGACTGGAGTTACAGATCGACAACTGAATCTTTGTTTATTAAATCAACATCGAATAGGAATGGTTCTGTACCTGTTCCAGATATATAGAAAATTCCAATAACCTTTCTGCAAAGAAGGAGAGAGAAGTAGAACTATAGAAGCCATGTCACAAAGTTACCTGATATGAATATGGAGAATAAATTATATCCGAAACATTACCCAGTCAACAATAATTTAATAAATAGACTTAAGTGGAATTTTGGTATAGGTTCATCATTTCTATGGAAAGGGAATCAAATCGTTTACCACGGTAGTGACTAACTCCAAAGGTCCCCCTGAAAACAATTAAAACAACCAATCAGACCTCATGGTTCCATGAAAATCTGCCTTTCCATCCGAAGTAAACAAATCTAATTGGCTTTAGATCCACTTAATAAACTTGTCCTTAGAAAGTGATATTCACAGCATTTTCACTACCAGCATATCTTTCCTGTTTTAAACATACAGCTAATGCCTTACATCGATGAATAAAATGTCCCCAATGAAAAACAAGTTATAAATATGCAACACAACAACTTGAACTATAAAGTGGTAGACGGTTTATGGCGGATTAATTGGATGATGAGTATGAAGCAGATTTAAAAATTGCACCGTCTATCTTAACATCGTTAACAGTTAACTAGTCTTTCACCTGTCCAACTGTGGTATCACCTTAATTTCCTTTGGAAACCATCCACCAGTCAAGATCACAAATTGTGATCTCTGACACAAAACTGTCATCGAGTCAAGTGAAATATACTAATGAATAACAAGGGTGATTAGAAACCACAGAGAGTGGTTTGTACGTTTCGTGAGCCAGATCAGTGTGCACTAAACCACCTGTATATTGATCATCCTATTTAAGGTTGTTTACCACGCCGTCTATGTCAGTTAACCAGATCCGGTTGGTTCTAACAGTTAGGCTGTTCAAGCAGAATTCATCTGAAGTCAACGTCAATGAGCTCAGCTTCCAACTTGCCTTCTTCCCTTTGTTTTAATAATTCATGTCAAGAAGGTATCCATTCGTAAACAAATCTTTGTTTATGATGATAAAATAAATATGCAGAAATCCAAGAGAGTATTTAACACTGACTGATATCAGTTGGTAAATCATTGGAAATCTTGGAGCAGTGGACAGCTGTTTCGTCCTAATATGGGGCTTATCAACAATGAGCCCCTATAACCTTGAAAGAGATTAAACTCAGAACCATCAACTGAGGGGAAGGAGCATGCTACTGTTCCTCAGAGGCTTATTCGTTTACTTTACGATCACAGGAACGATGCAGCTTTTGAGGAATGTTGATAATGGTTGTAATCACTAGATCCCTGTTGGTAGATGGGCTGTCTCGATACTGCCTGGATATCCATTATTTTGTAGTCTACTTGTTGACTAACAGCGAAATCCAGGATGTGGACTTCGTCCCACTTGAGACTCGTCAGCTGTAGGTACCTGCACCCCAAGGAGTGTTATTGTTCCAACTGGGGTTCGGACCCAGTAGACACCACTTCACATGCTAAAGCATTATCCACTGGTGCAGGTACATCCGAAGGACGAGCCTCGAATAAAATGAAATGCGTGTCCTGGATTCTACTACTAGATACCAAGTAAACTTGAATTTTTGCTCACCCAAATTGTTTACGCATCGTTAGAGGTTCCTTGCTGACAGCATCATGCATGGTTTACCTATTATTTAATAACTTCTGTTTTTGTTAACTGGGATTTTCATTAATTTTTCTAGTTATCCCATAGTGAAAACTTTATTACAAACTGGCCATACTTATTTTTAGAGTAAGAAACTGCCGCTCTCATTGAACAACCAATGACTCTGCATAACAGGTAACCTAATGACAACTAAGCACGAGATATTAGGTGTACTTGGAGGCAGTCAGTAAGAAATCTTGGTTCTGTAAGATTTCCTGTTTGCTGACAGAAGTCAACAAAGCGAATATGCGACAATGAGGGGACTGATGTTGCTTCAGAGATGTGAAACCATGTTAATTACTGCTGGAGTCACAGACGTTTCCACTAGGATCCTCCAATCCTGAAGGAGGTCAATCGTGGCCTAAATGCCTCAGCAGTAACATTTCCGAATGCAAAACTGGGTGATGCAGGTTTGAATCTCTTAGAAGACAAATTTTCTTGGGGTTGATGATATTGTCTTGTTTACCTTTGCCACCAAGCATGAAACATGGGTCAAACAGCGTTACCTGCCAATAACTGGCACAAGGGGTGACTGTGATGACTCAGTAGCCTAGTGGATAACACTCCAGTGGCTAAAGCGATTGGTTCTGGGTTCATGTTTCACTAGGGGTAATACCATTCCTTGCTGAGAGACAGGTGCATCTAGCTGACAAGTCCCAGCTAAGCAGAAACATGCAACCTATATTCCACTGCTGGTCATCACCAAGCAAATTACATCATAATGACTCTTCTTCAGGTAATATTGAGGCCTGCGCTTGGGAGCTCACACGCCAACAGGTAATAACAAGCATCAATGGTGTTTTCCGAAAACTACTAAGAGAGAAAACGGGACTAGACTAAATAAATCATAGCATCCAAATGTAAAGTATGTAAAGTCTGCGATGTATGGCCATTTAGGATATGTTGACTTTTACAGACTTGTATACAAGCCTTAGCAACTCACAGTGGTGGATGAAGAGCTATAAGGTAGGTAAGACAGGATGTAGAATGCTGCTGCTGTATCGGTTCAAAACACTACACTCCATAGTAGCACACAAAGAACAGTTAAATGGTAAAAAGGTGATATCAAAGTAGACAAAGGTGTATAGGAAGAGAAGAAATTTAGAAGTTAAGGTTAGTGAAAATATTTAAGCTTTAGAAGAAATTAAAAGTGAATAGATATGTGCTAGTGTGACCGATTTTCAACTATTTCGCCACAAAACCTCAACCATTGATTCCTATCGTCTCGGAGATTCCAGCAAGGTAGTCTACACCCTACTATATAGTTCAGACCAACAATCAGGGACTGTATACACTGATGACACATCTTTGTCTAGCCTCCCTAAACCCTCTTCAAACGTAGTGTGACTTCCTTCAGCAACTAAGGTTCACCACCTCTTCAACTGACTTGCCTTCAATATTCCTCACATGGTGATTCCACCATACACGAGACATATATATCAAATGAAAACTATTGATACTTCGTTGACACTCAAACTTCCAGTTTCTTACCTTCGACTGACTGGTTAAAAACCAAGTACATAAATCACTTGTGGAAAATACATCGGGATCGATAGTTCTTTAAAACCACCAGTTATATGTATTCAACCTCGCCTGGTTAACTAGTTTACTAGTTACTAGCCGGTCCTAAGCCCGGGTAAAGAGGGAAGGTTGGGCATAGGGCTAGCAACCCTACCCCGTAAAACAAATCTAACCGCTAAAGAAACTTCAAAGCACAAACAAAATATAAAAAATGAAAACAAACTTATTCCCCGCTGGAATCGGAGAGGCGAAATGACGCCAGTTGGTGAAAGCCTTCGGGAAGCCAATTGGCCGATGTGTCTTCTCTCGATGAAAGCGAAAGTAAACGTGGGGACATGGAATGTCCGCACGATGTTTGAACCCAGTAAGGCAGCCCAGATTGCAAAGGAGATGAGAAGGTATAACATCGAAGTGCTTGGGATTTGCGAAAGCAGATGGAATGGGAGTGGACTCTCCAAACTGTCAACTGGAGAATCAATAATCTACTCCGGTCACCCAGACGCCAACCACGAGCACACTGAGGGAGTGGCTATCATGATGTCCTCAAGAGCATCGAAGGCTCTCATGCAGTGGGAACCAATCTCCTCCAGGATCATGACAGCAAGATTCAACTCAAAAGGAAGAAAGGTCACAATCATACAATGTTATGCACCTACAAATAATGCAGAGCAAGAGAAAAAGGAGGATTTCTACAGACAACTTCAATCAACACTGGACAAGACGTCAGTTGGCGATATCAAAATTCTAATGGGCGACATGAATGCCAAACTGGGAGGGGACAATACGGGAAGAGAACTAACCATGGGTCGAGAGGCGCTAGGTGAAATGAATGAGAATGGAGAATTGTTTGCAGAATTCTGTGCATTCAACGATTTGGTGATTGGAGGCAGTGTGTTCAGGCACAAGGATATCCACAAAGCGACATGGACTTCACCAGATGGACACACTAAAAATCAAATCGACTTTATCTCAATCTCAAGAAAATGGAGACGCAGTCTACTTAACACAAGGTCAAGAAGAGGAGCAGATGTAGGTTCACACCACTATCTAGTGCAAGGAACCTTCCAAATCAAGTTAAAAGCCTTCAAGGAAGCTGGTGATAGACCTCAATTCAAGTACAACACTCGGAAACTGAAGGATGAAACTACAAAGGAGATCTTCAAGGCAGCCATCAAGACAAAATGGGAGACATCGAGGGACATCCCTGAAGAAACCTGTGTGGAAGAACACTGGAAGTCTTTGAAAGCTATGTGGAAAGAAACCTGCACAACAGTATTAGGAAGGAAGAAGGTGGAAGACAAGGAATGGATCTCGACGGATACCTGGAAGCTGATAGAGGAGAGGAGGATGGTGAAGCAGAAGATAAACCAGTGCAAGGATGCTCAACGACAAGAGGAACTGAGCACAATGTATAAAACACTGGACAAAGAAGTGAAGAAGAGTGCACGCAAAGACAAAAGACACTTCTACGACACACTGGCAAGTGAAGCAGAACAGGCTGCAGGTAAGAGAGACCTGACGACATTGTATCAAATAACCAGGTTGCTATCAGGGAAGAGACCAACACAGATGAAACCAATAAAAGATGAAGAAGGAAATTTAATTACAAAAGAAGAGAAACAGAGGAAACGATGGGCCGACCACTTCAAGAAGCTCTTGAATCGACCACCACCTGCACTTCGTCCAGAAATACCACCTGCAGCCGCTGAATTACAAGTGAACATTAATCCCCCAACGAAAATGGAAGTCCTGAACGCCATAAAGCTACTGAAATGCGGGAAAGCAGCAGGACCAGATGGAATACCGCCAGAAGCACTGAGAACAGATGCAGAGACAACAGCGGACATGCTCACACCACTATTGCAGAAGGTGTGGAAGGAAGAGAAGGTACCTGACGATTGGAAGAAGGGTTACCTTGTCAAACTGCCGAAGAAGGGAGACCTCAGTGCTTGCAAGAACTGGCGCGGAATCACTCTCCTGTCCACCCCAAGTAAAATATTAAGCCGCATCATCCTGGAGAGGCTTAAAGACGCACTGGATTCAAAACTGCGACCGGAACAGGCAGGCTTCAGGAAGTACAAATCATGTGCTGACCAAATTGCAACGCTTCGTATCATCATAGAACAGAGCGTAGAATGGCAATCAGCTCTATACCTCAACTTCATCGACTTTGAGAAGGCCTTTGACAGCGTCGACCGAGAAGTAATTTGGAAACTGCTTCAATACTACGGAGTACCGCAAACCTTTATCCGCCTCATTCAACAACTATATGAAGATGCCACATGCCAAGTAATCCACAATGGGAAGCTCAGTGATGCCTTTGAAGTGAAGACAGGAGTGAAACAAGGTTGCCTACTATCCCCCATGATATTCCTTATTGTGGTGGACTGGATCATGCAGCAAACAGTAGGCAGCGAGAAGAGGGGGATACACTGGACGACGGAAAAGAACCTAGAAGACTTGGATTTCGCCGATGACTTGTGCCTAATGTCACATAAACTTGAAGATCTGCAGGCAAAAACTAACAAGTTGACAGAAGAGGCAGCTAAGACGGGACTTCAGGTGAATATAGAGAAGACAGAAGTGATGAAGATACCGCACCACCACCATCAACAACAACAACAAACTCCAATCACCGTCAACGGGAGAAACTTGAAGGAAGTAACCTCCTTCACTTATCTAGGAAGCACTGTTTCAACTACAGGCGGGACGGACGAGGACGTCAAAGTCAGAATCGGAAAAGCAAGACAGGCGTTCATTAGCCTGAAACCAGTGTGGAGATCTTCTGCACTCAGCATGCGGAACAAGATACGGATTTTCAACACCAACGTCAAGTCAGTGCTCTTGTATGGCTCAGAGACTTGGCGCGCCACGAAAGGTATTTCCAATAAACTACAGACATTCATCAACAACTGCTTACGCTCGCTGCTGAAGATCAGATGGCCAGAAAAAATAAGCAACAAGGAACTCTGGGAACGAAGCAACCAAGAACCTATCACGCAACAAATATGCAGGAAGAAGTGGAGATGGATTGGGCATGCACTGAGAAGGCCGACTGAGGACATCACGCGTCAGGCCCTCGAGTGGAATCCCTATGGGAAGCGACGAGTTGGACGTCCGAGGGTGACATGGAGGAGGTCATGCGAGGAGGAAATGAGAGCTTCTGGGCTGTCGTGGAACCAGGTTCAAAAGATCTCAGAGAACAGAGGTCACTGGAGGCGTGCTACTGAAGCCCTATGTTCCACTCGGAACCCAAGGGACTAATAATAATAATAATAATAATATGTATTCCATTCACTGTGACAGTAGTCATCGTTCTGTAGCATAACACAACCTCAGGGATTAACCATTACAAGTATTATATATAGCTTAATGTGGTTGTAGCAGTCACCGAAGCCAACTACCTCGTCAAGATAGTAGCTACAGCTTCGAGCTGCCACAAAGAGATGTCGACAAAAAGTTTCAGACAGCTTGAAGCGAAAGGCTGGACACAGAACAATCGGATATTCAGAAGTTAAATATACTAAGTTAGGACGATAATTCTGAAGTGATTAGATTGGTAGTTAGTCACAAAGTGGCTAGCAATGAGATACAGGATGCAGATTTTTGTCTATCTGGGACTTGTCACCTGGGTGCACCACCCTTTCAGTGAATAGTGCTGTCCCTACTGAGACTCAAATCCAGCGCTTACCACTTCAAGTGCTAGCTATTGAGTTACTACAGTCTCTATAGGATAATTTGGTGTTATCACTTACAGTTGCCTGTTGTTGACTGGATTGATTTGACTGGTCATCATTACTATACGCCCTCCTATCCTGGATTCCAGTCATAATGGGAAAAACATCACTCACTGGGATTTAGGTACATCCAGCTGACGAGTTTCAAGTAGAGAGAAATGCGCATCCTGGAAAGTGTTCATGTAGAAAAGTAGTTATCCATCTCTCTATCCGCCGAGTATCCCCACTTCTCAGGAGACTGAAAAAAAAGAAGAGGGCATACAAACATACACATACGCACACAAGCACACATTAAACACACACACACACAAAATGCCAAAATCATGTTAATGAGGCTATTTCATTCACTTTCTCCATAATTTGATGAATTTCTTCATTACATCAATAATATTTAGGAAGGTAATTCTTTTTCATTTCTAAAAGACAATTTCTGCTAATGAGGTGATTTGATGATTCTACCAACCTTTTATGGTTGCTATCTGTGCCCCGAAACACAAAATAAAACTCATATGTATACTATAAATATGTTTACATTTACAAGATTTCGTTGTTAGAGATACAATCGCCAAGGCTAAAAGAAGAATTCCTGCTAAGACAACGATGACAAGTAGGAGTAATCGGTAAAGGCATACACACGCACACACACGCACACACACATATATACACGCTGATGGGAATGATGATCAAAATGTATTACAATTGAAAACAATCTAGTTATGTAATATACGCACAAAAACACTTACCATGTGACTGTTCAAGCTAATTACTAGACAATGTTGACTTGATCATGAAGAGGTTTACATGTGCACGATGGGCGTGTATACCTGAGTGTGTTGCGAGGAGATAGAGGGGGGAGTGAGCGTATTATGGGAGGATTTGTGCACATTTGTAAAACAAAACTCCAGTAATTAAGTAACATAATGCTTCTTTTCGCCTGTATTCTTGCCTAAAATGACGACCTGGCAATTGGAAGATTCTATTTTGACAGTATGTCTCGTTAGTTCCCATTTGTTAGTTGGTTTTCATGAAATTAATTTGCTTCACACGCTTGATATTAATGATGAATAGGGGATAGTAGTGGAGTCCAGGATGAGAGTTTCATCCTATTCAAGAATCGCCAGCTGTATGTACCTGCCTCCCATTGAGTGCTGTTCATCCTAAGGAGACTCGAACCAAGGACCAATCACTTGAAACACTAGAGCATTAACCACATCACTCACTGGGAGGCAGTTAAAACCAACTGACGAGTTCCTAGTCTGAAAGAAATGCACCTACTGGGTCCCACTGATAACCACTTCCCATCATTAGTATCAAATTTGAAAGTACCGGCCATATCGAGGTATCCTCATAGAAGTCTGTGTGCCAGTAGTGTCCAGTCGACTCGGTTTAATCAACTAAAAGTATTCACAAGCTACAAAATCAAATATTGCATTCGCCTTGATGACTTGCAGTGGAATCCAAGATGGGTGTTTCTTCCTATCTAGGACTCATCAGCCGGCGGTGCCTACAGAAGTGGGAGGATGTGGATCATTGGATCCTGACTCAGTGACTGAATAAGAACATGCTTACTGCTAAACCTGAGAGTCCTAGGTCCGGCCTATTGAGGGGTCATGGGTACTCGCTGTTGAGTAGTTCCATACCAGAACAAAGTGTCTGTCCAGTTCTCCCAGGTTTCCAGTGATTCTCCAACCGATACCAGTTTGTGATGAATGCTACCTTTAAAATAAAATTCCAGTAACCTCGAAATAAATCACTGCATAGTATTCATTAGTTATATGCTTCTAGGTGATTATCTCGAAGTCCTAATGTAAAGTCATGGCCGGCGGGGTCAGCCAGTTGGAAGTGAAGCGCATGTCAACTGGAGATCTTGGTGGATAGTCGGGTTATATCGCCAAATGACGGAAGTAGGAAAATATGGACCACTGAAATCTGACCCAGTAATTAGATGGTTAACGCGTTCGGGGTGAAACTTGAAGGTTCTGAGTCCAATCTCTAGCCAGGACGTGAATGCGTACTGCTGAGGAGTCACGTACCGAGACAAAACAGCCGTCCAGGACTCTCGGGTTTTCATTGGTTCTCTAACTGATGTCAGTCAGTCCATGATGAATAATACGCCAAAATTAAAATTCCGATTAACCTCAGAATACATCTAATCACATTGTTTTAATTAAAGCGAATGATCAGTGAGTCATGTCATTTGGTTGTAGAGGATCAGTAAGAAGTTTCATTTGATCTAGGTTTTGTGCTTATTGGCACTTGTCATCAAGGCGTCTCCGTAACATTAAGGGAACTAATATCCGCCCAGCGATTCAAACTCACACCACTCACTACTGTAATCAGAGAGACTGCCTTTGAGCTATACATGTTACAATTGACAGATATCCTGTAGGAATAGGTTACACACATTCATCGGTAACTGGGGAGTAGCCAATTTCATCTTGTCTAATCCTGATTCCTGATGGAATTCTATCGCCTAGTTCACTAGGTTTCAGACACACCTTGCTAAAGGGTCAAATTAGACTTTCTGTTGATTGGCTTCACACTAAGCTATATTAGTCAAGGTGTACGGTATCCTCGTCTCCTTGATTGGTGACCATATTACTCTAAATGATCAATAGAGTTTGGCCAACACTTATGGCAAGACAACAATAAAATCGATTACTCTCCAGTGAATGACCAATCAGTAAACTTAACGATTTGAAGATCTTTCTAATTTTTACTTGTTTACAGGCATCACTGAAACAAGGAAACATTGAATAGTTTTTTTCCATTGGATTTTAAGATTTATTGATACTGGGACCCCATGTGTTATCGTATATGACAAAGACAAGAATAAAGTGTAGGATAAACTGATCGAATGACTAGGAAATATTTCAGATGAAATAAAAACGGTTATTTTTCTGCAAAGAAATACAACGCAAAATGAAATAACTAGGATTTAATGATGAAGTAATATTTGTTAAGCCAACTATAAGTGAAATTCAAGGTCATTCACACAGTACTCATTCTATTCATCAGGGGCTGACTGAGATCAGTTAGGGAACCATTCAAAGCACTGGACATCTCTTCCGTTCTAGTATGCGACTCTTCTGCAGTCTACATACAAAACCCCATCAACAACGGAACTCAGAACCTTCGGGTTTCACGGTCGTAAACAAATGGTCCGTATTTCTCTACTTCGAGGAGGTCACAGCATATCGCGAACTGAAATTAGTAGGAAAATGTGGATCACTTGATTTTGACCCATTGGTTTAATGTTGATGTACTCTGCACGATTCATGAAAGTCCTGAGTTCGATCACTAGTAAGGTTGGGAGTGAGCACTGCTGAGGAGTCGTGTACTCGAGCGAAACAGCTGTCCAGTGTTTCCAGGTTCTCAGTGATCCTCCAACTGATGCCAGCAACCCTGAAACAAATGTTTAAACGTGATTAGTTTATAACGTAATCAACTTTATTGGTCATGGGTTTTAGACATGATCAATAAGTTGCTAGCCGATATCTGTTATTTGGTTGGAAGTAATCAGCAGGAAGTAAGTCCTACTTGACTTACATTTCACCCTTGTTGGCAATCGTCAGTAAGGAATATCTACGAATGAAACGCACTCAGCAACTATCTGTACATTCAAGCAGTAAGCAGTGAACGACATCGATTGCATGAGAGTTAATAGTACTACTACCTGGCTACCAAAAAATCGTTTTACGTGGGGCCAGCGTTTGAACCCTTAACTCACTAGTTGAAAGCTAACTCCCTTAACCAACGAATCAGAGGAACTGGTGCCTCTCTAGGAAATTCATATCATCCAGTATTGCAGTCACAGACCTTATCACTGAGCTATTTTAGCATCTATGTTCTATTAGATCAAATTTATTTCACCTGAATAATGTATAGTTCTACTCTATGTACAGGTGTAGAACTAGGTCTTCGTGTATTAAGATCCTTCATTACTATGATACTTTTCAGCTTTATATAAGATATCAGCTGTTTTTATCCAATCTAAGTTTTCAATCTACTTTTAAATACTGATAAACTTACCTTCTGACTAACTTTATCAATTTGTGTATTTTACTGTTTACTCATGTGACAGCAGTGATGTTAATGTTGATGATGATGATGATGGTGTATGCAGTTTGTTTAAATTGCTTTTAATTATCATGTGCGCGGGTTTCACTCATCCATTTACATTACATACATCATATATATACTACATCTATCATAAATTTAAATAAAATCTTTGCAATGGTCTATACTAGATTATTCTTTTCTCTATCTGTATTAGTGCTTACACTATCTGTTTTTGCTTACTTTAGTCTTAAAATGTATCATATTACAAGTAAATGAGAAGTGAGAATAAGGTTCAACTTGAATTTATTTCATATACATACATCTTTATGTGTAGGCGATTAAATATGCGTATAGTATGATCATTTAATTCACAGTCTTCTTCAACTCATAAAGACAAAGCTAACGAGAATTATATTTTGAAGCTTAAATGTTTCATTTCCTTTTTTTTTTACAATTAATGAATGTCATATTTTAATCGTAAATTTTAATTGTAGGTAAAGATGTAAAAACACACAGTATCACGTGTAAATATATATAAGTCTTAATGATGATTAATCTGTGTATATAATGAAATAGAATTGAGGATGAATAATATCATTTACTAGCATAAGGAGATCGACCAAGTATTCATACTGTGTCAGGTTTTGGAACACAGACACGCTTACCGGAGCCTGACATTGGCTGTATTTCACGACTTGAAGGAGGCATTCAACTCTGTTGATCGAGAAGTCTTATGGCAATATCTTTTACTAAAAGGTGTGCAGAGTAAGTACATCACTTTATTGAAGGCTCACACTACTCGAACACTTGCTGGCGTGTTAAAGCCTATGGTGAAATGTCAGGTGAGCTGTACTCATCGAGTGGTGTCCGTCAAGGGTGCTCGCTCTCTCCATTCTTATTCTATTTTATCATAGATATTCTTATGGTGGTCTCCCTCTCGTCACCTAGTTACACAGATGTTGACCTAATTGTTACACACTTCAGTCATCAAAAACCAATTGAAAATCTAATTCACATAAAACAACTGAATCCAATACAACTCTTCTCAATTATTCTAGCAATTTTTTATTACGAAAGAGGTAACTGCCTTTTCATGAGGGAAAAATACCATTTTGCTGTTCCAGAGAGATTCTTGAGTGACCTTGAAAGTTTACAATTTGCTGTTCCTGATAAAAGATTCAGGATATTAAAATTATACCGTAAAGAGAGTTTTCATTTTATAGCTTGTGGATCACCCTTGTTGAGGCAAGTACATTCGGCTGACGAATCCAAAGCAGGACGAAACAGGCATCTTGGATTCCACTGCTAGCCACTACCTACCATTATTATATATCTGAAAGGTTTCAAAATTAGTTTGATGCAGCTATGGACAGGAAATTTCATCTTAAGCATTACTCACTGAATGACGATGTTTTATTATGTAATATTTTCTGCTCATGAAGTATTAGAATCGTAACCTACCTGTCCAAGCTCGACACCTGCATCCACCGTCTTCAGTATCATGTAGTACCTACTTTGTCAGTAAGCTATGTAGTTACCGTCACTGTCATTATCACCAATATTTTCATACTTACTGTTATTTCACTAGTTCAACGTGATTGCAGCCTTAATGATTTAGCTTCCTCTTGGATTTACTACTTATAAGTAGTTAAAAAGTTGTGCATAACGTGATTATTTGTTTCCGGGCTCGTATGGACCATGACCGACATGAGTTGGAGAACCACTGAATGTCTGGTAGAACTGGACACCTGTTTCGTCTTACTATGCGACCCTTCGGCAACGCGCAGCCATGACCCTATTGGGGACTGAGCCGAGGGCTTTCACGTTCCGACGCCAGCAAGTCACCATTAAGTCACTGGTTCAAAATCCAGTGGTCAAATGATCTTACTTCTGTAAAGTTGCGATGTCGGGAGACCTTCAGCTAATGCCGTCACTGAGTACCTTTTCTCGCATCCGAAATGGTGTGTCACACTGGTCACAGCTACTCATTGCAACTTCGGGAATCTCATCTCGAAGCAAGTCATCAATAAGAACTGAACAGTAATTGAATCTGGACGTTTACTGTTTATGGTTTACGAACGCGCAGATGTAGGAAAATGTGGACCATTGGATTCTGGCCCCGTGGCTCAGTGGCAATATTCTCGCCATAAAATTTGAAGGTTTTGAGTTCAGTCGTCGGTTCGGTCATGGATGATGACTACTGGTGAGTTGTAAACTATGACAAACCAGATGTTCAGTGCTCTCAGATTTTCAATGGTTATCCAAATGAGATCATTATGTGATGGATGTCAACATGAAATCAATAAATCCACACTGAAGTTTTTCATGTTAGTGCAGTCCTATTACAATGTCTTCCATAATAAAACAATCTGTTATTTGTCTTCTCCACTTCTACACCACCTTCGACGAAACTACTGAATGATGAAAATCACAAAATTACTGACTACGTACTTGTACCTCATTTAATTAACTACGCCAGCAAACTAATAAGTTCCCGTCACTTCATGCTGTACATATCAGAAGGTGTAACGATGAAAGGTGAACGCGTTCAATATCTCTTTTAATGATCAACTATTTAGAATGGCATTTGCCGGTTGGCTAAAACAGTACACCGTTATGAATATCAACTTATGAATTAGTTGAGAAACCAATATGATTAGTAATATCCAAAGGTATTCATCTAAAGAAATTCAAAGAGTGATGGAAAATTTGTATTCATTTAAAACAAGGACTATTTCAGCAGTCATTACATAACAATAGAAGGTCAACTAAAGTGTTAAAGAATAATTTGGTACATGAGAATATATATACTGGATTTATGCCAAGCACTCAAGTTTTGAAGCAGTGGGTTTTGAGTTCATATCCTGTCCTACCTCTCCCAACATGGGTAGTCGAGTAGTACCGTCAGTTCACACAGCTCAGTAAATAAATATGCATTAGGCTGGCCAACTATAGTAAAGGTATTGAAGATATCATCAGGACATAATGATTTGTCATTAGTTGGGAGATTTAAGAGCTTTTTTTCTTCCGATTACTAGCTAACAAGAAATAGCTAAAATACCCATGAATAATATAAGTTATCAGTTATTGAAATAGTCGTTTTTTGAAATTGCATAATAATTTATACTACTAGATCATCCGGATAACCTTATTCAGCGACTCAGTGCTTTCATATCGTGAGTTATTATTTTTCATTATGAATTCCTTTGGAACAATAATAATCGACCGCTGTTAGGCTCATCTCTGAATGCCTAGATATTACCTGGAGATTCAGTGCTATACAATTTATGTCATTATGGCTAGCAATAAGATCCGCGACGTGCGTATTATTCTACTGAGGGATTGGTCATATGGATGTACCTGACTTCCAGGATGCTGTTGTTCTCACTAGGACGCTTACCTAGCGTTCAGTGCTTCAATCATTTTCACCTTCAACCGTTACTTAGTATCAATACAAGTCTACCAAAACATGACTGTCACAGATAGTCAAACTGATAGGGATTAGAGATAATAGTAATTCAGTTCACATTTGGTCTAACTGACTGTCTAACTGAATTTCAAAGTAGTTCTCAACACACAGTGATGTCATTCGGAGAACCAGTGAAAAACTAGACAGCTATTTCCTCCTAGTTCCAGACTGCTCAGCGGATCATCAAGTTCCACATGGAGTACGTAACCATTCAGCCAGTGGATAGATTTAAGTCGGCTGGAAGTGATTGGCAGGAGGCCATGGACCTAGGTTATGGGATTCTTGGCATTCATCAGCAAGACTTATCTGTGACCCTAATGGAACTGATATCCCTTCTGAGGTTCGAACCCATAGCGTTCAACCAGCTAACATCCAGCAAAGTGTACCATAATGATGAGCCTCCTGGCTTGGTGGCCACATTGCAAAGTGATCGATGGACTTCTAACAGCACCGAGGACTAGAAAACATGAGACTGATTGCTTTGAATGGACTAATTAAGGTGCAGGGTGGATTCCTAACGGTAGTGCTGAATCATGGTTGCACTACATCACATCCAGCCCAGGCCCAGTTGTTCTGGGCTCAATTCCTTGCAGAGTTGTGGGTACGCAGTGCTAGAGAGTACCGAAACATTCTTTCAGTGCTCCCCAATTTTTAACTGGTTTCCCAAACAAAGTCACTATGTGATGGAAGTGACCTTGAAATCAATAAATTCTCACAAACTTTCATTTGAATAAATTCACAGCTGAGTTTGAATCTACCCTATAAGTTGGGAATATATTTGAATCATCTCCAAACTTTTGAGTCGTTTGACGGTGTATCATATCGGTAAACAGTAGGCCATCTACTGGAAACTAGGGAGACAAATTTAGGTATTTCCTCAACTTCTGAGTTTCTTCATTCCTCAACAAATGTAGAGTCTGTCTATTCCAAGACAACTGTAAATATTTTTGCTTCCAAATGATATTAAGCATATTATGTCAGTATAACTCATTCAAATGAAACAACTTTAGGTATTCTTAATTCTTTGTACTGATGAGTTGTAATAGTGTTATTATTATTATTTGTGCCTTGGGTTACTAATGGAACATAGGGCTTCAGGAACACGTCTCCACTCCACTCCACTCCACTCCACTCCACTCCACTCTGTTCTCTGCAATCTTTTAAACCTGGCTCCACGACTGCCCACAAACTCTCATTTCCTCCTCACACCACCTCCTCCATGTCACCCTCGAATCGGACACCCAACTCGTCGCTTGCCATCTGGGTTCCACTCAACACCCTGGCCTGGTCTGGTGCTTGATGTCCCCAGTCCGTCCTGTCAGTGCATACCAAATCGATCCCCACTTCTTTCTGCATATTTGTTGAGTGGTAGATTGTTGGTTGGTTCGTTACCAGCCAGCCAGCCAGCCAGCCAGCCAGCCAGCCAGCCAGCCAGCCAGCCAGCCAGCCAGCCAGCCAGCCAGCCAGCCAGCCAGCCAGCCAGCCAGCCAGCCAGCCAGCCAGCCAGCCAGCCAGCCAGCCAGCCAGCCAGCCAGCCAGCCAGCCAGCCAGCCAGCCAGCCAGCCAGCCAGCCAGCCAGCCAGCCAGCCAGCCAGCCAGCCAGCCAGCCAGCCAGCCAGCCAGCCAGCCAGCCAGCCAGCCAGCCAGCCAGCCAGCCAGCCAGCCAGCCAGCCAGCCAGCCAGCCAGCCAGCCAGCCAGCCAGCCAGCCAGCCAGCCAGCCAGCCAGCCAGCCAGCCAGCCAGCCAGCCAGCCAGCCAGCCACAGTGACTTCCTTGTTGATTATTATTATTATTATGATTAGGATTATTCTGGCAATCCATCTGATCTTCAGTGTCAGTATGGAGTGTAGGTGGCAGTTGTTGATGAATATGTGTAGTTTGTTGGAAATGCCTTCCGTCACAGGCCAACTCTCTCAACCATCACACAGAAGCACTGAAGTGACTGAATTGGTGTTGAAAATCCGCATCTTGTTCACGCTTTGTGCTGAGTGCAGTGCAGAAGATCTCCACACTGGTTTCAGGTTAGTGAAGGAAGGCCTGTCTTGCTGTGTTTCCGACCCTGGCTGCTTTGACGTCCTCGTCTGTGCCTATGCCACCTGTAGTTGAAACAGTGTTTCCTAGATAGGTGAAGGAGGCTACTTCCTTTAGGTTTATCCTGTTGATGGTGATTGGAGCTTGTTGTTGTTGTTGTTGGTGGTGGTGGTGGTGGTGATGTTGGTTGGGTATCTTCATCACCTCTGTCTTCTCTATTATTCACTTGAAGTCCTATGTTCGCTGCCTCACCTCACCTCACCTCTTCTGTCGACTTGTTAGTTTTCGCCTGTAGATCTTCGAGTTTGTGTGACAAGACATCAGACATAAGTCATCACTGGGGAAATGCAAGTCTTCTAGGTTCTTTTCTGTGGTCCAGCCAGCGAATCCCCGTCTTCTTACAGCTCCTCACTGTTTGTTACATGATCCAGTTCAGTCGACCACAATCATGAATATCATGGGTAATATTAGGCAACCTTGTTTCACTACTGTCTCCACTTGACTTTAGAAGCATCATTGAGCTTCCCATTGTGAATTACTTGTCTGGCATGTGGCGTCTTCATATAGTTGTTGTTGTTTTTCCCAACTAGTGTTCATTTATTATTCAACATATTCAATGTCCAACAATTCGCCTATCACTATTGAAAGTAATTAGTTGAAATAAACAAGAAAAATATCAAACAATCATCCTGTCATACACAGAAATACCAACAAAAGCATCGTAAAACATTTTACAGAAAAAGAATAATCATTTTTCGGAATGTCTGCCAAAGTTTAAACAGTTTAAAATGATTTAATTACTTGTTTAACTGAAAGAGACAAGTAATAAGCAGTATGAAAGAGGTGGACCAGTGTTTTGTGTTCTACTTGAAAAAAAAGAAGAGATAATTTCATATTATTATCTCTGATTTTATTCTTCTCCCTTTATCTTTGCCTCTCTTGATGGTGTTTTCTTATATCCAGTGTCGTATATCAAAGGTATATGGTAATTTCGAGATTCAATTAACTTTGTTTATTCAATAAAAATGTGCTGTTTCTCTGTCTGTTATCTTTGTTAGCGAAGAAGAGAAATTCATTATCGTAGGATATTGGCTTACGTTGTGTAAAGTGAAGCCGGCTACGGAGGCGGGGGTGGGAGGGGGCAATGAGTTCATCCATATATGAACTCATTAATTGTGCCAATATTGTCTTTGTTTGGCAATCATTTACTTTCTGTCAAATGCATATTGTAAATAGGTGTGTTCACGTAATAATTATGAGGAAAAGCAAATTATAAACTTGTATGTTATTTCTCTAACCAGATTTAATTTGTATTTCATTCAGTTTGTACAGTAAGCTAGAGAAATTCATCCTTGGTATGACCATATGATATTCAGTGATGACTCGAACGAAAATTTACAACGTGATGGGATTCGTACTAGAGACCAGTAGATTTCCGGTTCGATGTTCTACCAACTGAGGTACGCTACCCGATTTCTGACCACATTTTTATTTCATTTCAATCACCACTGGTTTTACCCGGCTACCATGTGAATTCATGATGCATTACTACCACTCGGTCGTATTCACACTGGTTACCTAGTCAGAACTTCTCATCCCAATCTAAATCTGGTTGAATTGGAGAGGAGGTGGAGCATCATCTTGATTATCATTTTAACTATCTTAGATAGCCGTGGTTTGGCAGACTAGTATTTACACTGGGTGATGATTGAAAGTGAAGATGAGATTACTGTGTATTTGTAGAGTGGTGTCTACGTGTTAGGATGATGACTAAAGATGAAACGAAAGCCTGGATTGTGGTAGGAGTCGGTCATTAATTTACAATCTATAACATCAAAGACTATAGTGTGCCTGTCGAACAAGGAGTGACTGTTGTGATTCAGTGACCTAGTGGATAACTCTCCGAAGTTTGGAGTTGTTGGTCAAGAGGTCAAGTCCTAGCAGGAACAGCATTACACACTGGTAGTCAGGCACGTCCATCTGATGAATCCAAATCAGGACGAAACATGCGTCTTGGTTTCCTCTGGTAGCCACTATCCATTATTCATTCAGTTTTTCTGTAACCTTGTAAAAGCAAATAAATTCTGGGAATCTGTTCTTCTTTATTGAGTTATTAGATCGATCGTTGTGAGAGTATAAACAAATGATGAGCGCTCACTTAAGCATAACCTATTGACCTAGGGAATGTCAACTAAGGTACTAACGTTTAAGGACAGAACACATCAGCAATCAATGCTGACGCAAAATATTTTAGTACACTAACTAAGAGTATCCGGAGACCATCCAGTGGTCGGTCAATCTAGGTTCAGATTAGTCTGATCTGGTGTTGGAAGTTGTGAGGGAATCCACAGGAAGCTCTGGTTGATCTAGTTTTTATGCTTGTTGTTGCTCACTAGCTAGGCGCGTCTGCAGTCATAAGGAAGCTGGCATTCTTTCAGTTATCTATACCTTCGCCAATCGATAGTGAAGCCAAAGACTGTACTACTAAGCTGTTCATACCGTGAGTGGCTCCCTATGGGAGTGAATTAGATGCTTAAATTGGTTACTAGTAGGTAACCGATTTCACCGTTTAGTGCTCAGTAGTTAGCACTGGTCGAAGTCTTCCGAGTAGGTTATGCAATCTAGCCACCAAGCGAAGTGATGCGACAGTGTGATGCATCGGATTTTGGTGTTAGACCTTGTGACTTAATTAGCAAGCAGTCCTAAACCTGGGTTTTGTGTGGACCTGGCCGGTTAACTTCGGTCAATGCTGAGTGCTATAAACTAGGCGGCGGAACCGGTTTTCTGCTGGTGGCCAGGTGGTTTACATGGTCTGGTTTCCTACCACTAGATCACTTCTTAACCGAAATCGGTCATTGATCTTCCTTGCATGGCCCCATACTCAATCCCTCCAAAGGTCACATGTTTAATTTTAGCCTAAGACATTAGCAAGACGTATGTGAACTGCTTCAATCCCACTACTCCTATCTTATTGATGGCTGTGCTGAAGAGAAGGTATCAAGTATGATTCATACCGGAATACCCTTCTTTTGACATTTCCTATAAGGAAACCCAAACTGTCTGGTATAAGTCAGCCTCTGTTCTTACCCTTCATTAATTCTTGTGCTTTGTCTATACTTACTGTTCCATCTTGTTCTTTCCTGGACTCCGGAAGAAAGACTACTTTGTATTGTGTAGGATTTTGAAGACTGTCAGTAGAACAAGTGGTACACCACTAACCAAGCTGATAAATGGGGTCGTAGATAGGTATCTGAACTCTTGTAGACTACTGGCTAAAATTATTTTTTATCTGGTGACAAGCATCCTCTGAATCCTCACCTCTCTCCATGTCTGTCCTCTGGGAAGACAATAAACAAACATATCGAACTGTGTGAACGCACAACTACATACAAAAATTCAACCATGCCACCTTATTTAGATTGTATATTGTGTAAAGAAAATCGTGCTAGACATAGTTTATGAATCAACTTTGCAACAGCTAACAGTTACAATGACCCTGAAGTCATTAAACATTTCAACAATCCTGTTATGAATGTTATTATTGTATTATACCGTCATTGATTAGACCGAATTGATCGATCTGTATTAGCATATGAGCTCCTGCGTGGATGCCTCGATATTGCCTGTGTTTTAGCTATCTATAATAATGATGGATAGGTCCAATCAAAGACGGTGTAATACATGCAATAACACTAAGACTATGTCCGTTGCATAATAAGTTGCTACCGTGGCTGGGTGGTCTAGTGGATAACCATCTGGCGTTTGGGGCGGTCAGTCACAAGTTTGAGCCACGGCGAGGACAACAGCACTCGCTGGGAGGTAGGCACGTCCAGCCAATGAGTTCCAATTAGAACGAAATGTGCGTCTGGGTTTCCTCTGGTAACCACTATCCATCATTACTATGACCCTGTTATTGTTTGTTGCATATTGTTAACCAGTAACATTGTTAATATATATTTTGACTATCTGAAATAGACGTCGTTTGGTAGACTAGTATTTATACTGGGTGATGATAGAAGGTGGAATAAAAATTTGGACTGCTGCCGGATTTCTATTTCACTTCAATCATTCAGGGTTTTACCCGACTACCATGTGAATTTGTGGTGCGTTGCTATCACTTGGTCGTACTCACACTGGATGCCTAGTCAGGACTTCTCATCTATCTCACTCTGCTTAGATTAGAGAAGGGGAGCATCATAGTGACGATTATCATTTCGACACCGGGACAGTATTCTGGAGACTGTCAGTTACAATCCTGTCGCCATCTCACCTTGAATCATTATCCTGTATCCATTTACCAGTCTGCCAAACCACAGATATCTCACACAGATAGTTCCTCAGTTGATCAATGCGTTGACTGGATTTCGCTTGTACTTTCTAACAAATTTGGATCCCATCTTGTAGAAATAGTATTGAAGATTACACATTTTATCTTAATTTTACTTACAAATATTTTGTGTTTCTTGACATATGGTGTCCACAAGACAACTTAATGTGATAATTGATGAAGATAAGTAGGTCAACGTAGGATCTGGTGCAGAAAGTGTAGCATTCCAAGTTGCCACACTTCTCAGTAACATGTAAAAAAGAAATACATAGGAAAAAAGTGGTATTACGGCAGAAAAAAAGCGGATGAGAGGAGAGAGAATGAATACAAGAAGGTGAATAAAAGTGTGTAAGGCTTCGAAGACGACAAAGAGTGTTTACTTACATGTTGTTGTAACTGATTTTCCAAACACTAATTCCTGTCATCCTGAGTTCCTAAGCAAGGTAGAGTAGATCTTTCTGCATGGCCATGGAATGATACCACGTCTTAGTTTGACCAGTCTTATCTTTATTATAACCTAACCGTACTTCAGCTAACGTCGTACTCCAGCCACTTCAGTCGGTGAAGGTTCATAACCTTATCGACTAAAATGTCTTCCTTGTCTAGTGCTCTAGGTTTGCCTCAATAATAGTCACGTGATGGCCCCATCATACACAAGCAGTACTATAAAGATGCTTGTGATGAACAGCCTGTAACCTTCGCTGTTTTCAAGGGCCACCTACCCTCCTCTGCATTAACTCATCCTGTGATGTGTAACTGAATGTCTCACTAGCACCATAAGTGGTGTAAGTTAGCAAATGTCAATAGAATATTTTGTATCTGAGTCATAATTATATTAGTAACCAATTCATTTAGGCTGATGCGACTCATCAAGTAAGCGAAATGATCAATGCATTCAACTGCCTAATTCACCATATTTAAATAATGAGTTAGTACAGAATGATGGTGAAGCATAATCTCATATTTCTCAGTTGCAAGACACATACCAAGCTCACTCAAAATTCTGCTCAAAGTATTCAGATGACTTTGTATTTTATAGATGCATTTACCTAACAAAGTAATGTTATGAGCGTACTGTGTCTAAGTCATCCATCTGCTCTCCTAGAAGCAAGCCAATCCCATAATAGGTCAGAGTGAGGATATAGAAGGCTTAGTACACTGATAGCTTGCTCAAGTAGCTAACCTTCATTTTTTAAATGTCATTTGAACTTTGAGCCATCAAGATTTGGATAGAAGATTTGAGGTCTTAATTCAAGGTCCATTTACAGGGTTATATGTGATTGATTTTTCAGAACTGAAAATACTTATTTAGACTACGAGAGAAGAAGGACATATGGCACTGAAGAAATCTTATGTCTTCTTGGAAATACTCTAAGGTAGTTGGTTAATTGTTGAACGTTGATCGGTGGAAATTTAGTGGCTGATTGTTAGCTGGGATATTAGCGGTGACTGACCATTTATTATTTCAAGGTCAAATAGTAGCAATTTTAGTTTCAACAAAGTTTTGGCTGTAATAGTTCATTATTTTCTTGGTTCTTCACTTTAGATATTAATAGAAAACACATACAATGACAATGGGCTTGTAGCCCAGTCTTTCGATTTTCTTCAGTTGAATCATTAATCGTCAGTAATCTACCAAAGTGAGTCGATTGCATTAAAGTCATCAACTGAAGTACAACTATGGTCACCCATTCGAATGTACAATGACCTAGATATTATGCGTACAATATTATTTGTTAATACTTGTAATTTTGTGTCGCTATACTGGGTTGAGTTTCTGGACCTGAGTGCCTCAGTGGTCTAGTCGATAAAACTTCGGTGTTTGAAGAGATGAGTGGTTCCTTCGAGTCCCATTACTCATCTAGGTGCAGGCACATCCAGCTGACAAGTCTTAAATAACAAGAAATGCCCATCTCCGGTTCCACTTCTAGCTACCAAACCAAGCTGCATCCACACAGTATACTTAAACATATACACTTAAGTTACCATAATATGGAATATCTTCGAAATCAGAGGATCACAGTGTTTCAAATATAAACGGTCTTGGTAACAGCTTTGTGTGTGTGTATATGATTGATAGTCAACACACAACTACAGTTCTAATAAGTTCTATGTGGATGTATGCATGACTCAATCAACTATTTTTAACTGTTAACTCAATATGTCTAAAACCAAACCTGTTGGTTACTGACTTCTCCTTTTTTCATTTTGGATCTTTAAAAAGATGTTGACACATATATTTTCAACTATTTTCGACTAGTATATTATATTATTATTTGTGCTTTGGGTTCCTAATGGAACATAGGGCTTCAGGAACACGTCTCCACTCCACTCCACTCCACTCCACTCCACTCCACTCCACTCCACTCCACTCCACTCCACTCCACTCTGTTCTCTGCAATCTTTTAAACCTGTTTCCACGACAGCCCACAACCTCTCATTTCCTCCTCGCACAATCTCCTCCACGTCACCCTCGAATCGGACACCCAACTCGTCGCTTGCCATCTGGGTTCCACTCAACACCCTGGCCTGGTCTGGTGCTTGATGTCCCCAGTCTGTCTTCTCAGTGAATGCACAATCTCACCCATCTCCACCTCCTTCTGCATATTTGTTGAGTGATAGATTGTTGGTTGGTTCGTTACCACCCAGCCAGCCAGCCAGCCACAGTGAGTTCCTTCTTACTTATTCTTATTCTTATTATTCTGGCAATCCATCTGATCTTCAGTGTCAGTATGAAGTGTAGGTGGCAGTTGTTGATGAATATGTGTAGTTTGTTGGAAATGCCTTCCGTCACAGGCCAACTCTCTCAACCATCACACAGAAGCACTGAAGTGACTGAATTGGTGTTGAAAATCCGCATCTTGTTCACGCTTTGTGTAGAGTGCAGTGCAGAAGATCTCCACACTGGTTTCAGGTTAGTGAAGGAAGGCCTGTCTTGCTGTGTTTCCGACCCTGGCTGCTTTGACATCCTCATCTGTGTCTATGCCACCTGTAGTTGAAACAGTGTTTCCTAGATAGGTGAAGGAGGCTACTTCCTTTAGGTTTATCCTGTTGATGGTGATTAGAGCTTGTTGTTGTTGTTGTTGTTGGTGGTGGTGGTGGTGATGTTGGTTGGGTATCTTCATCACCTCTGTCTTCTCTATTATTCACTTGAAGTCCTATGTTCGCTGCCTCACCTCACCTCACCTCTTCTGTCGACTTGTTAGTTTTCGCCTGTAGATCTTCGAGTTTGTGTGACAAGACATCAGACATAAGTCATCACTGGGGAAATGCAAGTCTTCTAGGTTCTTTTCTGTGGTCCAGCCAGCGAATCCCCGTCTTCTTACAGCTCCTCACTGTTTGTTACATGATCCAGTTCAGTCGACCACAATCATGAATATCATGGGTAATATTAGGCAACCTTGTTTCACTACTGTCTCCACTTGACTTTAGAAGCATCATTGAGCTTCCCATTGTGAATTACTTGTCTGGCATGTGGCGTCTTCATATAGTTGTTGAATGAGGCTGATAAAGGTTTCTGGTATTCCTTAGTGTTGAAGCAACTGCCAAGTTACTTGTCGGTCAACGCTGTCAAAGGCCTTCTCAAAGTCGATGAAGTTGAGGTTGAGTTGAGTTGACTGTCATTTTATACTCCGTTCTATGATGATGCGAAGCGTTGCAATTTGATTCGCACATGATTTGTACTTCTTGAAGTTTGCCTGTTCTGTTCGTAGTCGACTAGTATGAATATGGATATTACCTAAAATAACAATTCATTCTGGAGGTTTGTGGAGACAAATTAATTGATTTCAGGTTGGAATTCATTATGGACTGAGTTCAGTTGAAGGAACATTGGAAGCCTGGGGGCACTGGGCAGCTGTTTCTTCGCAGTGTTGGACTTCTCAGCATCAGGTTCCATGACCAGCACGTTACCACTGAGCTGAGGAATCCTATCCTATTAAGAAACATCTGTCCAGTGCCCGTAGGTTTCCAATGTTCTTCGAACTGATGTCACTCCGTGATGAATTCCAACTTCAAATAAATTAATAAATCTCCACAACCCTCTAAGTGAATTAATCCAATACACATTGGTGACTATTTTCGGGAGGTGATTTCCGAAGTTCCAAAGCGAAGTCGTGACCGGTGGGGTCGACCAGGTGGAACATCAAGACAATAACTCAACGACGACATTGGATGTAGGTCGTACTATATCGTGAACTGACAGAAATAGGAAATATGAACCATTGAATTGAGATCCAGTGGCTCAATGGTAACATGATGGCCGTGGAACCTCAGGGTCCTGGGTTCGATCCCTGGCGGGTTGAGGTAGTCAGTGCTTACTATCGAGGAGTCCCATACTAGGCTGTCTAGTGCTCTCAGATTTCCAATATTCCTCAACTGATCTCAGTCCATAATGAATTCCAGCCTGAAATTAAAATAAGTCTCAAGTACCACAATAAAGCTAAAACCACTAACCATGAATACAAGTAGACAAGTTGAGTAAAATGATGAATAAAGGAACGTCGTAGATGATTTCATCTATTTACCAAGCAAAAAATAATCATGTGTACTCTTGTTTTACTTTCTTTCTTTCTCTCTGTCCTTCTTTATCCTTCTCCAAGGTAAATTGTTACATTGTTATTTACCAGTGTTTATTTGTTTTGTTAAAATCACCACCTTCACTTAATGAGTAAAATCAACTATTTAATTTTGTGTCCAGATAATGAAGTCAAAGACGAGGAATGGGTTCCATAGATGGAGATACAAGTGTACGTGTGTAAGAGTGAATGTCTAGTGATGGATAAGTGCAGAAAATACTAAAATTCAGGTGTTATATTTTATTTTTGTACACGCTACTTAGGTAGGAGAGTTACATTTTTCGACACAATGGTAATCATATTGACGACAATATTTACTGTTGTTCACTGATCAAAAGTTCTTATTGGCTTTTGTTGAATGTTTATCTCGCATAGAGATGGAAAAAGTTGACTATGGGAACTGTCAAATGTAACAAATAAGTGATATATCTGAAATGGACAAATAAGCAAACAAATAAACCGATAATCTGAAAAGTAAACTCACTTTTCATCTTGTTAACATTTCACATATCTGCGTTTATGCTTATATGTTCAGGGTGGATATGACATAGCAACTGTGTGAAGGAGTATCCATGATGATTTTACACAGTGTACTGTTCTACATGTGTGTGTGTGTATGTGATAAAATAAGGCCATCAACTTATCTAACATATTACACTGAATGTTGCACAAATACACAGGCGCGTACATACTACAGTATCATGTTCAATATACAGATTAACTGTATTCTGTTACATTGTCTGAAACTGTTTAAATCAATCCTAATTGAACAACGATTGTAATAATAATAATAATAATAATCCACTGATTATAGGAAACACGTTGAGACACGTTTTTCCCCCTCTCTCTGTCTCAGCGTCACTTTCTCCCTTTCTCTGGCTCTGTGTGAAGAAGACTTACCAATACAAATGACAAGGGGATTATTTTTAGGAAAAATGAGCAGTTTTTTTTGGAACAGATTAACAAATGGGATAGATATCATTGAGATTAGTATATGAGATAAGAATTGTGTACAAACTTGATATCTTTGTATGAAATTAATTCCAGAGTGACTTTTATCATGGAACGAACACTATCATTATTGAAAACCTTCAAAGCTTGGATATCTATTTCGTTTCGTCTTGGGACTCTTCAACTAGATTCCATGGGTTGCCATCAAGTGGATTACACCATTTTACATTATCGTAGGCTAATATCAGATGAAGAACCATTGAAAATCTGGAAGAATCGGATAACTGGTTTCGTCCCATTATGGAGCTCCTCAGAAATATGCACCCACGATCCTCCCAAGGATCGAACTCAAGACCACCAGGTTTCGCGGCGAACGCATTAGGCATTGAGATACTGGGTCAGAATTCAATGGTTCAGCACAGTAAAATACATACCCTATGATGCTAATTGGTGCCATGCTTAGAGGCAGATATCCTGAAGTTCTAACGAAAAGCTGTCATATGTGGAGTCAGCCAGTTGGAAATGAAGCAGATGACGACTGCAGGCCTTGGTGGGTATTAGGGCCATATAGCAGACTGATGGAAATGGGTAGCTGCAGACCATTGAACTCTGGCTCAATGGCTTGATGGTTAGCGTGTTCATCGCAAACCCGAAGGTCCTAAGTTTATTCTTGTTGTACGAGAAGTGACCGTTGTTCCCCACTGGCCTAGTGGATAGCGCTCTAGTGTTTGGAGCAACGAGTACGGAGTTTGAGGCTCAACGGTAGTAATATAACTTATTGGAGTGCGGGAATATCCAACTCACAAGTCGCGAACACGACGAAACTCACCTCCTGGATTCCACTGTTAGTCAACAAGTTGAATATGGTTTAAGTACGCTTTTCCTTTATTCATATGTGTGACACTACTTGTCTGCATCAATACAAAGTATTTCGGCTGTTCAATTGTCTTATTGTTCATCAACTTTGAGAATTATGCTCAAAATTCTTACTCTGTGACAGCACTGGTAGATAGCAACTAAAAATGGAGTTCTAAACGCACCTACTGTCTTACTTCAGACTTGTCATCTGGCTATATCTATCTCCCAGTGAGCGATATTGATCCCCAGGAGACTGGAATTCAGGGCACATGACTTCAATCGCTAAAAAGTTGTGACAGCCACTGTTTCTATAGTGGACATAGCATGGTGTTATGGATTCTGGTTTCCGGTCGTTGACTGAATCTAACTGACCAGCTACTTTTGCCACAACGGTTGGTGTATGGAAGCTTAGATATTGACAGTAATTTTAGCTTGTTAGTAACGATACACGGTGGCTAGCAGTGAAATTCAGAACGCATGCTTGCTTTATGATTTGGATGTCTGGGGAAGATTTTAGTCCTTGAGAGTTCTCAGATACTTTTGGATGACAGATACCAACAAGCACAGAGACAACATTTAAATATTTATGCTGACTGACTTCAATCATCTAACTTTGATACACAAAAATTGCAGCGTGCAGTATGAAAATTCATTAATTTTGACAGTGAAACTCACATGTTCTTATTATCAATTCAAGTGAACACAGATAAACAGAAAAATATATGGAAGTGCTTCATTTTATGAGCTGAAGTGTTTAACGGTTAAACTTATATTATCATAGTAGAGAACATCAGTTGGTACAACACTCAGGTAAAGGGAAGAGTACTTCGCCACAAAGCTACTAGGAACTAATGGTTAAATATACTCAAAGACAGCCTTTGGGCCTAGATTTCATCTTTTGTAGCACTTCAGAAAAGTTTATTAGGAACATCTTTGTCTTCAACACTAACCGGTACAAGTTTGAATCCCCTGAGAACATTAGTTCTTTCAAAGTTGCACATTCGTCTAACTGGTGAGCATCACCAAGTATACATTTTAGGCGTAGGTCTTCTTGTTGTCCATTGGTAGTTATTTGTGAATGGTAATATCGAGTCTTCTAGCTTGGTGACGTCATTTCGAACTTGACGAAGAATATTTATTCAACTCTTATAACTAGACAGTTTAACATCGACTACTTTATACTGACAGGTCAGCTGAAGCTGTTTGACCCTGGTACTCAATACAACATGAAGTGATGCAACAGGCAATTTGACAAGATAACACGTAAAGTCGCTGCATCTATGGAGATGAGATGTATGAAGAAAAGGCTTAGGTCAGATTAGAATTCAAGAAAGTAAAACATTTTACCTGAGCAGGTAGTAGAAGGTTTCATTAATCCTAAACAAGAATCAAAAGTACATTGATAAAGAGCTTTCCTGAAGCTAAATTTACATCAGTATGGAATGCCGTATGGTTATTGAACCAGTCAGAATTGGATAACTACTCTACTCATATCACCACAAACTGTATTTGTGAAGTTACATGCACTTGTGATAGTGAATAGATTGGAAGGACTGAGAGAAGAGTGTCCATTCTATCCGCTGAGCATATCCTCAAGAACGCAGGCTTGAAACAAAGTAAAATCCTAACCAGTGCAATTGTCAGACACTTCATACATACAGAATATCACGTTGTCAACTTGAGTGCTCTTGAAATAATAAACGTACAAAAAATGTTTGGATTACTGAATCTACCTCAGAAATTTCAGCCTGACTTAGTCTGATAAGTATAAACTAGTTGGATAGCCGTAGATTTAATTCTGTTTATGGGAAAATAACATGTCTCAGCATGTCTCTGCCAGTTGTGTATCGTTTAAGTGTTACTCAAGAAGATACGTATTGTTCCATAGAAGTTTCTTCGTCAAATGTACTGGATTGTAAAATAATACTATTCAGTTTTTAATAATCTACTTGGTGCCAGCTAGCAGTTAACTATAGGACAGGCATTTCGTTCTGTTTGGGACTCGTCAGCTAATTGGACCTCTACTCCAGTGACTGGTGGTGATCCCGCTGAGGTTCGAACCCCACACGCATCATTTCATACACTAGAGCGTTATCCATTTGGTCTACTAGGTACAAGGACCACCTCTTCTGCAATGCATACCAGTCATTACTATCTATCGATACTTTTAATTTCCTGTTGCTATACTGGATAGAACTGATTGACACTTTGGCATTTGAAACTATGTGCTAAGTCTGAATCTCATTGAGGATAATATGACTCACTGGAGTGTAGGTATGTTCAGGTGACGAGTTTCAGGTAGGACAAAATGCTTATCCTGGACTTCACTGCTAGCCACCACCAATAAATATTTAGGCAGTATCCAAGCATCCATACACGAACCCGTATGCCGACAGAGTTTGATCCAGTAGAATGGTGTGGAATTACAAGTATCAACAAATAATAACCCCTTTGGAGTATTGTCAATCAATATACAAGTAAAACTTGGTCACTGTGGCAGATTGAAATTCCATTCTAGTCTGTTTGTCAGAAATGTCACTCAGTGAAAGAACAGTATCATTTACTGGATAACATTTCGGACATAATTCCCCAATATCCCCTATCTTCTCAGATATGTTTATGGATAGTTAGGAGCGGATGGTCCTTCAAACATTTAGTCATACTCCAAAGATATGGTTCTGGTATGTAGATGATACGTTTACAGTACTGAAATCGGAACACATCGACAGGTTCTTGACATATAAATTCAGTAGTGAATCCAATCCATTTAACCTGCTACTTAGAAAGTGATGAAGGCTAGCTAACAATGTTGGATTGCAAGATTAAACTCGAACAAGATGGAAATTTAAAAACTACTGTCTATGAGAAGCCTTATCAATCCGAATCGTTACTTAGACTTCAAATCATCTAGCCTCATCTCCGTTAAAGTAGGCTTAGTTAAATGTCTAGGTGATAGGGTGAAAAAGCTTACTAGTAGGTCAGAAAATCTATGACAATAAATTAGACACACTAAGAATACCAATTGATGTAAACTACCAATTCCTACAGGAGGTCAGTCACGGTTCAAATAACTCATGGTAACATCTCTGACAGCAGCAGTCTTACAGGGGACATCAATCCCTTTGAGGGTGCAGATTCGTCTTGCTGACGAGTGGTGACAATAACGAAATTCACATCAAGTAGAGCTTCTTGTTGATTCCATTCAACCATCTGACAGTCTTATATTATTTAACTTATCACTTCAGTTTCCTTCTTCTCACTTGATTTCTATCGACTTATACTTATGTCTCACTGGAATCGGTTTACTAATGTTTTACCAATTTCATATTAAATAATTCATGAAAATTTCAGTGATTTAAAAAGTTTTGTGTCAATATATATTTGCTACAAATGGTCACGCTCATAACCAGGAGATTGAATTGACTGTGGATCCTGAAAAAACGGTATCCAATGCAAACTGAACGCAAATTGAACTCACTTCTATAAATGTACACATATGCACTTACTTCGGGTTTCTTTTCTTTATTTTGACATTTCTTACTACTCATGAATAGTGTAAAGTAGTTTTAAGTAAATTAAATGTTTTCTACTGTTTTCTTTGCTTACAAATACAATATGATTGTATTTTTGAGATGAATAGGGATTTTTAATTTAGAAGTAGTATTCATCATGGACTGACATCAGTTGGGGAACCATTGAAAGTCTAGGAGCACTGGACAGCTGTTTCGTCTTAGTATGGGACTCCTCAGCAGTACGCACCCATTACCCGGCTAGGGGTCGAACTCAGGACCTTCAGGTTTCACGGCGAACGCGTTTAACCATTCGGCTACTGGGTCGGTTTCTAGTGCTCCAGTGCTCCCAGATTTTCAATGGTTCCCCAATTGACGTCAGTTCATGATGAATACTACTTCACAATATGATTGTTTTTGAGCTCATAAAACAAGATACACTGTCTTCTGTTTCCTATCATATCAGAGAATATGTACTCTCATATGCCTGTTTCAATCTAATTGGTTAGCAAGTTAGACGAAAACAAGGAATAGTGTTATTCCTTGTATTATACTGTCGTTGATTGGACCGAATTGATAGGTCTCTATTAGCATATGGGATCCTGTGTGGATGCCTCAATATACCTGTGTTATAGTTATAGTGAAGATGGATAGAACACAGGTATATCGAGGCATTCACACAGGATCCCATATGCCAATAGAGACCAATCAATTCGGTCCAATCAACAACGGTGTAATACAAGGAATAACACCAAAACTATACCCGTCGCACAAGAAGTGGCTATCGTGGCTCAGTGGTGTAGTGGATAACGCTTTGGCGTTTGAAGCTATCGCTTCCGAGTCCAAATTTCGGTAGGAATCACATCACTCACTAGGAGGTAGGTACATCCGGCTGACGAGTCCCAAATAGGACAAAATGCTCATCTTTATAAGAAAAAAGAATATTTGCATATGATTTTTCACTGTTAACTAAGTGTTAGGGATGACAGAGGTGATTCATAAGTCAGATGGATGTTTTTGGTGTTGTTGCATTCTTCATATTAGAGGATTTTGTTGAAAGGCTTTCACTGATGAAAACCTCTCGATCAAGTCATCTAGCTTAGAGAGTGAACCAACAGTGCAGGTTTCTTTGGATTTTTAAACATCACTTAAATTACATGAAGTTATGATATGCATAAAGAAACTGACTGCTAGTCTAAGCTTTATGGAACGAATTCTGATTATCGTGTTTAAGGGTCTTTGAGACGTTTAGAAACCGTGGTTGTAGGGTCTTGATGGAATGACTCAGAATCTTCCACAATGATGTTGATGTATTCACAGTTCAGTGGCAAAATCTCGGCCATACACTTTCATCTACGTTAATACCATTCAATCAGTATCTGTTTCGTCTTTTTCGGCTTTCGAAAGAGGCATGACAGTTTGAAGTGATATACTTTTGGATGAGATTCTATGCCTATTTGTTCATCCAGTTACCTGTGTACATTGGAGTTATTTACCATTGGTAAAAATCAAGTCAAGTTTTTGAATTAACTCTGATTATATTTATTCTTTTAATCATTCAATTCCAGTTATTCATTCATTTAACACGCAATATCCAATGTTGTTGCTTTCTTATATCGTCATCAGTTTCAAGTGTTTTCCTTGTCTGTCAACATGTTTTTAATCCAGTGGGTAGTAGTAACTGACTGTTAGGTGTTAAGAATAGGGATTCATTATCCTCTACTGATCAACGATTGTAGGTAATCCAATTAGATAACAAATCATCTGCAAACAGAGATGGAGCATTTCAGTGATGTATAGGAAAGGGAAATTACAGATGTCAATAAACAGTAACTGATACCTGTTGGTCAAGAAGTGGCTATCGTGCCCCAGTGGCCAAGTGGATAGCACTCCGGTGTTTGGAGAGATGGGGATTGGGTTCAAGTCTCGTTGGGAACACCACTAGGGTGCAGGTATATATCCAGCTGACGAGTCCCAAATAGGATGAAACGTCGATTGCGGATTTCTCTGCTAGTCACCAAGATGAATACAATATAATAGAACAGCTATCAGCAGACTAACCTAACAGCAGTGCGTCTAACTGTATTTTTTGCGGGACACAAGCTTGAGTCCATGAGAAAGCATCAGTTGTATCAAAGCTTCATATACCCACCTTATGGAGTTTCCGTAGGTTGCTTTCAACCCAGCCAACATCAAAGCCTTCAAAATGCCACTAAGTACTACAAAGTAGCTTTTTACCATGGAATGACGTCGGCTGAAGCAGCACTGAAAACCACGCTGCACTAGGAAGCTGTTTCTTTCTAGTTTAGAACTCTTCAGCAGTGCACACTCACGACAGTTCAAGGAGTTGAACTGAAGATGGTCGGGTCTTGAATTTCGCTTCATCAACTATCCGATTAAGTTACCAAGTTGTTATTGTTTCACACGTGGTAGAGAAAGTGAAATATTATTGATCAAAAATTATTCTATCAAACTATTATGATTTTAAAATAAAAATATGAAACAAATATTATCCTATTTTGTATTCTGAGCTTAAAAACAGCAAGAATATCAATTTAGTCAGAATAACACGGTTGCGCTTAGTTTCGTCGGTTTCTCTTCAAAATATACAAATGTAGAGATTTTAAACATGGGCAGTGGCTAGTAGTGGAATCTAGGATACAGGTTTCGTCCTGTTTGCTGCTCGTCAGCCGAATTTACTTGCTTCCCAGTGAATGACTCACAACGAAGACTCCTCACTTCAAAGATGAGGATTTTGCCTTCCAGGCCACATGGTCACGATAATTACTCCTTTTGTGATGGGTGCTATTTTGACGTCTTTTTTTACCATTTTCTCTTTGATCTCGTTGTCTCTTTCAGTGGATAACGATTTCAGTGCTAACTGAAACGTAAATTATAATTCAGCTTCACGGATTCTTCAATCTTGTGTTCAAACAGAGCATAAAGAGGAAGTGAGTGGGCAATGGGTGCTAGGGTTTAGGGCTGAACTGCAGGAAGGCAGTTAGAGAAACCGATAATTAGATTGTCTATTGATATTCCTGTTATTGTTTTGTTTTTGGAATCAAAGCTAATCTTTTTCAGTCGAATGAACAACAAGAAAGTTCAGTTGCATTTCATTTTTCACTTTAATTCAGTGTATATGCATGAAAAGTAAGTGTCAATGGAAGTGAATTGGAGGAATGTCCAATACACAGTAAATCATCCAATTTTTATTGTCAGTCTATACCAACTTACTGCCTAGTTACAAGCATTGATGATCATAATAATTATACTAGTAATAACACCTATGCTAATTATATCCTTGTTATTTCGATGTCAGCTGCTTGCAGTTTAACAGTTGTATCAATTTTCTTCTTTTTTCTCTCGATCTTATACTCTGTCTCCCTATCAGTCTGCATGTTGACAAATTGGTTGTATTTGGGAACAGAGGAAGAGGACATTGGATGCGAAACAAGGCTTGATTTTCCCACCCTTACCATGTAGATAAAAATTATGGTCATAGTAGTAGTACTGGGGATAAAGACCAGGCAATTTTTCGATTTCTTCATCTTCACTAACAAAATGAGTAGTGGTATGAGCAGCAGTAGTAGTGGTCAAAGTAAAATTACCAGAAGATAAAAAGAGGTGGAAGAGAAGAAGGCGGAGGTGGAGGGAAAGAGGTCAAATAGCAAGAAATACGCACAGAAAAAGGGGTAATGAAGACGGTAGGACACATGATGACAAGCGAGGTGACTTCAGTTTATTTATACTCTTTTCACCTTTGCATACTTTTGACCACTTCTATAAAGCTTTAGTCAACTGAATGGGAAATTAGTTTTTGAGAAAGAAAACATAAACTTCTGTTGTAAGTATGTAGTATTTAACCATAAATTATAACTAAACAGTGTGAAAGTTATTCCGGCATTTAGCTAGCTAATTATTGTTTGAATAAAAAGGATTGGTACCGTCCTATGACTGATGATGTAGCAGTCGTTGTATATTGTTCATGATATATTTCCTTTGAAATTAGAACAAATATGAATACTGAATATCAGAGTTGAGTGTCTATGCAAACTTATCATAAATATCAATTCAACAACCAATATCATATATCATTTATACTTGAAGTAATTACACCGTTGACACCTCACCATCTCCACATCATATTCCCGCCATCCTTCTTTACAGAAAAAGAAAAAAACAACTGACAACAAAGGATACTAATGAAAGTGAACAATTCAATTTAACAATAAATTACTGTTTTTAATTGTAAACATGAATACAGTTTTCATTGTATAAACTTCTTTTCATGAAATCTCATAGATTCGATGAAAATTTTATATCTCAAGTTGTTATTCATCGTAGACTGACATCAGTTGGGGGAACAAAGGAAACCTGGGAGCACTGGACAGCTGTTTCGTCCCACTAATATGGGACTCCTCAGCAGTGCGCACCCACGACCCCACACCAGCAGGCATCGGACCCGCGACCTTCAGGTTCCGCGGCCAGCGCGTTACCATTGAGCCACTGGGTCAGAGTCCAGTGTTCCATATTTCCAACTTCTGTTAGCTCGTGACCGGTGGAGTCAAAGCCTGATGGCCATGAGGACAGATACTCAGCGTTGACATTGGTTGGCGGTTGCGCTAAATATCGTGAGCTAACAGAAGTTGGAAATATGGAGCATTGGACTCTGACCCAGTGGCTCAGTGGTAACGCGCTGGTCGCGGAACCTGAAGGTCGCGGGTGCTCACTGCTGAGGAGTCCCATACTAGGACGAAACAGCTGTCCAGTGCTCCCAGGTTTCCTTTGTTCCTCCAACTGATGTCAGTCTACGATGAATAACAACCTGAAATAATTCCAAATCTCCACAACTCCCTCGAAAATTTTATGTTTTAGAAAAAGGTGAAATAAACACACGTGTATAGATGGTATATCTGGTATATTTATTGGTTTATACATGTAGATGCAAGAATGATGAAGTTGGCAATTGATTGGTTAAGCTCACTGCTTGATTTATAATGCTAAAGTTTAACCTTATTAGATGCTTGAAATGAAAGAAGAAACTTGTAGCCCAAGGTAACGATGATGATGATTTGGTGTTCCCTGAGATTTAGTTTCTTTTGTACTGGGCGTTTTATAACTAGGCTTGGTGACATCTTCAGCTTTAGCTTCATAAACAAGTGAAGCATATGTGAAATGAAACGAAATCCACTTAGTAACCTTGTTGAGATTTGTGCAATAGGCAGTGAGCCATACCTGTTATGTAAGGGTTAATGATACTATCTCGCAGACCAAACCTCCATAGATCTCAATCAGTTAGTCAGTCAGGGTCAATGTGGGAATTCGCATTAGAGTCACATTACACGTTAGCACATCACGTGTCGGAAAATCAAGATAAAAGAAGAAAAATAGAGGAACAGAATAAAAATGTAATAGAAAGTCGCAGAAAGTATTGAACGAAGGAGCGTAACGAGATATGAGATGAAGATAGTATGCGGGTGCATTTATGCCACTGATCTCGATTCCGAATCATATCATCTGGTTTCCACACACAAATTTCGTTCATCACATAAATCCCGACCTAGAAGTCTACATTTCTCTGGATGACTCAGGTCATTAGTAGAGGTAGATGTTGACTACGCATGCGTAACACGCGTCTCAGCTGTCTTAGTCTATGGAGATTTACAGCATTATCAAGTGGCCTACCTCTTTTGCCTAAGGCTGTATACCTAAGCTCTACTTTATTGATGTCATAGTTCTATGATCTACAGCCAGTGCCATCAAGTCAACAGTAGTCCAACAATTGAAGTGATCTGATGTCCTTCACTTTTAATAACCACGTTTCACATTTGTATGGTGGGGAAGAGTGGACCGCTACTCAGGAAACTCGTTCTTTGGTAGCTATTTGGGTCATAGATGGCATAAGGTGACTAAAACCGATCGAATCTTTCCTATCTGTGTATAGGCTTCGTTTCTCACTGGCTCATCAGGGTTGACCTGAAAAGTAAGCGAAGTAGTCAGCGCACTCAATAATTTCGTCCCTTATTGCCAGACTAAAAAGTAAGCTGTGGCTGGCTTTTCACTCATCCAAACCTTTACACTCTTGTTTTGACATATTAACCATTTCTCACCTCCTAAATTGCAAAATGAAACTATCAATGCAGCAGGAAAGAATCAAACAACTGATTGTCCCCAGGATTTCAGTTTAATATGAAAAATGGAAGAAAATTGTAATGTACAGAGTATTTTTACATGGCTTAGAACTTTTTCAAGATTCTGGATAGGTTTTCAAGACCGAAAACAGAAGTGTATACGGTACAAAAGACTCATTCATATCACTTCTCAGCATTGAACATGTGATTCATAGGACACCCTCAACCAACTTCACGTTGTCTTACACGTCATTAAGGGGATCCGCGAAATGATGTCTGTGAACAGCTACTCGGTGGCCATGGGCAAGTCTTTTCAAGCATCCGTATGCTTTCTGGTCATCAATGTAAACGTTTGTTCCCCCTAAGCAAGTGTTACATGTGATAGATATTAGTGTAGTTGCCTACCGTTGATGTATTTTTTAAGGTATTCTTCCCTTCTAACCTAAAATCCAAACACCTTGGAATATCAGGTAGGCCTCAACCGAACCATTCCTATTGCAGTCAAGCTTCCTATCCCCCATCAGTACCATAGGAAACAGCCCGTATGTTTGCGACGACCGGTAATACAACCTAGCGGTCTACGAGTGATACGAACCTAATGCGCAGAGAATCTCCTTTAGTCGCTAGCCAGAACGTCAAATACCACTATAGCAATACCACTGGCACAGGAAGACAAGGGGAGAAGACGGACTGTTGATGAGACAGTAAAAGCTATGCACTAAAGGTTGGTCTTCTCTTTTTGTCTTTGTGTACCGGTGGTATTGTTGCTCTTGTTGACGTTCTGGTTCATATCACTCGTAAACTGCTAGGCAGCATTACACGTTACAGAAAGTTGGAGACGGTTGTAACTTCAAATGGACCTGGAAAAACTGATGGAACAACAACTTAAAATGATGGAGTCACTTGCTGGCTTACGGGTATCATCTCCAGTCAATTCATCTTCAGCCAGTGACAACATCAGAATTAGTCTATGACCCAGATACAAACATAACATTCGATACGTGGTTTCGCAGATATGAAGACCTGTTCAGGGAAGGCTTCACAAACAGAGACGAAGTACGGAAAGTCAGACTGTTGCTTCGGAAGTTGGAAGCGGATGAAGTGGATAAATATTTCAGTCTTATCCTGCCACAGAAACCTAGTGATAGAATGCTTGATGAGACACTTCATCATCAGTTTAGTGACCACAAGTCGTTGTTTAATATACGTTGCCAATGCATGACGCTTGTGCTGAACGAAAACGATCATATTCGCGAGCAGTTGTGTATAGTCAACCATACCTGTGAACGTTTCAAGTTGAGATCACTAACAGAAGACTAGTTTAGAGTCTTAATCTTCATCTGTGGGCCACAGTTCCCAAAGTTCTGCGACACACAAACACACCTACTGAAGAGATTGGAAAAGGATCCATAAATGACTTTGAAAGAAATTGAAGAAGAATGTCAACGACTGACCAGCCTTCGCAGAAACATAGTCTTCATCTAGTCTGGCGGTCAGAGTGCAGCAGAAGTTCTTGCAATGAATCCAGTACCAGCGATTTTGAACTCACCACATTAAAAACCGCCCACAGCGTGCTGGCAATGCGCACCTGGCACTGCATGAAATTATACCCGATCAAACAATATAAGTGTTAGGGATGTCACACTACTGGACACAAAGCTGGTTATTGTAAACAGGTTGACCTACTAAAGTCTAGAAGTCCTACCCGCCAACGTTTCCTGCCAAAATCTGCGAGCACTACAGCCACATGAAACATTAGCACATGCGCCACGTAAACACACTGATTTCATGATCAACTCGCAGCCCCTACATCTTCAAGTAGATACTGCATCAGATATAACAATAATATCGAAGAATCTACGTCACAAATTGGGAGGTCCCATCAAAGAGGAGCAGATCAAATTTCAGCCAGAGCATGAGGAGAAAAACTTCCATTAAGCGGATAATTAAAGTATAACGTCGGTTTCCTTGAGATCCAGTTCATCGGCATATGCTATGTAAGTAGTTCAGACCTAAATTTGTTGGCGCTGGACTGGTTTGAAGAACTGTGGCTCATTGTAGATCCCCTCAAATAGTACATGTTATCGAGTACAAGCTGTAGAGTCCTCAACATCACTCCAGGAATTTAAGATGTTGTTTCAACCTGGTTTGGGGGCAGTGTAACACAATGAAAGCGCTTCTTCGATTGCGACCTGACACCACACTAGTTTCTCGCCCAAAAAGACTTGTTCCGTACCCCTCATGCCAAATTGTTGAAGCTGAGTTGGAACGATTCGGAGAAGCAGGAGTTATAACAGCAGTAACATATTCGTCACGGGTAGCTACCATAGTGGTTATTAAAACGAAAATGGTTCCATTCGTATCTGCTCCTGTTTCTCGACTGGTCTGAATGCAGCTCTAGAACAGCACCATATTACGCTACCGGTTCCAGATGACTGGTTTAGCACCCTGAATAGCTGAAGAGTCTTGACAAAGGTTCGTTTGGTTGATGCATATCTGCAGGTCGAAGCTTCAGATGACTGCCTCGAGCTTTTGACGATAAACAAGTTACTCTTCGAAGTTAAGACTACCCTCGCCATATTCTATCAACTAGTGGACATCTTCCTAGCTTCCATTCCGGTAGTTGCTACTTGAATGGACGATATACTGATAGTTGCTATTTCTCCAGAAGAATTAGGACAGCTAACGCGGCTTGTGCTACAGAATATCACGAACAAAGAACTACGGCTAGGAGCAAAAAAATGTCAATTTTTTCTGCAATCCGTAAAGTATTTTTTTTAATCTTTGATAGGACTAGTCAGCAACCTGACCTCTAGAACACAAAGACACTTTAATATATTCCTGTCTCGAGAAATATGCCGACACTTCCCTCTTTCTTAGGAATGACTGACTACTACCCAGCCTTTCTGCCATCACTGCAAAATATACCCGCAAACCAACGAATGGGATGAAGCCATCCAACAATGAAGAGTACCCTGGATTCTAGATTGTTACCTATATATTACAACCCTAAACTACCCATTATAGTCGTAACAGATGCTCCAGTTACAGGAGTCGGTGCCATTCTACTGCATGAATTTCCTGACGCAGTGGCCGAGTGATGCAAAAGCAGCAATAATAAGGCTATTTTAAGGTTATAGGCAAATATCAGGCAAACATTAAGGGTATGTAACAGTGTTGCACATGGTCTGAAAGAAAACATCCTTACAATGTCGATACCACTGTAGACCCATTCCTTTGCTCACATCCATCACTAAACAGTGTCCTAGTGTTCAATAAATAGCATAATTTGTTTCAACTTTGGGTAAGAATAAGTAACAAGTGAACCCTTATGAACGGATTCGTCACACTCAAGCATAAAGTGTATTTAAATGTAACACTGTCTTTCAGATCACTGTAAGAAAATGAGGATATAATTCCTGTACATTCACAAGGTATTCATCTTCATAAAAGCCATCATGTTTTTACTATCAAAATTGCTAGAAATCCTGTCAAGCGTGAGTAACGTCCTTTTGAAAGTCAAAACATCCTTAGAACAACCGGACGTTCACCTTCACTCTGACTGGTTGTACCGAAGTCATCATAAGTTTTCAATGACATGTTTTCGATTTGATTTCTGAGTGGTTCTCATAACAGATTGATATTGATTGTAGAGCCATTAAGACGAATGTCCACTGAAGACATTGAGTAGTGGTCATACTATACTTTGACGTAACAAAAGTTACGAAAAGGACATGAACCTAGTGGGTTTTATCCTTCTTGAGATTGTGAGTGAGCACTGTTCATGGGTCAAGGGCTAGGATGGAACAGGTGTCCAGCATTCCTCAGCTGAAGTCAGTTCCTAGTGAAAACTACTTTGTATTCAATCTCTCCATAGAAGCCTGCAACTGAGTTTTTACTCAGAATTTGATAATAAGAAATGAACAATACAAATTTGTTTCGCAGTTATGCACCTCTAATGGTATCACTTTGTTTTATTCGAAATGTTTGAAAGAAAGGAATCAAACCATTCTGCTGTGTCACAGTCAAACAGGTATGCTTTAAATAAACTCTCATCTAAATTTCAGCCTCATAAAAGTTGTTTACATTCTTCTTTGTCCATAGACGTTTGGCTATGTGAACAAGGTAAATTAATTCTTAGATGGATTAAAGAAACGAATTTGCCAACCAAGTTTTATCATTTCTTCCCTTTCTCCTGATTTTTCGTTTCGTTTCGTGGTATTATCGAATTGCAAAATTTGATCCGTTCATTTATTGACTAGCTTTTTCTGATAGGAAGACGGTTCGTAAACCAGTGTGAACTGCTGATACCAAGTCTTTAAAGTAAATGAAATTTAAAAAGCAGTTCAGTAAACTTCTAAATTTCACGGAATTAAACGCCTACGTACATACGAGAAATGCAATAAGATAAATACTAAATCTAATGTTACCTCATATATAGGTTACAGTACAACAAAGGCAGCAGAACCGGATGGAAGTCCTCCACAAGCACTGAAAACAAATGCAGAGACAGCAGCCAACATGCTCACACCACTTCTATCGCAGAAGGTTTGCAAGGAAGGAAGGAAAGGTACCTGTCCATTGATTGGAAGAGGGGCTACCTTGTCAAAATCCCACAAAACAGCGACGAAAGTCTTTGCAAGAACTGGCGTCGAATCATACTCCTGTCCACACCAAGCAAAATATTAAGCCGTATCATCCTGGAGAGACTAAAAAAGTGTTCTCGATTCAAAATTACAACCACAACAGGCTGGCTGGATTCAAGAAGAACAAATCATGTGTGGATCGAATTTCAACGCTACACATCATCATACAACAGAGCACAGAATGACAGTCAACTCAACCTCATCGACTTTGAAAAGGCCTTCGACATCGTCAACCGAGAAGTGATTCGGCAGACAGCTGCTTCAACACTACGGTTTTAATGCCGCAAACCTTTATCAACCTCATTCAACAGCTAGCTAGCTATATGGTATATGGTGATGATACTACATGCCATCCAGGTGGTTCACAATGGAAAGCTCAGTGACACGTTTGAAGTGAAGACATGAGTGAGACGGGGCTGCCGTCTACTGTCACCGACGATCTTCGTGATTGTGGTCGACTGGAGGGGACTGGACTGGGTCATGCAACCGACAACTGTGTGGGGCGAGAAGATGGGCATATGCTGTGTTGACCGTTGGAAAGAGGTTAGAAGATTAGGATTTCGCCTCGGCCGGTCATGATTTATGTCTGATGTGTTGTGGTACAAACTCGTAGATCTGTAGGTAAAAAGTAACAATTTGGCAGAAGAGGTGAGGTGAGGTGAGGTGAGGCAGTGATGGGAGACGGGAGTTGCTTCAGGTGAGCGTCGAGAAGACACCGCCACCACCACCGTTACGAAAAGCATTTCCAACCAACTGCAGACATACGTCATCAACAGCTTCCACCTAGGCTCACTCGATAGTGAAGATCAGGTAGATGACCGGAGAGGATAAGCAACAAGGAACTCACTCTGGCTGACTATCAACGAACCAACCAAGAACCCATCGTCCAAGAAATATACAGAAGAAAGTGGAGATGGATTGAAGTGGATACACACTGAGAAAACTATTTGGGGAAACCACGTGCCAGGCCTGGCCAGTCCGTCTATTGGAAGGGAGATGGGAAACGATGAGTTGGGCATCCGAGGTGAGGGTGACATGGAGGAGATTGTGTGTGGAAGAAATGTAAGCTTGTGGGTAGTTGTGTATGCTGCTTTTGAAGACTGTAGAGAAGAGAGTGAAATGGTGATGTGCTACTGAAGTCCTGTGTTCGACTAGGAACCCAAGGGACAAATACTACCACTACTACTACTACTACTAATGATAATGATAATGATAATAATAATAATAATAATAATGATAATAATAATAACGAGTAATTTATGCAGATTGTCTATCGGGCCCTAGTTATAACCACAAAGTCACAGTCTAACCTAAAATAATGTAGAAGTTTGAAGACGTGTTTGAAAAGCAATTTTTGGGACTTTTCATCTTGGTCAAGTGCTTGGCAATTCGTATTCATTCACCTTCATGTATCTAAAAGTCTACTCCTAGGAAGTTGAAAATTGGGGTACCACTTGGTCTACTTGATACAATCCTCTGATATTAACCAAGTATTAGGCTTTGTTTAATCTTGATTACGCTTGTTAGTGATAACTGTCATAATAATTTTTATAATCATTGAGAAGATGGATTTTATTTTTTCACAGATGAAAAAGAAGAAACAGATGAGTAAGGTTCAGAACTATGGTAGAACAGTAAGAACAAACCAACAAGAAGTGAATTCGTAACATACGATAACATTACTTAATTTCATTGAAATTTCATCGGTTACATACTACCTGAATGAATAAGCAAATAACCACTGTTGAAAAAATGTAACATCCTTTACAAAAAGGCTTTTGAGATATCAGTTGACTTTCTGGTGAATAGGGAAAACTCACCTTAGGGGTTTGTGGGGATTTATTGACTTCAAGTTGGTATTCACCACAGATTGACACCAATTGGGGGAACAGTGGAGACCTGGGGGCACTGGACAGCCACTCCGTCCTAGTACCGGACTTCTCAGCAGTACGCACCCACGATTCCGCTACTCAAAGGGCCGAACCCAGTGCCTACGGGTTCCGTGGCTAGCATGCTACCATTAAGCCATTGGGTTGCGATCCAGTGGTCCATATTTCCTACTTCTAGGAGTGATTCCCGAAGTTCCAATGAGAAGTCATGATCGGTGGGGCCAACAAAATCGAACATGACTACAGTTACTCAACGACAACATTGAATGGAAGTCACACTATATCTTGAACTGACAGAAGTAGGAAATATGGACCACTGGATCGCAACCCAATGGCTTAATGGTAGCATGCTAGCCACGGAACCCGTAGGCACTGGGTTCGGCCCTTTGAGTAGCGGAATCGTGGGTGCGTACTGCTGAGAAGTCCGGTACTAGGACGGAGTGGCTGTCCAGTGCCCCCAGGTCTCCACTGTTCCCCAATTGGTGTCAATCTGTGGTGAATACCAACTTGAAGTCAATAAATCCCCACAAACCCCTAAGGTGAGTTTTCCCTATTCACCAGAAAGTCAACTGATATCTCAAAAGCCTTTTTGTAAAGGATGTTACATTTTTTCAACAGTGGTTATTTGCTTATTCATTCAGGTAGTATGTAACCGATGAAATTTCAATGAAATTAAGTAATGTTATCGTATGTTACGAATTCACTTCTTGTTGGTTTGTTCTTACTGTTCTACCATAGTTCTGAACCTTACTCATCTGTTTCTTCTTTTTCATCTGTGAAAAAATAAAATCCATCTTCTCAATGATTATAAAAATTATTATGACAGTTATCACTAACAAGCGTAATCAAGATTAAACAAAGCCTAATACTTGGTTAATATCAGAGGATTGGATTGGATTTTCGAAACAGACCAAGTGGTCAATTATTCATTAGTCTTAACACGAATTTTCTTGAGAACTCTGGAAAGTTTTACAATTAGTTCAAATGCTGCTTGTCTGAAATAAAACTCAGAAATCTGTTGAAGGGTTTAGTTGTTTACATGTTGGGATATATTAATTTTTCATTAAACCTAAAAATTAGCTTAGTGAAATTTTATCAGGTATGATAAAATTTGGCGATAACTTTTAAGCTACTTTTAAGTAGTATAAATATAAAGATGATTTTCTTAAAGATTGGTAAGAATTATCATGCTTTGATGAAAAGGCTCAAATCGGTTGCTAGCAGGACATGCCACGCGGCCAAGGTCATCTTAGTGAAGATGAAGTTCACGCTTCAACATAAACCTAAACGGGATTTGAATGAGTGTATTAAATCTTGTTGTGTCTATCAATTTACATAGGGAGAAGTAATCCTGATATGCAGTTATGAATTGTTGAACATGTGCCCAATTGGCTCCAGAAACAAATGACTTGTAACAGTCTATAATGGTGCAGACAATAAACATCCTTCCTCATCGAAAGCAAAACACTGATATGAAGGCAGCTTTTACTGTATTGTATAGATTTTGGTGAAGGACGAATACTTGGATTTATCGAAGCCCTTGGTATCCATAAATTCAGAAGCGATTGATATTCCCACTAAACCTACCCTAGTGGTATTAAGTTCAAAATCTTAAACCCCTGGTGATGGTAATTTGACATTTTATCATTATTTTCCTTCACTCTTGTTTTTGATCTACTCTTGTTATCTTTCTTGATTATAATTCCATTGGCGTAATTGACCTTTGTAAGGTTTATAAAAATTATTCGACAAGTTCATGTGTATTGGGGGAGGGGGGTCAGATTGTTCAAAATGTATTGCTCTAATATATCATGTTTCAGATAATCTCCATCTTCTCATTACATTCTTTAAATACCGAATATTATTTAACTTTGTGATAACTAGTACAGTTTTAAATTTTATCACATTCGCTGTTGGCGGTTTTCACAGCATATTTGATCCCGTTGGAAGTTACTTTTATTCCAAGATAAATATCCTTCAAAGTTACTTCAGGTCTACAGTTCTTTTACAATGTTTAACTCTGGTTTATTCTGTAGACCTAATTATTTAACAAAAGGATATTGTAGGAGTTAAAGAATATTGTTTGAAAAAAAACTTCTTTGAAGTATGTGTATAGAAGACATATATTAGATGATACATAGTAGTTTTATGGACAGAAAAAGGTGTACAATTTACCAAATGAAAATATCAACGAAGACTATAAATAAAATCATTTTCCGTGTGTAGTTTACTGAGCCAAAATCCCTGGACAAAACAGTTTTTGGTTGCCTTCAAACTGTGTTAGATTTCCAAGTAGTAGACACTTTTTTCCCCATCTTACAGAAGTTGTAAAAACTTATGAACAATTTCATTCTAGGATCAGAACAAATTTCACAATTCATTAGTAGGAGAAGAAGTTTTTGTTGTAAGCTAAATTCCATTGATGAACTATCCAACTTCAGACAATTTTTAAGTTCAGTCGTATGTGTAGTTAGGAGAAGCTGAACTGTAAGTACTTTTGGATGAATGCAGCACTAAAGGTTATAATCCACTTCACTTTGAGCTTAAAGCCTTGATTGAAAAGGCTGATTATTCATTGCTTCTTAAATGATTAAGAGCTACAGTGATAAAGAACTAACCCAGAGTTCACCAATTCATGAAAACTATCGGTCAGTGATTTTTTAACCCTAAGTTTTAAATTCCAAACTACTCTTTCCTTATTTGTTGATGCTTGTAATTCCTCATCATTATACTGGATCGATTTAATCAAACTCTGATAGCATATTGGTTCCTATGTGGATGCCTGAATATTGCCTAAGTGTTGATTGGTGGTGGCTAGCAATGAGGTCCAGGATGTGCATTATGTCTTGCTTGAGACTCATCAGCTGGATGTACCTACACCCCAGTGAGTGATGTTGTCCCCACTGAGACTCGAACCCAGCATATATCACTTCAAACGCTAAAGCAACGGTCAATTCGATCCAGAGTAGCAACGGGAAATTACAAGTATCAATAAATGATAATAACTGGTACTCATTACACAAAATGTAGGTCTAGTTTCCCATTGACCTAGAAGATAACGCTACGGCATTTGAAGCGATGTACATGAGATCCAGGCCTCAGTGGGAAGATCATCAATCACTGAAGTGAAGACACATCCTACTGACGAGTCCCAAACGGGACGAAACGCGCGTTCTGGAGTCAGCTGCTAGCCACCACCAATTAAGTCACAGCATAATATCCTTACCTTAGTGTGTCGACTGGTTTCTATACACTGTTAATTATTTATAACATTTCAGCAAATAAAGTAAATTGGTTAGAGGAGACTAAAGCTATAGAATTCATTATCCAGGTTCTTTACAGCAACAAACCTGACTGGTTATGAATACAAAGATAAAATAACTACATTAACACTTTGGAAATAGAGTCAGGCGTTGAATTAGTATCGCCGATTTATTTTCTTTACAGAAAGGCTTCAAACAGAAAGTTTATTCAGTCGACTGGATATTTCACTTCTCGCCTAATTCGTCAGAAAGGCTAAAGGTTGTAAGATAGACTAATTTACATTCCAGGTTTAAATATGAATAAAAATACTCAGTTGTTTAAATGTTTATAAATGACCTTGACATTTCAACCGTATTTCAGAAGGCTATCGTAACTGTCATTCCCTGAGAACTTGTCAAATCAGATAATATACACCCTTATTTACCGGGAAATTGGCAAAACTCACAGCTGCTCATAATACATTGAATAAGTATATTTTTCAGGTTTGCTGCCTACCTATTTATTGTCGACTTGTAAACTTACAAAATAGTAATAACTTGTGCGATCCGTATCAACATCACCTACAATCAAGTAATTTTCTAAAACCATCCAACTGCAATGTTGGTATGGTTTTTATTCGGAACCACCTTTTCAAATATAATTCCTTTCATGTCTTTTTGATAGTTACCCAGTGGTAGACTTTTGTTTAACTTGTAGGCATTTTGTTGCATATGGTGAATAGAAGACAGGGGATAAGTTTGGTGGTGGTAGTCCATTCAAGCACAAAGCGAATCTAGAAAGGAAGAGAGAAGAACAGTGATATCGAATGCCTCAGCAAGAACAATTAAGTACTTAAGTCCAAGACTGTCTGCAAACACTAGTAATACGCAATCTTAGCATAAAGTGATCTGGAAAGTTTATGAGTAGGCTTTTGAAAGAGTTACACTACTCCACCGTGTTACAGAAGCGTTGTCCCAGAGCTTGTAGATATGAGTTTAAAAAAAGATTAGTTAAGAGAGTCATACCTCACTTCAGAAAACAATTCTTTAATACCTCAGCTGAATATATGGGCCACCAAAATACGGTAGGTTCCAAAACCTAGACATAATTTACAGACGACTAAAGGGAAAGTGGAAGGTAGCAACCTGAAGAAAAGAAAAGGAGGTCATTATAAGAAGGCTTTTTATAGAAACAGATGTGTAGTGTGTTCAATTCGAGTTCACCGAGTTCATCGCATAAATAACTCATAGCATTCATCTATTTATCATCTATAATGCAAAATACAGCAAAAACGATACATTCGGTTATTATTCAGTGTAAAGTATCGTCTTAGTTTTGCTGCAGTCTAAGATAGAAATATCTTAAGTCAAACATACATATTATTGAAGGAGTAGAATGGTTAGGGGTCAGATGTACCTGACCTATAGAAAACCAAGGTTAAAGAGCCATAAAAGTACTAAAATGTCAAGACTATTTCTATCAGCCAGTCTATATGTGTTTGCCAACTCATATTTACTTGTGGAAGTTAATACGTCCAACAGAAAAAAGGATTTAAAGCAACTGGTCCCTTTGATAAATTTAAACAGCGTAATGAGAAGACGAAGATTATCTGAAACATGTGGTGTATTAGCGCTATACATTTCGAACAATCTGATCACACATGGACTTGTCGAACTATTTATATGAAAATTTTACGAAAAGGTCAATGAAGTTAATGGGAAACATAGGAATAGGAAGGGATAGAAAGAAAAAAAAGGAAAACCTTATTCTTGGTATGAAAATTAAAATCAATACTACCAAGGTAGGTTCAACGTGAGTACAAATTGTTTTTGTATGCATAAAGGGGGTTTAAATTTACGGATGGCAAGAGCTTCAATAAATTTAAGCACTCGGCTCTGACCACTTTTATGTAGTACTTTAAAGGCTGTTTTCATGTCTATCCTATGGTTAGTTTCTAGTATATGTTTAGCGATAGACGAAGATGGATGTTTATCACCTGCACTTATCGGATCTGTTTAGGTCATTTGTTTTTGTAGCCACTTAGGTACATGTTCAGCCTTCCTTAACTGCATATCACGACTACTCCTCCCTATATATGTGTATCCACACATACATGTAAATTGATAAACACAGTGGGATGTGATGTTATTTTGGTTTGTGCTGTAACATGGACTTGGTCTTCTCTACAATGATGACCTTAGCTGCATAATACGTTTTACAGATGGCCGATCTAAGTATTTTCCTCACAACAAAGCTATATGAATCACCTCTAAATGGTAATGAGATGTAGACATTTTTCTTAGCAACGGAACACTGTACTTTTCAATGGTACATAACTTTTGCACCGGTCGATAAATTTCAGCGGGTATCCATTCTGTATCAGAGTTGTCGTCAGTAAGTTGGTATCTTCCTCCCTGGTGTCATCGGTGCAGATACGGTTTATCCTGTTGAATAAGCATCTGACTAAACCACGTTTATATTGGACTGGACAATAGCTATGGAAATTAAGATATTACCCTGTCCATGTAGGTTTCTTATAGATCGACCTCCTGATCGAGCCATTCTCCCTTCGACTGAGCAATACGTCTAGGAACGGTAGCTGGTTGGTCGTCTCTTGTTCACAAGTCAGGCTAATGTGATTCTGAGCAGTGTTCATTTTCTGTAGCAGGCACATTGCATCATCAGGCTTTTCACATATAATGACTATATCATCAACAAAAGGATGTAATTTAACCTACTTTTTGAAATCTTCCAATTTTTTCTGAGTTTTATGTTACTTTCTGCAATTAAAATCTTCAGAGGTCCTATGGCGTGGAAGCTGCTTAAACTGCTCACAACATATGAGTGGTGAAATAAATGAAATAGTGCATGAACTTACATAAGGATGAAAAAAGTGAGTAGTAATGGAATCCAAAAATGATATTCACTTTGATTTAGGATTCTTCAGATAAATTTGTCCACCCTTCAGTAAGTGTTGTTCTCATTGAAACTTAAACCCAGCATTGAATTAATACACTTCGATTAAACAAAACAGAATTTAAACAGAAGCAAACGACTACAACTGTCTGTTCTTTATCATGGTGACTGATGGAACTTATAACGGTAATTTAATCATCAAATACTGACTGAGCACTGAAATATAATCTGCATACTGTTTCAACATGACTTTTACGATAGTGTCCTTCTCAGAAAAGAGTCTATTTTCGGCGATTTCATTTTCACAGCTATACAATGGCAAATTTCTACATTTTTCTGGTGTAACAACTTGATAATTATATATCAGTTCACGTGTTGTTGTGGGGCCGGGTGTATAGGTCGTTTGATGAGACTGTGGTTACAAAGAGGTAACAATAGAGCGATAAGGAGAGCTATAATTAACACATTATGAACACAAATCGCTCTATCTCAAGAACCTCCTCTTTCAAAGTCGTCTACGAAGTAAAAAGGAACCTTCCAAAAGCTGTATGTATTTGAATTCTCAGCATCGCCGAAGCTCTTGTCATCCATCTGGAGAAACGTGAACTGTGTACACAAAAGAAGATTGTTCAATCCATTCTCCTTTCATGGTCCTAGTTTTCAGTCTCTGAAATCTCCTCTACCCCCTTCCACCCACCTTTTCTTTGCATTTTTCTGTTTCGACATTATTCACTTCTTAAGTAATTTGCTACTGATTTTCGTTATTATGGTCTGCCTAATCACAATTCAGTTTTCAGTTATGGCTGGCTAGCTGGTAACGAACCAACCAACAACCCATCACTCAACAAATATGCAGAAAGAAGTGGAGATTGATTGGACCAGGCATGCGCTGAGAAGACCATTCGGGGACATCATGCGCCAGACCCGGCCAGGCACTCAAGTGGAACCCAAATGGGAAACGACGAGTTGGGTGTCCAAACTGAGGGTGACATGTAGGAGATGGTGTGAGGAAGGAATGAGAGCTTGTGGGCAATTGTGTATCGAGGTTGAAAAGATTGCAGAGAACAGAGTGGAATGGAGATGTGCTACTGAAGCTTTATATTCCACTAGGAATGCAAAGGACAAATAATAATAATAAACATAATAATAAACTCATGAGGTTTTAGTCTGCTTGATTCTAATGACAGCTCATTTACGGACACTATTTGTGTTGCCATGCTTGGTAAAGCACTTTAGAAAACTATCAAAACCTTACACCAGAGAAACGTATAGGTTTTTGATCATACAGCTTTGAAAATAAAATCGTTGAAAAGAGATCCTTCGCCAAAATATTTGTTCTGGGTAATATTTCATATAGTGTGTTTTTTTCGACTCAAAATCACTGAAGATAATTACATCATAGAGGAAGGTAGACGATAGTGCTCAAGATGATTTTCTTGTGAAATACCAAAAGTATAGAGTAAACAATCTAATTTTCGTTGACTCTATTGATAGTGTTTCCTGTTCAGTCTCCTTTTAGAAACCCAATACCTGAGATCGGGTATACAACAAAGACAATGAAAGTAAATTAACTATAACCTGAATGATCAAAATTTAAAAATAAAAACCAGACAACCTTGATTCATTTTTAGACAAAACTACACGCAAAAATGTGTTAAGCAAGTCTAGAATTGTAAAAATCACATGCTTAACCTTTATTCTAATAATCCTGATAACTAGACCGCATACACTATCATAAGGATGTGATGGAACCGCGTCAAATCAGCTTAGTTGGTTTACACACTGATTCTTCAGTTCGGACATGAATTCCTTCTTGTAACCTACTTGAAACATATACACTAACATGTATACATAACTTAGCAAACTTTAACCTTTCTTCGACTTTTCTTTTCAAATCCATTATTGTGTGTGTGTGTGTGTATGAGAGAGAGAGAGAGAGAGGGAGAGAGTGAGCTAAGCACTACTCATCTTAACTTTGCTGGTTGATTTGGGATTTCACTTCTAAAAATTATCACTTTTAACTCATGGTTACGCTTAACGTTTTTACACATCAATGTATCATTGTTATTCTTTACTTCTAAACTTCCTCACTAACTACTTGGTAGGTATAGATCTAATCTGTAGGTAAACTGTTGAAAGAAGACATGTAATAGAAAAGATATGCCAAGTTTTGACTCTGGTGGTCTACTCGGTTAGCGTGGGAGTATCGGAGGCGGGCGAAGAAAGGCAAGAGAAGAACGTAGGCTGGCAATTCAACAAAATACATGTAATATACCCAAAGTCAGTAATCAGAACAGTTGAAAGTCGTTCACAATTCATAAACACTTATAGACATGAAGACTAGAAACCCAGTGGATAAGACTTAAAGTGAATTTTGCAGCTTGCTGTAATGCAGAAAGACTAATCAAACCGTGTGGATTTCACTTCAGTTGGAAATAATATAGATGGTTGTAAATTTGTTTTTCCATCTTACTCAGACGAATCATTGTAGCACCAGTTAGTTCCACTACTCTCTACGGATTCAAACACTAGGTGAGGTAGTGATAAATTTTATCGTCTTGCTGGCTTATGACAGTTGCACTGTCTGAAACTTGACCAGCTAAAGTTAAGAGCAATAACGATTGTTGCTATGGCTAGAAAATTCTTATGGGTGTAACATTCTGGGATTTTAATGACAGAGTTCCATTTCTAACTGCTCATTGTTAGGTGAGAAGGGTAGAAATAGTCTGTTTTATAAGTTACAGTAGAACTTTAAACAAGGTCTACAACAAAGCGAAGTAACATTCGTGAAAATATCTCATATTTTGAAAAAGAGAAAGGACATATCTTGTCTAATGGGCTGTCGTACATACTTAATGTTTAATGATCAAAACTGTTATTCATGTGGTAAGTGAGATGGAAAGTTTTAAGGCAACCACGTCTCTCTAAGCGGCATAGATTCACTGAAAATTTACGCATAAGGGTGTCAATGTGAAGAAGCTTTACACAGTATGGTTGTCGTCTTGGGTCTGTATTGCTAGGTGGTGAAAACTAGGGATGTGAAGTGTGTCGAGGATTACGGTTCAAGCCCAGTTAGTTACAGTGGTGAGTATTCTTTCTACCTACCCTGTTATCAACAGATCCACCATCACATCAACTTAGCAAAACCAAGATCAGTGAGATCCATATAAGAAGGATCACTAATATCGTTCTCTAAAGCTCGGACTGTTTTGTTAACCGTTAGGACTACACCCGGCGGGCTGGGAGCAGTTCAACCAAAAGGTAGGGTGAATTCAACTTCTTGATTCCAGTAATAATGGTTGAAGAATCAATGCTAAGGGACTGAGTATGATTCACCTTACGAAGGTGAGCGATATTCGGCCCAAAATTCTGCTACTGTTAGCTCCAGCTTGTGCTATTTACCAGTAACCTGAAAAGGACCATTGATTTAAATCTAAAAGTATAATGGGTTCCTTGACAGGACATTCTAGAGGAATATCTTTTCGAAAAGGTTGGACTCTATGTCTTTTGCAAAGTTGTGGGAAGTCCAGTGAGGCGCATCCCTCATAAGTCCACTCGTGGGAAGGTAAGTACGGTTAAACAGACCAATTATCCACCTTAGGTGGATGTGTTGACGCCAGACAGTTGGATGAGTTGGGGTAACACTGACTGACTTGAGGCAGGTTGACGAAATGCTATAGAAGGAGTGTTCGTTTTTATGTATGAAGCCTTGCTATGGTATTTCTTGTTTAGTGGAGGAACCGGTTCATCAGATTACGTTGGTACATCCAAAGATCTGAAGACTGGTCTGGAACTAGAGCTGAGCCGAAAATTGGAGCAAAATGTAAGTAGCTGTCATATACCGCATTTTATTCATTTGGAAACTGAAAGTCATTCGCGAACTTTATTCATTGCCAGAGAGTACCCATCTCTGTCTAACATCGATAAGTATGAGTAGTTTCTATCCGGCAGCAAATATTATTCAATTTCCCACTTACGTAACTCTTAAATCTTGAAATTTCTATGCTGAAACATGTTTACACTTGTATACCAGTCTCTAAAACCTGTTACAACGACCATTAGTGGCTAATTCAATGTTCCAGGATTGAAAAAAAACATTAATTCAACCTTAAATTTTTGTGGTTTTCAGAAAAATGAAAAAAAAACAATTTATTTTGTCAGAGTCATTACTTTCATTACTATATCTAAGTTACGAAATTGGTTATACTCAACCTGTGTACTACTAGTCAGTTTCGATTATTTTTCACAAACTAACTTCAGATAGTTAAGAAGTCACGTTTCTCACAATAGCACATCAAGCTGTAACTTTTCTACGGTGTCGGGAATTTGACATGACATTGGTTTAATTGTCAAGTTACATGGAGAATTTGCAGAAGCAGGGAAATGTTCACCACTGTATTCGTTCCCAATGACTGAAGGATAACGTACTCGCCGAGAAATTTGGGGGTCCTGTATTGGATCCCTAACACTATCGTAGGTGCACACTGCCGACGAGTCTTCTAATAGCATGAAGAGCCTGTCAACAGCCCCCAGACTTCCCCTGGTTCCCTGACTTGAGACGTATTTCTAAAAGTTAAATACAGTTGACAGTTGGTTTTAGCAATTTCAACTAAATCAAGCAACTCAAACAAATGAAGGTAGACTGATGAAACTGTCAGCGTAGATCAATGAAGTAGACTAAACGATGACTAAGTGGGCTTGTAGGAGGTTTGTGATTTAGCTTACAATTATCCTTGCTTTTGAGTGAATTTATACACCTTAGAGAACTGCTACAGGAGTAACAGAAAATAAGGAACGAATTTGAACTTCACTTGACAATAAAAACGTCATGAGGGAGAAGACATTGTTAACAGTGTTGGTGGAGATCGAACCCGGGTCATGAAAGCCTGGTACTGAACGAGTTAATCACTCAACCATTGGGTCGAATCACAGTAGTTCACAGTTTTCTGTTTCTATCAGCCTGCGATACTGTAGGATTATCCACCAACTTCTTCATTTGGCACTCGAAAAGTAGGGTCAACCAGTCAAAAGTGAAGTGGATACCAACTGAAGGCCTAAGTAGATAGTCACTCTGTATCGTGAATCGAAAGAAGTGGGAAACAGCAGACCACTGAACTCTGCCTGTCAGCCAGCCAGCCAGCCAGCCAGCCAGCCAGCCAGTCAGCCACAGTGAGTTCCTTATTGATTATTATTATGATTATTCTGGCAATCCATCTGATCTTCAGTGTCAGTATGGAGTGTAGGTGTCAGTTGTTGATGAATATTTGTAGTTTGTTGGAAATGCCTTCCGTAACGCGCCAAGTCTCTCAACCATCACATAGAAGCACTGACTTGACCGAATTAGTGTTGAGAATCCGGATGTTGTTCACGCTTTGTGCTGAGTGGAGTGCAGTAGATCTCCACACTGGTTTCAGGTTAGTGAAGGAAGGCCTGTCTTGCTGTGTTTCCGATCCTGGCTGGCTTTGACGTCCTTGTCTGTGCCACCACCTGTAGTTGAAACGATGCTGCGTAGATGGTAGGTGAGAGAAACTAGTTCCTTCAGGTTGATGGTGGTTGTAGCTTGTTGTTGTTGTTGTTGGTGGTGGTGGTTGTGGTGGTGATGGTGTTGGTTGAATATCTTCATCACCTCTACCTCTGTCTTCTCCACATTCACTTGAAGTCCTATCTTCGCTGCCTCACCTCTCCTCTTCTGTCAACTTCTTGGATTTTGCCTGTAGATCATCGAGTTTGTGCGACAAGACATTAGACACAAGTCATCGTTGGCGAAATCTAAATCTTCTATGATCTTTTCCCCGGTCGAGCCAGCTTGTGCCCCTCTTCTCGCTCCTTACTGTTTGCTGCATGATGGAGTTCAGTCGACCACGGTCAGGATGATCATCGGTGATAGCAGGTGGCAGCCTTGCCTTACTCCCGTCTTCACTTCAAATGGATCACCGAGCTTCCCATTGTGAAAGCTGCTAAATGCCAATACTAAAAGCGCTTAGTACTACTTAATTGCTCTTGCTCTACTATAATAGAAATATCAATAAAACGATGTCAAACTGGGTTTAAAACTTACCAACCATTCTGACTATTCTTTTTCGAACCACACTACCATTTCTTATTCAACTCAACAGATGCATCTTAAGATCGAATTGTTTGCCTGGCGTATTAAGTATTACCGGTGTACAGGTGGTTAACGTTAGTTTAGAAGGCAAATTCCACGTTAATATGATCATCTAATCACTTACTTTATGTCAAGACTTCTCAAGTCACAGCAAACTGTCACATTTATCCTTTGACATTCAATAAAAATTTATTTAATCACATTATAGCCTTGTGAACTTATCTGTCGAGTTGTTTGCTTGTTAAGAATGTAAAGGTATCTCTTGGTATTATTGATTTTCACTCATAGCTGAAATCCTAAGGTGTATTGATTTTATTTCAAAAATTCAAACTATTGAATTGTAATTGCATCTAAGTGCTTAGGCATACATATTTGTATGAAAATGCTTTACATACATACACTGGCCTGTTCCTGGTAAGTGTTGTGCTATGATGCTACAAGTTTACAGAAATACAGAAAAAGACTTAATGGATGCGGTTTGAAGGAAAAGACGTAGACTTGTAATTATTATTTCGATACTAGGTGATGACTGGAAGTGAAACCGGAATTAGGACTGCGGAAGGAATCGAACCAACGACCAAAGGGTTTCGAACTCGGTGCTCTACCAACTGAGCTACGACACTTGACTGTTTAATCGTGGTTATTCATCATGAAGATCAACATAGAACCGGGCATTGTTACACGACGGTCCAACTTGCCACCCCTCACATTGGCAAATCAAGTAAAAAAGCAATAAAATGGAAGATGAAGAAGAGAAGAAAAATCTGTCAAACTAAGAAGTAGAAAGAAGTAAAAGAGAGGAAGGAAGAATGGGAAGATAATACGACTAAGTTTGGCTGGTAATGGGAGGATAGTGTGTGCATGGATCTATGCCACTGACATCTGTTCTCAGCCATATCACCTAAAGTTTTCAACCACTGGTTTCTCTTGTCCCACGGACCCCAACCAGCTAGTTTCTATCACCATACGTGGCCCAAACCAACAGTCAAGGGCTTCATTCAATCCCATGTTTTAGCCTGGCCGCCATAAACCTTTTTCCAGCCTGAATTTATTTCGGTCAACATTCTGTGACGAGTCAGACGGTGGTTAAGCATACGTCAGACTTATTACAGCCACCTCAGTCGATGAAGGTTCACAACCGTGTCAACTGTCTTACCTCTCCTGTCTAATACTCCGCATCTGATTTCTGCGTTACTCACCTGATGATACCATGATACACGGCCTATGCTACGAAGGCAAAGTTAGTTAAACACCTAAAGCCTTCTCATTTGTCCTGCCTTTAGTGGCCACGTTTCACGGTTATACACTAGAACAGAGCGGACTACAGTACAGTACACTCGACCCCTAAAAGACAATCGGATATCACGGCGGCACCATAGGTGGCGTAAGGTGGCAAAAGCCAATCGGGCATTTTGTATCCGTGCAGAGATTTCGTGAGCCACTGACCAACGTACCACAACTGATCCGACTTCTTAGGTAAGTGAAGTGTTCAACGCACTCAATCACTTAACTCTGTTTTTAGCCGGGGCACCGTTGAAGACCAGTCGTGGAGCAACAGTCTTCATTGGGTGGCGAGAAACACATCCCAAACATTCTCAAGTTGCCACTCAAGGTGTCCAGACGACTCCGAATCTTGTTAGCACTTTCACCTAACAGGACTTTGTCATTTACGCATTCGAAGTCTACGAAAAATTCTCCTGTGATTAGGTTAATTCCTGTAAAGTTGGATGTTGAGAAGGAGGTCTCCATAAAAATATATACGATAAAACTTAATAAGAATGAAGAGAATTAGGATCATTGACGGACGGTTATCCTCAGATATTAAAATTGAGAATCAATATATAATGCTCCCCCTCCATATTTCAGGTAGATTTGAACTTGGGTGAAAAGTCCTGACTGGACAGGCAGTGTGGGTACGACCAGGTGATAGTAATGTACCACAAATTCACATGATACTCAAGTGAAATCTTTTGTGATTGAAGCGAAATAAAAACGTGGTCAGCAATCGGATCTCCTAGCTCAGTTAGCAGAATACCTGGGAGCTAACCAAGAGGCCCTTGGTTTGAATCATGCCATGGCCCAAATTCTCCCTTCACTTTCGATCATCAGCCATTATCAATACAATTCTGCTGAACCGTGGTTGTCTCAGATAGTCAAACTGATGATCATGTTTTTATTGATAATATTGGCAGATTAAAATCGATGCATTAGCTTTATAACATTTTATTATGATGCAGGACTTAAAGTGAAGGATGCTGAACTAGGTGGAAACAATTTGATTGTTTAGTTCATTTGAGTGGTAAAAGTGTTCAAACGTACAAAATGTATGTCATTGAACAGAACGTATAGTCAACTGATTGAACTCATATTGAACCAATAATCTTGTCTGCAAAACGTCCCACATTAATAGTGGTGAATTGGAACTAATTCTCAGATCATAAATAATGATGACAGTTATCGAACATTTTATACGATTCGCTAATAGGTGATAGGCTAGTTATCTGATCATTATGTGAATTGTTATCTGTTTTTCACTTCATTCCTTTTTTCTATCTAACAGTTTGCTATTGGTCTGATGACATACAGTTTCATAGAAACTGCTATATTTTAACGGTATTTTTCATTACAAATTGGTGTCAGTGAGAAAACTACTGGAAGTCTAGAAGAATTGAAGGGTTTCTTCGTCCTATTCTAGAACTCCTCCATGATCCTTGAGAGCTTGAATCCGTGAAGTGTTCACCTCATTGTGAGTGAATTACCATATAGGTAGTGGGTTTGGAGTTGGTGATGCACATCTTAGTTCTGTCAATTCGTGATGTATTTTACTGTACACTTTGTAGTAGAAACTGGAAAATTTTGAATTCAGTGATCTGTTGGTAGTCTAGTGGTGACTTCAAACTTTTCATCACTTAACACTGATTAAACTTGGTGGTTCTTAGATTTTGAACAGGGGGGGGGCATGGTGGGCCAACAAAATTTTCACCTCTTGGCATTATTATTATTATCTGCTTAGTAGGAATATGGCTACCCAGACAAGTTTGTAACTAAGTACATGAATATTACGAGGGTTAAGACAACAATGCCAACAGCTCCTAAGAAACAAATCTTCTTGAAGCTGGAATTTAAGAGTGATATTGCCAGTGAGATCATCTCACAACGCATAAAAACAGTCTTGCATAAAGCATTCCTAGCAGCTAATTTATTTCACGCCTTCTACAACCGCCCGATTCTAGGTGCAAGAAATAAAGACAAACTGCCTGATTCTGTTCCTTCTATGTGCATTTATCAATTCAATTGCTCCTGTGAAGCTAGTTACATTGGGCGTACAATGAGGCAGTTCCATCGTCGAATTTCTGAGCTGGCTGGTAACCAACCAACTAAGAACCTATCGCCCAACAAATACTCAGAAGGAAGTGGAGATGGACTGGGCGTACACTGAGGAAACGACTTGAGGACATCACGCGCCAGATCGGGGTATCGGGTGGAACCCGAAGGGGAAACGACGAGTTGAGCGTCGGAGGGTGATATGGAGGAGATGGTGTCAGGAAGAAATGAAAGCTTTTTGGTAGTCATGGAGCCAGGTTAAGGAGACTGCAGAGAAGAGAGTGAAATGGTGACGTGCTACTGAAGCCGTATGTTCCCAAAGGAGAAATAATAATAATAATGTAAATTCATCCATTAGCAGTGACCATCATCGAGCTGAGAAAAGAGGATAATGTAACAATACTAATAATCGCCTTATTCCAAACAACATGTATGATACGGTACAGAACATTTCAACAACTTCGCTTTCTGTATAATATTTTTAAAATAAATAATTATTACGTCTGCATAGTGTTAATAATAACAACAGTATTGAAGGTATACGTGTGAAACGAGCAGCTACAGTTACATTAGCATCTGTTCTCGATTCGGGAACGAACACAAATTTGAGTGTAATTTTCATGGTGGCAGTTTTCTCAGCCAAAACAGAATTTCACAACTCCACGTAGGTATCCTAAAAAATAGTGATATGGTGTACTTTTATGGATTTACAAAACTATTTCCAACCAGTGGAACGTTTTTCTTTTTTTCTTCTTCGCTTAAGAAATGAAAGTTCGAAAACATTTTAAAAACTTGCGAGAGTACAAGAAGCATTCAGAGGACATTTAAAGGATTAAAATAAACGAAAAGGGAAGAATTTGATGGGATATAATCTGTGGAAAGTTTTTTTGTAGCCCAAGATTTAAGCAGGCCGCTTTCAGGATGTATGGTGATTGTTGAAAACAGAAGGCTCAAACGTTTGATTAATCCGCTAATACAAAAGTATGCGTGCTGCAATTGTAGCTAGAAACAACAATCAGAGTAACATTAATTTTCAAAAAAATTGCATTTAATCTCTTATTAACTTCTATCTGAACACATATTCTGTAGGCAAAAGAAGCAACAATAACAAGCGTAATGATTTTTCTTTCCAGGAATCAACTCAAAATCAAATAACCTGGAACCAATCACAATGTTCATGCTGCTGTCCATACCAAGCAAAATATTAAGCCGTATCATCCTGGAGAGACTAAAAAAGTGTTCTCGATTCAAAATTACAACCACAACAGGCTGGCTGGATTCAAGAAGAACAAATCATGTGTGGATCGAATTTCAACGCTACACACCATCATACAACAGAGCATAGAATGACAGTCAACTCAACCTCATCAACTTTGAAAAAGCCTTCGACATCGTCAACCGAGAAGTGATTCGGCAGACAGCTGCTTCAACACTACGGTTTTAATGCCACAAACCTTTATCAACCTCATTCAACAGCTAGCTAGCTATATGGTATATGGTGATGATACTACATGCCATCCAGGTGGTTCACCATGGAGAGCTCAGTGACGCGTTTGAAGTGAAGACATGAGTGAGACGGGGCTGCCGTCTACTGTCACCGACGATCTTCGTGATTGTGGTCGACTGGAGGGGACTGGACATGGTCATGCAACCGACAACTGTGTGGGGCGAGAAGATGGGCATATGCTGTGTTGACCGTTGGAAAGAGGTTAGAAGATTAGGATTTCGCCTCGGCCGGTCATGATTTATGTCTGATGTGTTGTGGTACAAACTCGTAGATCTGTAGGTAAAAAGTAACAATTTGGTAGAAGAGGTGAGGTGAGGTGAGGTGAGGTGAGGTGAGGCAGTGATGGGAGACGGGAGTTGCTTCAGGTGGGCGTCGAGAAGACAGAGGTGATGAAGATATTCAGCTGGCAGACACCTCATGGACATAGGACATCAGGTTATCAACTAGAGTTCTTTTAAAATAATAAATGTACAAAAAATGTTTGAATTACTGTGCTTAGCGGAAGCGATTGCAATAAAACACTTTCAACCAAACGTCGGTATGCAGAAGGGGGAGTATCGTTAATATCTCACTCCTATGGTGACCATGACTTCACCTTGTCTCATTCGCAGTTGAAGAACTATTAGAAACCTGAGTGCACTGGACAACTGTTTCGTCCCAGTTTGGAACTTCTAAGCAGTACGCACCCACGGCTCTAATGGGGATTGAACCTGTTTCGCAGTGAACGCATTGACCATCCGGCCATTGGGTTGGAGTTCAGCGGTTCACACTTTTCTATTTCTTTCAATTCATGATATAGCATGAGTATCTGCTTAGGTCTGTCCTCATTTGGGATCCGCTTCACTTTTAACTGGTTGATGCCACAAGTCACGACTTCTCTTCAGAACTTCAGGATATACATCTCGTAGAACATCGTAAATCAGCACTATGCAATAATACAGTTTGCAGTTTATGGGGATTTTATTTCTTAGGTGGTATTCATCGTTGACTGACATCAGCTGGAGAACCATTGGAAACCTGGGAACACTGAACTTAGTCATTGAAGATCATGTAGACATGATTACAATACCCATAGGAGTACCCATCTTTACAATGAAGAAATGCTGGTACACAAACAGTAGGAGAAAAATCTGGAGAAATTTATTATCTATAATAGACAGTACATGAAGGACCGTTTATCATTCCTGTTTATTGAATCATTGGTTTCACGTTTATTTACAAAAACACTTTTTCTAGTTGTTAAGATTGTGACCGGTTTAAATATATAATTAGATTAGTGCTACAATAACAGCTAAACGTGGCATATTACTTTAGAAAGAATTCTCATTGCTGACTAAGTGAGAAAAGTGATTTAGTACAATGCATTTTCATTCATTTTGACAGTAACATGGAAAAAAAATGTGTGCCTAAAATGTTATCGTTATTTGTGCAAACACTTAGTACAACATACCGGATAACAATGACTTCTTGTCTAGCTAAAACAAATGACAGGGAAAATGATCATAGTTTCAAAAACATTTGTGTATATTCGTCAGATCTATTTGAATATATTAACACTATGCATACATACGCTGTTTTAACTCACTCATTCACCTCCTTTCCTATGCGCTTTCCATGACTTGATTTTACTATATACGATTTCTCTATCTTTCGACTTGCTGCATAGGGTAATTCTGATGTTCTAATGTCAAGTCTGGTAGCTTTGGCCGTAATTCAATAATGTCAGGTCTTATGCTGATACTGGCCTAATGACAGAATGGACAGTAATCATCACATCCACAAAATACAGGGGAATATCATTATTATTTGTCCCTTGCGTTCCTAGTCGAACATACGGCTTCAGTAGCACATCTCCATTCCACTCCGTTCTCTGCAATCTTTTCAACCTCGATACACAATTGCCCACAAGCTCTCATTTCCTCCTCACACCATCTCCTAAATGTCACCCTCACCTCGAATGCCCAACTAGTCGTTTACCATCTGGGTTCCACTTGAGTGCCTGGCCGGGCATGGCGCGTGATGTCCCCGAATGGTCTTCTCAGTGTATGCCTGGTCCAATCCATCTCCACTTCCTTCTGCATAGTTGTTGAGTGATGGGTTGTTGGTCGGTTCGTTACCAGCCAGCCAGCCACAGTGAGTTCCTTGTTGATTATTATTATGATTATTCTGGCAATCCATCTGATCTTCAGTGTCAGTATGGAGTGTAGGTGGCAGTTGTTGATGAATATTTGTAGTTTGTTGGAAATGCCTTCCGTAACGCGCCAAGTCTCTCAACCATCACATAGAAGCACTGACTTGACCGAATTAGTGTTGAGAATCCGGATGTTGTTCACGCTTTGTGCTGAGTGGAGTGCAGTAGATCTCCACACTGGTTTCAGGTTAGTGAAGGAAGGCCTGTCTTGCTGTGTTTCCGATCCTGGCTGGCTTTGACGTCCTTGTCTGTGCCACCACCTGTAGTTGAAACGATGCTGCGTAGATGGTAGGTGAGAGAAACTAGTTCCTTCAGGTTGATGGTGGTTGTAGCTTGTTGTTGTTGTTGTTGGTGGTGGTGGTTGTGGTGGTGATGGTGTTGGTTGAATATCTTCATCACCTCTACCTCTGTCTTCTCCACATTCACTTGAAGTCCTATCTTCGCTGCCTCACCTCTCCTCTTCTGTCAACTTCTTGGATTTTGCCTGTAGATCATCGAGTTTGTGCGACAAGACATTAGACACAAGTCATCGTTGGCGAAATCTAAATCTTCTATGATCTTTTCCCCGGTCGAGCCAGCTTGTGCCTCTTCTCGCTCCTTACTGTTTGCTGCATGATGGAGTTCAGTCGACCACGGTCAGGATGATCATCGGTGATAGCAGGTGGCAGCCTTGCCTTACTCCCGTCTTCACTTCAAATGGATCACTGAGCTTCTCATTGTGAATTACTTGACATGTGGCGTCTTCATATAGCTGTTGAATGAGACTGACAAAAGTTTTTGGTACTCCGTAGTGTTGAAGCAGCTGCCTGCCAAATTACTTCTCGGTCAATGCTGTCGAAAGCCTTTTCAAAGTCGAAGAAGTTGAGGTAGAGTTGAGTTGACTGCCATTCTATACTCTGTTCTATAACGAAGAAATACAGGAGATACTTGTGGTATAATCCTATTTCTTATCACTGACAGTGCCTATAGCTCATCGTCAGCTATGTTGTTTATAACAAGAATGAGAACCGATAGAAAATTCTCATTTTTGTTTAGAATTTTCATGTTTTAGTGATTTAAGTGATAGAAAACACAGAGTTACTTAAAAAGTTATTGATTTTCAGTTTTCTTTTTTCAGTGCATTAATCAGTTTACGGTTTCCTGTATAATCACTCCTCTTTTTATGCTGCCTTTTAAACTTCTGTTTATCGGACGATGAAGACTCATACAACCGAATGGTCAATACTTGTTAGTACATGATTGCTCTAATATTCTAGTTGAAGTTTAATCATGATTCTTGAAGTCAAAATGATTTATTCTGAAATCCTTTGACAGAAAAAGAGTAGTAATCTGAAGTTATCAAAAGATTGCTTACGTATCCTTCCGGATGGTGCCGATGCCTGTGGTGCAGCCATCAAAGTATTACGGATGTAAAGGAACTTTATACCTAAGGTAATTTAACATGGAACTGCAGAATTTGGGTTGAATAGTTATAAAAGTCATTCTAGAAAACAAACCAACCGTAGAAATGAGGCACGCGGCAAATTGAAAGTTATGTAATTCAATGTTTGAATTAAAAAAAATTTAATCATCACCCATTTTGTATTAAAGACCGTACAAAAAAGAACTGCTATTATGAGCTCATCAAGCTGCTACTCTACACCTTTGGCTACGGTGTATCATTTCTTGCACTTTTTTGAACCAACCATAAGCAAAACATGTTGTATACGACTTACATCTCAAAGTAGTACTAAGGGGAAAAAACACTGGATGCCACAGTAGAATGACTCAGTTAACTAATGTCAACATGAGGTTTGAGATTAAGGCATAACAGCTGCCAAAATTCCAATGAGCACGTTCAGATGCTATGCAACACGATGACAGGTAACGGAAAAATCACAATAAAAGCTGTAGAAGGTTATAAGGAGAAAAAAGGGCTAAACTGAATAACTCATTGTGATTTAATGGTTAAAATGAAAAAAAGGCATAGATCAGTCTGGGCCACTGAGGCCACTTCTCAGCAGTATCAGTATGAGTCACCAAACATCCATTTTAGCTGCCTCATGGGACTTAGTCAGGAATTTTGTAGCTTGCCGCTGAGCTTCATGGTGTCAAGGTTTAGTCTGACCGTCTTTAACCTTTTTCCAGCTTTAACTCACTTCAGCCAACATCGTACTTAATGGTAGACGTTAACTAATAGCTAAGCATACGTAACATATATCCCAGCCACCTCAGTTGATTACAGTTTACAGCCTCACCAAGTGATTTGTCTATTTCGTTTGAAGCTGTCCATTTAACCTTTACATCAATAACTCTGTAGTGAAACGACCTGCAATCAACACCACGAAAGCAACTGCAGTTGGGCAATGGAAACCTCATTCCTTCTGCCTTTGATATTGATGATTCCTAGTAAGCAGTCAAATATCTCGCTGACTGGCGGAAACCAGTTAAATGTTTCTGCATTGGTGCAGAGAGTTCTTTAGTCATTAATCCAATAGGGTCAATCAGACATTTGCAGTCAGTTAAGTAATCGACGTGCTCAACAACTCTGTGTTTTATTTTCAGGTGAGGTACTGACGCGATCCAGTCCTGAAGAAAAAATCTACCTTCTAGATAGTGAAAAATTTATCTCGAATGTTCTCAGGTTGTCACTCTACGTCTTCATGAGTGTTTAAGTCTCACAGGTGCATTCATCTAAATTTGCTCATCCTGAGTTGAGTCAACTGAGATTTTTCCTATGGGCAGATTATATCCCTAAATTCAGACGAGCAGAGGGTGACCTCCAAAAGCACATCTGGAATGAAGTTAGATAATAATGAGGATGGTAGATATTCCCAATGGACATTTATAAAGGTGAACGATTTACGTGATAGCTCACCATGGGCCCTGATATGATCATTGGGGCTCCAGTACACAGCCTTCCATAGTGTGATATATTTGATTTGGACACCTTTCAGTGGGGAACTGCCATAAGAACTCTCGAATAACTTAGTCAGATGCCACCTTCGTTTAGAGAAATACAGCTAGTATCAAGTGTTAGTAAGTTTGCCTATGTTTCAAGGCCTGGTTGAAGCTGAATATCTAGTTGGTACATCGGTGATTAAGTTTGAAACTTGTTTGGTTTCTCGTATCTGCTGTTTCCAAGGTTCACTTGGGCATCTGAGGATTATAAAACCTGGAATCCTAGTTATAATGTCCGTCATACTGATTCCTCTGTAGTTATCACAAAAGGATTCCTATCTTTTGTTGAAAAATGGGAAAATCAGTTATCGAGACTGGCTAAAGAGGATCATATCTCACAACTGTATGCCGGTCGACTTTTCAGTCAGTCTAATAAAAAAATTCTCGGTTACTATCCTTAAATATCTTTAAAGCTATCCAGTCGGGGTATGCTGCCCTTCTACTTTTCAGGTTACTTATCGCCTTCTCAAATTCTGTGAGAGCTTAAGGGCATAACTCATCGCCCTCTTCAAGATTCGACTGGATCGTGAGAAACTGGAGGGTAGTAGACAGCTTGTTGGAATGTTTTTTGAAGAGTGTAAACCAGTCTCCATTTTCTCAAATGAGTCGTATGCACATCAATCTCCCCTTACAGTCTCACAAGGCATTACATTTCAAATCCCACTTTCATTCATACGTCCAAATGAAACTACTATTAGCTACCACTATTGCCTTTCCCATCTCTTTGGCCTTCACTACCGACCACCTTTCACAATCACTTTAAAGATTCTTTGTTAGTCTACATCTGAGCTGCTTCAGCTGCTCATGGTGCTCGAAGCCTGCATGTCGATGGACACTACGTCAGACAGTGTCCCTCTTCATAGTTGAGAGCCTTTCCAGTCATTAAATGGGCATATGAACACAATTATAGCAGGCTGGGATAATAACTCTTCCATCCCTCTGGGATTTTGAAAGTACTACTTAAGCACCTTTTCATCTTCCTTCTTGCGAACTGCATCGTTGATTTCTGTTCATAGAGAGGAAGGTAGGAAGGTACTTAAATAGTGCTTTTGGGAGCTCAGAGCGACGAATGGATAATTGTGATCAACTGCGACAGCTGTGCTAAGGTAATAAATTTTGATTTCTGGCACAAACTTCAATTAATCAAGCATCCACATGCTTCCAGTAGCGTACAAAACCTAACTAACCCTAACTTAACTTGCTTACTATTGTCTCCCTGTTTTAGTATAGCTTCTGGACACCAGAATGAAACCCCTCATAGTTTCCTTAGCTTCCCACCACCCGACTGGGGATAAAGATCTAGGTTACCAGAATGCTATTCCTAGTCTCCTGCAACCACGCTACAAATTTCATATTGGAGCTTTCAATATCCTAACTGTACACCAAATTAAACAACATGTATTCCAAAACTCTAGAGTCTCGAGCTATTATATATACTGCGTTTTTGTGAAACATACTGACCTAAGTATGGTTATTCACTCGACCTCATTTGACGAGTGAGGTGAAACTACAAATCTTGAAATTCAGTGGCTAATTACCGCATTAAGTTTGCCTGTTGAAAGTGCACTTCTCAACCGGATACTGATTAACAACCATCTGTGTGCTGTCCGACTGAATTCGTCTATAATAACTGGGAAGGCTTATGTAACTTGCCGATGTCAATTAATGATCTTTGTCCACATGCCGACTGCATTTTGGTTGATAAAAAGGATGACTTCTATCCAAAGATGTCAATTTCTCTACGTATAGTAAAATGCTCATGTATGGTCATAGTTGTAGGTGACTTCAACTCCCAAGGTGCTGAAACAATCGGAAAAGCCCCTTGAAGGTATCTACGAAATTCTTTGCCAACGACTGGACAGTAATGGTTATCTCTTACAATTTTAGTCTGATAGTTACTCGTTTCTGACCAACTGTAACTTCAAACACAAGGAAAGATATCGTCTTACCTGGTGTCTGCCAAGTTCAGATCAATGGTAGACACAGACACAACTTGAGAACAAAAACCTGAGAAAACGAGATATCTTTCAGACCTAAATGAAGATGTATCACTCAGATCTTCACCCTGTAATAGCTTTGAAAACCCAGTTATAATTACTGGTAATGATTAATTGTCATATTTCTTGACCTGAAGGTGGCATATGATTCCGTCAACTGAAAAGGTTTTACCAGTATCTGATTGCGGATAAAGTTACAAGTAAGTTTACTATGCAAGTCAAGGTTCTTCATTTGAACTTGTGCAACTGCGTAACAGCTCATCGAGGGTTGTGTCTGGAGTGAAGTCATCCATTAGAATCAGTCAGGGATGCTAATTGTCACCCTAACTGTTTAACTTCGTCATAGATGTGCTAATGGGCGTACTTTTAGGTAGCTCTAACTTCTCAGGGGTTGACTTGTTGGTGGCATGGCACCCGATTGAATTGGAATACACAGAAGATATAGTTTTGTTACATTAAGACGCTGACAGTGACAGGGTCTCCTGAACGCTTTGAGCAAAAATCTGAATGTGTTCGGCATGTGTTTTGTATCTGTAAAATATAATATGACACTTCAGGACTGGAGTGAAAAATATGCTAAGAAATAACTTAAAAATATCGTTGTATAACCAACGAATACGGACATGGAACTTTAGGTTCTTAAGGAGAGGTTCGGAAAAAAATTTTCATTGTTTATTTAACATACTTCTGTAGACCATATACTTCTCAGGCTAAGTTCAGCTTTACTGGACATCAGTATTGGAGACTTTATGTTCATTCAACCAGCTCATGATGAAAACTACCTGAAATTTACGATCTTCATGAGTTTGTATTTTGTCCTGTTGAATTTCATCACCATATGGTGATGTGAAATGTATTAAGTTGAACTGTTAAGCAGTTGTGATAGGCATCGTGTTGTTTATGTCAACCACTTATCTACAAACTGAAAGGCCTTTACAGGATAAATCATACGAAAAAAGCTGGAAGAATGATCTCTGTCCGCAGTAAATTGTGAGAAAGGGAAAAACTTACACAACAGCAATCTGTAGAAAATAATCTGTCTGAAGTTCATTATACTAGACGTTTTATAAAATCTAATGGTTGACATAATTACGTAGGAAATAATGGCAGTTGGGATTTAAAAAAAGAAAACATTTAGAACGGATTTTCTAACTTATTTCTAACCTCAGTTCCCCTTAAAGTGACTATACTTTAATTGAGTGTTAGCAACATTTAACTGGGTACTGATAGCAGGTTCAACCTCGCCTGGTTAACTAGTTCACTAGTTACCAGCCGGTCCTAAGCCCGGATAAAGAGGGAGGGTTGAGCATACGGCTAGCAGCCTTACCCCGTAAAACCAATCCAATCGCTGAGAAAAACTTTGAAGCACAGTCGAAATATAAAAAATAAAAACAAAATTATTCCTCTCTGGAATCGGAGAGGTGAAATGATGCCAGTTGGTGAAAGTCTTCTGGAAGCCAATAGGCCGACGTGTCTTTTCTCGATGAAAGTGAAAGTAAACTTGGGGACATGGAATTTCCGCACCATGTATGATATAATATGTTAGCAGGTTCTCATCTTTCAAAATAGTTAAAAGTGTTTGAGTTCGTTATCAAGATTTACAAATTGGGCACAATTTTACCAACATCTTTACAAGCCATAGTATCTTGAGTTTAAAAAAAATTCCCTGAAGAAGTTACAGAAAATTTTTCCCAAAAGAGGTAAAAATCTTAGAAGAAATCCATTTTCGAACCACTTTCAGAAGCATCATATAAGGAGATGAAAAACCAGAAGAATAAATGTAGGAACTAAAAAAGACAAGTTAATGAAAGAATACCATTTTAGTTTATCCATCAGATGTATCATAGAGTAAAATAGCATTGGTTATTGTATAACGTTTTGGAAACAATTTATTATCTACATAAATATTCAAGTGAACAGATATCAGCTGTTTTGAAACAATGTTCATGTACGATGATTAATGAAACATAGTCGAATGTTTACCAGTTCCGAATAGATAAGTGATGCTAACAACAACTACATGCTTATGTAATCCGTGTTTATGATGGATCTTATAGGTTACGGATACTCGGTCTTCCGTCTTAACAAGAATTTTTTCGAGGTGTTTTTTTAGCTGAAATCTGTGGGCGAATGGAAGCATTTTTTTGAATGGACTACTGAACAATATGAATAATTGAAAACCATTTAGTCTGAACCATGGATTTAACTAGTCAGATTAAGGTGATCTAAGTACCGGACAACGGTTTTACTCTTTTGAGGCAGATGTATTCACTCCTTGACATCTTCTAAAGCTTGAATATTAGCACTAACCATTATCTTTAAACTGTTTATTCTCTCGCACAGCTTTGTCGATCTTGATGTTACACCTTTTCTATCCACCTGTTCTTTGTGTATTACTGTAAAGTGTGGCAACTTCAGCCAATGCACGTGTGTGCGAGGTTCTACTCTGATTTTGTCAGTCAGACCTTACCTGAAGAAATTTATCTCACACAACCTAATCGTCTAGTTCGATTGAATTCGGTGAACTGGTTTGTGTCGATCAGTATTATCTAATAAGCCTAATTATAGAGTGGACAAACTGAGAGCGAAAATTAATAGTCAAGTAAAGTGGGAACAAAATAGCTGTCGGCTTTTTCCCAGTCAATATACTTTTTGCAATGACTAAATATGACCTGAATGAATTGTTGATTAAGTGTTATCACTAAACTAATATTGTAATGCACATATGAGGAGAAAATTCATCATAAACAGTAAATATGTCTGTATGACTTCCCGGTTGAATCCATGTGACAACAATACCAGAGATTAGAGACTCTGGGTGATATGATTCAGAAACGATCTCATCGGCGTAGATGTATTCGCCTTCTATCCTCATCTTAATCATCATACTGAATTCACTATGTTATTATTCCTTCTCCTTACCTTTTACTAGTTTACGTTATTCTTGTTCGATTCTTCATCTTTCATCTTAGTGCTTTCCCACTTGATATGCTGAAATGAAGTGTAGCAACTTGAACAGTTATTCATTAGTGTTTGGTCATATGTTGACGATGATATAATTGGAAGGACTAACAGACTAGAAAGAGAACATAGTTAACGATAACTGTTCGAGACCTTTTGGTTCGTTGAGTTACAGTAATATCTTTAAAATATTTGGTTGCTAACTGCGAATTATTTGATTAACGAAAATATTATTATTATTATTAGTCCCTTGTGTTCTTAGTGGAACATAGGGCTTCAGCAGCACGTCTCCAGTGAACTCTGTTCTCTGAGATCTTTTCAACCTGGTTCCACGACAGCCCACAAGCTCTCATTTCTTCCTCGCATGATCTCCTCCATGTCACCCTCACCTCGGACACCCAACTCGTCGCTTCCCATGGGGATTCCACTCGACACCCTGGCCTGACACGTGATGTCCCCAGTCGACCTTCTCAGTGCATGCCCAATCCATCTCCACTTCCTCCTGCATATTTGTTGCGTGATAGGTTCTTAGATGGTTCGCTCCCAGAGCTCCCTGTTGCTTATTCTTTCTGGCAATCCATCTGATTTTCGGTAGCGAGCCAGCGTAAGCAGTTGTTGTTGAATGTCTGTAGTTTATTGGAAATCCCTTTCGTGACGCGCCAAGTCTCTGAACCATACAGAAGCACTGATTTGACGTTGGTGTTGAAAATCCGGATCTTATTCCACATGCTGAGTGCAGAAGATCTCCACACTGGTTTCAGGCTAATGAACGCCTGTCTTGCTTTTCCGATTCTGACTTTGACATCCTCGTTTGTGCCACCTGCAGTTGAAACAGTGCTGCCTAGATAGGTGAAGGAGGTTACTTCGTTTAAGTTTCTCCCGTTGATGGTGACTGGAGTTAGTTGTTGTTGTTGTTGTTGGTGCGGTATCTTCATCACTTCTGTCTTCTCTATATTCACTTGAAGTCCTGTCTTCGCTGCCTCTTCTGTCAACGAAAATACAGATATAAATATGTTCAGTTTCAAGTATCAGAAAATGTTGATCTGCACTCAAGCTGTTCACTACTAAATGTCAAGTGTAGCAGCAACCGTACACAAGAGATTTAAAGTGAGTATATCCTATTGACTATTGCAATTAACCATGGTGATGTTATGGGTCATCACATATTTATTAATTTGTGTGCGATGTACGTGGTACTCTATTACGGTACTTGACATTAGGGTTTGAAAAGCATTCATACAATCTGGAAGAACACAAGTTAGTAGACGGTGTAATATTGTTGTAGGAATCCTTAAAAACTGAATTTCAGAAATAATGACAGAAATAAAAGTTTATGAGGATTAAAATAGCCTTTGTTTTCATTTCTATACTGAAATAGTGGAGAATATTTGTAGCTTAGGTGGATGGTCTTGGTTGTATTGTGTTCTCTGAGCTGGGGTGTTTAATCGTGAAGCTTTCATCATCCTTCTAGACGACATCAGCAGAGGAATTACTATAAGACAAAAATGCGTATCAACTACTTAAAACCAACCTTATCCAGAAGTTCGAAAACCAGATCTATAAAACCTTGAACAAACTCTTCAAAGCAGAAGAAGTAACAAAGCAAGACAAATGGAGAATGAAATCGAATGGACCTGTCCTTCCTCGGTCCTACAGCAGACCAAAAATACACAAATCGGACATCCCTCGATGACCAGTGGTCTCACTTCCGGGAACTCCAATTTACAACATATCAAGAGAACTTTCAAAAAAAGTGAAACATCTCGTTCAATCATGTGGACATTCTACCAAATCACCAACGGAATTCTTAGAAAAGATCAAAAACATTAACATAGAAAACGACGAATTAATGGTATCATTCGATGTCACATCACTATACACATCCATCGAACCCCAGCTGACCAAGGAAACTATATCCCTTTTGCTCAGTGAAGACACAAGTCTTTTAGAACACACAAAACTTAAATGTTCAAGTCTGATGGAACTCATCGACCTTTGTCTGACAACATACTTCCAGTTCAAGGGCAAAATATACTAACAGATGAACTCCAATGGGATCACCAATATCCGGATTAATTGCAGAAGCAGTCATGCAGAGACTGGAAGCCATCATCCTACCTGTGAACAAACCAAAATTCTGCAATCGTTATGTGGACGACACTTTTGTCATCATTAAAAAAGGTGATATAGAAAACACCTACAATATAATCAACAACGTTTTCAATGACATCAGATTCACAATGGAGAAGGAGTCAAACAACCAACTACCATTCCTGGATGTCCTGGTCAACAGAACAAATACGAGGAAGCCGGAAACCCAAGTGTACAGGAAGCCAACACACACTGACCAAGTCCTCAACTACAGTAGCAACAACTCAACAACCTACAAGATCAGTTGGGTGCAGACTGTATTCAGAAGAGCGAGAACACACTGCAGTACAACAACTTCAAGGAGAAATGAAGAAAATTACTTGATGTCCATCTTAAAGAAGAATGGCTACCCACGAAACTTTATGAGAAGATGCCTATCCTGTACATCATCAACTACAAAGTTATCGAAAGAAATCAACAAACGCATCATCCCACCATGCATAAACAATACGTATCAGAAATCACGACAAGATTACTGAGACCACTTGGTGGAATTGATGTAGCTCATAAACCAACAAATTCCCTCCAAACACTATTATGCAGACCGAAGGATGCAACAACCAAAGAAGACAGACCGAATATCATTTACAAAATCAACTGCAATAACTGTGGTCAACACTACATTGGACAAATCGACCGCCCTCTTCACCTTCGTCTACATGAACACCAATTGGCTATTAAATGTCATGACATTTCACCACTCATTTCAATGCATGTGGATAATTATGGACATGAATTCAACTTCGACAATGTAGAAATTTTGGACGGAGAGAGGAAACCCAAAAAATATCAGAAAATTTCCAGAAGCTTGGTATTCAGGTCAGTCAGTCAGCAATCAACAGATGTATACACATAGACCCAATCTATCAACCAATAGGAAGGGTGATAAACGACAGAAAGGTCAGAGATCAGGTCAAGCAGAGGGACAGCCAACAGGAATGTCTATACAATCAATGACACAAAAATCGAAGGAAACAAGCAATCACAGACCACATCGTGAGAGCAGGTCACTAAATCACTCACGGAGAGATATTGACAGCTCACTTCATACTGAAGTTGGTGCTGATGATGTTGCTGTCTAGAAAGACGATGAAAGCTTCACGATTAAACAACCCAGCTCAGAGGACACAATACAACCAAGACCATCCACCTGAGCTACAAATATTCTCCATTACTTTCATAGTCTATGCGTGCGAATAGACTGACAAACACAAATGATACCCGTTCGAGTTGCCAGACGTCTCAGCACCATAGATGGACAGAAGTACCGAATACGATAACGGACAAAAAAACAACATAGAACCCTGCACACAAATGCATTGGTTCAAGTTGCCACACTTCACAGCAGTACACAAACAACAGGTGGGTATAAAAAGAGTGATATCAAGATCGACAAAGTTGTGTAAGATAATAGACAATGTGAATACAAAGGATAGTGCTAATATTCAAGCTTTAAATGATGTTAAGGAGTGGATACAGCTGCACCATTGTGACCGATTTGCAGCCATGCTACCAAGAGCCAGTTCTCAACCATCGACTTCTTTCATTTCGGGGTCGCCAATCACGCAGTCTACATCTCCCCACACAGCTCAGACCGACAGTCAGAGACTTTATCTACTGATGCCACGTCCTGGCTTGGTCACTCCCAACCACCTTCCAACCTAATCCATCCTCCTCTGGTGTGGCAAGTGGAGATAGACGGTGGGTCGGCATCAGCAGTACATGTCCAAGACATCTCAATCAGCTGGGATTCACAATAGCACCAATCAACTTGACTGTCTTGCCCAGTACCCTTTGCCTGGCCTCAATATTATTCACACTATGATTCCACGATACGCGAACAATGCCGCAAAGACACCTTTGATCAAAACCGTGTAACCATTTCATTTCTTCTGCTTTGAACAGTCATGTCTCACTGCCGTAACACTGCACAGAACGGACTGCCAAACAGTATATTTGTGTTTTGGCAGATAGTCGGATATGTTGTCAGTCAGTAAAGTAGAGGATACAAGTTGGCAAATGTCAATCCGGCCTCCTACATCTGAACTGAGATTTCGTCAGCAACCACCCCGTTCGGGTTGGTGTGACTCCACAAGTAAGTAAAGTGGTCGACGTATTCCACCACTTCACTCCCTGGGAGTACTTGAAGCATACCATTCCTTGAGTATCATCTCACATTTAACAGGTGCAAAAAGCGTGCCAAACATACTCAGATTCTTGCTCAACTCGTTAACAAGACCCTACACTCTATCAGAGTCCTAACCTAACATGACAATACCGTCTGTATACTCTAAATCAATCAGATGGCCTCCAAGAAGTAGGATATCATTTAATAAAAGAAAACAAGAAAGTGAAGGGGAATTAATATCTGGTTATAAATGTTAGTTATGCAATATCAGTCGTCCAAGTATTACTACACTTGATTACTAAGCCAGTTATCTGGGAGTTCTTATCAGAGTACTGTAAATAAAAAATCCTAAAGAGACCTCTATTCAGTAAAATCATTTTCAAGGAGCTGTTTTATGTGTAAATCTGAGTGATGAATATTTTTGAAGAGTTAAACGATTAGTTATAGTAATCGTAACTTTGAAAATTTGTTGATAACAGCAGAAGATGAAGGAGTTTCAATACTTTATATGATATATCTAGAAGGAATAAGTGTAAAATTAGTAAACATCCATAAATAAATAATACAAAGTAGAGATGATAAGAAAATTGATTTATGAAAAGGAAATGATTGTAAACATTGCCTTTTTAGGATAGATAGTGTTGAAAAAATAATGAACTAACTGTGATCTAGAATTCAAGATGAAAACAGCTTCCAAGCAGGTTACTTCAGCACTGGTATTTTTATTTTTACTTATCGGCAATAAATTATTTGTTCACAAAATATTTCAGAACATGCAACAAGCAACTGACAAAGCTGATAAAGTCGAATTTACAAAAATATTCACTTAGATCTCTGTTCTGTTGAGATTATTTATCAACTTGTTATCACAGTTTTAAGTCAAAGACTGCACTTATATTTAAGATAGAACTGGGACCTTCTTTTACAGTTGATAGGCTGAAATGAAATGATCAACCACCAACAACAAGCACCAATCACCACCAACAGGAGAAATTTAAAGGGAGTTGTCTCTTTCACCTACCTAGGCAGGGCAGCATCATCTCAACTACACGAGGCGGCGGCGGCGACACAGATGACGATGTCAATGACAGCATTGGAAATACAGCAAGACAAGCCTTCCTGCATTAATCTGAAATCAATGTAGAGATCTACTCCACTCCACTCAGCAAAAAGCGTGAACAACATCCGGATTTTCAACACTAATATCAATCAACTAATTCAGTGCTTCTATGTGGTGGTTGAGAGACGTGGTGGTGAGTTAAGGAAAGCATTTCCAACCAACTGCAGACATACGTCATCAGCAGCTTCCACCTAGGCTCACTCGATAGTGAAGATCAGGTAGATGACCGGAGAGGATAAGCAACAAGGAACCACTCTGGCTGGCTGTCAACGAACCAACCAAGAACCCGTTGTCCAAGAAATATGCAGAAGAAAGTGGAGATAGATTGAAGTGGATACACACTGAGAAAACTATTTGGGGAAACCACGTGCCAGGCCTGCCAGTCCGTCGATTGGAAGGGAGATGGGAAACGACGAGTTGGGCATCCGAGGTGAGGGTGACATGGAGGAGATTGTGTGAAGAAGGAATGTAAGCTTGTGGGTAGTTGTGTATGCTGCTTTTGAAGACTGTAGAGAAGAGAGTGAAATGGTGATGTGCTACTGAAGTCCTATGTTTCGCTAGGAATCCATTAAAAAAGTATATCATATAAGGATGTGTAGCAAATTGAACTGATGCACTATAATGCAAGCGTTTATGTAGATCTGTCTAACTATGTCCAAAACCTTTTGTAGGTAGACCATAGTAAACCAGCACTTAGAAATATGAGGTACGAGTTGACGGAGCAGCAGTTTGCCCAGTTAGCGCAATGATCTATGAAAGGGAAGAATGAAAGAAGAACGTGCACTAACCATTCAACAACCACACTTTTACTCAGAAATTAAACAGACAAGACAATCTGAAATTGAAAACTGTAAATAAAGTGAATAAGGTTTCAAATGAATTACGTAAATCCTGCTTAATTCTTTCATATGGTAGTCTGTTAATCCTTATACTTCAAATAATTGTATATACAAAGCAGCTAGTCAACAGCTGCTGCCTACGCTAGGAACTGACACTGAAGATCAGATGGCCAGATTAATAAGAATAAGCAACAAGGAAATCTGGGAACGAACCAACCAACAACTCATCACTCAACAAATATGCAGAAGGAAGTGGAAATGGATTGGACCAGGCATACACTGAGAAGATCACTCGATTACGTTTCGAGCCTAGGCACTCGAGTGGAAGGGAGATAGGAAACGACTAGTTGGGTATCCGAGGTGAGAGTGACATGTAGGAGATGGTGTGAGGAGGAAATGAGAGGTTGTGGGCTGTCATGGAGTCAGGTTCAAGAGATTTCAGAGGAGAGAATGGAATGGAGATGTGCTACTGAAGCCGTATGTTCGACTAGGAACCCAAGGGACAAACAATAATCATAATACATTTCTCCTCAGTAATTTTTAGTGAGTATGCTATTCACTACTGTTGTAAAACAAAGATAAATTAACTCTTTAGTTAAAAACAATATGAACAAAGAATATTCTTCTCACTTAAGTTTCATCAGGTCCTAGAGTTATAAAAAGGGATAATATAGCTCAAAATGAAGCCAAGTTTGTAGCGAATACATTTTCAAAATGAAATGTTAGTTAAGGGCTGTAAAAAAGTCGATTTTCCTTTCTTGACCTGTCAGTATTAGGATGACATATATGCAGATGAAGAATTTAACGGTAAAAGAAAAGACAACTAATAAGGAAGCCTTTAGGTTATTGAGACAAAGTTATTCCTCCTTACCAATTCCATTTTATAACTCTGGAATATGATAGGAATTCTCTGAGAAGAATACTCTTCGTTCAGATTATTTTTAATATATGTTTCGAGCATATTTAAAATCTGACAACTCTTTGATTGTGGATTATACGAGATAAATGCTTTTTAAGTCATGCGGGCGTCCATTTTCTAGTTAGTATTTAAAGACGACTTTGAAAAAGCCTTCGACAGCATCGACCGAGAAGTAATTTGGCAACTGTTTCAACACTACGGAATACAACAAACCTTTATCAGTCTCGTTCAACAACTATATGAAGACGCCACATGTCAAGTAATTCACAATGAGAAGCTCAGTGATCCATTTGAAGTGAAGACGGGAATAAGGCAAGAAGGCCGCCTGCTATCACCGATGATCTTCCTGATCGTGGTCGACTGAACTCCATCATGCAGCAGACAGTAAGGAGAGAGAAGAGAAGCACACGCTGGCTAGACCGGGAAAAGATCATAGAAGATTTAGATTTCGCCAACGATGACTTGTGTCTAATGTCTTGTCGCACAAACTCGATGATCTACAGGCAAAATCCAAGAAGTTGACAGAAGAGGAGAGGTGAGGCAGCGAAGACAGGACTTCAAGTGAATGTGGAGAAGACAGAGGTAGATGTGATGAAGATATTCAACCAACACCATCACCACCACCACCACCACCAACAACAACAACAAGCTGCAACCACCATCAACAGGAGAAACCTAAAGAAAGTAGTCTCTTTTATCTGCCTAGACAAGTCTGCATCGTATCAACTACAGGTGGTGGCACAGACGAGGACATCAAAACCAGGATTGGAAAAGCAAGACAAGCGTTCATTAATCTGAAGTCACTGTGGAGATCTACTGCACTCCACTCTGCATAAAGCATGAACAAGATCTGGATTTTCAACACTAATTCGGTCAAGTCAGTGCTTCTCTGTGATGGTTGAAGGACTTGGCGCGTCATGAGAAGCACTTCCAACAAACTGCAGGCATTCATCAACAGCTGCCGCCTACGCTCACTTGATATTGAAGATCAGATGGATTGCCAGAATAATACGGATAGTCAACAAGGAACTGTGGCTGGCTGGCTGGCAGGCAAGGAATCAACCAGGAACCCATTGACCAACAAATACGCAGAAGAAAGTGGAGATGGATTGAAGTGGATAGACACTGAGAAGACTGTTTGAGGACATCGCGTGCCAGATCAGGCCGTCGATTGGAAACGAGAGTTGGGCGTATCAGGTGAGGGTGACTTGGAGATCATGTGAGAAAGGGACGAAGACTTGTTGGCAGTCATGGAGCCAGGTTTTGAAGACTGCAGAGAAGAGAGTGGGATGGTGCTGTGCTACTGAAACCCTATGTTGCTTTAGCCACCCAAGGGAAAGATAATAATAATAATAATAATAATAACAAGAATAATTTAAAGAAGCTATGATCTGAGAAACAGTTCATGATCCCCTCTAAACAAATAAATTTCGTTACCCTGTCAGCAGAACATTCAGAGAGTTAGTGAGACAATCATGTTCCTTTTACAGTTAGAACAAAAAGGAGACTGAATACTATTAAAGTGCCAAATTATTTTCATTTTTACAATAAATCATAAATTAATCAAGTTAGCAGTGGGAACAGTAGTCTTTCAAATAATTCTGAGTTGTTGGACGAAGTTAATTCAAACTCTATTACTAACCAATCCCAAAACATGAGTTCAGTATTCTTTCATTTCTGTATTGTTTTCAACAGTTCATGCACTTTAGTAATAAACATTTTTAAAATGCCTGAAATCTTCTATAGTCAGCACCCAGAGGATGAAACAATCAAAAAACTAATCTGTCACTAAATAACGTGCGCTACTTTTTATTGATATACTCATAATTCTCCGTTTTTTTTATTGGATCGAACTGTCCGACCTATGTTAGCAAATGGGCTCCTATGCGGATGCCTCGATATTACCTAAATGTTAATTATTGTGATTTGGTTGGTTATGGCTAGCGGAGGAATCCAGGACGCGTGTAGTAAAAAAAAACAACGCAGAATTACAAGTATATCAATAAACAGTAATAACTATCACTCGTTCTACAAGAAGTGTCTAACGTTCCTCTGTGTCATAGTGGATAACACCTTGGCGTTTGAAGCGTTAGGTAAGCCGTTCGAATCTTAGTGGGAACGGCATCATTTACTGGGGTGCAAGTATATCAAGCCTACAAAACTCAAATAGGATGAAACGAGGGTCCTGGATTTTCTCGCTAACGACAACTAACTAAATTACTGCAAGTATTATATGGTTCAAAAATATCTAAATTGCATACTAAAGGTGTATCCTAAGAGAAAATGTTTTAAAATTCTAAATTGAATTTTTGCTGATCTCAGTATAATCACACAGAAAGCAGATTGTTTCTATCAAAAAGACATTCATGAAGTGTGATATACCATCTGATGACAACGTAGACTTTCCACACACACTGACACCGGATACTTAGTTAGTGAAATCGAAAGCACTCAAGGGTACTGTTATTAATGAAATGATGTCTTGCTAGATAAAGAAGTTCAGTTAGCAGTCTCACAATTCCATAATATAGGAAATTATTCTTATCAAATGTTAAACGATGAGCAGTATCTTTTTTATCGATGTTGTGAAGACCATATAGTAGAGGAATTATTGAATCAGACAGTTTCAGTTGTTCGGAAACTAAACGCCTATGGGAAGTTCGTCTTTCATTTCCTTCAAAATATTTGTCAGCTTTTGTTCCGTTAGTTCACTTGTATCTTTCTGAATAACTTTTTTAAAGAATTTTCGTCATCTACTAGTATGGATAACAGTTTATCAATGTAGTCGTTACGATTCATAAGGACTATACAAACTGGTTAAGAGGTGTTGAAAGGATAAGATCTAGCTTTTAGTCAACCTCTGTGTGTCTAATAATTCAACTGCTTCTATGGAGCTAGTTATACAGACCGTTCAAAGCGTGTTCTATCCAAGTGGATAGAACATTTTTGAAGTATTTACTCAATGCTCAGAATGTAACAAACCTTGTATTAACCAGAAGATGGCTGCAACTGTTAGGCTAGGTAGCAGTTCAATATCACATTTAACAAGGAGTCTACGCACAGATTGTTGTCAACTGTAGTAGTGAAAATCTTACATACCAAATGAATTTCGAGAAAAAAGAAGCGATAAAAAACATCTCATTTGTCCTACGAACATTGATAATTTCAGCTAATAGGTATTATTATTATTTGTCCCTTGGGTTCCTAATGGAACATACGGCTTCAGTAGCACATCTCCATTCCATTCTCTCGTCTGAAATCTCTCGAACCTGACTCCACGACAGCCCACAACCTCTCATTTCTTCCTCACACCATCTCCTACATGTCACTCTCACCTCGGATGCCCAACTCGTCGTTTCCTATCTCTCTTCCACTCGAGTGCCTGGCCAGGCATGGCGCGTGATATCCCCGAATGGTCTTGTCAGTGCATGCTTGGTCCAATCCATCTCCACTTCCTTCTGCATATTTGTTGAGTGATGAGTTGTTGGTTGGTTCGTTCCCAGATTTCCTTGTTGTTTATTCTTATTAATCTGGCCATCTGATCTTCAGTATCGAGCCAGCGTAGGCAGTTGTCGATGAATGTCTGCAGTTTGTTGGTTAACTAGTTCACTAGTTACTGGCCGGTCCTAAGCTCGGGTGAGGAGGGAAGGTTAGGCATAGGGCCAGCAACCCTACCCCGTAAAACAAATTTAACCGCTAAAGAAGCTTCACAGCAAAAACAAAATATAAAAAATAATAACAAAATTATTCCTGTCTGGAATCGGAGAGTTGAAATGATGCCGGTTGGTGAAAGCCTTCTGGAAGCCAATCGGCCGATATGTCTTCTCTCCCTCGATGAAAGAGAAATAAGCATGGGCACATAGAATGTCCGCACCATGTTTGAACCCAGCAAGGCAGCCCAGATTGCAAACGAGATGAAGAGGTATCACACTGAAGTGCTGATAAGTATACTCCTTTGAAATAATGAGCTTGTTATACGATTTGTTGGTCTACATCAATTTGTATCGAAAAATATTCTTTTATTACCTAGAAACGGGACCAAAATAGGAATAATCACTTTTTATTATGCTCATGAGAAATAGTACTTATAAGTAGTCAGACGATAGCTTTAATTTTTGATAACTTATAACATCCTGTAAAATGATGTTTTGAAAATATTAAGTGTTTAACGGGTTAAATGAAGAGCCAAATTAGTGTTTTGACTTTGTTAAGTGAAATTTGCAAAATGACTGTGGTCAATATTGTGTTATTTTGTCACCGATGTAGTCATGCACAAGTGAACGTGGAAGGTACTACTATATTATTACAAATTTGATTTATCTAATGTTGCTCAATTATAGAATTACTAGATCTTTTAATGCTTCTAAAATTGAATTACTTATAACTTTCTTTAATATTTGTCCAGCTAGATGCTATCTGCTTTCTGAAAGGGTTTACAGGTTGTGTTACCATCAAGCAAGAGTTGTGTGAAATGAGGGGAGTAACTGCGACTCTCCTGAGGAAGCCAAATGCCTTCACTATAGTTACATATCAGAGAGTCAACTTGAAGAAGACCTACAGGAGGCGATTAAGCGGCGTGGTCGTTTGTACCGCCGTCCAGAGAAGCCGGAGATGGTATGTGCACCGGTGATCACTGGTCGAGTGTAGTTGTGCAACGATTGTGAGCCTTCGAGTGGTCCTGCTGGATAATAACCAATCCACCGTCACAGCTGAATTAGACGTAAATGCGGTAGACGAGATCCATATATGCATATCATCGCTGTGGTACTTTAAAGCACAGAAGGCCTAGACAAACGCCAGTATTCCGCCTAGTACTCTGTGGCAGTGCAACCGAAAGTAAGCGAATATAGCTTTCTAATTCCCATAGTCACTGTTGTTGAAGGAGTCCCTAGATGAGGGTAGGTATGGTTTTGTCTCAAGAAGGTGAGCGGTATTCGGTTGGGAATAAAGATTCTATACTTTATAGCCTTTCTTACGTGGAGAGCCTGGGAGAGGCCCACATATCTGAAATTTCTGTGAGAGGGGGATGGTTTTCCAGCAAGATGGATTGTATCTCTTATACAAGATTCTAGAGGCTCAGTGAGAAGTATCCCACTCATGTCTGCTCAAAGGGAGTTGAGAATGGCTAAGCTATCCGATTACATGGCGAATGTGGTTGCGTTGAAGTCAGACATTTGGAAGGGTTCTGGGATTAAACTGATTAGTTTTGAGGGGGCGTTAACACAGGGCTCTGCCAACAGTGTTCGTTTCCATGTAGATGTGTTGCTATTATGTTTCTCGCTCAGTGAGGGGACCGATTCCCCAGGTTTTTGGATACTAACTCCCAGGAGGATGAGGTTTAGCCTGGAACTGGGAGTTGGGCTGAGAATTTGAGCGAAATTCCCCTGTCTAATGATGCTCAACTATGAAATTAGTAGGTCTTTTGGCGTTTGTAAAACTGAAGTACCTCTAGCTTTCTTTATTATTTATCAAGTTAGATATTGTCTGTTCTCTGAAGGGTTTCGAGGTTATACTACCATCCAACAAGAGTTTTATGATTTAGAATAGCTGTCATATATTAGAACAGTCAAGAACAGAGCACTGAGCTAAAATATACAAAGATTACTAGTGTAATATGGAAGTATCAATTGATATATGTTATTTCTGTGCAGTACGTGAAAGGTGATTACTAAATAAACTTGGTATAAAATTTAGACACTATGGCAGTATGCAATTTCATAAATGACTGGTTTGGTGAATATTATTATATTACTGTGTGAAATATCAAGCGGACTGATTTAAAGTGGTTGCCAACAATTTCCTACAGTAAGAGAATAGAATCGAATTAATTTATTACTTACCTTCTAAATTTACCTTACAAGTTATGGTTAGCTAGTAGAGCACAGTATGTCAGTAACTAACCTAAAGAACAGCTCAGTTGTCTTTAATGCTGTCTATCTTATGAGAGAGCACAGGAAATAAAATGAAGTATTTAAATCTATAGAAGTGAAGACTTGTCATTTATTGGTTTCATGCTAATTTGATACTCACTGAAGAATGATTGACCCTGTTTACATAGAAATCGTTTACTTGATAAGAAGGTAACAACTGAAAAGTTTAGTTCGACTTGACAGTCAGTTAACTTAAAAGTTGAGAAGTGAATTAGGGTAGGTAATGACAAAGTTGCTTCTCAACTAAAAGATACCGGCTTCCGTTTATGTATTAACTGAGTTTTGGTAACACAAAATAAACATTTCTTCACACCCTTCAGAATATTACATAGTCATTTTTAGATTGGTACAATTGAATCTTTTGGAACTATGCACACATCAATTTACCTTCTTCTGTGGCGCTAGGTACATAGGCCGTATGTAGAGACAGAAAGTTCAGCATGGATGTCATTACCCACCAGCATAATTCAGTAAAGATCAACACAGACCAATCAATAGTTTCAGATTACAAAAGAATGTTTGATAGCGGACACAGTTCCATAACATCTGTTTGCACTAGTCTACAAATTACAAACTAATATTCTGAGAAATTGGTTGGTTGTGGCTAGCAGGATAATCCAAGACGCCCTCCCACCCTATTCGGGACTCGTCAGCTGGACGTACCTGCACCCCAGTGATGTTGTTCCCACCGGGACTCGAACTTCGTACCCATTGTTTCAAACGCCAAGGCATCATCCATCATGCCACGGAGGAACGATAGCCACTTCTTGTACAACGAGTAGTAATAGTGGCGTTTGAAGCGATGGGTACGAGGTTCAAGTCCCAGTGGGAACAACATCATTGGGGAGCAGGTACATCCAGCTGACGAGTCCCAAATAGGATGAAACGCGCGTCCTGGATTATTCTGCTAGCCACAACTAACGAATATGTGTGAGGAAATGTTTATTTTACGTTCAGAAGACGGAATCTTTTAGTTTATAACCAACTTTGCTATTCCCTACCCCCAATTCACTACGTAATTTTTAAACTTTTTAGCCTAACTAACCTTTCCAATTTTTGCCTTATTATTAAGTAAGCGATTTCCATTTAGCTCACTTATTAACTTTTCATTCCATTCTTTACTGACATCTATCTACTCAATTTGTCACGAATTCTACTGAATTATGATGGAGATAACTTCGCCTGGTTAACTAGTTCACTAGTTACTAGCCGGTCCTAAGCCCGGATAAAGCGGGAAGGTTGGGCATACGCCTGACAACCCTACACCGGAAAACAAATCCAATCGCTAAAGAAGCTTCAAAGCACAAACAAAATGTAAAAAATAAAAACAAAATTATTCCTCTCTGGAATCGGAGAGGTGAAATGACGCTGGTTGGTGAACAGATTGCAAACGAGATGAGGAGGCATCACATTTAAGTGCTTGGAATTCGCGAAAGCAGATGGAATGGGAGTGGACTCTCCAAACTGTCATCTGGAGAAACAATAATCTACTCCGGTCACCCAGACGACAACCACGAGCACACTGAGTTTTCGAGTGGCTATCATGATGTCCCCAAGAGCATCGAAGGCTCTCATGCAGTGGGAATCAATCTCCTCCAGCATCAGGATCATGACAGCAAGGTTCAACTCAAAAGGAAGGAAGGTCACAATCATGCAATGTTATGCACCTACAAATAATGCAGATGAAGAGAAAAAGGAGGAATTCTACAGACAACTGAAATCAACACTGGACAAGACCACACTGCAGTTGGCGATATTAAAATTCTAATGGGCGACATGAATGTCAAACTGGGAGGGGACAACACGGGAATAGAACTAACCATGGGTCTAGAGGCCCTCGTGAGGTGATGAACGAGAATGGAGAATTGTTTTCAGAATTCTGTGCATTCAACGATTTGGTGATTGGAGGCAGTGTGTTCAAGAACAAGGATATCCACAAAGCGACATGCATTTCACCAGATGGATATACTAAAAATCAGATCGACTTTATCTCAATCTCAAGAAAATGGAGACGCAGCCTACTGGACACAAGGCCAAGAAGAGGAGCAGACATAGGTTCAGACCACTAGTGCAAGAAACCATCCAAATCAACTTAAAAGCCTTCAAGGAGGCTGGTGATAAAAAGCAGTTCCAGTAAAACACTCAGAAACTGAAGGATGAAACTACGAAGGAAATCTTCACATCAGCCATCTAGACAAAATGGGAGATATCGAGCAACAGCTCTGAAGAAAACTGTGTGGAAGAACACTTGAAGTCTTTGGAAGAGATGTGGAAAGAAAACTGCACAACCGTATTAGGAAGGAGGAAGAAAGAAGATAAGGAATGGATCTCAATGGATACATGGAAGCTGAGAGAGCGGGGAGAGGAGGATGGTGAAGCAGAAGATAAACCAGTGCAAGGATGCTCAACGACAACAGGGACTGAGTACAACGTATAAAACACTACACTGGACAAAGAAGTGAAGAAGAGTGCACGCAAAGACAAAAGACACTTCCACGACACACTGGCAAGTGAGGCAGAACAGGCTGCCGGCTGGTGGGAGAGACAGAGACCTGACAACATCATATCAGATAACCAGGTCACTATCTGCCAGAGAAGAGATCAACGCAGACGAAACCAGTAGGAGAGGATGACGGAAATTTAATTACGAAAGAAGAGAAACAAAGGAAACAATGGGCTGACCACTTCAAGAAGCTCTTGAATCGACCACCACCACCACCACCACACCACCACCAATTGCACTTCGTCCACAAATACAGCCTGCAGCCACTGAACTACAAGTGAACATAAATCCTCCAACAAAACTGGAAGTCCTGAACGTCATAAAGCTACTGAAATGTCGAAGAGCAGTAGGACCAAATGGAATCCCACCAGAAGCACTGAGAACAGATGCAGAGACAACAGCCAATATGCTCACACCACACCACTATTGCAGAAGGTGTGGTAGGAAGGGAAGGTAGCTGGCCATTGATTGAAGAAGGCCTACCTTGTCAAACTGCCGAAGAAGGGAGACCTCAGTGTTGCGAGAACTGGCAAGGAATCACTCTCCTGTCCACCCGGAACAAGTAAAATATTAAGCCACATCATCATGGAGAGACTAAAGGATGCACTGGATTCAACTACGACCAGAACAGGCTGGCTGGCTGGCTGCTGGCTGCTGGCTGGCTGGCTGGCTGGCTGGCTGGATTCAGAAGTACAAATCATGTGCTGACCAAATTGCAACGCCACACAACACATCACCATAGAACAGAGTATAGAATGACAGTCGACTCAACTCAACCTCATCTTCATCGACTTTGAAAAGGCCTTTGACAACATCGACCGAGAAATAATTTGGCAGGCAGGTGCTTCAATACTACGGAATACCACAAACCTTTATCAGCCTCATTCAACAACTATATGGAGATGCCACATGCCATGTAATACACAATGGGAAGCTGGTTGATACCTTCGAAGTGAAGACAGGAGTAAGACAAGGCTGGCTACTATCACCCCTCATCTTCCTGATTGTGGTCGACTGAACTGGATCATGCAACCAACAGTGACAAGCGAGAAGAGGGGAATACGCTAGACCAATGAAAAGATCCTAGAAGACTTGGATTTCGCCAACGATGACTTGTGTCTGATGTCTTATCACACAAACTTGAAGATCTGTAGGCAAAATCCAACAAGTTGACAGAAGAGGAGAGGCAGGGCAGCGAAAATGGGACTTCAAGTGAATGTGGAGAAGACAGAGGTAGAGGTGATGAAGATACTCAACCACCAACAACATCAACAAGCTCCAATCACCAGCAACAGGATAAACTTGAAGGAAGTAGCCTCCTTCACCTATCTAGGAAGCACTGTTTCAACTACAGGTGGTATAGGCACAGATGAGGATGTCAAAGTAGCCAGGATCGGAAAGACAGCAAGATAGGTGTTCACTAACCTGAAACCAGTGTGGAGATCTTCTGCACTGGACTCAACACATAGCGTGAACAAGATGCGGATTTTCAACACCAATTCAGTCAATTCAGTGCTTCTGTGTGATGGTTGAGAGACTCGGCGCATTATGGAAGGTATTTCCAACAAACTACAGACATTCATCAACAAGTGCCACCTACTCTGGCTCGTTACTGAAGATCAGATGGATTGCCAGAATAATGATGATAAGCAACAAGGAACTGTGGCTGGCTAGCTGTTAACGAACCAACCAAGAAGCTATCAGTCAACAAATATGCAGTGGAAGTAAGTGGAGATGGATGGGATTTGCATGCACTGAGAAGGTGGACTGAGGACATCACGCGTCAGTCGAGACCGGGCAATCGAGTGGAACTCAGATGGGAAGTGACGAGTTGGGTGTCCTAGGTGAGGGTGACATGGAGGAGATGGTGCGAAGAGGAAATGAGAGGTTGTGGGCTGTTTTGGATCCAGGTTGAGAATATTTCAGAGAACAGAGTGGAGTGGAGTGGAGACGTGCTACTGAAGCCATATGTTCAATTAGGAACCCAAGGGACAAATAATCCAATAATATGATGGAGATTATGATATAACAGACCACGTTTTCAAAAATAGTATTTTCCGACAAACAACTAAAGTGTATTGGTTCTGAAAAATTCCTTGATAACTAATGACTTGCAACTATTCTCATGACTTATAGAGTGAAAATTTTTCCAGTTCAAAATATTTTCATATGTGTGGTATATCATTATATAACTCATATTTACTGCCTCAATGGCACTGTCTTCAATATCAATGTTGGTAGATTTAGAAGTAAATGTCAGTAACTAGACATGAAAGGAGAGACAGTCATCTTAAATTTCAATAACTAAGCATATTTCAAGTTGTTATTCATCGTAGACTGACGTCAGTTGGAGGAACAAAGGAAACCTGGGAGCACTGGACAGCTGTTTCTTCCAAGTACGGTGTTCCTCAGCATTGCGCATCCACCACCCCATCAGGAGTCGAACTTGCGACCTTCAGGTCCTTTGGCCAGCGATTTACCATAGAGCCACTGGGTCAGAAACTAATGCTCCAGCTTCTGTTAGCTCACGATATAACGCAACCGCCACCCAATATCATCGACGAAACAGCTGTCCAGTGCTCCCAGGTTTCCTTTGTTCCTGTAACTGACGTCAGTCTACGATGAATAACAACTTGAAATATTTCCAAATCTCCACAACCCCCTCAAAATTTAATTAAGCATATAATCAAGAGAAAGTAAGGCGTTGACACACTAATTATGTCACATTTATGTTTATTCTTCAGTAGCTGCAGTGATTTCTACAATCGTTGATCACTTAATGTGGATCAATATATCATGAATTAATTTTCAATTTTAGAAAAGAGTTTGAAAATGTATACCATTTTAAATTCATCACTATGTAAAATGTATTCTTGTTAGTTTAATAAAAGAATTTTTGGTCAAGGTCAACTCATCAGATCAACATTTATTTAAGATAAATGAACTACTAATGAAGAAAGCTAATAGCAACTTGATAAACGTTGAATCCTGTCTTTTCTCTTAGATTTTAAGGTATCAAAGTGAAAAAAAAAAATTAAAAAGATATAAAAAATATTAAACTGAATATAAAGGATGGTGAAGGTAAACTTTAATGAGCTTATTTTATGGATTATCCTTCAATTGAGAATCACTATCAATTGATGTTTTATGGATAAGGATCAAAACCACTTTAAATGGAAATAATCATTATTATATACGTAAGGAAATAACACTAATATCATACATGTTAGCTAAAGATGCCTTAATTGAACAGAAACTGATGTTATTTTGATATCTTTCAGTTTATTTTGGCTACTTGAAGATGCAGTTTTCAGAGAACTTAAAGAAGACACTGTAATCACAATAAAAAATGAAGTGGACATCAAATTACTTAGCATTCAAGGACATCATATCATGTAAGGTAGTACGGTTAGATAAAGATCACGAATAGAAATGATGTTAGAGAGTGGGTGGAATTAGAATTTGACATCAGTGGATTAAGTCTTTGACTATTGGTTTGAGCAGTCTAAGGAGATGTAGACTACTTGACTGGAGTCTTTGAGATGAAAGGTATAGATGGTTGTGAACTGACTGTTAGTGGTATAGCTGAAAATCGATCACAGTGGAGTAGGTTTATCCGCACTTTGACATCCTCAAATTGTTTATTATCTCATACAACTTGGTCTAGCTTTATATCACTCCTTTTTCTATCCACCTGTTATTTGTGCACTATTTTGAAGTGTGGTGAATTGAACCGATAGACTTGTGTGCTAGACTGTTAGTTTATCTGTATTTGAATATGTAACAATGTTAATTAGATGCTGACAGTTGTCATATGAATCCATAACATTTTTAATTCACTAAATCAACAGTAATGATTAAAATCATCTTATTCATTGCCTTGGCAACTTCTAACATTTTATGCTTTCATAACAGGTGGTGTTGACCTTTGATCGAATACTAGCTGTAACAATGGAATGTTGTCTTGAACTTCCCTACAAAGTCTACTGTTTTCCTAGACGTAAACAGCAGGCAAAGTTTATATATATATATATATATATATATATATATACAGCATACAGCTAAATAAAAAATTTTCAGCTTTGTAACAAACAAGTAAGTAAAATTTTATAACATTATGACTGTGATCACATGTTAGGCAACTTCTAGAGCTGATGTCAGACATATGATATCATCAAAGGCTCGGACTACGTACTTGTCATATATAGATACCAGAATAATGTTATAACTTTACAGATTATTTTCACTATATTTAACTTTGCTAAGCTTAGGAAAGAGAGACAACAGTATTAGTTCTCTAGACAGCAGATTTAGGGGATAAGTTGATGCCAAAAATTTCTATTAAATCGAAATTGGGATTAAAGTTCATAGCGCAACGGGTTGGGATGGGGTGGAGAAACAGAAAGATGCTTCTTATTCTTGTCAATTACAACCATTACACTGATTAATATTGAAGTATTCAAAATTAATGAGACAATAAAGTCAACAAATACTCAAGCAGTACAGTTTTGAAGGTGGCATGAAATCTAAATGAAACACTGAATGGATAACGTTTATGGTGATTACAGTAGTGTAAATAGTTTTGTATACTGATTACTTTTGTCACTTTCTGTAAACGTCTTCGATTCTGTTGGTGGTTCTAGTTGTTACCAATAGATTTTATCCTAACCAACAAACCTATTATGGTATCAAAAATGCATACCCTAGGGACCTCGTAAATTTTTTTTGTCTAGATTTGTGTGATTACTGAAAAGCATCAGCAAAACTTAAGCTCACCTAAGGCATCTTAAGTTTCCAACTGTCCGTAAGAATTTACTATAATTGCTTGTATTATACTGTCGTTGATTGGACTGGATTGATCGATCTCCATAGGGATGTGGGCTCCTGTGTGGATGCCTCGATATTACCTGTGTTCTACTTGTAGTAAAAATAGATAGTGGCTAGCAGCGGAATCAAGGACTACTCAGGTGTCTTCCTATTTGGGACTCATCAGCTGGATTTACCTGCCTCCCAGTGAGTGATGTTGTTCCCACTGAGATTCGGACTTGGAAGAGATCGCTTTAGACGCCACAGCGTTATGCACTACACCATCGAGTCACGATAGCCACTTCTTGTGCAGTAGGTATAGTTTTAGTATTATTTCTTGTACCATTGTTGATTGGACATCCAGCTGACGAGTCCCGAATAGGACAAAATGTGCACCCTGGAATTCACTGCCAGCCACTAGCCATCTTTACTATCCATAAGAGTGTTAAGAAAACTTAGTTTGCATCTGCATATAAAAAATGATTCCAAGAGCATAATGGCATGTTGATAGTGCATTCTCATTCAAAACATCTCCCAGACTTCAGCAAAATCTAGGCTGGTAGTCATTTAAACTCGAACATCTTTCAAAATGAGAATCGAAAGATTGAATAAAAAATAAACGTGGTTCAAACAACCTTTGAATGGTTACTGGAGGGCAACCAATTGGTTATTGTCCAGTCCTCAGGGCTGACCAAGTTCTATTGATCCTTTTGCAATGTAGCAACTAAGCTAGGAGGCTCACCATCGTGGTGCACTTGGATATATTCTATTTGTACTGCAAATGATGAGTGAACATCCTAGATGATGGTCATTCAGTCAGCTTTAAGGGCTAGACAACGTGAAGTTGGTTGCTCTCCAGTGACTAATCAATGTGTCTAATGTAATCCTTTAAAATTTAAGTTGCGGTCGGAATAGCTCAGTGTTGTGACGTCATTAACTACAACACTGAGTGATGCAGCTTTGGATTTCACAAAAGAGAAGACTTTCTTCGAGATTTCAAATATGCCCTACTGACGAGTGCCAATAAGTACGAAATCTGGATCAAGTAGGGCTTTCTACCGATTACCTCTAACTAATTAACGTAAATCAGAATAGTGTTTATGTAGAAATGTAGATTGTGAAAAGATGCATAGAGTCTAGAACTGTTGATATCCTAATGACTGATTATTGTAAAAATGAACAAAATATCTGGCTATTAAATTATGCTAGAAAGGTAATAAATTTCGATTTGTCTAGAATTTTCTAATTTATGGTAATTGTACACGCATCAGCAATTCTATGCACACAGCCAACTAAAACAACATAGAATTACTGTCTTTTATTTTATCTTGACCAAGGAGATAATCAAATGATATCAGAATTATGTTAACCTGTTTATAGATAAGGTAAACATTATAAAAAGATCGAAATGTTATTTGTCTGAGGCATATTTTTCAGTTATATTACGGAATGTATAAAATACATGTAGTTAGCGGTGATTTTGTACCAGAAAGTATTTTTCGAGAGAATCGCAATTGAACATTTATAGTTTACGATGTAGTAATATATATATATATATATATATATATATATATATATATATATATATATATATATATATATTCCAAAAGTGCCTTTTCTAGTCCTCATTAGAAGGTCAACATTTCTGACGCATCCAGTGACTGTTTACTTTGCATACTTCAGTGATTAGCTTAAATGTTAAATATTTTGTTTGCAAACTTCACTATTCCATCATAATGATAACATATGGCTAGTGAAATTTCTTTGTGGATAATAAGCGAAAATATTTCTTAAAATCATCTGACTTAGATAACATTTTCAGATATTGAAAACCTGGGAGCACTGGACACCTGTTTCGTCCTACAATGTGACTCTTCATCAGTACACAACCTTCAAAATAAAATCCCCATTTAACCTCAAAATGAATTGCTATTTCATACACATTAGTAACATGCTTCGAAATGGATATCCTGTAGTTCTAAGGAGAAGACATGACCAGTGGGGTAAACCAGTTGGAAGCGAAGCAGATGTCAACTGAACAAATTGCGTGGTATTTCTGCTATATCACAAATTGGAAAGAATAGGAAACTGTGTAGCACTGAATTCCCAATCAGTGGTTGAATGATCAGCACGTTCGTCACGAAATCTGGGGATTCTGAGTTCAATCCTTGGTGAAACAGGGTCGTGGATGCGTATTGCTAAGGACTCGCATACCAGGATGAAACAGCTGTCTAGTGCTCCCAGGTTTTCTATGGTTCTCCAACTGATGTCATTCTGTGATAAATACAACCTTGAAAATGAAATCCGCATTAACCTCAATTATTATTATTATCATTAGTCCCTTGGGTTCCTAGTCGAACATACGGCTTCAGTAGCACATCTCCATTCCACTCCGTTCTCTGCAATCTTCCAACCTCGATACACAATTGCCCACAAGCTCTCATTTCCTCCTCACACCATCTCCTACATGTCACCCTCACCTCGGATGCCCAACTAGTCGTTTCCCATCTCCCTTCCACTAGAGTGCCTGACCTGGCATGGTGCGTGATGTCCCCGAATGGTCTTCTCAGTGTATCCCCAGATCAATCCATCTCAACTTCCTTCTACTGCATAGTTGTTGAGTGATGGGTTGCTGGTTGGTTCGTTACCAGCCAGCCAGCCAGAGTTCCTTGTTGCTTATTCTTATTCTTTCTGGCCATCTGATCTCCAGTATCGAGAGTAGACAGCTGCTAATGAATGTCTGTAGTTTGTTGGGAATGCTTTTCGTAACTTCCCAAGTCTCTGAACCATATAGCAGCACTGACTTCACATTGGTGTTTAAATCCGGATTTTGTTAACGCTTTATGTTGAGTGGAGTTCAGAAGATCTCCACACTGGTTTCAGGTTAATGAACACCTGTCTTGCTGTCTTTCCTATCCTGGCTGCTTTGACGTCCTCGTCTGTGCCACCACCTGTAGTTGAAACGAAGCAGCCTTGTGTAGGTAGTTGAAAGAGACTACTTCCCCTAATTGTTTCCCACTGACGGTGATAGGAGATTGTTGATGTTGTTGTTGGTGGCGTTAGTTGGGTATCATCGCCGCCCCTATCTTCTCTACATTCACTTGAAGTCCTGTCTTCGCTGCCTCACCTCTCCTCTTCTGTCAACTTCTTGGATTTTGCCTGTGGGTCTTCGAGTTTGTGCGACAAGACATTAGACACAACTCATCACTGGAGAAATTCAAATCTTCTAGAATCTTTTCATCGGTTCAGCCAGCGCATTCCCCTTATCTTGTTCCTCACGGTTTGTTGCATGATCCAGTTCAGTCGACCACAATCAGGAATATGATGGGTGATATTAGACAGCCTTGTTTCACTCCTGTCTTCACTTCGAAGGTATCAACCAGCTTCCCATTGTGTATTACATGGCATGTGGCATCTCCATATAGTTGTTGAATGAGGCTGATGAAGGTTTGTGGTATTCCGTAGTATTGAAGCACCTGCCTGCCAAATTATTTCTCGGTCGATGTTGTCAAAGGCCTTTTCAAAGTCGATGAAGATGAGGTTGAGTTGAGTCGACTGTCATTCTATACTCTGTTCTATGGTGATGTGTTGTGTGGCGTTGCAATTTGGTCAGCACATGATTTGTACTTCCTGAATCCAGCCAGCCAGCCAGCCAGCCAGCCAGCCAGCCAGCCAGCCAGCCAGCCAGCCAGCCAGCCAGCCAGCCAGCCAGCCAGCCAGCCAGCCAGCCAGCCAGCCAGCCAGCCAGCCAGCCAGCCAGCCAGCCAGCCAGCCAGCCAGCCAGCCAGCCAGCCAGCCAGCCAGCCAGCCAGCCAGCCAGCCAGCCAGCCAGCCAGCCAGCCAGCCAGCCAGCCAGCCAGCCAGCCAGCCAGCCAGCCAGCCAACCAGCCAACCAGCCAGCCAGCCAGCCAGCCAGCCAGCCAGCCAGCCAGCCAGCCAGCCAGCCAGCCAGCCAGCCTGTTCTGGTCGTAGTTTTGAATCCAGTGCATCCTTTAGTCTCTCCATGATGATGTGGCTTAATATTTTACTTGTTCCGGGTGGACAGGAGAGTGATTCCTTGCCAGTTCTCGCAAACACTGAGGTCTCCCTTCTTCGGCAGTTTGACAAGGTAGGCCTTCTTCCAATCAATGGCCAGCTACCTTCCCTTCCTACCACACCTTCTGCAATAGTGGTGTGGTGTGAGCATATTGGCTGTTGTCTCTGCATCTGTTCTCAGTGCTTCTGGTGGGATTCCATTTGGTCCTACTGCTCTTCGACATTTCAGTAGCTTTATGACGTTCAGGACTTCCAGTTTTGTTGGAGGATTTATGTTCACTTGTAGTTCAGTGGCTGCAGGCTGTATTTGTGGACGAAGTGCAATTGGTGGTGGTGGTGGTGGTGGTGGTGGTCGATTCAAGAGCTTCTTGAAGTGGTCAGCCCATTGTTTCCTTTGTTTCTCTTCTTTCGTAATTAAATTTCCGTCATCCTCTCCTACTGGTTTCGTCTGCGTTGATCTCTTCTCTTGCAGATAGTGACCTGGTTATCTGATATGATGTTGTCAGGTCTCTGTCTCTCCCACCAGCCGGCAGCCTGTTCTGCCTCACTTGCCAGTGTGTCGTGGAAGTGTCTTTTGTCTTTGCGTGCACTCTTCTTCACTTCTTTGTCCAGTGTAGTGTTTTATACGTTGTACTCAGTCCCTGTTGTCGTTGAGCATCCTTGCACTGGTTTATCTTCTGCTTCACCATCCTCCTCTCCCCGCTCTCTCAGCTTCCATGTATCCATTGATATCCATTCCTTATCTTCTTTCTTCTTCCTACCTAATACGGTTGTGCAGTTTTCTTTCCACATCTCTTCCAAAGACTTCAAGTGTTCTTCCACACAGTTTTCTTCAGAGATTTTCTTCGATATCTCCCATTTTGTCACATTTTTCGACAGCTACATAGGGGTCTGTTACAGTGAAAGAGGCAATAAACATTCAGTTGTATTTCATTCCAGCTGTTAGAGGAATTCAGGATTTGTATTTCCTTCTATAAAGGGTTTATTTGTTAGAACTATTTCTGTGTACTTTCACCCTTTTAGGAATAGGTATAAGTACGGATCTTCTCAGAAACCTGTGTTACCAATAGCTTACAGAATTAGGATAGTCATTTACCTTTTAATGGCCATTGGTTGTCATCTCAGTTTGAACTACCTCTAATTATAACGTTATGTGGGGATAAGAGGAGAGAGAGAGAGAGAGAGAGAGAGAGAGAGAGAGAGAGAGAGAGGGGAAAAGAGATAAAGAGACTGACCGTTAAGCTTCTCTGAGTCACCATTAGAAATGTTTAAGGTTGAACAGCTAGTAAACTTAAGTTCTTTGTACATACTGTTTATATGGAGTCAAAACAGCATTTACATCTCCTGCACAAATTATCTTTCATCCAACTTGGAATGTTATCAGTTAATGAGAAATGAAGTATGATATAAAGCAAAATTTAGAAAGCGAAAAAAACGGAACAGTTTGTTAAAAAAGGAGAAAGCTGGGAATTACGGAATTTGACACTCGGTAGTAATTGATTTAACTTAATCTTTGACAAAGAATCCCTTCCAAGACTTTCATATCCTGTCCCATTAAAGCTGAGCATGATAATGGGTGTCTATTAGTTATGGAGAATGTTGCTTTTGCCATTGACTTCAATCATTGTAAACTGTGAAACATGGGGATTCTACTAAAAATTCAATTGACAACATGTTGTCTGCAAGTGCCTAAATATTTTAGATTCAAGTGAACATGGTTTTCAGCGTGCTTACTGCTTCCCATCCCGGGAAACTCTTAATGGTTCACTAGCTGAAATCATATTGTAGTAAAAACTACTTTCAAATATAAAAAAGTGATGTAATCAGTCAGTGAGCAGATGAGTCAATCAGTCAGTTATTCAGGTAGGCAAGTAGGCAGGCAGGTAGACAGACACACAGACGGATAGACAGACAGATAAGCAGAAACAGATGCAATCATCATCATCATCATCACCAGATACTTCGGTCCAAGTTGCCATACTTCACAGTAGAATACAAAGAACAAGTGGATAGAAAAATAATGATATCAAAGTAGACAAAGTTGTATGATAGAATAAACAATTTAAAGATAAAGGTTAGTGTGAATATTCAAGCTTTAGAAAACGTCAAAAAGTGAATACATCTGCGCCACCATTGTGACAGATTTTCAGCCGTGTCAAAAGTTGCCATTCGCTTAAAATGTAACAAATACTATGAAATTACCCGACAGGAAAAGAAATATGTGCCTGAGCTGCAGACAAGAAATCAAGAAGTTAATTTTTCTTATTGTTCATCACTATTTTTTTCTGAAATGGTCCATATTTGCAATCGAAATTTCCTCTAAATGGTTTACGAAAGTCTTTTGGTTACCTTCTTTTCGGGTAGACTTTACTGACTATATTTACTATGTTATCGATCAGAATTATTCTGTCAAAGTATGATCAACTGAGTCTAATGCCGCACAAACTTGAAGATCTGCAGGCGAAAACTAACAAGATAACAGAAGAGGCAGGGCAGCGAAAATGGGACTTCAAGTGAATGTGGAGAAGACAGAGGTAGAGGTGATGAAGATATTCAACCAACACCATCACCATCACCGCCACCACCACCACCACCACCACAACAACAACAACAACAAGCTGCAACCACCATCAACAGGAGAAACCTAAAGAAAGTAGTCTCTTTTATCTGCCTAGACAAGTCTGCATCGTATCAACTACAGGTGGTGGCACAGACGAGGACATCAAAACACCAGGATCGGAAAGACAGCAAGACAAGCTTCATTAATCTGAAGTCACTGTGGAGATCTACTGCACTGCACTCTGCATAAAGCATGAACAAGATCTGGATTTTCAACACTAATTCGGTCAAGTCAGTGCTTCTCTGTGATGGTTGAAGGACTTTGCGCGTCATGAGAAGCACTTCCAACAAACTGCAGGCATTCATCAACAGCTGCCGCCTACGCTCACTTGATATTGAAGATCAGATGGATTGCCAGAATAATACGGATAGTCAACAAGGAACTGTGGCTGGCTGGCTGGCAGGCAAGGAATCAACCAGGAACCCATTGACCAACAAATACGCAGAAGAAAGTGGAGATGGATTGAAGTGGATAGACACTGAGAAGACTGTTTGAGGACATCGTGTGCCAGATCAGGCCGTCGATTGGAAGGGAGATGGGAAACGAGAAGTTGGGCGTATCAGGTGAGGGTGACTTGGAGAAGATCATGTGAGAAAGGGACGAAGACTGTGGCAGTCGTGGCGCCAGGTTTTGAAGTATGTAGAGAAGAGAGTGCAATGTAGACGTGCTACTGAAGCTGTATGTTCGACTAGGAACCCAAGGGAAAAATAATATAATAATGATCAGCTGAACAGTAAGAACGTATCTTAGACAAGTTGAATGAAAACCTGATATGTTTTCTTGTAAGCAACAGAAGGAAATATTAAATTAAATAATATCCTGTTTAGGAAAGCTTACAGAACTTCTTGGGGTCTTGATAAACCAGTTTGTGTACATAACACACAGAATTTCTTAAGAAGTATACCTTCACAGATTATGAGGTTAATGGAGATTTCATTGTTAAAATTGCATTGATCACGGGATAACATCATTTGGAGAACCACTGAAAATTTGGGAGCTTCATCTTAGTATGCGACTCCTTAGCAGTATGTATCCACGACCCTGTTTCACCATGGATCCAACTCAAAATCCTCAGGTTTTTACTATTATCATAAGTGGTACGTTTACTTGTTTTAAGATGTACAACACCTTCCCTGTGTTCTACATCAAAATTAAATTAACAAAAGTACCGTTATTTTACTTTATTTAAATTGTATACTGTTGACCATAATGTATCCTGTCAATGACTGTATATTCACTCATGAATGCATTAAGATGATACAAGAAGTCTTTTATTTAATGATGAATAGAAATTATTTTATTTTTAAAATAGAATCTACTTGAGTACTCTTGTATATAATGAAAAGAATGAACATTCCAACTCGAGTTTTGAAACTGTGAAATACTACATTGAAACAATTGAAAGTATACTGAAGTTGATGTATTAAGTTCTTATCATGTTGAATTAGTTAGTAGATGATATAAACATACAAATGGTTTAATAATATGAACAACAAAACGTGATCAAAGGCAAGAATGTTTATTTTATTATCAATATTTCTTTATCACACTATTTTTGTCCACTTGTAACTTGTTGGTTATTATTTTTATCTTATATTTTGCTTCAAGTTTTTCCAACTCATAGTTTTCTTCCCAGTATAATCTTAATAATATGCCTAAGCATGGAGTCGAATGTTTCTACTCAGTTATCAAGAAAAAAAAAGCACAACAAAACTCTGTAAACGCATTGTGACTGTTTTTTTTAAGAGTTGCTGAGTTAAATATAGAGTTTTCTACGACCCCGAATAGGAGTTTTTACATTTATTGAGGTTTACTGAGTTGGTTTAATGTTGAAAAATTAGTTAATTATTGGTTTCTTAAAAATTTGTTGTTTTACAACACTCGACTAGACACTCATCTATAGAACTGAAATCTACTTAATCATGGATTTTGAGTGATTTACTCTAAAATTAGAAATTTGTCACAGTTGTGTAATCACTACTATAAACATTATCTATTTTTGTTTACTCAAAGGTTTCAAGTTGTTATTCATCGTAGACTGACATCAGTTCGAGGAACAAAGGGAACCTGGGAGCACTGGACAGCTGTTTAGTCCCACTAATGTGGGACTCCTCAGCAGTGCGCACCCACGACCCCACACCAGCAGGCATCGGACCCGCGACCTTCAGGTTCCGCGGCCAGCACGTTACCATTGAGCCACTGGGTCAGAGTCCAGTGTTCCATATTTCCAACTTCTGTTAGCTCGTGACCGGTGGAGTCAAAGCCTGATGGCCATGAGGACAGATACTCAACGATGACATTGGGTGGCGGTTGCACTATATCGTGAGCTAACAGAAGTTGGAAATATGAAGCATTGGATTCTGACCCAGTGGCTCAGTGGTAACGCGCTGGTCGCGGAACCTGGAGGTCGCGGGTTCGATCCCTGCTGGTGTGGGGTCGTGGGTGCGCACTGCTGAGGGGTCCCACACTAGTGGGACTAAACAGCTGTCCAGTGCTCCTAGGTTTCCTTTGTTCCTCCAACTGATGTCAGTCTACGATGAATAACAACTTGAAATATCTCCAAATCTCCACAACTCCCTCAAAATACTCAAAGGTTGTTAAATTAAGTTTATGTTATCATAGATTTAACAATAAGGAAATATTACTCAGTATTGTTCAATCTTTGAAAACGAACCAAAAAAATATGGGGAGAATAACTTTAAGGCCTCCATATCTTGTATTCTTTATTATCAAAGAATAATTGAGGCCAGTCTCTTGAAATAGCAGAATACATTGGTTGTATTGTGTTCTCTGAGCTCAGAGAACACAATACAACCAAGACCATCCACCTGAGCTACAAATACTTTCCATCATTTCATAGCAGAATACATTCATTCAATCATAAGAAAAGATAAAAAGATAGTTAAGGTCAAGAAAAATTCATGACATTTACCAACCTGTTCATTCATGAATACATATCACAAGGAGTAAAACATTTCGGAATTATTTTTCCTCAAGGATCAAAACATAATAGATAACGAAAGGAAGTTACATGTGTTGATTGGTCTCGGGAGTGCAACCAATTTCATGTTGTCTAGTCCTGAGTGCAGACCGAATTCTATCGATCATATCTACAATGTGGCAACCAAGCTGGGATGCTCAGCATCGCGATGCACATTAGTAGATGTTAGTTGGTTGGAGGCAATCGGCAAGAAGCCCTGGACCTAGGTTTCGTGCTTTTTGGCACTCGTCAGCAAGGCGTACCTACAACCTCGACGGAACTGATGTCCCGCCTGAAATTCGAACCAGAGTCACCCAGTGTTGTAGTCAGCGACTTTACTACTGCGCTATTCGGGTGGTGACTGACCTCCTGTAGGACTAGCTTACATGTATTGATTGGTCACGTTGTCATGTTGTCTAGCCCTGAAAGGAGGTTACGTAATACAAATGAGGAGTCAAGAAAATAAGCATAGTTACGTAACATCGGACTTATCTGGAAAAGTTTTATGTAGGTGCTGGCAAAAAGAGGTCGAATGTACTATTTTCAGACACATAGTTAGTAGCTAGTGCTTCAAGTATATTTGAATGCCTTGGTCTCACTCACTTTGAATACTTTGATCGAACTTTGTTGAGGATTTTGAAAGAGTACTTACACAGAACTGAGTGACTTGAACTCATAAGGTGTCCTTTAACTGAACTGAAGATTCACTTCCATTCTGCATTTGCTGGTTAGATTGGGCAACGTTCTGTAGCACGTTTCACAAGCGGACGCATAAGACGGCCGATCTACTTAGCTTCACAATGATGTGGCCTAATGTCTTAGCTTATCTTCCACACATTGATAAAAACGTTTTTTTGCAAGAGAAAATGATTCGAACGTTAACAGCAAAGTATGATCTGATTAAGGATCTTAATGGTCATTTTTTCAAGATATATGCAACAATGTCATTCTTGAATTCAAGATTCAGGAAAAGAATCTTTTTCAATACTTTATATATTTGTTCAGTTGTGTTCTTTGGATTTTAGTCCTAATCTATGAATCTAGGCGGGAAACCATTTTCTACTTGATTTCTTCGAAGGTTTTGCAGTTCTCCGTCATCAGTCATCTGTGTACATATTTTCTTTATTCTCAAGGACAGAGAATGGATAAAGATCCTCTACTTATTAAAATGGACCAAAGTTTGAAAAGTAATAAACTGTTCGTCTCATATAGAGTTTTTACGTAAATAGATCTACGAAGTAAACTATAATGGCTTTTTTGATGCTGACTGCTAAGAAAATGGAATATTGAATTTTATTCCGATTCTACAGTGAATTTGATTGAGAGGTGGGCATTCTTAAAGATAACAAGTAGGAACTGTAAGATTCATAATTTCATCAAAAGCTGTTATCATGAATGTATCTTTTGTACATTTGTACATATGATGTGCATGATGAATTCCACTCTAACACCGTTTATCTGCTTGTAGAATTAACTAATAAATCTGAAGTATACACTGAAGATAAATCTAAGGAGAAACTCTTTTAAGTAGTGATTTTGAATATTAACATTTATGCTATGGGATTGAATGAAGTCACATAAGAAATAAATAGTTTCCATCAGTGGGATATGCAACGAAAACATTCTCTTATCTGTCAAACTGACATTCTTAACTAAATAAAAAAAATCATGTGTGTTACGGAGGTTATGGTTAAGTTATTATTATTGTAATAATATTATTTTTCCCTTGGGTTTCTAGTGGAATATAGGGCTTCAGTAGCACACCTCTATCGCCTTCTGTTCCCTGCAATCTTTTGAACCTGGCACCACGACTGCCCACAAGCTTTCATTTCTTCCTCACATGGTTAAATTACCTGTTTTTGACTGGTTCAAGTATTTCTACAAGCCATTCCACGACTGAAAGATATAGAGAGCTTAATAAGTCTAGTATTAGATATCACAGAATACCTTATTTGTGTACTTTCAAAAGACTATATAAACAAGGAATCGTAGAATCCGGTGGTCTAAGTTGTTCATACAGTTTCATGATAATGAATAATTCATGTCTTATTTTGTTTATTATCCTCTACAATTGAAACTGTTCTTTCATTAGGATCACATCTTTCTGAGTTATCTGTTTTAAGAATCGTTTTAAATCGGATAGAAATAAATGAAAGTTTGTTAATATAGTGTGAATTGTTTATTAATACTATTCCAAAATCTTTGTCTGATCGTAACATGATCCAATTTTCTTTTTATTCAGCTCATTCAGTTGTTCTCAATGTTTTTTTTTGACAAAGGATTTCGATAGCCAGATTTTAGTAGTAATTTGAACTACAAAAGTGAAATAGCTTGAATCATCACAGTAAACTGGAAGTAGACGTTTTACGTGATTAATTAGATTCTGAAACTGAACTTGATTCAATCGGTTGTCAGTAATAATTTAATCTGATCTATATTTATTAAATATTTACTGTTTATCATTTATAAGCTAGTATCATTTATTGTTTTACAATTTGTAGGAAGTATTTTATTTGTTTTCAATTTTCCATCATTTATCAAATAATTTTGTTTGAAAAATTTTTTTTACAGAGGAATTTTTCAAGTTGTTATTCATCGTAGACTGACATCAGTTGGAGGAACAAAGGAAATCTTGGAAGCAGCTGGACAGCTGTTTCGTCCCTAATATGGGACTCCTTCAGGCAGTGCTCACCCACGATCCGACCTGCCCCGGATCAAACCCACTACCTTCAGGTTCCATGGCCAGCACGTTACCATCGAGCCACTGGGCCAGAATCCAGTGGCCCAAACTTCCAACCGCTACTCAATTTCATCGTTGAGTAACTGTTCTCACGACTATCAGACTTTGACTCCACCGGTCACGACTTCTCATTGGAACTTCGGGATACCTCTCGAAGCTAGTCATCAATGAGTACCAGTTCAATTGAATTTTGAGGGAGTTGTGAGGATTTGTAAGTATTTCAAGTTGTTATTCATCGTAGACTGACTCAATGGCCCAATGGTAACGTGCTGGTGACGGAATCTGAAGGTCGCGGGTTTGATCCCTGGCAGGGTCGTTGGTGCGCACTGCCGAAAAGTCCCATACTAGGACGAAACAGCTGTCTAGTGCTCCCAAGTTTTCTTTGTTCCTCCAACTGATATCAGTGTACGATGAATAATAACTCGAAAAATTCCTCTATAAAAAAAATTTTTCAAACAAAATTATTTGATAAATGATGGAAAATTGAAAACAAATAAAATACTTCCTACAAATTGTAAAACAATAAATGATACTAGCTTATAAATGATAAACAGTAAATATTTAATAAATATAGATCAGATTAAATTATTACTGACAACCGATTGAATCAAGTTCAGTTTCAGAATCTAATTAATCACGTAAAACGTCTACTTCCAGTTTACTGTGATGATTCAAGCTATTTCACTTTTGTAGTTCAAATTACTACTAAAATCTGGCTATCGAAATCCTTTGTCAAAAAAAAACATTGAGAACAACTGAATGAGCTGAATAAAAAAGAAAATTGGACCATGTTACGATCAGACAAAGATTTTGGAATAGTATTAATAAACAATTCACACTATATTAACAAACTTTCATTTATTTGTATCCGATTTAAAACGATTCTTAAAACAGATAACTCAGAAAGATGTGATCCTAATGAAAGAACAGTTTCAATTGTAGAGGATAATAAACAAAATAAGACATGAATTATTCATTATCATGAAACTGTATGAACAACTTAGCCCACCGGATTCTACGATTCCTTGTTTATATAGTCTTTTGAAAGTACACAAATAAGGTATTCTGTGATATCTAATACTAGACTTATTAAGCTCTCTATATCTTTCAGTCATGGAATGGCTTGTAGAAATACTTGAACCAGTCAAAAACAGGTAATTTAACCATGTGAGGAAGAAATGAAAGCTTGTGGGCAGTCGTGGTGCCAGGTTCAAAAGATTGCAGGGAACAGAAGGCGATAGAGGTGTGCTACTGAAGCCCTATATTCCACTAGAAACCCAAGGGAAAAATAATATTATTACAATAATAATAACTTAACCATAACCTCCGTAACACATATGATTTTTTTATTTAGTTAAGAATGTCAGTTTGACAGATAAGAGAATGTTTTCGTTGCATATCCCACTGATGGAAACTATTTATTTCTTATGTGACTTCATTCAATCCCATAGCATAAATGTTAATATTCAAAATCACTACTTAAAAGAGTTTCTCCTTAGATTTATCTTCAGTGTATACTTCAGATTTATTAGTTAATTCTACAAGCAGATAAACGGTGTTAGAGTGGAATTCATCATGCACATCATATGTACAAATGTACAAAAGATACATTCATGATAACAGCTTTTGATGAAATTATGAATCTTACACTTCCTACTTGTTATCTTTAAGAATGCCCACCTCTCAATCAAATTCACTGTAGAATCGGAATAAAATTCAATATTCCATTTTCTTAGCAGTCAGCATCAAAAAAGCCATTATAGTTTACTTCGTAGATCTATTTACGTAAAAACTCTATATGAGACGAACAGTTTATTACTTTTCAAACTTTGGTCCATTTTAATAAGTAGAGGAACTTTATCCATTCTCTGTCCTTGAGAATAAAGAAAATATGTACACAGATGACTGATGACGGAGAACTGCAAAACCTTCGAAGAAATCAAGTAGAAAATGGTTTCCCGCCTAGATTCATAGATTAGGACTAAAATCCAAAGAACACAACTGAACAAATATATAAAGTATTGAAAAAGATTCTTTTCCTGAATCTTGAATTCAAGAATGACATTGTTGCATATATCTTGAAAAAATGACCATTAAGATCCTTAATCAGATCATACTTTGCTGTTAACGTTCGAATCATTTTCTCTTGCAAAAAAACGTTTTTATCAATGTGTGGAAGATAAGCTAAGACATTAGGCCACATCATTGTGAAGCTAAGTAGATCGGCCGTCTTATGCGTCCGCTTGTGAAACGTGCTACAGAACGTTGCCCAATCTAACCAGCAAATGCAGAATGGAAGTGAATCTTCAGTTCAGTTAAAGGACACCTTATGAGTTCAAGTCACTCAGTTCTGTGTAAGTACTCTTTCAAAATCCTCAACAAAGTTCGATCAAAGTATTCAAAGTGAGTGAGACCAAGGCATTCAAATATACTTGAAGCACTAGCTACTAACTATGTGTCTGAAAATAGTACATTCGACCTCTTTTTGCCAGCACCTACATAAAACTTTTCCAGATAAGTCCGATGTTACGTAACTATGCTTATTTTCTTGACTCCTCATTTGTATTACGTAACCTCCTTTCAGGGCTAGACAACATGACAACGTGACCAATCAATACATGTAAGCTAGTCCTACAGGAGGTCAGTCACCACCCGAATAGCGCAGTAGTAAAGTCGCTGACTACAACACTGGGTGACTCTGGTTCGAATTTCAGGCGGGACATCAGTTCCGTCGAGGTTGTAGGTACGCCTTGCTGACGAGTGCCAAAAAGCACGAAACCTAGGTCCAGGGCTTCTTGCCGATTGCCTCCAACCAACTAACATCTACTAATGTGCATCGCTGTGCTGAGCATCCCAGCTTGGTTGCCACATTGTAGATATGATCGATAGAATTCGGTCTGCACTCAGGACTAGACAACATGAAATTGGTTGCACTCCCGAGACCAATCAACACATGTAACTTCCTTTCGTTATCTATTATGTTTTGATCCTTGAGGAAAAATAATTCCGAAATGTTTTACTCCTTGTGATATGTATTCATGAATGAACAGGTTGGTAAATGTCATGAATTTTTCTTGACCTTAACTATCTTTTTATCTTTTCTTATGATTGAATGAATGTATTCTGCTATGAAATGATGGAAAGTATTTGTAGCTCAGGTGGATGGTCTTGGTTGTATTGTGTTCTCTGAGCTCAGAGAACACAATACAACCAATGTATTCTGCTATTTCAAGAGACTGGCCTCAATTATTCTTTGATAATAAAGAATACAAGACATGGAGGCCTTAAAGTTATTCTCCCCATATTTTTTTGGTTCGTTTTCAAAGATTGAACAATACTGAGTAATATTTCCTTATTGTTAAATCTATGATAACATAAACTTAATTTAACAACCTTTGAGTATTTTGAGGGAGTTGTGGAGATTTGGAGATATTTCAAGTTGTTATTCATCGTAGACTGACATCAGTTGGAGGAACAAAGGAAACCTAGGAGCACTGGACAGCTGTTTAGTCCCACTAGTGTGGGACCCCTCAGCAGTGCGCACCCACGACCCCACACCAGCAGGGATCGAACCCGCGACCTCCAGGTTCCGCGACCAGCGCGTTACCATTGAGCCACTGGGTCAGAATCCAATGCTTCATATTTCCAACTTCTGTTAGCTCACGATATAGTGCAACCGCCACCCAATGTCATCGTTGAGTATCTGTCCTCATGGCCATCAGGCTTTGACTCCACCGGTCACGAGCTAACAGAAGTTGGAAATATGGAACACTGGACTCTGACCCAGTGGCTCAATGGTAACGTGCTGGCCGCGGAACTGAAGGTCGCGGGTTCGGTCCTGCTAGTGTGGGGTCGTGGGTGCGCACTGCTGAGGAGTCCCACATTAGTGGGACTAAACAGCTGTCCAGTGCTCCCAGGTTCCCTTTGTTCCTCGAACTGATGTCAGTCTACGATGAATAACAACTTGAAACCTTTGAGTAAACAAAAATAGATAATGTTTATAGTAGTGATTACACAACTGTGACAAATTTCTAATTTTAGAGTAAATCACTCAAAATCCATGATTAAGTAGATTTCAGTTCTATAGATGAGTGTCTAGTCGAGTGTTGTAAAACAACAAATTTTTAAGAAACCAATAATTAACTAATTTTTCAACATTAAACCAACTCAGTAAACCTCAATAAATGTAAAAACTCCTATTCGGGGTCGTAGAAAACTCTATATTTAACTCAGCAACTCTTAAAAAAAACAGTCACAATGCGTTTACAGAGTTTTGTTGTGCTTTTTTTTTCTTGATAACTGAGTAGAAACATTCGACTCCATGCTTAGGCATATTATTAAGATTATACTGGGAAGAAAACTATGAGTTGGAAAAACTTGAAGCAAAATATAAGATAAAAATAATAACCAACAAGTTACAAGTGGACAAAAATAGTGTGATAAAGAAATATTGATAATAAAATAAACATTCTTGCCTTTGATCACGTTTTGTTGTTCATATTATTAAACCATTTGTATGTTTATATCATCTACTAACTAATTCAACATGATAAGAACTTAATACATCAACTTCAGTATACTTTCAATTGTTTCAATGTAGTATTTCACAGTTTCAAAACTCGAGTTGGAATGTTCATTCTTTTCATTATATACAAGAGTACTCAAGTAGATTCTATTTTAAAATAAAATAATTTCTATTCATCATTAAATAAAAGACTTCTTGTATCATCTTAATGCATTCATGAGTGAATATACAGTCATTGACAGGATACATTATGGTCAACAGTATACAATTTAAATAAAGTAAAATAACGGTACTTTTGTTAATTTAATTTTGATGTAGAACACAGGGAAGGTGTTGTACATCTTAAAACAAGTAAACGTACCACTTATGATAATAGTAAAAACCTGAGGATTTTGAGTTGGATCCATGGTGAAACAGGGTCGTGGATACATACTGCTAAGGAGTCGCATACTAAGATGAAGCTCCCAAATTTTCAGTGGTTCTCCAAATGATGTTATCCCGTGATCAATGCAATTTTAACAATGAAATCTCCATTAACCTCATAATCTGTGAAGGTATACTTCTTAAGAAATTCTGTGTGTTATGTACACAAACTGGTTTATCAAGACCCCAAGAAGTTCTGTAAGCTTTCCTAAACAGGATATTATTTAATTTAATATTTCCTTCTGTTGCTTACAAGAAAACATATCAGGTTTTCATTCAACTTGTCTAAGATACGTTCTTACTGTTCAGCTGATCATTATTATATTATTTTTCCCTTGGGTTCCTAGTCGAACATACAGCTTCAGTAGCACGTCTACATTGCACTCTCTTCTCTACATACTTCAAAACCTGGCGCCACGACTGCCACAGTCTTCGTCCCTTTCTCACATGATCTTCTCCAAGTCACCCTCACCTGATACGCCCAACTTCTCGTTTCCCATCTCCCTTCCAATCGACGGCCTGATCTGGCACACGATGTCCTCAAACAGTCTTCTCAGTGTCTATCCACGTCAATCCATCTCCACTTTCTTCTGCGTATTTGTTGGTCAATGGGTTCCTGGTTGATTCCTTGCCTGCCAGCCAGCCAGCCACAGTTCCTTGTTGACTATCCTATTATTCTGGCAATCCATCTGATCTTCAATATCAAGTGAGCGTAGGCCGCAGCTGTTGATGAATGCATGCAGTTTGTTGGAAGTGCTTCTCATGACGCGCAAAGTCCTTCAACCATCACAGAGAAGCACTGACTTGACCGAATTAGTGTTGAAAATCCAGATCTTGTTCATGCTTTATGCAGAGTGCAGTGCAGTAGATCTCCACAGTGACTTCAGATTAATGAAAGCTTGTCTTGCTGTCTTTCCGATCCTGGTGTTTTGATGTCCTCGTCTGTGCCACCACCTGTAGTTGATACGATGCAGACTTGTCTAGGCAGATAAAAGAGACTACTTTCTTTAGGTTTCTCCTGTTGATGGTGGTTGCAGCTTGTTGTTGTTGTTGTTTGTTGTGGTGGTGGTGGTGGTGGCGGTGATGTGATGGTGTTGGTTGAATATCTTCATCACCTCTACCTCTGTCTTCTCCACATTCACTTGAAGTCCCATTTTCGCTGCCCTGCCTCTTCTTTATCTTTGTTAGTTTTCGCCT